>CM052315.1:26443347-27043347 GCA_028455605.1 Lasioglossum malachurum
TACGAGTTCAGTGGTGCGGTACATTATGATCGTCAAATGACCTTGAACTAATAAATAAAACGAAAACAACTATGTAAAAGAGGTGTCACTTCAAAATGGAATTATTCTAGATCGAAAGAAATGTTTAATTTTCGAGTTAAAATAGCTCCGAGTGCAAAGGGTTAACAGTACAACTTTTTTCTCTAACATTTTCCTCTATTTTCAAGTCCAACGGAGCTATTTAGATGGCCTGTTTCTTCTGGAACACTCGGTATAAAAATTTCATATATATTTCAGATACATTTGTACAATGGAACTTAAATGTAACGTACAAATGTACGATTGGGGAAGACTCGGAATAGATAGTACAGTTGCAGCATTAGTAAAATCTGCCAATTCGGAGTTCATGCTGGATGAGAAAAAGCCATATGCTGAGCTATGGATGGGCACGCATCCCAATGGCCCTTCGCATATGAAGGATTTAAATATGTCTTTGGACGAATATATAAAAGACAATAGCAATGTTTTGGGCAGCGATGTTGGAAAAATATTCGGAGAACACTTACCATTTCTTTTTAAGGTTTTATCTGTGAACAAAGCATTGTCAATTCAGGTCCATCCGAATAAGGTATACAATATGTTTACCGAAACAATATTACTTTGTGTACTGTACTGTTGATTATAACATATAATTCTAGGAAAAAGCAGAAGAATTACATCAGCAATATCCTACTATTTATAAAGATGCAAATCATAAGCCTGAGATTGCGATAGCTTTGACACCGTTTGAAGCTCTCTGTGGCTTCCGTCCAGTTAGGGAGATAAAAGAATTTTTGAAGGTTCTTCCAGAGTTGTGTGCTATAATAGGAGAAGATAAAGTATCTAAGTTTATGACCGCAGATGAAGCAAACACTAGAACAGCGTTGAAAACATGTTTCCATAGTCTCATGATCTGTGATCCTAGTTTAGTAGAATTACAGATTAGAAAGTTATTTGATAGATTATCTAGTTCAGGTAAATTTAATCATCCTGTTTAGTTAAGCCTTGTAATCAACCAAATCCTTTTATTTTAGACGAGTCTGTAAGACAGTCCTTGCATGCTAGCTTGTTAGAAAGACTATACTTGGATTATCCAGGAGATGTTGGGTGTTTTGGCATTTACTTTTTTAATCTTATAATAATGCAGCCTGGTGAGGCTATTTATCTTGGACCAAATGAACCCCATGCATATTTGTCGGGCGGTTAAGTATTTGATTGTACTTAGTACACCACATATTCACTGTAGCACATAATTTTAAAAGTATATTTACAGATTGCATAGAATGTATGGCATGTTCTGATAATGTAGTACGTGCAGGATTAACGCCTAAGTTGAAAGATGTGCCAACATTGATCGAAATGTTAACGTATAACTGTGAACCCGCTTCCGCGAAAAAATTTCAACCTTTTCGCGAAGACGATTGCACGGAAGTATTTCGTCCTCCCGTGTTGGACTTTGCAGTTGCTAAAATTACAGTGGGTTTTTTATAATAGAATTTTATATTAGTAATTTTTCCTATGCTTCTATACATGTATTGCTATGCATATACATTTTAGATACCTCCAGGAAGGTCTTCTTACGATATAATTCCTAGAAGTACAGCTAGTATTTTAATTATTATAAATGGGAAAGGTGAGATTTCATCATCAAAAGTTCTGTACAGAGGATCGGTCGTATTCATTCCGGCAAATGAAAAAATCGGAATTAAAGTTTTATGTGGATGTCATCCGATGACAATGTTTCAAGCTTTTGTAAACGTTTAAAGGAAGTATCTAGATGCACCGAAGATGCGATAAACGGTAACGGTAATATTGCACTTGTTGGAATATGCAACATCTTCTATTGTATTAGGCCAATATCATCTATCAATATTGTATCCAATTAATAATAGTTTTTAATTCTATCGTGAGACGTGATTGTTCTCTGTGTATATCAATCTTTCATATTTTGCATCACAGCAAAAGGATCATTATTTCAACAGCACTTTTACATGCTTCTTAGTTTAAAGTATTTTATTAATCTTTGATGATATACTAGTAGATATAAGTATGTATCAGCCATGAACTTGCATTAGTAATTTATACAATAGACAATTGCATTAGTAATTTATACATTAAGGATACGACTAGTTCACAAAAGAAGTCGCTCGTACTGTCCCTCCCATCGTCTCCCGGTTCAGCGCGGCGGCCTTGAGCTCCAGGCGTAGGTGCTCCTCAGCTTGTTCTTGTAGTTGGGGAAGATCTGGGAAATGTCACGGATGACCAGCTCCTGCTCCTTGAGGAGTTCCTCCATCGCGATGAGAACGTCTGATTCGGCTACTAGCAGCGGGTGCAGTTACACAATCGGCTTCGTGTTCGAGTGGTATTCGTTGGAAGCGGTCTGGTGACCCACGAAGCGTGCGGGGGACGGGGTTCTCTCGGCTCGAAGGACCAAAAATGTTCCGTCTTTTACGGAACGTGAATGCGACGACGATGGGATGGACACGAGAAGATTAGACACAACGGTTTCACAAACACGACTATTTATAATTATATTTACAAGATCTACATATACTTATGTACAATTTCGAGTAGGCGCGGAATGCACATTCACGAGTCATTTTATAAAAATACTTTTATTTAATACGTTTTATAAAAATGACTCGGACGGTGTAACGCGAAAGTGTCTCAGTACGCTTCGGACTCTTCTCTCCGCGTCTCGGTGCGCGGGGGGTTTATATCATCACCTTCCCTGCGCGGGGAAGGAATGTCGCGGGGTACGCGTTGCCGAACGATCGGCAGGGAAACGGCGCGTTTGAATCGAATACGGCTAGTGCGAGCGGTCGTTTGGCGGGCTTTATTGTTTGGAGACGTTATTGTTGTCGGGCACAGCCGACGGTTGAGCCCGAATACTATTTACGTAAAATTTTGTATTTTATCAATAGACTGCGGACATTATCTTAGTAAGGCATTCCATAGTTCATATTATAAACAATAGAATATAGTGTTGATTTGTGTATATAATATTTTTAATATTAACGCACAATTTGCTATTTCTGTCGTGATATTTTTGTATGAATGCCGAAAAAGTTATTAGTCTTTGTTTTAGTATATTTATATTGTGAAAGAGTATGTAAAAACTATTGTACTTCCGTACTATTTTGATATAACAGTTGAAGACAATGTGCAATCAACTCTAGTCAATTTTTTGTGAGCTAGTAAATACTTTCTTAATTTTTTTATATATACAAGAAGATTAGAGTTTCCTATTTTATTAAATTTTTTTTTATTATGTGCCATTTAAACATACTATTAAATGAAGCAATAATACTTTGTTTATGGAAAAAAAGTTAATTTATTTTTCAGATCACATATAAAATTTGTGTTTAAAACATTTTAATGAATGTGTTATTGTTCATGCACAATCTAAGCAATATTAAAATATCATGTAACATCTACAGATCTATTGAAACTATACAATCCATTTTCTTATGAAATATAAATATACATTTTATAAATTTACAATTTTCGCTTATGTAACAATACAAGATTTATATTGTTACCATGGTACAGTAAGTTATTCGAATTGCAAATTGTATGTATTTAAGAAGAAACAGTAAAGGAATAAATTGTTACAATCATAATGTCTATCAAGAATTGTGTACACAACCCAGAGAAAAATAATTATAAGTGTATAAAATTTTAAAAATTGTCAGAATTATATATATGTATATGTATTCTGCACAGCCTTGATTTCAAGATATTATAAAATATTCTATTTTCGCCCATGCTTGAATTAATCAAATATATAAGAAAAAATGTATGTACAAGTACCATAAGTTAATCGTCATCGGAATCATCTTTCTTTTGAGCATTCTCAGCGGCTCTATCCTCATCCTTGTAATGTCTGTATTCTGGTTTCAATTCCCACATATTTCTATGAGGATTTTTTAGATTATAATTACATACTTCATTTAATATTTCTTTCAGATATACCTGAAAAATAGAAATTAATATTTACAACAAACAGATATAAATAAGTATCAACTATTTAAAATAAACTAACAATTGGCTGTCTCGTAATTTTCACAAGATCTCTTATATTATAATACTGATGTTTCTCGAAGGCAGCAAACAACATATCTAATACTGCATCCTTGTCATCTCGCATCTTTTTGCCTTCAGCCTTCTTCTTCTCTGCATATTCAATCTATAAACCACATAATTACATTAATATAGAAGCAAATATACTATTCGAATTACTGGAAATATAATACTGACATTATGTTTGTGATCAGAAACAGGTTTGAAATTTTGAACTACTCTGTCCAATTGCTGAACTTGTCTCTGCGGCACAGAAGCTCTTTTGATACTTTGTAATTTCAATTTCATATAACAATTATCAGCTGAAAGTAAAATGAACACATGAATAATGTGCCTTTCAACGTTAACAGATGTATAAGTATCATATAATAAAATCACTACCATATGGTCGACATTCTAATTTCTGTACAATCCTCCCTTCCATATAAAGTTTCTCGATCTCAGGAACAATGGTATCAGAATTATTTGATGCTGTAAAAATTATACAATTTAGAAATACACATTTGTGAACAGAAGGTAATAGTAAGGTATTATAAACATACTAATCAAGTTTAAAGACTTACGCATGACATGCGAAAATACACCTAACATCTGTTTAGTTACAGTTGTAACATCTAATCTATGTTGTTTGGGGATTTCTTCCTCTCCTGGCTCCTTCAAAGCTAAAACTGCTTCTGACAGTTTGAGAGATACTTCTGCTTTTTGACCAGGATTTCTAACGTAAATCAGACACGTGAAATTTAGCGTTTTCATAAAATTAATAAGATTTAACAGAACAATTTCAAGACTGAAACCTACTTAGTTATCTTTAATTTTCCAACTTCTATGTTGCCAGGTGCTTTCTCCCACTTATTAGCTATGTATTTTGGTACTTTGACTAACCAAACACCTCTGCCAGCATTGCTTAAATCTAACTCCTTTTCTGTGTGCGACGTATTTGCTGACATCGTACTTATCTCGATCGAACAATTGTCTAAAAAATTAGGTACTGTATTCGTAAAACGAATCAAATTATTATTTGTAAATTCGTAACACTTGATGCATTTGCATGTCATCAAGTTCAAAGATCCTTTTGATTCGAACAATGATCAACAATTATCAAGACTGATTTAACAATATGTACGATGTACGATGTACGATCACTGATATATATACTAGTATATATATCAGTGTGTACGATGCATTGTGTGTGGCTACCAGTGGCTACAAAGAAGGCAACCGGAATGAGTCTGATTGGTTCTTAGGGTCTAAGGAACAGAACCATTTCATTTTTCTGAGTACTCTGTGCTCTATGGTGAAACCATAACGCTACCTAGCGTTCAATGTTCAATCTACGGTCAGTGATCTGATCAAATCTGATGTTTCGCGTAGTGGTTATCTTCAGTTATCTTGTAGTGCAACAAACATTAATAAACAGATATAAACAAAATAGTAATTTATGGTAAATCCAATGAATTACTGATTAAGTTTTAAGAAATTTGTGAGAGAGTAATAATTTTAAAAATACATATCTTCGTAATTCTAATCTCACATGTTTTCAGTGATATCATTTTTGCAGAGATTTTTATTTAAAATATTTCCCAATTTGATTTAATCATTCATCATTATATGCTACGTTTATAGATAATAGTGTGTTGAGCTATGCAAATATTATTTGAATTTAAGAAAGTATATCTCTGAATACAGTTAAAATCAGAAGGATCAGATTTCGATAGGAAATAACCTATGTAGCACTCGCGAAATACATTAGAATAAATATTTTAATAAAAGACGTAGCAATCAATCATTTCATAATTATGTGAATAACTTGTGTTATCTGTATCTTTCAGAAATTACAATGTCATCGACGTGTATGGTTATAAGCCGACGAATTTCGACTTCGTCTGCTTGTTATGGCAAGCGAAATTTTCGAAAATTTCTATTATACAACAAGCGAGGTAGTCGTTCATTTAAACAGGAACAAACAACCAATCCGGATTGCGACATCCCAATCGATAGTAAGTTCTTTTTCTTTTAACCATTACATGTTTATTGAATGCATTCAAATAAAGTCTCATATTTGTAAATAGAAGATAGGTTATATTGTACTATTTAATTCTTTTTAGAGAGAGGGGTAAGATCAACAGGGCTGCGTTTAGGGGATAAATTCGTTAATATACCAGAAATGATACCAGAGATTATTGTGCCTTCACTGAAGGATTTTGATTTAAAACCATACGTTTCTTATAAAGTTAAAGATGTACAAAATCGTGAATTCACAGCTAAAGACTTATTCAACTTAGTATATGCAAAGAAAATTAAAGCGGATTTTGAAGCGAATCAATTGGGTCCAAACGGTGAACCGTTAAATCCCAGTGAATACGAAAAGTTAACGCCCAAGGAAGCAAAACTGAGGGCAGAACAAACTGGTACAGACATTTTTACCGAAGGCAGAGAATCTACTTAAATGTAATTGTGTTTGATGTAAATATAAGTTAAGCAAATGGAACTATAAAAATGAAAGTTCATGGTATTTCAGTAACTTTAATATCCTGTAGACATAGAAGTAGCATTTCATTTTGCAGTCTGCATATGATTTTATTTAGTATTTTCATACACGCAATGTATACACTTGCTGACAGTTTTTCAGTTGATAAATAGTAATTACCTACTATCATACATGACAGCAAGGAAACAATAAAACAAATAATTCCTTGCAAATGTAAAAACGGATATTTTGGTTAGCAACGTTTTTCCCTATTTTTTTGTGTTTAATTCGTATTGCCATATTCTAATACAATATGTATGAACAAGTCCGTGAAACACTTGTTCTTGTGGTCGGATAACATCGCCAAACGATAGTAATATGTCATTGTCGGTGATGGTGTTTCTCTTTTGAAAAGATTTGTTTGGTATTAAAATTGTGTTCTTAGAATTAATCATGAAACTAATTTACGCGCTAATCAATATAATGTCATACATTTTACAAATGATATTTGTTGCATGCAACGTGAAAGTATTAGTTTAATAAAGACATGAATGCTGAACGGTGCCAAAACCGATTTTCAATTCCTGAGTTTTTGTTCGCACATTTATGGGAGGGTCTTTTGAGAATTATATGCCAGAACAAGATCCCGGTCTGATTATGCTAACTTAACAGCTATCGTTTTTTTTTACTTATCAAAAGACTTTGAGCGAAGTTTGATTGTTTTTTTTTGTTGGGTAAAAAATGGCGGAAAATTTGAATATTAAAGTCGTTGTCAGTTGTGCGCGGCCGGTATTGCTTCCTACTGACTAGACTACTAGAATCTAATATATATTTGCCTTGGAAAGTGCTGTATTCGTATCAAAATGTACAAATAGTTTTTTTTAGTTATGTCACCGATTCATTTCCCTTTCCATCTCAATTTTCAATCATACAAAAAGCTCGTGAAGCAGAACTGCTCGTTTATTTCGTTTCAAGTGAAATGATAACTTTGTACTAACATTTATGCGCGGTAATAGTACTCAGTAACTATATGAATGCGACCTACATTCTTTGTAGAAAACCAGAACGCATACAAAATGTATAATTTAACATGTAAACAATCATTTTCATTAAAGATCGTGTATACAACAGTTTTATTTAAACATCTTTACAGAATGCAGCACTTTATTTTCCTTTTTTTTTTTCAACAGCAGCTACTATTTATCGCTATTTATTATTGTTTTTATTATTTCCTAACTCACTATAACCATCATAATGAAGAGTGGAATGGTAAAACAGCTAAATTTTGTACAACATTATCGCACTAATCGTGTAACGGAAATGTATAACAAAAATGTTCAACGTAGTTCCCTTAATTCCACTCCTCAATTAATTGCATAGAAAAGCAGAAGTGGCATAATTCTTGCATCTGATTCTAAATAAATCTTGTTTCAGTCATTCCTGTGAAGGAAAGATTATTGCACCCCTACACCTTATGCTATGTATAATTACTTGTCTTTTGTTTGAGTACTGATACTTATTTTCATTCTGTGACAGTACACTAAATTTTTCCTGTAACAAACAGTTTAGTACATGGAAGTTACCAAAGAACCAATGAATCAACCGAAGAGTTTTATTTTTCGATTATTGTAGACCGGAATAGCTTGGAAACAATAAAAGTGACAGGATAAATACATAAGCAATACCATAATCGTATGATAATTTGCTGAAATGTATTCAGGAAGCACATCAAAAGCACTCTTCTTAATTGTCATTAAAATATGCATGACTATACACGTTGTACTCCCAATTAAACATAGCCATTGTAAAGCAAGACATATGCCACTCGCTTATGAATATAAACTTGGTTGGTGTTTTTTTTTCTTGTTAATTATCAGTCTATGATATAATTGGATATTCGACTGATAAAAATCAGCCAGTCGATAGGTATGCTACTACATGACAAAGATTTCTTTTTTCTGTTTTAATAATGTTCATCTCAGTACACCTATACAGGGTGTGGCCAGATGGGTGGTACAACCAGGCAGGGGATGATTCTACATGTAAACATAAGTCGACAAGGAGGATAACATTTTCTCGTTTGACGCCTCGTTTTCGAGAAAATCGATTTTGAAAATGCAGCAAATATACGTGCTATTGATAGGAATCGTCTGTCGCGTCTGATCATGACCGACCGATTCTACTTCCTGTGTATATTGAGGCACGCGAACCCGACGGATCTGTAAAGTCTATCTTCTCGAAAACGAGGCGTCGAACTAAAAAATGTTATTCCCTTTTTACGATTGATTTTTACATTTAGAATCATCCCCTGCCCGGTTGTACCACCCGTCCGGCCACACCCTGTATATGGCATGTATGTAATTGTTCCGTGAATGAAACACGTGTGTACGTATATAAATATAGGTGATCAAATTTTACGCTCGACACACACAGTATGTTGTAAAATAAAATTATGCGATAACAGCAAATCTTTGGCATGTAGTAACCATGTACCTTCCATCTAATCAAAGATTTTGTGTATGAAAGCTAGATGGAGGAAACGGTTCTACAAAGAAATTTATACAAAGTCATTCTTGGACACTTAGAAAATAGATATGATAATATATGTAATTATATAAATAAAGATACTGATATGGAAAGACTAGGAAGGCAATACTGCTTATTGTATCTGGTATGTAGAATCTAGTCTTTCAGACTCAAAATCTCCAATTCAACGCTAAAAGTACAACAGGGTAGATGTTCATTCCATTGGATCCCCAACGTTTTCGAAGATGGTTGAATGAGGGTTGCTTCCGGTGGCCCATAAAAAGCCACCCACACTGCCAGGTGGCAAGTATGATGCTCCTCCACTGAGACCCACCTGATATATTGTCTTCTTTAAATTATTTACATTTCGTATAATTTTTGTGCTCAACATTTTGATCAAGTTGTCTCAAAAGAAAATAAAATATAAGATCTAGGAAGCCAAATAAGAAAAGGTACTACAAATGATATGCATTTCTCAAGCTTCATGTTTAGGTGTTGTTAACACTGTATTGTTCAGGGAGATTCCTTCATCGCAGTTGTGCTAAAATATAGCGGACTATCATTCTCTGTATAGCGTCGGTGTATCGGTGCATAAATCATGTGTTATTGTCTGAATAAGTGTATTTAACAGGCAAACATATCTATATAAATTAACATTGCACAGTTATCAAAACAAAATTTCGTTTTTGCAATTTTGTGATGCAGGTGAACCGCAATCCAATTTGTTTCCGAAGGTCGACATGTTTCCTTTTTCGTTTTTGTTAACTGTACAGTAAACGTTCGGTCGGGGGTTAGTTACATGCACGAGAAGTAAGGCAAATCAGAGTGAACAATAAACTGCCAAATTAAAGAAAAATAATTATTTATTTGCATCTAACACAAATAATTGTGCTATCGTATCACAAGTAACATCTAGTCACTAATGTCATAAACAACGCTAAGAATATTTACATCGAATCATCATTGTGAACATGATACACGCTCACAACAATGTTGACACTATAAAAGGAACTGTAATATAATACTCTGTGTTTGAGTTTGAGTATAAGTACACAATTCTGTCACGATTTGAATTTGCTCCAAAAAGCAATGACGTCACACGATCGTTGAACAGATACCAATGAGTTATTTTCCGTTCTTTTTTTTATTTCGGCCCGATAACGTTCTCTTTTCTTTTTTTCTTTTTTATTATTAGTCTGCTCAACCCAAACGGTGTTTTTTTTTTAAACTTCTATTTATAGAATTACCTGTTGACTCCACAGCAATGTCCTTTCTGCTAACTGACAATCTGCTGCTAGTCGGGACGGCAGGCTTTTCCATCTTTCCTCGTCCCGTTTTCTTTCTCTATCAAAGTCTCTGTCAACGTGTCCCTGAGATAAAGGTGGTAAGATTTGAGTCCTCTGAGCTAGTTTATAACTATCCTGTCTCGGTACATGGTCAGTACGCCTGCCTGCGGCGCTCGTCGACACAGAGATCGGTGTCGGACTTCCACCGGCTCTGTGTCTATGGTACAGGTTTCGTTTTTGTTGCAACATTCGCTGTTGCACTAACAACTGCAATTGCGTACTGAAGTCACCGCGAAGTTTGAATTGTTGATTCTCAGGTGGTGTAGACGGCGGTCTTAAATGAACAAGGTCCAAATGACCCCTTGCTTTGCCCGAATCTACGAAGATAGACAAAAATTACAATTGTTCCTTTTTACATTTATAAATTTCTAACTTCAATCTCATTATAGATATGGTCTAATAATCCGGCACTGTCGAGATCCCTAGCATGCCAGATTATCGGAATTTTACTGTAATAGACAATTGATATACCTTGAATACTTCGCTGCTTGGTCGGTCTGTCTCCGCCACCTTGCTGACAGAATAGTAGTCTGGGTCCACCATCAGAGGCTCTGCGACCTTGAGACACTCTGGATATTCTGCCGGTTATTGGTGATGGACTCAAAGTTGGCGGGGGCGTGCAGGACGGCAAACTGCTCGTGAACGAGTTTGCCCCGGAGTAATCTGGCGGGCAACCAGAATCAAAACTGGATTCAAAAAGTTCGGACGACGAACTACCACTACCGCCGGCAATGAACAATGTTGTTCGACTAGGAGGATCAATAGGATCCATAAGTGGGGTATCAAAATGGTGTTGATAATCACTTAATCGTCGATTGACTATCTGACTGTCAATTCGTTGACTGATATCATGATCTAGGCCTAGTCTATGTTCCTCGAGCTTGATCTGAGCTTCTCTCAGTTCATCGCCGCTCGGACCCTCTTCCAGGTCACCTTCCGCGCTGCAGCATCCTTCGTCGGTCGAAGAGCTAGTCGAACTAAACCTTTTGCCACCTCGAGTCGCATCTTCCCTTGTTCTAGACAACGAAAATGTACCACATGTTACGAATATCGAACGACACGGATATTACGATTGTTTAGCGCGCAAATGGTACATATCCACTTATGAAGATTTATGACACTCTTGCTTTATCTTGCTTGATGTGTTAATCACTATAATACTCTTAAGAAATGTTTAAAACTGCGTATACAATTTCATGAATCCAAGTACAACGAAGCAGGTAGGAAATATTAAATATAAACAAAAGGCAATTATAAATTCAGTTGCGTGAAATAAAATCTTAATGTAAAACAGAAAGCAATAAAAGAAAATGGGGATTTACCAAAACTAAAGCGACACCGAAGTGTTTCCAATCCGACCTGTCCCGATTAAATCTCCAAATATGCGTCACCGACACTAAAGATCAACGTCCCACTAAGCTATCGCTGGAAACAGAAATGGTACGATTAAAATTGAATTCCATCTTTCGTTTTTTGTTTGTTTTCGAAACTATTTCTGACTGGCAGGATTGGAAGTTGTACAACAAAGTTACGTCACGTTAATTCAAATAAAAGGTAGGAAACGATAAAGTGCAGCAAAAGAATTTATTTGCCACTTACCTTGATTTGAATTTGTCCTCCTTTGTTCTTGCTACACTAGGCCAGCAACTATTGTTTGTCGAGCTACTAATACGATGTTGCTTCAGCCTCTCCAGTAGCAAGAAATAAATGGCAGCGTGATGATCATAACTGCTCTTCCTTAAAGACTGTTAAAAGAGGAAACATGTTATCTTAAAATACATTTCCTTGTTTAAATTTGCTAAAACGCGGATACACATTGCAGACATAGAAAATACCTCTCTGGTCCGCGTAATATCTATGCCTAAGCCATGCATAAGTCGCAGTATTTGCTCATTTGGTTCTTGGATGGACGAGGATGGTCTTGTTATGATCATTGAACAAATAGTGTCTGCAGATCCTGCCATCCAGCGATGTCGCTTTATTTGTGGAATGGTGTATCGTTTTGATGGTTCCAAAACCAACATTTTGCGAATTAAACTTTCACAATCTGTAACGAGAATGTGTAACATGTATTTTCTATACTAAAAAAGAAATCTATAGTTGCGTGGAGAAGAACGTACCTGTGCTCATGAAGTATGGAATTCTAAATCTTCCACTGAGAACACGGTCTCTCAAAGACTGAAGGGTAGAACCATCAAAGGGCAGTGCTCCGCATACTAATACATACAGTACTACACCTAAACTCTGTAATAACAAAGAAAAAGCACGTTAAAGTATTTACGTCGGTTATCGTGCGTCAGACGAATTTGTAAAAGTGCTTACCCACACATCAATTTCAGGGCCAGCATAATGTTTCCCTCGAAAGACTTCAGGTGCCGCGTAAGGGGGGCTACCACACCACGTGCTTAATCTTTCGCCGGGCGAGAATCTATTGCTAAATCCGAAGTCAGCGATTTTTACGTTCATCTGAGCGTCTAAGAGTAAATTCTCAGCTTTGAGATCACGATGCGCTACACCCGTCGCGTGGCAGTATTCAACCGCAGAGAGTATTTGAGCAAACGTTGCACGAGCTCTGGGTTCTCCCATTCGTCCGTATCGTGCAATATAGTCAAATATTTCACCTCTGCTCGCATATTCGCACACCTAAGAAAGGTATGATATTATACTCCGTTTTTTAAACTCTATAAATCTATTTAAAATGTCTACCATATATATCATATTTGTTGTTTCCATAACTTGATATAATTTGACAATATGTGGGTGTTCCAGTTGCTTCATTATTTCTACTTCTCTATAAACTTTTTCAAGATTGGTAGGATCCAATTGTGATTTATCAATTATTTTAATGGCTACCTAGAAAGAGACATAACGTTCAATTATTTTTATTCAATTTTCAGTTAAGATACCTTTGATAGCACGCATATAGATTATATTTACCTCTGTCTTAGTGATACGATGTCTAGCTAATTTCACCACAGCAAAGTTCCCTTTGCCGATGGTGCCTTCAATGTCATAAAATCCGACACGAATTTGGATCTTGCTTTGTCCCACTCCAGAATCCATTTTTTTGGTAAAAATTGTCCTCTCACCAGCCTCTGAATGATATTGTTTCTTTTTTATTATAGCTTAGAAATGCCTGTAATTGATATAAAAAGGAAGAGATTATTTCAAAATGTCTACAATAAAACAAAATTAGCTTCTAGCTTTAAAACCATCTTTTCTTGCTGCGGAATGATTTATATCAACCACTGTTGCATCCTATTGTATAACATTGTCACGAGAATGCATAATTGAATCAGCTACCTGACAAGCTTTTTTACTAACACAAGACTCATGTAAAATTTTCAGCTTATGTATTTTAAATACAACAGAATTTCGTTTTATTTCAAGTCGCTCTAAATTAAAAAGTAAGTACCGCACTTCTGTTACGAGTGATCAGAGAATCGATCACACATCGATCGAATGATCAGAGAAAATATTCTTATTTTCCAAGGTTTCATGGACCGTTGGTGTCATACTTCCCCTTGACGTCAACTACTTGACTTATTTCGATTAACATTGCAAATAACGAACGGTCATCCAGCAGAAAGAAATTGCTCGAAACGAGCCGTTTACAATCGTCGCAGCGACTGGAATAAGCCGACGTCGTTTTGATCGCAATCGTTGCCACCAATAAAACAGGTTGTTCACTGTTTACCATCCGAAACGCATCAGTTCGTCCGGATCCGATCGAAAATTGACCTGCTCCGAAATTAAAATGCCGTCGTTTCGCGATAATACGCGAACCATGCACGGGAAAAGCGACGACATTGTTCCGGGGGAAAAAGTGCCGAACGCTTGCGGGGAAACCTCCGCGCGAGAGAAAGACAGGGGGGAGGGAGAAGCTTCTTCGCAAAAGTGTAAAAGCTTCCTGCAACAAGTACAATAGGTATTCTCGACTGACGTCACGGATCGACAACGACCTCTTGCTCATCGACGGGTCCAGGATCGATACCCGTCGATAGTCTTCGATAAGATGATAAAAGGAGAAAGAGAACGAGGGAGAGAGCGAGAGAGAGACAGAGAGAGAGAGAGCGAGAGAAGAAAAGAGACAGTGAAAGAAAGAGAACATGGAACGAGAAAAGAATTAAAAAGGTTCGAGAGAACGGTCGAAGCGGTCGATGATCGTCCTTGGTGTCGAACAATCCACGGACACGGACACGGATACGGAAGCAAGCAGGGGAGCACCGCACGGGTAACGTTGTTTGACAAGTTACTCGGCTACTTACACGTTCGATCCTGGCCCGAATTACCGGGGGCTGCACGTTCCGGACCGGCAGAACCGTTTCTGAACCGAGGGAAACGCGTTGTCGCTACCGACCTCGACGGGTGCGTAAGGTCGGGGAGCCCGTGCCATCGGTGAGAAGTCGTCCTTCACGTTCACGAGATTCCGTGTCTCGTCCCGGAGCGGCGGCGTTCCTACCGCGCGAGTCGTAGGAGCTTCGCGTAACGCGACGGTTCGATACCGACTGACCGACAGCCATGTTGCTACCCCCCTGCCTACGCCAGAGTCGCCGGCCCCGTCCCCACCCCTCCGTCCCCTCTCCACCCCCGCGTCTATGTCTCAGCCATTCTTAGCGAACATCACCGCTACCACCACCACCACCACCCTTCCCTCGTCGGTTCTTTCCTCCCACCCCGCAGTCGATGTCGCACCACCACCACCAGCACCGCGTCACCACGGAGCGTCGGACGCGAACGCGCGCGCACGTTATCTTCGAGAATTGACGTCAACGTATGCGCTACTATCGTCTCATCGTTAATTGTTTTCTGGGTGTAATTGCAAGGCAAATAGCCAGTGTGCCACCACGTGGTCGAACTGTACACCGACCGTCTGCGGCCGACCATTCTCTCTCTCTCTCTCTCTCTCTCTCTCTCTCTCTCTCTCTCTCGCTCTCTCTCCCTTCCCTTCTTTTTCTGTTTCTGCGGCTTCTTCTTCTGCTTCTTTTCTGTTACGTCGTTCGAACGATTCCCCGTTCCCCTTGCGACCGGCTCCACAATACTAGCAACAGCCAGCCGACACTATTCGATCCGTCGTACCACAGTGTTTCGTTTCAATGGACGAAAATCAAATATTCCACGTGTAAGATCTCGGAAATCACCTCCCGAGAAATGTTAGGTACGAGACGCAGCTCGTAACGTTACCTATAACCTTTAACAAATCTTTCCCGGGCTGTTTCCTTAGCCTGAACTTTCGCGCCGAGCTTAACGCTGTGGTATCCTGATTGTCGGTGAACCATTTTTCAGTTATTTCGAGCAATTTTGTTTTATCCTTCCTGTTACGTGGTTGGTACACGAGATTTGACGATTGAAGTGTTTCGAAGTACCGCCATACCTTTCTTTGCACGAGTTTTGGGTATATCGAACTCACGATGCCCCTTGGGTAGGCAATCTGTATGTGTGAATAATTTTGAGGCTTTGCTAGTTAAGAGAGTTTTTGTATGTTTCTTGTTTTTTTATTTCGAGGGTATACATGAATGTAATTGCGTTCGGAGAATTGATATTTGGAGCGGTTTTGGGATGTTTGTAGAATATAAAAAATTGTTAAAGGAAATGTGGTGAAAACGTGTCTGTACGGCCGGTTGCCTACGGAACGGGCAACATAAAATTTGTCTTTCGCATAAAAATAAAATGAGGAAAATAGTCATTAAAAAGACACGATCCAGATAATATTTTAGAAATGATTTCGACAGTTCAAAAAAGTAACAATTTCTTAACCCGCACTCTTCCCTCGTGTTAATTTGACACAGTTTTCCAGAAGTAAGCTTTATTACCACTGTGTCAATTTGACACCGAGGGACAGATTCAGTTCGTGAAATGAGGGACGGATGAGGGTTAAATTGTTGCACGAAATAAGAACTTTCTACTGAACAAACGAAACCCAATTCGGTATAACAAGCCTGTATGTGGAACAGATATTATTTCAAAAGACATTGCACCAATCAGAAACTTATCTTAACCTTGGAAGTGCGTCACGAAGAGATATGAGATATTCAAGAACACTCTATACTAGAGAAGAGTCAAGAGTTAAAACTACAGAAAATTAGACGACCAGTTGAGATGTACAGGGAAAACCCATTCAATTCGACAAAGATATGAAAGCCTATTGAACTCTGTAACTACGATGCCCGGGTCTATTGTGTCATCCAGGCTGGAAGAACGTTCCAAACGTGGTAATCGACATGTATTAGATAAATGAATTTATTAACGAAGGTCTACGTGAACCTGAACATGAACAAGTTTGTAGCAAAGATGAACCACGTTCTGCGGAATCATCGGACACAAACACAAACACTTGTTCTGACACTGATTCTGACTTAGCATAACGGATACATATGATTCCAGGTTTCACAAATCACGTAACATGCAATTAATATACAGCGGATCTGTATGCATTTATGGCATATGCATTATTCATTTAAGCAAAATTAATACAATTTTCATTTTATTTCGACTCGAAGGAGTTTCATAGCGAACAAGAAGAACTTGTCCACTCATTCCGTTTTTCAGAAATCTAGTCTAGTAAGTCATTGTAAAACAATAATAAAAAAAAAAATGTATGAATACGATGTCGTGGTTATTGTCCCGAAGGCCCTACGCACTATGTATTGTTTTAATCGCGCTGAAGGAATGGAGGTTAGCGTGGACGGGATTTTTACCGCGAAACAAGCAGAAATTGCAATTTTAAAAATTCATGTGAAATGCGAGAGGAAGCAATGTTACTGAGATGTTACAAGAAAAAGGTAATAGAATAATTTTTTGCACCAGATGAAACTTATATTACAAGTAAAAGTAGAAACTTCCAGTAAATGATGAAATGCAAAGTTGAATTAGATTAAACACAGTCTTCAGTTACTCCACATGAATTATTGCTGAGGGAACTAATTTATTTTCGAAATTGAAGATGATGCTCCCAATAAAAAGTAGAAAATGAATTTCTTTTGCAGAGTCTCTCTCATGCATTTATAATAACACTGCGGATCACTGTGCATTTATTTTGACCTGGAAGAATCCTCCAATAGGCGAACGTTTACTCATTCTGTTTTCTACGGAACAATCTGAGGATATAAAAAAAATCACAATTTCGTAATCAACTATATTAATTAACCAAAACCAGAATATTGAAATTTATCGTTAGTGATGTAGACAATTTTTATTTTGCTGAAAAATCCGCAGTCTCGTAGCATAAATAAAATCAATTTCTAAACTTGGTCAAAAATTAGTGATCAACTTTAGGTGCCGGTAGTAAAGCGAGAGTGTTGAACAAATTTCGTATGAAGAGGAGGTCGCGATTTTTGCTTCGAACGTCGATGCACTCGCGAAACACGGTGCGTCGTTTTAACGAGATGCTCCTGTAAATTGCGACCGGGAGAAAATGGGATACGGTTACGTGACGGAGGTGATGCACCGTTGCTTGGCTCGGAGACACCGGACCTCGTCTCTGTCCTCCACACCCGCGTCGCCTCCGAGCACAGTTTTGATAAGATTTCATGCGCGATCACGAGCCACTTCGCCGCGATCTATTTCGCGTTCTATGACGATCGAGAAGCCTCTGGCCCTCATTGCCTAAATTGACGATCCATAGAAGCACTATCGACCATTCATAGAAATTATACATATACCATTTTTCTCCACGTTTCATTTTTTTTTTTTTTTCTTACACTCGTGCTATCGATAAGAATGTGATTCGCTCGGCAACGTCAGCGGTTTGACGGTCGGTGTACCCGTCATCGACGATCCCAGATAGTCGATTCCGGTAAATACTGGAAAACTTTTTCATTCTTTTTTGAGGAATTGACGTCAAATCCGCGCTCTCCAACCGTAAGCGCTTTTTAACTGCCTGTTCCGTAAATCACGTCAGAGTCCGACGCTTTCTATGGATCGACGGAATGAAAACCGACCTGTGGGTTGCATTTCTTGCCGCAGGTCAACGGACACACAGACACACACCTTGGGTATCCTGTTCGTTATCACGACCGATAAACACGTAGGATGAATCGTCAATTCGTCGGAATAATTAACACTTTGTTTACCGGTTACTTAACGCTAGGACTCCAAACAGGTCAAATGACTCATCTGAAATTTTCTTATTTGGAAGTGCTAAACTCACGATGCTCTTAGACCATACTAGAACCCATAGCTAGAGCATATACTCCATACCTGCGCACGTAATTGTTAAATAAATTCATTCTTTCTTGCGTATATTACGTCAGATGTTGCGTATTTCAACAAATACGTTCTCGTGATTTTTCCAAGAGAATAAAAACTGATCTGAGTATCCAACCAATATAACTATAGAACTATAGTCAAGATATTAGAATAGTTCTAAGCTAAATAAGCTTTGGTCAGAGCCTCGGACGCATTAATAAATATCGGATTTTCGTTGCCTACGCTGGTCGGTCACGTGGCTTCGGCGTTACATATGCGAGATATCGGAGCACGGAAACGGAGTGTACAATTTATTTCGCGATACAATGTCATCTGTACGGTAAATATGTATACATATAACTTGTACGTACAGTCGCTCGCGGAAATGTTCGTCTACGAAAGCAACTTTTCTTGCAAGGACAGTAGCCTGAGTTCGTGTAACTGGAAGAGTACATATTTCACATGTAGGTTAATAATGATTGTTTATCAATACTGGATACTATACTATGTAATAATTGCTCGGATGAGCAGGAAACGAATTTGAAAGTGTAAAATGCACGAGCACTTCCTTAAGTGACTGTAGGTATCATTGGTTGCCGAGGCTGATGTATTGTAGATCCGTGTCGTGATTATTTCACACGACGTCCGCGATTTTATTGTTTACGTTGAAAATCGCATTATCGACGGAAACGTTCGACTGTGTAGTATTAAATTTACCAGAACGCGTGTTCGTTTTCGCAAGAAACGCTGACGAGACCAGCGAGCCGATTACACAGAACCTTAATTTATACGTAAGCGATGAAATTTAAATAAGGCGACCGCGATTAGAGAAATGAAAATATGGAAGGATACGTAACCGCAGAATAATATGCTGACGACGGAATAAATAATGCGAGTGCGGTGCATTTGTTGAAAAGTGGTCGCCTCTTGGTGTACTGTGGCATTTTTCTGAACATTTTGTGATCTAATTCGCAGAAATTAGGATTGGACTGTATTTTTACGAGAACAGGAAAACCGATTGAAATTTTCGTGAAATTTCACGCATTTATGTGTATCAAGAAGTTATGGATTTGATCTATCGTGGCAGAATTTAATTACAATGATTGAGAGGTTCTGATATTTTAAAGTTCACCTATACCGAAATATTCGCGGACACGCGCGATACAACTGATTCGCCACGTGTTGGGTAAAGGTTACACGAGAGACTTCCCACACACAGGGATGCAATAGGTAATGGCATTATGCTATAAAGTTACATGCACATCAGTCGCGGCTTGTGTTGCACCGTTACACATTTATACGTGCGTTATTACGTTTCTAATAATTTAAGCGCATCGGCCATGAATTAATGGATTCAGTTACGCTCCTAATCAGAGAGGCGCGGGAAAATCTTCGGGAACACGCAACTATGAATTAACGCGATTCCTGTAAATTTTATACCTGCAACACGTGAACACTAAATTTTGTTTTAATTATGTGTTCTCACAATTCTAAAGGATTTTATTTTATCGTTATTCTATCCTATTTTTATTATAATTTTCGAGAGGTGTAGAAATGGGAAACGGTTTTATTGTATTTTTTAGAAGGGAAACCGTATTTTCGCCGAACTAAGTGAAAAGATGAAAAAGAGAGGTTAATTGCCCACACGGACAGAAATGCTATTTGGTATTGAAATGCAGGCTGCACTCGTCGATTGCATGAAAAAGAGCAATTAGTTCTTGATCCTTTATTCGTTACACAATACCTTTTATCCAGATGCTATAATTAAAATAATCATTGCACTCGGTCGGCGAGTCGTGAGTAATAATGAATGGATTCATCAATTGATCGCGTCATTACTTTTTATTTAAACGTTCACCGCTAAGAATAATGCTGTTACCGCGTCTGTGCCGGAATGGCAATAAGTGCACGTGAACGGTACGGATCGGCACGGTTTCTCTTTAATAGGATTGATAAGAAATTCAAAGATGTTCGTTTTCTGTTTAATCTACTCGGAACGAAGGTCTGACGTTGACGTAATTTAACCCTGAAAGAAAATGATAAAAATAGTTGAATCATGCGATGTCTCATGTAGAGATAGGTCTGGGTTAAAATTTCTAATTCGGCTTTTGGCATTCTGAAATTTTATCTCTCGCTACGTGTCATTCGAGGTATAGTCGAATCTAGAATTTAACTTGGGCATAAATATTTGTTTTGCCACGCAAATGCAAAGATAATTAGTATACTGAACAACGAAGAAAACATTTGTCACTTACGCGAACGTCAGAAACAGCGAAGGTTAATCGTGCGCCATTACTGTCTGGCCGTGATAGGGCCATTTCTCCTTATTAAGGAGTCTGTAATCGTGTTTATGGAAGCCATAAGGCTCAGTAAACGCCAAGGTGCTTTTGAATACATTTTTTCTTCGAATACACTGCCTTACGATTGGATATTTCAAGAAAACATCTTTTTCTCCGTATATCTGTGTCTGTCTGTACAAAATAAAAAAAATACCTAATTACTATTTATAATCCTCTTAATAGTTTGGCTTATGGTTTAGCTTTTTATTTCAATTTTATACATGTTGTACGAGAAGTAATCACAGTTGATAGTTTATGCTCGCTTTCGGCCATGTAACAGGCTTCTTAGAACGAGCGGTTAACGGTCAAGAACCCATTAATTAAGTTTTCAATCTCACCGGCGAGATTCGATTATTAAATCAATATGGCAACGCGAATAACGCAATGTAACAATCTCGAGTTTAATTCGTGTCTTCAGTTGAATTAATTGGATTCTCGTTGAGAATCATCAACAAAAAATTAATTCCACTTAACGCTTGCGTCGCTTCCGATTTGTTTTGAAGATTTCCTGAATGTTCTTGCTGGTAAATATGAGAATTGCTGGAGACTCGTACTTTCTTGGATAATTATTATGTCGTAACATAAATTCATTTATCTTCGATATCTTTTTTTATTCGGTGCGAGAACACAAAGTCGATAATCAATCCATTACAAAATCTTTGGCTGCACGTAAAATTCGCGCGTATTTTATATACACAGTATTTGAATTACATTGTAATTGGATTAGGTAATTCGAACCTTTCACACAATCTGATTGCTAATTACGGGAATCGTGAGTGCAATTGAAATAAAATATAATTGAAATACAATGTATGTAATTCGTGAAGTAATTCAATTGTAATTCATCACAACTCTGTCCGAGGAAAATATTTCTAGTATTTTAAAAAGTCCGCAAAGGGTTGAAAGCGTTAGATCTCGACACCGGATCGAAGTTATTTCGATATTTCATTTCCCTGCGTATTTGTTTATTCTTTCCCGCGACGCAATAAAGCCGCTCTATTATTGTTGCTATCGCTTGGCATGAGGACGAGTTAATTGTCGGGCGAGGAATTCGCGACTAGCGTCAGCGCGGATCTAGCCGGTCGAAGTGTTTGCAATTTATCCAAGTTATTCGAAATGTAATCCCGTTGGTCGGCCAGTTTCGAGCGTCATCGCGCGAGTCTTTCATCGACGTATTTTCGGCATCATGCCATGGACGCCTTGGCGTAATATGCTCGAAGTGCGTCATAATTAAAACAGCCCGAACACGCCGCGCCGGGACGGTTCGCGGGCGCGGGTGTGATGCACTCGTCGAAAGCTCGTGATGACGATCCCGGAAGGAAGTCGTAACCGCGTCGGATCCGGCGAATTTTTCGCGACACGCGCAAATTTCCCTCGGCAAACATTTCTCCTACAGTTTTTCTTCCCTTCCCTCTTTCTCGCGTTCTCTCCCCTCTCTCTCTCTCTTTCCGCACGATGACCGCGCGCCTTCTTATTTTTCTGCTCCACTACGCTTCTCTTTTTTATTTCAATAATAAAGTGCCGTCTCGTGCGTCAGTCGCGTTTCGCGGCGCGATTTAAAATATCGCTGCCTCTTTGATCCTGTTTTCAGCGTGACGATAATTAACAGCTCGTTCGTGACGGCCCGCGAATCGCACGACTCATCGTCATTAACTTAGTCTAGCTCGAAATGAAAGCTATGCCTGCGCCACGCTGCTAGAGTCGCACAGGTAAAGGACAGTTTCGGTCTGCTGGAAAAATAGAATGTGTGGAAGGAAAGTGATAGTCACTTGGAAGTAATTATACAGTGTGCTGAAGTTGGTGGTCGCACGTTTATTTTGTGTTCGGGGGAGCTTCGGGCGATTCGACTCTGATAAATGATCCAATTAAGGCGTCTAGGTAGAATTTAGACGATATTTTTCAGTCGAAACACGCCTTTGTAAATAACCAAGTTGTGGATCGCAATTGCCAATTCTTGCCTCGCACATTAAATACTTTTACACAAGCACATGATCCGAAGTTAATACGTCATGCGCATGTTTATCTGTATGTATTATCTGTTACCTCGACTGGGCACTCTCCTTGATTACGTTCCTATCTTTTTCGTCTTATTTGAATGTTCGTCAGCCGTACGTAAGCCGGGTGATTTATACTCTACTTTTCAGCGTAATAAACAGCGGAATTAACAATAACAAAATATTTTACATATTTGTGACTTCTTAACCCTTTTACGTACGAGACAGAAGAAGGCGGCAAGGAGGAAAAGAAAAAAACGTTTTAATGTTATTTTATTCTCGTTTATCCAGAAACCGAGATTTTCGTCGAAATCAAGGTCTGTGAACTGTAAATTGAAAGGTCGATCGGCAGAACCAAAACTGTTCGGTTCGTCAAATAATAAAGAATTCAACGAAAGGCAAAAATACTGACACGCAAGAGGAAACGGGTGGCTATTCGAAGCGGTGTCACCAAACCAGAAAGTAGAATATAGCAAATTCGAGTAATAGGATCATAGAATAATAGGATTAGAAAAATTGGTTTTAAACCGCGGTAGCTGGAAGCGGAGCGTTGAACGGGGAAAACTAGAGCTGCCGGCGAAGATTTGTCAGTGCCGGCACGTTAATTTGTCTGTTGATAATTTTAAACAAGTGGCCAGGTCAGCCCATGTTGCTTTCATGTTGATTCGCCTGTCGACGCGTCGGAAATAGGCGTTGCACCGCTGATACTCGTTTCCGAAATAAATAATTGTCCATGTTCTCACGCACGCGTTCTTTCTTCATTCAGCGAATTCATTCGGTTATTTCGTTGGGAAGCTCGTGTGCAGCAAGACTTGAAACGCACAGCGGAATCAAGGACCGTGAAAGGGTTGCTACAAGCGTTCCTTCCTACAGAACTCAAGTACCGTCTCAAAGTCGACCATTACTTCCTCCCATTTCCTCGCGGCTCCCTACCGACGAACTTCGGCGTAATTTCTGCGAATTTTTGCTCACCTTCTGCTACACAGAACTCTACTTCTTATCCGCGCGTTGTCGTCGCTTTATTTACGTTTCTCGCGTGAGCCGAACTTGATTTGTTGCCCCTCTTCGCTTCAACTGTTTTTATTCGCGAACATTGAACGGGTGCAGAACCATTCTTATCCTAAATGAACTGTTCTGCAAATAATTACTGGATATACATAATCATAGAGATATTTGAAATGATCTAAAAATTGTCGTGCTGCGTTACTGCTAGTTGAAAATATCGACTTCTTAATTTTTCATGGTATTTCTACCGGTCTGATATTTTCGGCCTTCCCTGAATTCCGTTGATAGTGTCGTTAGTGTATGCGTGATAAACTCATTCCCAGAAAAGGACATTAGTTTCCTCGAATATCAACTGACCATTCGCAGAACGAAATTAATATCGTTAGTCTATCACGCGAGCACGACTTTGCTTTCCGCGGTCCCACGATAAACAAACTTCTTTCGCGAGGAAATCCGCTTTTCCTTCGGTCTCGCCAACTTTCCATCTTTTTATACGGATTGTCCTCGTCGCAGTGATACGATCACGCTTCCCACTCTGCGAATAGAATCGGACTGTAATCGGAATTATGGTGAACAGACATGCGCTTCCAACAGTTTAATGTATTAATTAACAGGATTATGTTTTTAGCCAATTTGTCTCATCATATCCGTTTTGCTCTACAGTCTTGCTCTTCCTTTATTTATTTGACCGTGTTTCTGAACTCGTCGGGAAAGTGTCTTGCTCGCGCCTACACATTCTACTTCGGCGAGCAGTGAAACTATTGCTTCCACCCTTTCGAGGGAGCACTTCAGTTTGATATGGCCAGGAGGTCGTGGATACCTTTTTTCTCCGAGTCTTGCGACGTCTGACATAAAAACGCAGTTACAGTTCTATCTGGGATGCAGTTCTGTCAGCGAGGAATGTTTCATATCAGAGAAATCCTCGTCAGCGTTCCCTGAAATAGTGACAGTCCGGAATGAAAATTTGTAGCTCAAGAATAATTGTTTTCCGAGTCCCGGTAATTGTGATTATTCTCTGTAAAAAGTGGATTGCTGCCTGTAAAAATTTGTGGCTCGAGAACAATTGATTTTTTACCTCGGGTAATGGCAGACCATTCTCCGTAATTAAAGGAATTAAAGGAAGAGTAAACTAGGAGATTAATTGTTAATTGCGATTAACGATTGAAGTAGAAATTTAGTCGGCAATGGTTGATTAAATTTTTGCCCGACTCTGGCGCAAGGTAATAGTTTTGAAGATATTCAGCCGTCTAATTTGCGAGTCAATCGCGTCGGCTATATGTACTATAGGTCATGCGTAACGCTCCTGGTTTTCGTATTAAGTGTTCAAAACCAATGACCGTGCTGTTGAAGACGTAAACTGAAATAATTCGTAACATGGCACATTCACGCTGAGGTCGACCATTAATCGTCTGAGATATCATTCGGTCTATAAAACCGGTTATCGTACGCAGCGCAGATGATTCTTGCCGTTGAGCTCGCTCACTGACCTGTATCTCCCGGCAGGAATCATGGGAACTGACACCCAAGGCCTTGCAATGTAACGAATTGATTACACACGACTTACAAATTTATAACATGTGTATTTTCAGCTTGTCTGTCCCTGCGTGACCTGCGATAATTTATGTAGATCGGTCTAGCGATTGGTAGTTTTATATGATCGTTCGTTTTTCGGAGAAATATAGAAGCGTTTTATTGATTGAGATGTTTGTGAAAATATTAAATGAAGAAATCTTGTAGTGTTAATAGTCGGAAATAGTGTCAGGGATATAGACTAATTTAATTTTTAATAGAAAACTGTACGTAAGAATATTTTAAAAAGTTTCTACTGTTCCCCTAACTCCTCGCCGTATTATTTTTCCCGCGGTTATAGTGATTAAAACGACTTTATCCCCGAAAATGTCGTAGAAGAGAAAAGAAAATTTATATTTTTTGTATGGCTACATTTATTTGAATGCTTGAATCTTTATCACAAATTAATCAAATTTTATTTCATTTCAAATGTGAAAAGCGTAACAATAATATATTTGTTAGACTTTGTTTAACATCTTCATCGCGAGTGTGATTCGTTAAAATACGGCAAGGGATTAATGATGGAAGAAATTTTATACGCAGAATTGAATGTGTGTACGAGAGATTAATCTAAGAGAGTATGTTAAAAAATATTAGCCGTCAAGGTGTTTCAGAGAATATGTATCCAGAACTTAAGTTTGTTAGGTAACGAGCAGAAGAACCTTCATCTTGATTTATGATCATCTGTCATCATTCTGCTGGAGGTTCTTTACTCTTGACGTACTAAAACAGTAACATTGTAGCTTTCATGCAGAATATTATCCAACAATTTTTCATACTATTTTAATACTTACAATTACGTTTCCCTAACGAATATCCAAATGAAGAAGAAAATCGAAGAACGAATTTGCACACTTCTGTACATCTTTTCGAAGAATGTGTTTCGATAAATTTTTAATTTCTAATTTTTCATTTTTTCAGAATATATTTTAGACCTTGAGCGGTTTCTTTTTCTGTCCAGATAACCACGAAGCAGCTATGTATACAATTTACAAATAGCGTGAATAGGCTTTAAATTACAGGTGAGCGCGCGCGCACACACAAATTGAGTAATAAATGCGATAAGCATCGCGCGATTGGAGTGAGTCATTTTTAATTTCTTATAAATACGTCAAGAGCGCGTTAATGTCTGACGTGACGTTTACTATGATGGGATTCCGAGCAAATCAACATAATTTCCCTCCACGACTCTGTGTGTGGGTGTGTGTGTGTGTCAAAATGATTCTCATTTTCATTGTACTTGACATTACGATAAAATCGGAGTGAAATCTAAACGAATTCAATCTTGGCGTTCTGATAAAGCAATACATGTCAGTCACTTCTAGTGCTTCTACCAAGCTTAGCGTTGAATTAGAATGTAGTCTCTTCCGTAGTCAGACCACTAACTTTCTAAGCACCGCACGTTTCAAAATAGCGTGAAAATCGAAACCACATCGAATGTGGTTACATGAAAGTTGCACTCTTTTCGACAACAGGTGCGACCCTTGTGGCGAAAGGAGAAAAGACAGCATGAAAAATAGAAACGAAAAGAAAAATGAGAAAGTATCAATTACAAGTAAAGAAAAAAGGAAAAATATACGAAATATCAATAGTAAATTGAAGAATTGGAATTTACCCGTCAGAATGACGTGTTCTGGCGTTAATGAGGGGTCGGCGACACCTGAGCATCAGCTGTATTGTCACCTGTGGGAGGTCGGGGCATCGGAGCTGCGGAAATAGATCCTTTTGTTCCGTTTTTCGGAGAGGCGCGGAACGGAACGAAGCGGAGCAGAGCAGAGCAGAACGAAGCTTCGGCGACTAGGTCACGTAGGAAGGATATTAGCCGCCGGTGAGCGTGGTTCCTGGGCGCTTTCGGCACGGTCCTGCTTGACGTCATCGAATGACGTCAATCCCGGGCCCCACCAGATCCCCCGCCCCCGCCAGAGGCTTGCTTTATCGCGCCAACGTAAGAAGACGCAGCCGCCGCGCAGCCGGAGCGTCACCTCAGCCTCAAAGACTCCTACGACGCCCGATACGGTTAAACCGGGAGAGATTTACGAAATGCCACCGCTATGTTCTCGCGTCGACCATCTGTAAATAGAACTGGAATCAACCTGAAATAACAGGGCCACGTCGGGGACAACAAGGGGCAGAGGGCGAGGGATCAGCCGGCGAAAGGGGTGCTAGATGTCAGCCAAAGTAATCTTAACGTAAACCCGGACGCATTGTGATTTGTCAGTGAGAAGTACGAAATAAGTTGGTCATCGAATCAACCCTTGGCCTCTCCCTCCCACGTCACTCATAAAGACATTT
Organism: Lasioglossum malachurum; assembly: GCA_028455605.1. NCBI lineage: Eukaryota > Metazoa > Arthropoda > Insecta > Hymenoptera > Halictidae > Lasioglossum > Lasioglossum malachurum. Next base: position 26,471,174 of record CM052315.1, read on the forward strand.
GGCCTTTCACATTCTCTTCCACACGTCAACCATTCTACCCTCCACCGTCGTATAAAAAAAATTCAGAGTCTATCATTGCAATCATTAGACTACGGATCTTTATGTAGAACGTGTGTATCCCTTAATTTAATAATTTTATAATTCTCGCAAATAATGCAGTTACACACTATTAAATCCATTTAATGCCTTCACATCTTTGCATTTCACTTATCCATTTTTTTTGCCCCGTAAATGCAATGATAAAATTTGTCACGTATAAAGTAAATGAATGTTCTCTTGTAAGTACATCTCTAGCACAGCTTTGTAACCGGCAGCAGTTGAGAATAAACCTCATTTAGAATAAACACTTTTGTACAAGAGTTTTACGCGATCCTACAACCCGGAATCCAACAGGGGTGTGGGTGCGGAGAGAACGTTTTCCGCATGAAACTGTCGAGAAATAACCCCTGGGTTCATGGCGTTCTTTCTTTTCCTTTTTTTAACGAAAAAAAAACCCACGATAAGGAACATACCTCCCTGAATGATCGTTAACGTGTTCGGGGTTTCACGCCCACGCACAACCAGCGCGAAACCTTGCCGCAGTTTTGGCGTAGGTTTAATCCGATCTTTAGATTGCTTTCTGCCCCCTGGAATCGTTTGTGGGGGGGATTACGCTTCTGTTTGGCCTTCGTTTGTGGACATTGCTTTGACGGGTCGCGATTCTGACGGGAGATACCAGGTTCATCCGTGATCGTAATCGGATTTTTCGGGGAAATTGGGTTTTTTGGAGGCGGATTGATTCACTGAGCTACCGTGTACTTTTTTCCCGTGAATTATTTTATAGAGAGCTGAATGAGAAATATTGTTGTCAGATATAATTGTTAACCGTTTGTACTAGGAATTATTAATTAACCTGCCTAGATTTTTGTGGATCAGTACTACAGGATCTAAACCAAACAATATTCTGTTTGACGAGTTAAACTCCAGGATAAAGTTCACTGTTCGAGCGCTTCGGATAATCAAGTATAATACGATCAGAGTTGAAATTTTAAAGGAGTTCGGGCAGCAGACATTCCGGATTTTTCGAGAAACCCTGGAAGTTAGTTTGCCTGTATACTCGCGAAAGCAACCTTTGATAGTGTTCAATTGTATTCAAGATTCATTGCGGTGGATCCGGCTGGAATTAGACCGGGATCTCGAACAAGTGAATAAATAGGAAATGACATAAAATCAATGACCATTCACGTCGAGCGTATTACTGCAACGAGTTAAATAAAACAAACGCGGTTGAAATCCGCGAGATCTCACTGGATCGGGCCTCGTATATTTATCGACAATGAAATTTTCATGATAAATTCGTCTCTCTTAATTTAGAGACACGGTAGTTCGATCATTATCGATTCGTTAAATTGTGAATAATGTATATACGCGTTCGATACTCTAATTATCGGAGAATGGATTCCCTTAATTTGCTCGTAGCTCGGGGATAGTGTGCGAAGCTTAACGAGAAAATGATTTTTCGTCACTGATGTTTTATTGATTCGCGGGCTTGTCGCGTCGTGTACCTAACCCTTTCAGTGGCGAGCTGCGATATATCGATACCCGTATGCATATTTGAGAAATGCCAAGAACGATACGCCCCTGCTCCTTTCATACGACCTCTTATAAAAAGTACAACTTTATCCTATTTCCTTCATCTTATTAATAGATAAATGTTTCATTAGTGGACTACAAGTTCGAGAAGCTCATAAAATTCGGATATGTTTATAACCAAAAGAAGTGATTTGTTAGCTTCTTAAAATTCTTCTCCTGTTCCTTAATCTTTAACAATTATGACACGATTTGCAATTTATCAAACTGATTGAAGGAAGAAACGAAATTCTACTCCCATTCCTGTTTTTTTGCAATCGATGCAGAACATATTTATTTCACATGAAAATCCACAGTCTATTTACAATCGACTCTAATTAAAATCGAAATCGGAATAAATGAGAATCGGGAGTGGTCTAAAATACCTACGTGTTAATTATAGATTGTATTTTGCCCGGAGAGTCGCAAAGAAGTCGTATCTAAATATTTTCGGACGATGGAGGAACTGGAAATAGCTCTAGCGTTCAAACTGTAGCTAAATCCTCTATTTTATGAATACCACCTTTTTTTAGGACCTCGGATATTTATTGTATGCTAACTCTAGACGTCCGAGAAAAAAGAAAGATTAACATAAATCAACGAGACAATCCTTTACGATAGGCTAATAAAAAATGAACACTTCCGTTAAAGACACCGACAGTTATCTCGCCTCTAAAAAGTCCGGATACTTATCGAAACTGAAACACACACAGACGGGGCCTAATCAAATAATATTTATCATAATGATCCATTTCATAGACCTGTTATCCCCTTCGCAGGAGCGTCTGGGAAGACGAATAATTTTGAAGTATGCGAATGGTTGCAGCCGAACGGAAATGCTTCAGAGAGTTCAGATTGTTCGTGTAGTTTCTTGTGAAATTACCAGGATACTACGAAGTCTTGAGCATCCCGATTCAAATTCGATATTCCAAATATTCGCACATGTTTAGTTCTCACGCCTATGCCACGTCGCGACTCTCTCTCTCTCTCTCTCTCTCTCTCTCTCTCTCTCTCTCTCTCTCGTGTTCCTCAAGTAAGTCCCGTGATTTATTTCGGTCCAGCATTATCCAACTTTATGTCACAATCGTGTCTCGTTGGTATTCTGGATCGCGCCCATCGGGGGTGGATTCGAATTTGTAATAAATGAATAACCGCTACGTCAGCGAGGAACACATGGCCACCGAATCAATTTTTGAAGTGCTACTTGTAGTTGCCTCGGTATTTTTATTTTCTACATTTTTTATTCTTGAATAATGGGACACGTATAATCTTTCTGACAAGTACGACGACGGTTTCACTCCAAATTATCTCGCTAATGGTACTGCTCGCGATAATATTCGTGGAAACCGCCAACAGGAAAAAGGGCTACTAATACCGAAATAAATAATTTCGCAGCGATTATGTTTACGGGAGATCGCAGAAATGATCAGTTCGAACGACTCTCGAGTCCAAACAACTGTCGCGAGCCACTAGCTGGGTGTCTGTATTTTTGGAGACTGTAGTTGAGCGTATGACGCGCGAAATTTACAATCCTCCGATTTTCCCAGACGTTTACTGCCATTCCGCGAGCAGTGTCGTCAATGAGAAAAGGGGTCGGGTGATTTCGCTGACTCACGCGATCATGAAAATTAAATGATGAAAAAAAAAAGAGAGAAAAAAAAGAACATGTGTGACGATCCCCGATAATCGTAGTACCGTGATTGTGATGCCTGAACAGTTTCTTTCCCGACGAATCGGAGCGCCTTGACGCGATAATCGTTTTCATCCTTGACTATCAAGCCGTTCACGCGAGGCTGTGGACCAAATCCAATTCCCAGCTTCCGATTCTAGCGACCTGCGTCATTACGCTTGCGTAATTAGTAAAAATTCTCTGTTACGATCCAGCTGACGCACGGTGCAACAGCAGCAGGAAAAAAAGCGGCACATCAGTCATGGAGTTCCGGCATTTACGTTTCTCGACAGTGAACAATAGCACGTCTACTTACTTGCTTGATCAGGGAATTGTCACCTTCTGCGAAATCTTACGCAACACATGGCACGTTTCTCTTTTCGTTTTACGTAGAATTTATTGTAATTATTCGGTGAGATCGAGTATAGTTCCAACCATTTCTTTTTTCTCTATCGAGCCAAAGATCGAGCTCAACGAGGTCAGTGGTAGCTACTCGCCATCGCCAAAGGAATTGAACGCTTCTAAACAAGGCATAACGAGTCCAGCGATGTTAATCTTTTAGAGAGCTCTAGCGTGTGACGAAGGTGGACTGACGTCAAAGTTCAAAATTAGGCAATCGAGCCTGTGAAATCCCGTAGAATTTTCTCCTAATTTGTACACGAGTAGACGTAGCACGTTTGTGCAATTCGCTCGATAATCGCGAGCGACGTACATACGTACATTATCAGGCACGAGTTTGGAATTACCCACTCGGTGCCGTCATTCGAGCAGAAAATGCAATTCGCTGCGTACTTATTGATATAACGGTACAATTTAATAAAAACTACTTGAATGTACCATTTGAAAATTGCTAAACATTCAGAGGTTAGGACTATTTCATTCGTCACACCAGAAAATTCTTCTGACAGAATTGCCACACAGAAGGGTTCAAAACTCCGAAGATATTGCGTCTTTGAAGTGAACGGTTCTCTAGAACTCTACCTCAACCCTTCACTTTCTTCGGCCACTTGTGGCCATCAGCTTTGACCAGCCTCGGCCAAACCCTTGACCCTCTGACCACTGTCCACCTTACCTTTCGCCAATGCCGCGTTTCACGGATTTCGCCCCTTCTTTCTCCCAACCCATCGATCCCGATTCCCCTTTGTCTGGTCGTTGACTCCTCCAGTTTCCAGGACCCGAAATTTTCACTCTGTTCCATATTCATTCGAGCTACGAGTTTCGGTTTCAGCGTCGCTAACCATTTAACCATTAAATATCCGGTTAAACGTTGGTACCACGTTCGCTAGGACTTGACGAAACATCGATTGCTCGTGTTTATTTAGTTGCTCGTTAAAAATACATTTTCTAGTAGTGTGAAAGGCATGGTTATTTAAAACGAATTGTAACTGGTAGATTGGGAACTTATTATTAACCGTCTAATAAATGTTCTACTAGATCAAGAGCTCTGTCATTCTTCCGCCTACATTTTTATATTATTTAGACATTAATATAATTCTTAATAGAATACACAGTAAGTTTCCTTTGATCCGGGGTTCATCGTGTACTGGCATTTACATAGAATGCGTTCTTATATTTCCCGGCAAGCACACAGGCATGAAATAAAAGGATTAATCTTTTTGCCGGACAATTATTCATTCGACTATCGCACATCAATTTGAAAAATTCGTCATACCTCACGAGCACAGAGCGAACAGCCACTCGAACTGACCTCGGACATGGGCAATGACCTCGCGGCGACCACAACAGGAATCAAGTGGTTAAGAAGAACGAAGCCGACAGATTAAAAGCCCGATATAATGAACTTTCCATCATACCGCTAATTCGGTGGAAGTCCTAACGAGTTTTGATTTCATCCGTCAAACTCTCCGATCTCTCCCTCACTCTCTCGAAACCGGTTGTCAATTTCAAGAAAGTGATGGACTAACGCCAATGCAATTCTTTTGATGTTTTTATCATTTTGTGTTTTATGTACCGACTTTTCAAACATATACACAAATCCGCAATCTATTTATAATTTTTTCCATCTGCAACTTCGAACGAAACTATCTCGTACTGTGCATCTAATCTGTGGACGGACTGACTGCGAACAAATGGTTTCACGATTTCGGTCAGGTCCAGCAGTGTACAATTCTTCGTAGCCAATGGTGTTGCGGCAGTCCTCGATTTACCAGGAAAGATCAATCTGCACGTTCAAGCAGAACCAAAGAACAAGCAATCCGTGTCTACGTCGTAAACCTAGATACCTTGAAACGGTTTGCATAACTTCGTCGGGCCTCGGGGCGGTCGACGAAGCGAGAGAGAGAGAGAGAGAAAAAGAGAAAGAGAGAGAACAGTCGACGTCATTAAGAGAGACCGTCCGTAGGAGGATGGTCGTTCGATTCGATGGTTTACAGTTTCGGAATATTAATCCGATCGATTCTGCTCCGGTTCACGCGTGTACACGTGCGCTGAATGAATCCGTGTGCGAGTCACGGGTCGGGTCGGGTCGAGTCGGGCTAAGTCGGGCTTGCTAGCGTGACAGCCACGGACTATTACTATGCTGCGATGATTCCTATGCCGTTTTCCTTTCTGGTCGAGAGCTGTGCGCGAAATATACAGTAGACCCCCGCACAACGCGACCAGAAACTGCTTAAAAAGACTGTATTATATGCATTGTATGTTGCAGTAAATGTGTAGTACGTAAGACGGCTGGGCACTTACTGCCACAGAAGATATACAGTGGGTAACGAAAGTAATCGAACTCCCTTTAAAACAGAGTTGTGCAGAATTACAATTGAATTACTCCAGGAATTATAATTATAAAGTAATTGAATTACATTGTAATTCGGTTATATTGTAATATATAATTCAGATCTTCATTCAATTAAATTACAATGTGATTCGTAATTGCAGTTGGAGTACAATTATAAAATGCTTTGTAATTAAATTACATTAATTACGAATCACGATGTAATTAAATTAAAATTAAAAATTAGAGACACACAGTAATTGTAAACATTGTTTTCACCGCGTTATATGGGAGTCTACTGAACGCGTTGTGTATATTGAGTCTATAACGTGTGACCCAATACGAAGGGTATACTTAATGAAAATGGAAAAAAAAATCGATTTTTTGAAAATGAAGAATCAGAACACCCCGTTATTGCGATCGATTCTGCGCCGGTTCACGCGTGTACACGCGAGCTGAATGAATCCGTGTGGTTGCCGCGGGCCGGGTCGGGCCGAGTCGGGCTGCTAGCGTGACAGCCGCGGACTATTACTATGCCGCGATCGTTACGACGTATGACATTATAGTGGTATCACGTGAGACCATTCGTGAAAAGATGCGATCTCTCGAGCACCTCGAGCATGCACCGCGCGCCGCGCCGCGGGTTCGATCCACTACTCCGCGTTAAGGGGATTGTACCAAGAGAGAAACCGAGACGAAACCCTTTTTGTACCTCGAGTACCCCGAGTACGAAAAGGTTTCCTCTAGCGTGACGGCGATTTATTCAATTCGGATCCACCGGGGGCAATGTCTCGCGATTGTTAATCGCCGCAGATCCGCCAAGAACGTTGCACCTCGCTCACCTTTATCAACAACCTCGCGCCGTTTTCCTGGTTCATCGGTTTTTCTGTTTCTTCAGCGGAACCGGTAACACGCTTAATCCTTGGAGACACGTGGATGCTGGTTTCGTCGGGATTTTCTGTGTAGAAGATCCAGGTGTACTTGTAACACTACCTTGGATTGATTTCGTTTTTACGAACTCGCTTGAAGGTGAAGGAAAAGCGTTTTATCGAAAAATATGAGATTGATAGAACGATTTCTTGTAAAGAATTAAATTTATAAATGCCAGAAGAAAATTTTAGCTGAAATGACTCGAGATGATTTTTGAAAAAAATTCTAATCGTTTGGCAGTAATGTTAATGTTAATGTTCATTAAATGATTTCCGAAAATAGAGAAATAATAACGACACAAGGTAGAAACTGCTGGAGCGTTTAACTCATTCCTGAATCGTCACGAAATTTTATTCTTCAGGTTGCGAAAGGATTGCAGAACTGGCGGGTGTCGGTCCGAAGCAATTAGCAGAACAATCCTAATACGAAGACAAAGCGGCCGAGGATCGTTGTGAATGTCGGTTTCCTAGTAGAAGAAAAAATATTTTGTGAGAATGGTCAGTTACCGTGAACTGGAGAGGAGGGGGAAAGAAAAACGAGAAGCATTGTGCAAGAAGTGCGGTTTCTGTTCGAGAGGTTTGTTTTTCTTTTTTGCTGTGTGTCTTTTAGGAAATCTGTTCGAAGAACTCGGTTTCACTTTAATGCACAGCAGTCACATGATGTGTTTCAGTCTCGTGCGTTTTTCCTTTGCGGAGCATGAAGTATTTGCGCAAATAGAGAGCAGATAAGGGTGTTACACAATTTCTTGGGAATTTTCGAAAGTTCGGTCTTTTAAATGTTATCACTATTCTTATATGTATACACAATTGTCGCGATATCTTTACACACACGTTGCGGGTCGTAAAAAATAATACGCTGTCACAGACACGTGGGCTATTACGAGCAAAACGTCCAAAGCGTTTTTAATAGCGTTCGTCTCACGTCAGTTGGCCTTGCATTTAGAAAGAATTGTTTGATCAGAATTTTATTCGGCCGAAAATGTACAATTTCTTACACATTTCACCAAGAATCATTTCTCGACTGTTTATATTGTTGATCTCAATCCTAGACAGTGACATTGTATAATGAAATCGGCACCCTGCATATGCAAATTATTCATCTCAAAAAGATGGTACACAAAACATTGGTTTCAACGTTGGTCAAAACATTGGTTCATTGATACGTGAAGCTTTTTTAGGGTCGCTATGAAGATAAGGGAGTAAGCACTGTACTAAATATAGTATCGTAAACATCAACAGAGGAACGTAAAAGTATTTCCCTCTAATATTGCCTTCATTATGAAATGAATACTTACATAACTTCCCGCCGCGGAACGTCCAATTCATCATCACTAAATTAGTAGACGTCAAGTCTAATTAAAGGATGGCCAGAGCTCGTATCAACTATAAAAAGGCTGTGCATCCGTAGCATGAATTACACTCTCGTCTACGGACATTACTCGTAAGAGGAACATATTGTGGGAGGTACGATTAATCTTGCGAAATAAATAGTTTCCCGAACGATGTCCAATATCTGTGTTATCAGGAAGAAAGGTCCGCCGCGACAAAGGGTAGTAATGCTCTCAGCAACAACGGGCTGCTATTCTCAATGACTTGAATCTCTGCGAGAGCCTTTCACGGCCTTGCCTGCTTCAACCCTGTTCCTGCCAGTGTAAAATACGCTGGCCTTTGTAACGGCGAATTTACAAGGGCAAGCTATTTCTAAAGAAGGAGGGCCTTTGTTGCAGCCGGGAGTCCGGCACCCGTATGTGCGATCTGCAACGGTTGCACGTTAAATGACGAAAATGCTGTGGGACTCGTTACATTCGCACCTATCCGCGCCTACGAACGTCGACGAAACGCCGTCGCTACCGCCATCTGCCAATGGATCTTCCCACGGATCGTTTTATCATCCAATAAAAATCGAAGCGACCATTATCCGAGTTTTTGTTGAATCAATCCACTATTTATGGTTTCTCTGGAATTCTCCTCGAAGCGCAGCGCTCAAAACCCTAATAGCGGATCATCTCGAACGGATCGCAGAATATTAAGCAGGATAAAAATGTTCAATTGCAACAAAACGGACATCAGTGGGAACGTGTAGAATATTAATAAGCGGTAGATAATAATCTTTTTAGATTTGAATAATAGGATAATATGATTTGTATTTTTTTAATGCTTTTTGAAGCAATTGTTATTTTATGTATTAATAGCGTGAAGAATGGACTTTTCTAATTCTGAGAAGGGTGTCTGTAACGTTGTCGATCAATTTGTAGTCGATAATGAGGATAATTAGAGAAACGTCGCTTACAGAAGGGTTTTTAATTAAGCGAACGAAGGATTGGAGGAACTATGGGCTAGTAATTGCGATATTAATTTTGTTTCATGTTTTAATTGATGCTCAAGAAGAATGTGTGTTATCGACCAGAGTTGCACTAGCTGCTTCGTGCAGTTCTCGCTGGCAGCATTTACACGAGCGCGTTCCGATTCAAACCGAATGGCGGGAAGTAGTGGTGTATGAATTATGGGTACGTTCACTTTCCTTTTATTACGTAATTAATCTCTAGTCGCACAATTGATCGCGATTGGAAGGTGGAGCGGAAGTGTCGACTACCGGAGATGCGATATAATTCACAGGTAAAAAATGTTGGATTACTGTAACTTGGAAATATGGTTAGCAAAGTGCTATTTTTCATGGAGATGTATATTTGAGTGTTTCAGCGGTTTCAAACAGTTTAAATGGTTAGACATAGTCTAAGTGACTTTTCAAAGAGGATAGAACAAACAAAATTTTGCTTCTGTAAGTTTATCTAATTAATCACGACGCGATTCAAAGAATATCATAGTTAACTCTCTGAGATAAATCTTCTGCCTTAAAAAAAACATGAAGTTTCACGGAAACCATAATTTTCACAGGTTTTACTACTTGAAACCACAACATTTCCGTAACGTACAACCATGATGAGTTCCATGAAAGCGTTTATTTGTTTCGCCGGAAGTAGCAGTGTGTCTGCAGCTAAAGTTCTACAAAGTCCGACGCGCTTTTAGAATTCGTAAATCCACAGCACGCTAGTGAAATAATTTACAAGAGACCTCAGATAGATTCTTTAAATAAGCATTTCTCGACATTTTCAAATTGTCAGTTTTCTCTCTGAATGAAATACTGAAAATGCGAGGAGTTGTTAGGTCTGAAAATTATGAAAAAATTCGAAATGGAAACGGTTTAATTACCGTGTGTTGTTACCTGGTAGTCGTCGAGCAAACACGGCGAGCTATCTACGGTAGATAAGTATGTCCGGAGGCTCGCCGGGTAGAGCGTTTGCCGAACAAGTATGGGGAAAGATCGATATTATCCAGGTTTGCCGCGAGCGAGCGAGCCCTTGCCGGAACGTTATATTTAGATAGACCCTTCCCTCGTCGTCAAGTAGCAATGTACAACGGCGGACCTTGCTCGACTGCCCCTGGAAAGCTCTGTGAACGTGTTACGGTGCCCCATTGGCCGTCGTGGTCCCCGGGGCCTCCGGAGGAACGGTGTTCCCATGAAACACAATACCAGAATGCAATTCCCGGCAGGTTCAGATATCGCGATAGCCTGTGTACCATCGGCGCGGCGTGCCATCCACGGTCCGTTGGATCATCGGTTGTATCTTAACGAAGCATTGTCCCCGGTTTTTCCTCCGTGCAACCCTTTTGCCGTGTTCCCTTATCATCTCGTATCTCTGCGATCCTCCGCGAGGTTAGGGCATTTCCGGCAACCATGTTCGCTTCCGGCAGCAGGCTTTTGTCGACGTTCACGCGGACAGAATATGCACAACCGTTCGAAAATATTTGATCGCCGACAATGCGCACTACGCGCACTGTTTACCCCGGGAAGCTGTAGAATGGATAACGCGACCCATTGTTTTTTGATCGATGGCCCGAGCGGGTCTATCGAGCCGCAATTTTTCTATCATGACGCCGCGCAGTGCACTCTGCGCCGCGCCGTTCCTTTAGAGTTTAGATAGTTCGTTCATTCGATGTTTCAGCATTTATTTATGCAAGATCTCAAAACACCATTAAAGAGCTAAATGTATTCGGTAAAAAATATGAAATTGTGTGCATCAATTTTTACGAGATTATTGTAGTAAGTTTGAAGTATTGAATTAAGAGTTTCATAGCCATTTTGCATTATTGTACTTTTGCAGAAAGAACAGAGGAGCTTTATGCGGATTTGTTTAGTACATTTCTGAAAATATCCTCCCAACGAAATTCATGTTGCAAACTTATATGCACGCGCAGCATTTGGCGACGTTTTATTATTTCAACGGTTGCGGAGTTACAATAATGGACTACGGATTTTATACATTTTTATCGGATACGAGCACGAGAAATACGATGGGATGAAACTTTCAACACAGTTCGGAAAGTTTTTTAATTCATTTGTAACTCTGGGGGGAGTTAACTGTGGAATCCTAAAAAGGAGAAATCATTTTTTATTTAATACTTGTCCCTGTAAACTGCCCCGGAAGAATCCCTTTTAAAAATTTATATTAAGTTTGATCAAAGCCATCTTTTTCGTTCACCTAATTTTAGTAAACGTTCTCTGTTACACAATTTCGATTGTTCAATTTCCGTTGATACAAATTGATGTACGTATTTTGGCCTTTTTGGAGTCAAGATTGTTTTCTCGAGAACGCAGATTGTCCAAGATGGATTTTTAGAATTCCGTTACGTCGGGAGAATAAGACGTGTATTAGAGACTTTCATGGTTGTCGTTCTCCGCGGTATCATCCGTGACTGACATTAGAATCTCGCAGTATAAAGAGCCGAGTGCGTGCGTTTCCATCGCTAAAGCAGGATATTGTGCAGTTCTATTCCGTATCCTACCTTCGATACCGCGAGCATCGTATATCGCAATAGTGAATATTCGCTTTCACACGTGCGCGCGTGGACGTCTCTGTGGTCCCGTGACATACGGGGATTCGTGATCGACATTGTGTGCGATTTACGCTCTTCTATATCTCTTTATGTTTATCTGCACCTTCTGATCGAACCTTTAAATCGTAAATCCAAAACTGCGAACCAAATCGCAAATACCGATCGTGTAGGTTTATTATCATTATTATTATTATTATTATGACAGGTGTAATACGTACAACATGTTATCGATTTTATTTTTCAATATTATCTTATGTTGTATTAGGTTTTGAGAGTCACCAATATTTTTTTTATTCAGAACACATAATTCTTCCACAAAGTTCTTATACATATTATTTCATGATAAATTAGGAATAATATTAAAATAAAGTACGATCGCAACATGGTACCGCAGCAAACGGTACAGTCATCCCAGTTCAACTATTTCAACACGGAAATTAAAGTCGTTTGGTCCATTCATAAGAAAGTTATTCTCATTTAAAGTGTGTGTGATCGGTTTTGCTCCTAACTGTACATGGCCGGGTGGGGGTAGCCGATATTCTTCGTACGAATATTTGCTCTATTTTTGCAACCTTATCGCTATGAAATGGAACTTGGTTTAACTCTGAATAACTCTATTGACATCTTTCCGATATCAGATGATGCACGAAATGTTTTAATAATAAGTTCAATACCAAGTCAAACTGTTTCACTTTATTGCTCCACGGTTTTCCAGAATACAATTTTCCCGCACCTTCCTCGAAAACTATTTGCCGAACAGTACCTTTTTAAATATTAAAATCTTTTCCTCGGCTTAGAGGGTGTCCGATTTGAATATTCATGGAAAACGCATGTTTGCAAATACGACCAGCCAACGTGCCCGTGCAATATTGTTTTTATCGAGCCATTGTTTACCATTCATATGAAGTTTTTATGTAAAACAAGTAATACTGTGTGCTAATTGATACGAGTAAATACGATCGATAATTAAAATAAAGCCGTATCCTCGATTTCAGAAACAAAAAGCTGCTGCACAGTGGGACAGGTAGTGTTCATTTCACATTGATTTGTTTATTCTATGAATTTAACCTGACCCGATGTGTCTTTTAGTATACTCTGTTTCATTAGCAGCCGCATCCGTGACTGCTTGCTTCTTTCATAGCTTGTTGATTCAACGTCAACGTTTGCAAATCGATCTCTTTATGACACGTGAAATATGATAACAAAAATATGTTATCGTTGAGATCCATCGAATCTGACTGCAAACTGATATTCGCGCGGCTATACATACTGACTGAAACAATAACCCCATCACTTTTTTTTCTCTCTCTCTCTCTTTCACTCTCTATGTTTGTTGAAACGCACCGTCAGACATTTCAGAACACGGCCGCAACCAAGTCAAACGGTTTATTATACTTTTATACCGCGCATGTTTAAACGCTCTTTTTTTTTAACGCATCGATCACCAACGACGTTTCTGCAACAAATCCAGCTGCTCGCAACATTATATGAGCCCGGCGTTTTTTCTTCACGTTGGTTTTCGTGTGGCCTATATTCGCACGCATCGAACATCGATTTATATTGCATCCTGCACACCGGGTGGCTCGCGCAAGAACTGCACCAGATACACCTCGAAACAGCAGTAATTAATACGACAATATTAGTTCGATTTAACTTTGACAATCCTGAAAACACTTTCTAAAAAGTACGTCACTTTTTCATCCTCAATTAGAATACTTCTTTATTCTTCATTATTTATTTATGGGATTTTCACCAACTTATTCGTAGCATTTTTTAAATTAAAATGACACTAAACACTTTAGTGGTTTAATTCCAGCCTGGACAACCAGTGCTCCGAGAGGCGTTGTACCTCATCAGTAAGTTTTCAGCCGCGCTGTCCTTTTTGACGTTCGGCACGGTGTCTTACTGTAATTTATATTTCTTGAACGATGTATGCAGCGTATAGATTCACTGCAATGCGTAGCAAAGTAGATAACCTCTTATTATGTTCGTTACAGTATTTATCATATTATAGTATTGTATATTAGTAGTAATGTAAGGAGATTAGAGCGAAGCTGCAGGTTCTTTTGCATCAGATGGTACTCCGTTTTCGAGGAAGCTGTTCTATTTGTGCTTTAACTTTACAATTATCGGAAAATGCATTAAAGCTGCAGAACAGGTTCTTAGTTTCGTTTCAGTTCCCGTTACTTTTATTTCGGCCCTTCTTATTAGATATTGCAATTCCACGGATGCATATTTCATAAATGAAGATCGCGTTAGCAACTACTCTTTAGTATGTAGTTCCCTTGCTTTGCGGAGGCGGCAGAGTTGTCAGCGGGGGCGGAACATGACATTTGAACGCTTATTTTTAGGTGTCTCACAATAACATCTGAAACTGGAAATGCATAATGTTATGGAGACGGAAATTACGCGGTGTGATAAAGTCTAGAAAATAATTACAAGCATAATTAGAATTTGCTAAGCAACTGAAATAATTGAATGAATCGAAAATAATTGAATCGTGGTTCTTTATGCACTAGTGGTATTCATAAATTTTTTCCTTTTTTTTCGACTTATTTTTACATGTAGTATCACCCCCTGCTCGAGTGTAGCATCCGTCCGGCCACACCCTGTATATATGGTAAACAGTTTAACAACCGTAAATATTAATACTATAATAAACGAATGGAGAAAATTCTATTCGATCTCCTGCAAAACGAAAGTCGATGCAGCCGGAAATGAATAAAGATGTACCGATGCAATTTGTCCCTGGGTACATTTAAATGCGATTTAACATATTTGATGAACAAAATAAATCACACTGAATTCTTATGATATACGCAAAGTAAATTACTACGGCGTATATTACATCGTAATCGAATGGAAATTGCAGCAAGAAAGAAACACCTGAAAAATTAATGGAAGACGAATGCATCCATGGGTCACTTCTGGATGCTGAATTTAATGAAGATACAATTTGTTAATGTTCCCTCGCGTTTAATATGCAGCACGAACAATATTCTTCGAAAGCCATTAGCGATTCGAAAGTATTCGTGAAATTAATTTACATGATTAATTCCACCCTCGTTATCCAAGGATTTAATCATAAAAAACATTAACGTTTAAAAGAGTAACCATTATCCCCATTCTAGCAAAAATTCCCAATCGCAACTTCTAAACTACGCGCGAACATCAAAACTTTATTTCCATAGAAAAGAAGATCCAGTGTTCTCGATCGAAAGCAAGAGAATTAATTACCACACAAGCGAATATAATCCGATCTGTCAGGCTGTGCAGGATAAATGTTTGAATACAACTATTAATTGGACGCAGAATTCAGAGGTAAACCTGCTTCAAACATTATTGATTTTATTTGTTCACATTTAAATAATAGATATGCAGCTTAAATCTAAAGCTACGTTAAAACGATAAATTGTCGGCAATATAAAAATATGATGTGATCCCGAGTCTGCAGTCTCCGGATCGATTGAGGGGACGAGATCTAGAGGTTTATCGTAGCGAAATTCGCAAAGCAACCCTCGGGGTTTGCAAACGCTCTGACACGCGCGTTGTCCTAATATTCAGTCCAGCTGATTGCTGGTTGCAGGCAGACTGCACATTGATTTACCGGAAGACTCGAATATAGATCTCCGTATCTCGGCTCGCAGAAGGCGATACTGATATAGGGGGTGCCGGACGGGCGTCGCGACGCCTCTCTTCTCCCGCTGTTCGATACATCAAAGCGTAGCCGCCGCGATCGTCGTCGTCGGGGGTGGCTTGAAATCGGAGCAGAGGACTCCGATCGAATCATGAGCTGCCGCGGCAGCAACAGGCGACTTCTGGCTCGCCGGAACAGGTCGCTCCTATATGCAGAGCTACGTGTGTGTATATACACATTGCTACCTGGAAAGCTGCACGATATGCCTCTGTGATGTATTGATTGGAAGCTGGGGCTACAGGTGGCTTTCCGGCGCTTGCGCCATGAGGGGATATGAATAAGCTCTCGTTTCCTTATTAAAATTCCCCATGAGCTCGCCGGAGTAATCGTTACCTCAGACCGAATATGTATATCTCTCGCCTTCTCTTTTCTTCCACCTTCTTTCATGTTCGTTTCACTTCGCGCGGTCGTTCTCGATCTTACGTTGAATGTAACGTTTCGATCTATTCGCGAATTTCCGGATCAAAATGTTATTTTACATCGTGTATAGACACCATTATACATAGACGAAATTTACCATTCATTCATTGATCAATTTTGTTTGTTTTTAATTATTTCGTCGTGAAACATTCACCAACATATTCATAACATTTTCCTGGTTAAAATGACTCCAAACACGACACAATTCGGATCCCGTTTACTTTTTTAATCCACGATATAGTAGATCCTCGATTATCCGAACTAGTCGGTGGAACGTGAGCGTTCACTTATTCGTACAGTAGATATCTGTAGAACTGTTTGCATGTTCGAATAATACAGAATTCAGGTATCGTCAGTTCGGAAAATGGAGGTTCCATCGAATCGTAAATTGAATAATTAAATGTTTGGTCTCTTTTTAATCAGAAAAATATCGCGAATATGTTAGTGATGGTTTTATAAAAATTACGTTACTTTTCAATGATGTAGAATTTAATCATGCTACACTGCGCTAAGCTTCTGTGCTCTGTACTGGGAATTTTTTGTAAATAATTACTGTATACTTTTTCCTGGTCAATGAAACCCACGTTAGTTTCTTCATCCTCTTCTGCGTCCTCCCAGATTCCCTCTTAGGCAGCGTCAGCGCGTTCCATCAGTGAAAGTAAGGAAGATAAGTTTATATGGGTTGGGTGGTTGGGGTGCAAGCGGGCGCTGGTTGATTCGTGTAAAACTGAAAGGAAAGTGTGAAGCTGAATAGTTTCCCGTCGGTCTTCATCTTCGAGGAAATCGATTTCGAAAGTTCCTGGGGGCGGGGGGAACGCGTGTTTGTTGCTCATGTTGTATTTATTCCGATTTGCTGCGTTCGTATCGACGAAGAACTGTTAATGAGGAGACTGTGGAGCCTTGTGTTCAGTCGAATTGTCGGATGATCAATGTAATTTTTTTTATTAACCCTCAGATGGTACCTTTTTAGTTTAGACACACGTTCTTGACAGTAATCGATAGGACCATCATCAAACACGATGTAAACTTCGAAAAACAGCTTTCACAAATAATTGCTAAAGTTATTCATCTTCGGCTTTGCAGAATTACCAAAAGCTTTGCGTTCTATGGTTCGCATATTTTTCAATTTGTCTCCCAGCGTCCAGCAGCGATATGTTTTTATTTTTTGGAGGATTAGAGTCGCGATAAGAGAATATTGTGCACGCAGATGGGCATCGACGCCTATCGAAATGAAAAATGTCGTTTTGAATCCCGACGGTCCGATGTCCCATCGATCTTCCGGTTCCACGAACCACGTTCGCGACCGTTCGATGACGTGGCTGCTTCGTTTTTCCGTGGAAGCTTGCTGTTTTCGTGACACCATCGGAAGCAGGTGGAAAACCTTGCGTCCTAATGACCCGTATCCGGAAGCGTATGAAAGATTCACAAGCGCCGCGAAGGTGTCGCGCCATTTGGTCGCTGGTAACTTCTTAATTCGATGATTGGAACCCACTATTCATCGGTATCGCCTACAACCCGGCCATTGTGCGCGATAAAATGGGATGAATGTTGCATATTCTTCGCCGGTAATCGATTGTTGATGAAGATGGATCAGAATTGATAGTAGGCTCGTTTGGCATTTCGAATTATTATTGTGTTCTTTGCCGGCTAAATTTCTGTTCCGATGCGAGCGATGTGGAATACTATTCATTTGCTTTGGAATTTTTCTATTTTAATCCAGAGGAATTTTCCATAATATTATTCATAATTAACTTGTTCAGTAAGATTGCTCCAATCGAGGAAGTAATTGGCTTTTTCTTCATCCGCGGCTTCCCTCCTTCTACACCCTTATTGATTAACAGAGTCACGCCTCACAAACCTAACGATTCATAAGTTGAATAATTTTCAAGGAACTTCTACGTATATTTCTTTTATTTATTGTTTTAATGCATACTGGAGCGTGTTAGTGGTTAGTTTTGGAATAGTGTTCTGCATCTCAGAGAACAGAATGATATACGCTGCAGGTTGCGTCGTATCTGGGAACACTTGAGCTACGAATCCTTCTCGCGGAAAATACAATTTCGGGGAGGAAAATATCCTAAACTTCTACTCGTGTGCTAAAACATACTCAGGAAGTACCCCGGCAGCAGTACTCCATTTTTGTCTATATTTTTTCGGGAACGCTAAAATTTATAGAAAAATGCTACTGGAAAACACAGCGAACACTATTAAGAGCTCTATATATTTTAAGAGAACGAGTTCAAACTCCAAACAGTTTGTTTTTCCTTAAAAATGACCTGGTGGTTAAGTTTCTGAGAAATTGTGTCATGGAGAACTTCTGAAGCCTGCACTTTTGCGAATTCATTACAGTGTAATGGATGAAACATTGCGGAACATCTTGTAGAACGAGGTGGAGAAATAGAAAGAGAAACGATTCGGCAGATTTGTTGTTTCCCTTGCGATTACTCAGGGAAATCGCAGGCAAGGAAAATTTAGCATGAACCGACGCCAAGGAATCAGAACACGGCGCTTTAAACGCGGTTCCGGTTCTGGGAATCTTTCCTTGGTAGCCTAGAAAATATCAGGCCAAATGGAAATCCACCGAGCGGCTTCGGCCGGAACGATTTCTCTTCTCGAGCGTGATTCGTGAAATGTTTTAGAATGTTAGAAACAACCGAGGCTCTTACGTATTCTCATTGTATAAATTAAGTGGTTGGCAGGTGAGCCAGGGAAAAATGCATTAAATATTCAACCGGGCTGATCGTTCATAAATTAGATCCGGAAGTTTCCTAATCGGGAAAAGTTCTGCCCCTTCGTACGTGACCGAAAACCGTCGGGAAAAACTGGGGTGCAAGTTCCCGGTGAAATGTCAGCAACACAATCTCCGAACTACCATTTTTTGGTTTTCTGGCGCCGTAATTTATTACTGGTATGTTTCGCCTTTAATAACGATCCGCACCATTCGGGATTTCCGACGGGAATGGAACGAATTTTTCAAGCATCTTTCTGCGACGAAAATATTCACGCTGCGTAGGACGTTAATAACAATTCTTTTGTTTGTTTGGTCTATGTGGATTCGGACTTTTCTGGGTTAGTTTTATAGATTGAAAGTATTTCAATCCATTAAAAGAGAGACGGTTGTTTCAATTGCAATATTTGGTGAAACCATTTCTCGTTGTCCCCTTTTTATCCGAGTATAATTAAAAATATAAAAATTATTAATTTATAAATTGTGACGTCAAACGTAGATTTAAAAATTCGAAAAACAGAGCTAGATTTTAACGTGTATTTTAATTCCGTGAAATCCCCGCATTAATTATTAATCTTTCCTCGGCGTATCCGCAAATGTAGGACAAAATAAAATACATATTTATAAATTTACAGATTTGATGGATGAAAATTTGAGATATGGATCTTTCGATGTTTATTATCAATTTTGGTATATATATAAAATATTCTTGCCTGGAGGGACAAGTTTCTTTGTGATGCTTTTATGTATTCAAGAAGAATGACTAATTTTCTGAATTTAGTCGGCCATCTGATATAAAATTTTATGAAAATGTAGTGTACATACCGTAAAATCTCGAATATAAAGCGGTCGTTTCATTTTGCTTGGAAGTCCACGTAAAATTTACGTTCGTAAATAGGATGCTGTAACTTTCGAAATATTTGTCAAGAAATGTAAAATTCTTAACACAGGGGAAACTGCATAATTAAAAATATCTTGTATTTTATAAAGAAGTTCGGAGTCAAAATTTAAAATCGTGTGTCCTAAAGATGGAGATGCTTAGCAATCTTGTGACACTATTTTATATCCGACAACATTTGTCTGGAACATGTTTTCGTGTCAGCTGTGATTTTTGAGTAATGGAATTTCCTCGAGAAAACGGGCTTTCCGATACAGTGTGCAGCGGTTGCATGCGTAGTTGGAGCTCATCAGTGGCATTGATTATGAAACAGTCTGTATCGGTGTCGGTTTACCAAGGGGGGGATCCCGGTGACACGGTTACAAGCCGATCCCTTCTGCATCTCTCCCGGCCCTTTCCGCGAGGCGCTATCGGCCACGGGGAAAACCGCCAGCAATCTTCCTTTCTACCCCCGTTTATCGTTCGCCGTGTGTACCAGGGGGCTGTAAGGGAGGGTGGGGGCTTGATGGGACACGAGCACGTCTGCGCGATGCGCGACTCAAGAGAGGAGCGAGCCTCTTTCGCGGCCGGTCCGACGTGCTTTTCCACCCTCGTCGACAGTCCTGCCGCACCACCGAAACGTGCCACACAATCGTGAGTAAATTTTCCTCAACACTGGCTGTTGACCACACTTTCTCTCTCTCTCTCTCTTTCTTTCTTTCTCTGCCCCCCTCCCTGCCACCCCCGTGCTCTCTATCTACCGTGCCCTTGATCCACTCTCAAACCGAAACTCTTTAACTACCTTAAGCAACCCTTAAGCAACGTCTTCGTGGATCTTCTTTCTCTGTGAATGTTCCAGTGGGATTTCAGACAATATTTTCTGGCACTTTCGTGGCTTTGTGGCTATTTTTTGAGGTTGTGGTTAGGGATGTTGGATGCTGTGGGTGAGTGAATTTTTAGAGCCACTCACGTAGGTTGATTAGCTTAGATTGTGAGTGGATTAGCTCTCGACGAAATGAAGATTGTCCGCACGGATTTCCTTTGTACTTTTGATTATTTTAATGAGCTCGTCTGGACTGGGTTCTTATTATTTTGTTGTGAAGTATTGATGTTCTCAAGTAAATATGTTTTTCTTTGTTTTTTTAGTTTGATCAAGTGGTGGGGTTATCAAGTTCGTTTGTTATTAAAGATGTTAGAAAGTTTTAGTGGCAACGTAGTTTTTTTTGACTAGCTATAATACCATATTTATTTAGTTATTCTTTATTAAACCGTGCCCTGTGTTTTTTACAGATAGGTTTCATGTTTGAGGAAATTATTAGGAAATTATAGCCAATGCACATGTTCTTCTTTCCTAAATATTCCTTCGAAAATCCGATTTAATTAAGGATCATAGCAGTGTCCATTGTAATTCCTCCCTGTCGACAAAGTGATCGTGCAGGTGGAGTATTCATTATCTTTGACAATTTGGCGCGCTTCGTAGTAGTATCGCCTCAAAGCAGCTTCCCGAACCTGTAGGAATGGCGGAATACCTTCTGCTTTTACGGTTTCGAGCAGTTTAGTTCGAGGAAGTATGTCTATTATTTAATTAAACCCTGCAGTACAATATTGTACCAGGCTCGTGATGAAGATTTCGACTAAAATCAACTAAATGTTAAACATTCTTAAATTTTTTATTGGTAAAAATATAAAAAATTGCAATTAATATAAATTTTTTATGTACCGTCTAATTTTTAAATCTGCAATAGCTGAGAGGGTTAAAAACGAACCCCTTCCCTTTTCTGCAATTCTTATGCTCATCAATTCAACATTCAACGTGCCAAATATTCCTTTCTTTCACGACCCAACAAAGCTACGAAAGTGTCGATGCAGTGGTTCACCACACAGTTGCCCCGTTATTCTCTTAAGGCTTGTTTAACGCGTCGCTTCTTTATTTCGAAGTGTTTCCGCGCGTCGTTTAGAGAGCTCGCTCCGTCGAGAGCGTAGTTTCTTCCCCTTTTCGCGGATTGATGGGCCCGGGTGAAGTATATTCAACGATCACCGACGAGATACGTATCTCGGCTTAAGGGTTGATGCAGTGGCACTTTATCCGGCCGTTCTTTTTTTTTTGAGTGTTCGCGGAAGATCTCGTGGAACGACGGGGGAAGAGTCGCCATGCATGGATGAATGAAGGGCGGTGAACGAACGTTAATCTTCCCCTTTGTCATTTTCGAGGGCCAACATCAAACGAATAACCTCGAGGACCTCGATCGAATCGAGTGTACTATTTTCTAACGATCTCGAGAGGTCGGAAGTGACACGTGGCGTTTCCCTCAAAGCGCAACCTTCTTGAGTATACCAATTTCTTAAGGACGTAATCTATATCTTAATTTTTCCGCGACGGAGAGTTCGCGTGGGTAAAAACCGCAATGAGTCTCCCAGAGCGGAACTCGGCCGAGTTTTTATCGATTTATTTCTCCGGCGATATTATTATTACGAGCGCTATTATTAAACGATTTCGAGGAGCTGGTTAATGATTCAGTCGACGCAAGTATCCGATAGTCTGTGCGAATTTAACACGCTGGTTCAAAGTTGCCATTCTCTCAAATGCATAAAGAGCCGCAGCCTGGTAATACTTTTTGATACACCTGTTAAGACCAGTTCGGAGCACAGGCGCCGTCGCTGAAGGCTCTTTCACAGTTACTCGAGTTGCGAGATTTTTTACGCGTACGTCCCGCGATTCTTTGACGCGGGATGAGCCGGTTTAACGAGGGAAATGACGAGAACGAAACGCGCCGTCGAGACGAGAAGAATCGGGAAACGCGGTTGCGCTAACCGGCCCGTAGCCGTTCCTAAACGATCCGGGGGAAATGTGGTTAGCGGAACGAGATTACGGGCGACGGTGTCGCGTTGGATACTGATCTAGTTTGATACAAAGCAAATACCGCCGTTGGAGGCTGCCCCTGCACCCAGGGCCACCCCCGTCTTCCACGAGATTTGCCCTTCGTTACGTGGCTCGGCTCGAGAACTCTCGACGCGCGAAATTTTAAAACTCGATTTACGCACGCCCGAGGATTACGCGTCCGAACACGTAATTGCTGCCGTGCGTTTGAACCAGACTGTAGAACTCGGTTGCCATTCCACCGCGACTCTCGAAGCGTTCCATACTGAAGGATCATTATAAGAGTAATTTAAACGCCGTGCTGCTTAGTGTTTCCGTTTCAATCCTAATTGGAATATTGCTCGATCGTTCGAAACGGTCCCTGCTGCTGCTCAGCTTCGCTTTCGGTTTTCAATTGCAATTGATCTGCTCCGACGGATTTGGCCGGGTTTTGTATGTAATAAGAAATTACCTGCGCACCGTTCCTTTCATAAAGCGCAAATACTGCTAATTCGGAAAACGGAATCAGTGGTTCCATTAACGCTAGGCTTACGGAGCACTGAAATGACTACTCTGCATTACACTTTATAGAAATAACAAATTCATTAAATTTTACAGAAACATTGTTATATTTCTCTGCTTGCCTGTAATAAAATAAAAAAAAAAAAACGGTCAACAACAGCACGCTTAATTAAAGGTACATAGCGCTGATGTAGAAACGTTATCCAAGTATAATTGCATTTTCCGTTTCGTTGTGTTAGTTATTAGCGACTACAAAGGAAAGGCAAATGTAAATGAATATTTACAAAGCTGATGCAATTAAGAGTTTAACTGCGATCAGTTGTTCCCAACGTTACACGAGAGTATCGATCATTCAATAAAATTTTGCAACTGTGCCGATCGCTTTGTTATTGCTCGGTATAATGAACAGCAACATGGTTCTCCAATTTTGTATGGAACGATATCCCTGCGTTTACCTATTCGATATTCTATTAATTCAACATCGATTCCCGAGCCGAGCCACATCAATCTAAATAATTAACATGTATGGAATTTTTCACGCAAGGTGTACACATACATACACGCACACAAACACGAACGGACGAGAAGTCCTGACAGAGCACACGCGCCCTCAGCCCTGTTCTCATGAATGTGAATCACGACAACCGACCCAGCACAAACACCGTTCTGTGTATCTGTGTAACGATTAATGTAACTCCCTGGAAAGTATAGCGAGCACACCTACGTGTCTCTAGTGAAACGTTCATACTTGATCGCTATGAATGACGTGTGAACAAAAACTGACAGCGCTGTCAGCGAGAGCGCATCGGTGTCTAGAGGATTTTATTGCACACTGATGTGATTGGTTTTGTTACACCGAGCATCCTCGTAGTTTAACAATGAACATCCGTGTTGTAAGCCAGAAATGGTGGAAATCTCGTTCAAATAATCGTCCACCGGCAATTCCACTCGGGTCACTAAGTTTTGCACCCGACACGAGCAAAAAGACCAAATTTTGTGAAAAATAATATAAACCAGTCCATACTTGCTAATATTATTTGTCGTTCTTTGTGTAATAATGAACTGAAATGAAATTGTTAAATTGATTATGAGCTTTTTCAGTAGTCAAAGCGCTAGCTAAAAGAGCAATTTAAGCCGTGGTATTAATAATTAAATAATTCGTTTTTCCGCTTACGAGGCGTAAAAATAGGACTTTTCAGGGCGATTTGCATTCCGTTTCCTCACTATTATAAATGTATAAACTCAGATTATTCATGAAAATGGAGATGATGTATATATATTTTTTAAAGAGGGTCACAACATCGAGTAATGAATGTTTAACGTACACTTGTTGCCGGACACATTTTATTTGGACGAAGATTTTGCCCGTCTCTGGCTGAATTGCTGCGAAGCTGTCTCTGTGCTAACTCGTGCCCAATTTTTGCGGAATCTTTCAGCGGAAAGGTACGGGAAGAGTGTTTCACGACGGGGCTCGTCGAACGAAATATGAAATTGCATAAACTCGACTTATTTGAGATAGAATATTCGGACAACTGAACTGGGAGATTATCCTCCGCGGCAGATACGAATCTCATTGTTCGGATTCAATACTACTGTTCCGACGCAAACCATCATTCCTTCATTATTATATTTCGGCCGGCTATGGAGGATATTACGAGCTGCTTTATTATCGGCCGTGGCAGTCGTTGAAATTATTCGATGCTGAAATATGTGTTTCTGTGGCATCGATTTGTTGTGCCACCATTCAAGATGGCGTTCTTTAATTGTCTTCTGAACTCCACAACTTCTTTCTCAGTATATAATTCACAAAAATTTTTTAAATTTCACTATATTATCTCAGCTTTTGTTCATATTACTTTTAAACAGCTATCTCAGTGGGTAGAATTGTCAAAATATCGTGTTTCATTTTATGAAGGGATGATTGACGTATTTCCAATATGGCGGCTCCGGAACTATCCGGATCAGTGAAGAACGGTTTCAATTCTTGTCGCGAGCTGTAAACTTCGATGATATTTTACGAAAGGATTTGAATGGGACACGTTGCATGTGTAGGATTACAAGCATTTAGCGTATCTTTTTTTATCGCTCTCCGATACCTACTAGTATTTAGTTCCGCCGCTCTTCCTCTGGAAATAGACTGTTATTCATTTTCCAGTTTACGACCGAATGACAAGTAAAATACGGCTAGTTCCGATGAAAAATAGCTAAAAATATGTTATGCAGGCTGACGTCTGCGGAACGTCTATATGATTCACGCACTTCTTCATAAATGGCCTAGAACGTTTCCTGCGTCACGCGACGATCTAGATAGAATCTGAATTCGACGTAGCGTTGTTTCGAGCATGACAAATGTGGTTTTTGGATGACCCGAAATTTTAACTCGACCATTCACGGCAAGATAACTACAGGGCTATAAAAATAATCCTACGAGGTTTCATTTTACAAGATACTTCCGGTAAACTCTTAAATAGCTACAATTTTAATTCGAATGATAATAGACAGTGTAAGTATTTGGTAACTACTTTAAAATTCTCTTTGTGTACATAAAATGAACAACAAGAGAGCAGCAGAAGAGCTCGCTAAAGGAACATTCGTGTATCACACACAAATATCAGCGATGAATTAATATTTATTCCCACACGTGTCTTCGAAAGCAGAACACGCGAACGAACTCTCTAATTAAAACAGGAGCTTCGCGTCGCTCTCACATTTCGGATCCAAACAAAATATTTTCCATTTTCGCGGGTCCGCAAAAATTCCGAAGAACGTTCCATTTTCGTGTGGTCGTTCCGTCTTCGAAAATATCACCTGAACGACAGTGAATTTCGCTGGTGCGGACATCGGGCGCGATTGGAAAGTAAATATTTAATTTACAGGGAGAAAGAGGGGGAGGGAAAGAGAGAGAGAGAGACAAAGAGAGAGGAAAGCCGCGCGAAACAAGGACTTCATTTCGGAGCGGGAGCAGTCGCTCTCTTATTGGCTTTTTATTATTTTCATTTCGCGCCACTTCGATGAAAACTATTTCCTATTTTCGCCAACCCCCTGGCAGTTTCCCTTGTCGCACGCGCCCCTAAATATAGCAAACGGCACTTTCTACCCGGTGAGACGAACTAGATTCATCGTTGGAGAGAGTGAGAGAGAGAGAGAGAGAGAGAGCGAAGTTACGTCGCGCGCAGGTATCATAAACAGCCGAGTGTTTCGCGAGTGGGTCCATTGTTCCCGGTGAAAAGCAGGCGTGAACGCGCGCGTTCTGATTTCGAGCAGTTCCGAACTGTTTTGTCGTTAGTTCGTTCGAAACGCGTGGCTCATATTAAACAATACGGCCGGGCGGCTTCAAAGCGCGCGACAGACGGCCACCGGTATAACAAGGCCGCGTTTAGGCTCGGTTTTTAACGCACCAAGAAGGGTGAGCCAAACACGCAACTGGGTCAAAGTTTTTCGATCGATCCGGACCCACCGGGGTTCGATGCCGCGTTCGGAAAGGGGAGAAACTCGGGGAAAAACCTGTTGGATGGTCGTCAAGGACTCTTCGAGGTCTTTCGAGACAACTGCGTACCTTGGGGGTTATCATGCACCGAGTCAATTGACTCAGTCCTCGCTGGACGACTGGGTGCCCGAGTAGTATTTTTATTAAAATACTATCTGCTCGACGTGCCTGTGGCACGCCCTCGCAACCAGGTCCTCCGGGTGGGCTCGATCTATGTCACAAAATAGAACCGAGACTTGACTTCTAATGGGACACCCTGTATAGTGCATAAAAAGTATGTATACAGACTATCTCTGCAATCATTACCCTAGTGGCTATAACATTTTTTATTTATGCGCTTTCACGTAGCGAAATAAATTGGAATAGAAATAAAGTAACTACATTTGTTGTACAGATCGCGAAACAACACAAAAGTAAAAACAAATATAATTTTATTTTAATTTAGGCTGCCGTGTGTGATTCTCCAATAAAAATTCGACGCTGTGCTCGACGACGAACTCATTGGGAATCAATAATGCGCAGCCAAACATGTCAACCTGCTACTTGTACCGTTTCAAAAATTGCGATTTTTGCAGTAATTTCCGACTTTCCGTCGTAATTGTCTCGAATTTTTCTTCCTGAAAACTTCTTCCCATCAGATTGTTATGTAAAACAGACAGCCGTGTGCTTGGTCCGGGGATCGATGATGTACAGGATCAATTGTTTAATCTCTTGCGTGGGCAACCTCCTGTATGAGTATTGATTTCTTTGTTTTTCCAAAACATCCTGGTGGGAGACGATTGAACATGTGGAACACTGGTGGAAAATTGTTGAAGCACATGCTTCCCGTAACAGGATTCCTGTTCGATGTGTACATTCGGTATAACATTTCATCGAGCTCTCGCGTTACGCAGCTCGCAAATCTCAGACGAAAAATCGCTGCGAATTCCGACGGTGTAATCCCGCGGACAGTTTCCGCAGGACTTTACCTTCCGGGGCAATCGTGTTCCCCCTGATTGGAGACTTGGAGTGCATATGCTAATTTTCCGGATCTCCTTCTCTGCGGTCGGCGGACCCCTTCGGCTTGCGGAAGGTGGAGGAGATGTTCATCGATTTTCCAAAGCGCGCGCCCCTGCGAAATCTGCTTCGAATCCGGTGGTGAGAACCGAGAATAGTGTTACTCAACTCCCGGTGATCCCATCGATGCCGTCGTTCACTGCTATGGCGTCTAAACTCGGCCAATTTAATTATCACAGTCACCTCGACACATGATTTTCTTTGAATCAACCGCTCGTTGCACGGATCCGCAGTTCATTATCGCTGCGAGTGATGTAACGATGCTGAATAACCCTCCAATGGTGATGATCAACCTTTGAGGGGCTTGCTACTGTCATTAGTTAATACTCGATGAATTGTTTGTGCAAATGACGCGCCAATTAAAAACGTAGACATCGTTAAACTCTTCTTTTTTAAAACCCGTTGTACGTTACAAAGGAGCAAGATTAATTAAGTGAAATTATTTCTGCAAAGTAGATATGTTGCTATCTAATCAATTACTAAACATTTACGTATTCTATGAGGTACCGTATTAATTTTATATTCATACAAAGAAAAAAATGAATATAGAATGGAATTATTCTAGGTCGCGGATGAAATGGTTAAAGGAGTTTATCAAACATCGACAACCTACAGAATTAAAAAATGAACAGGCTAACAAGTTTCGTAAGTAGTGCATCTTCCAGTAAGACAGTTTAGTAGCGCGAGAATTTGCATCAGCACCCCTAATTTATTTCTGCCGCATCCAACCGTTAAATTTCGAGCTTCTGCCAGTTCGACTTCTACCATCAACAACGACCCGAACTATTAATTGAGGCAGCTAGACTACCGTTGGAAAAAGGGACGGCGAAATATCATAAAACAGAGACCGTCGAGGCGAGTCCTGTCATAAACTGCGAAGGTGGAGGACCGAAAACTTGTGCAGACCTCTTCCACCTTCCTCAATTACTACATTTCTTATGTACTCTAAATTCCCGGGTAAGCTCCTCGAGGGTTTGGGAACGCAACTTCCCGACGGTCCGGACGAACGGAACCGAGGAGAGTCTGTCAGGTTCGAAATTCGGAACGATTTACGTGACTGTGGAACGAACGTGTATTTAAAATCATAGAGATCCGAGAAATGTGCCCGATTGCGTATGGAAAAGAATTATTAAAACCCGGTGCATTAAATTTCAGATGCGTTTTCAGTATGTGTGCCGGTGTAAGTTGTTAAAATTTAGAAAAAGTTAGATTTTGAGCCACCATACTTTAAGTATTTATAGAAGCTTGTAGTTCGAAATGAAAATTTTTGCTTTTCTCCAGATCGAAATATCTCTTCGAACTCAATCCTCAAGTACTTCAAACATTTACAGTTACCCTGTAATATTTCCTTCTTTATTCATTCCTGTACGTTAAAGAAGTACCGTGAGCATGTAGTATCTCCATTAAAAAATAATTCTGTCTATTTCAACATTTTTTTACCATAAATGCCAATCAATCTTCCAATTGGTGGAACGGAATCAAACATTCCGAATGAAATCGAGCAGGATGAATGAATGAAAGTTCACGTTTTGATTCGTCGAATCGTTTACCAGAGAAGCATCGGAAGATGAAAAATCGCTTACCAATATGGCGTGAACCCGATAGCCGCTGGTTTCAACTCCTTATCTATTACAGGCGAGCGAGCCGGCGCGGCGCGGCGGGATTTTAATTAATCGAGACGTAAATGTGAACCGATAGGTCATCCATCACGGTGGCCGAGCTAAGCGATTCAATGCCAATTAATCAGGGCATTCGCCGGACGCGAAACAAAAATCGAAATCATTCGAAGCGAGAAACATTCCATTTCTCCCACGGAAACTCTCAGACTTTCCCAGCAGTTTCATCGGCGTGCTTGTCACGTTGTTACCAATCATCCTCTTCTACGCGGAGGTTTGTCGATCGTTAATTTCAGCGCAGAACCCGATACCGTCGCCGATAAATCGTATTTCCGGCTGTAATTCACTTAACGATCTCCCGGCGCGTCGTTAATTAACGACGGTCAAAATATCGAGACCGGGGAGAGAGCGCCGTGATGAAATGGAATAGCCACTGCGCACATTTTCACCCTCGATCTTCATCGTTCGCTAGGGAAACTTGTCAGTTAAGACATTTTTGGTCCTTAGGGGAAAGGATTTTCCGAAAAATGTGTGGGTCGAATGATTGGCTCATATGTTGTTCCAATATTTCACGAAAATAATCAATTTGTAATAGCACAGCATTTACAGTGACTCTCATAAATATTCGGACACTGCAATTTTCAAAAAAATTTTTTTTCATATCCTGTAGTAAACTAATTGCTCTAGCTTCCCAAAAAAGTTCGAATCGTACAGTCCAATTTAAAAAAAGTTCTCGGCTTTTCAAGAATGTCCGAATGTTTGTGGGAGTCACTGTATATATTTTGCAGAATTTTTCTGCATTTTGAAATTTTGCAGAAAGTTCGATTTTGAAGTTCTACAAGCACACCAATTTCTTAAAATTTGACCAGATTCTTGCACCAAAACGATTTATGCAACCGTATTATGAATATACATTTAGGAATATCTTCGTTGCCTTCTGAAATGTTTAATTCAATTTCGAAATGAATATTCATGCACTGTGCAAAGAATGCATAAGCAAAACACAATATAGGAAATTTAATTAATGTACGTACAAGGGAATATGCATACGCAAAATATTACGTATCATATACTAGTTGATAGAAGTTGCATCGGTTATGCTCAGAGTCGCCAGATCAGGGGAATGGACTAGAATCGAGGGGAAGAAGTTTACCCTCTCTCTGCCAGTAGCGGATCAGTCACGTGGCCGGGCCGCGGCCGAAGCGTGGGGGAATAGCGTCGTAGAAGGGGAAGTTCTTTTAACTCAATTTGGAGAATACGAAACAACACATTGTTAACAATTTACTAAAATTAAGATTATTCACGAACGAAATCATTGTCTCTCCAGCTTCCATTTCTCGCAATCAATGTAGACAATTTCTCTCATACGTAAAGATTCATAGTTTAATGATAGGTTTTTGTTTAGGTGGGCAGCGTGCATTTGGCACCAATTCCCCTATTTCCACCGCCAAGCCCCGTAAATTAATCGCCCGCAGTTTCTTCTATTCGCGGTTCCGCTTCCGGATTCTCGCGTCTTTGTGACTGCGGTGACGATTGTCCCGGGACGGTAGAAAATGTTTTTCCATCGGTTTTCCCGCCGCTGGGGAAACAAGTTTGCGACGGATAATATTATTAGGTTCTTGTTACGATTACGTTATGATTACTCGAATCGAAAGTTATGATTACTGAAGCACGAGGAGTGCGGTCTCCCCCGTTCCGGTTCTAATAGGCTAGGAATAAAAGAAAAGTTTATTGAACCTCGTTTCCGGTACTACGATACATTGCGATGTATTTCTTTCAACTTCCCGAGTGAATCGGAGTTCTTCTTTTCTTTGGTTTAGTTTAGCGAAGCAAGATCTTTCGTTGCGAAATTCGTTAAACGAATCTCACGCTGCTTTCTTCGCGGAATGTAGTAAATACCTGGATCCGCTTTGTAGAATTGACTTTCGATTTTTCATTCAATGAAATGAATTTCTCAAGCGAATGATATATGGACGATTAGTAGGTGTGTAATATTTCATTAATGGTATCCCCCGGCTCAAAACAGCAAACCCAAATGAGGCAGTATAATACGCTTACTATCGATATCGTCGACGGCAGAAACAAATAATGCCGCAAATTTACACAAAGCTGCGGATTTACATAATCGATGGGAATCTGTGCCATGATGCGCGCTGGACGCTTTAATCGACATCAAGATGAATCGTTTAATTATCATCGAATGGAGTGACTCACTGCGTTTACCTACCGCATGCAAATGCGTTTTGGTAGCACTGCAGCCTGTGTCTTACGAAATGATACAGGAAATTCGCGCTAAAACAGAATTTATACTCCATAATGCAATTACAATATACAATTGTTTCTCCGATCTCGATCGACAATTTGTTAATAACGAATATACAATAATAAACAAAATACAATATACTAGGTCGTTCGGAAAGTCATTTCGTTTTCTTAAGGGAAAATGAAAGCTAATTTTCTACCATTTAGAATAAGTGTTTTATTCTAGATCGATAATCGCACATTTTTGGAAAATCTGTAATATCTAAAATAAACGTTTACCGTGTATTATAGACACTGTATATACAAATGAGATCAGTGACCATTTTCCTCCTTCAGGTGTAGCAATTACGGTCCGCCGGAGTTTGCATAGTTCCTCCATTCTTTAACGGCGGGAACGTAATTGATTGTAGTTGAAATCGCCCGGAAACCAAAGCAATTCCGGCAAATTACTGGAAAAAAGCCGATTAAGCGATCTGTCCGTCCGCGACAGCAAAATATTCGATCCACGTAACCGAATCAATGGCGCGATGCGGAACGAACTACTCCGGCGGACCTTAATTACGCTATTACAATAATACGCCTAATTGGAAGTAATTAATACCGAGATCGGACCGCCGATTATCCGTGTCGAGTGCCGTTCGTTTGAATCGCAGCACGCGCAGATGTGATATCGATGGGGGTTTAACAACGGTACGTGTATGTGTGCGTCGACGTTAATCGTTAGGTGTGCACTTTAGACGTGGTCCATTGCTTCAAAATACTAATCGGGGAACTGTATTAGGATAATTCCAACGTTCAACCGTTCAGGAACGACGTCTACGTACTCTGCTAATTCCGAAGAATATTTCGAAAGTTATTAAACACAAAGTTAGATCATACTACATCATTATTGATTAACTAGGGTTTGTAGATAGTAGAGGTGTGCGAGAATATTCGAGAATTCCCACATTTTTTCGGGATTCCTGGGGTGTTCGGGTTTCCCGTGAATTTTTTCGGGATTTCTGATACTGTACGGAATTTACATAAACTAATTCTTACTTCCAGATATATAAACATTAGAGGTGTGCGAGACCGGGACGAGAATCAGATATCCCGAAAAAATTCACGAGGAACCCGAACACCCCCGGGAATCCCGAAAAAACTGAAATTTTAAACAGATTTAATAGTGAAGTCACGTGTGGCTAGAGCAGTTGAAAAATGAGCTGTGAATAACTCTAGCGGTCTCCGGTTACCATTATGCTTCCGTGGACACCTGATACTATAGCATGTTTGCCCAGGTGGGTCTGTTTGGATAATTTCGTGGAGGGAGACTATATTCCAGGTTTAATCTAATAAAAATAATGTTGCTTTTGCTGAATCATCACCACTGCAAACAACAGTCTAAATTGGGTGTGCCCAGAGTGCTTTTAATTTGATTCGGGACGATTCAGAATTCAGAGATATATGTACGTTGAGACATTCGAGGCTGGAGAACCGACGTTAATTTAAAACCGGAGGATCGAAATCTCGTTTACACAATATTCTAATCAATCCGACAAGGGATCCACGATTAGGGGACTCAATTTTACGTAATTCGAGGTCCGAGGATTCAAATCCAATCAATCAAAGGCCAAAAGACTCGAATTCAATCGATTCAAAGTTGTAGGACCCAAATTCAATCAGCCAGAAGCTAAAGGTCTGAAGCCCAATCAATTCAAGGTTAAAGCATACAAATTCAATCAATTCAAAGCTAAAGGGCTCGGAATCGGAAGGGATCTAGCTCAATTAAGTCAAAGTCAAAGGACGCAAGTCGAGTTTACTCCACGCCAAGGAATCTGAGTTTAGCGCAACCTGGCTTGGAAGATCAAAGTTCAACATTCGAGATCGAAGATCCCAATTTAACTAATCCATCCGTGAAAGATTTCAATCAAATCAAATCACAGGATCAACTACTCTCACAGTTTCTAGAATGTTTAGTATCCCTCAGTCAGCATTTCAGAATTGGAATTTTTTAAGAATCTTCAGGTAGTGTTACGCGGATTCTTACAAGCGAATCAGAAAATCAATTCCGAACTGTGAAATTCGTTTTTTGATCGCCAGAACGGGAGGTTTGTCGGTACATGTGTGACACCGGCGAAGATAAGTGTTCGCTTGTGTGCAGCATAGGTATTCAGCTATTTATGATTGATAAATTTTCCATGAACATAGTTGGTTTATTCGAATTTTCCTTTGAATGGAGGACATTCATATAGTATGTACAAAGCAGATCGTACTATGTAATAACCTTCCAGCGGTGGCGCTCAGGCGCTATTCGACTTACGCGGTTTTTCGACTTACGCAGAAAGCGCTGGAACGAATTAACCGCGTAAGTCGGGGACTTACTGTACTCTTCAATTATTTACATCGATTTTCTTGATGCAATAGTGTTTTACAATCAAGTCACATTTTTCAAGAGACGTCTCCGAAGGTTTCTCTGCTGTAACGCAGTACATACATTTTTCGAAAGTCTGTGCATGCCCGGAGTTCACGTCGTTGGCTCGTTCTTTGGTATACTTTATCTTCGTTCGAACTTATTTATTTCGTTGTAGTAATTGGAAACTGGTCGCGCTCGGCAAAGAATGCATCGGCACGAGCATTCAGCAGAGGAAATGCGTCCGGATTCAATTAGTCGGAGAGAACGCGGGACGCTTTTACGGGAGAATGAACGGCCGTGCAGCATCCAGCTGGAATCGGACATCGCCGATGTCCGTTCGATAAAACTTGAAATTCTGACTATCGTTTCCGAGGGAGCATTTCTCAGACCAGCCACGCTGTCTCAAAGCTTAGAATTCCTCTTCGTTGAACGGTCGTCGCCGCGTGTTTTCCGCGATTTTTTTCCACGGCACAGACTCCGTTCTGAATTTTTCATGAGCGGCTGACGGTGGCAAGTTGCGAACCGCTTTTATTTATTAATAAAACGCTGAAGGAATCGCGGGATGAATACGATCCCTTGTAACTTTTATACGAGCCACGTACACAGGTTTCCCCGGACGCTTTATTTTCTCCGTCGGTAGCGCGTTGCATAAATTACTGTTATCAAATACAATTTATACCGGAGTGAATCATAAACAATATCATCGTTGTTTTTAATTTCAATGGTACACCGTAGAATCTCGCATAGTCACGTAGAAACTCTGCGTAATTGGGTGCTTCTAATTAGATTGCGCGATTGTTGCTCTTCTTGTATGGTTCCAGAAATAATTCATTAACGCCAGGTGATACATAGTTAGTCGGACGCCAGCTTCGTCAGTCGTAGTGGGGCTTATTGTTAGTTATAATTCATATCTTCTCGCTAACGGAGTTTTATTCAGAATGCTTGTCCTTGAACTGTTATCGTTTTTATAACTACAGAGTTGAAATTTCTTTGTGCAACTTCTTCCTCGTCGCGAGTCACACAGTCGCCACCATCAATCAGTCTGCTGCGCTTCTACACAAGCCATCAGCTAATGCCATGCACTTCTGGTGGGACGACCATCGATCGTGTGAAATAGTGGGGGAACGTCACCTCCCACCATAGCAGAAGGAAGAAGTGGGAAAATAGGCCGAATGTGGCTCGCGGGCCGCGTGTTGGACAAGCCTGATTTACAGCGTTGCCAATTTTTTGAACCATAGTTTTCAAAGTACTTTGTTTAGAGTGGTAAAACTCCCAGGGAGATTGATTGCATAAAGGTCATTATTTCTTTAAGATTTATTACATAAAGACTATTAATTCCTTAAGATTTAAATTTCATTTTATTGGGGAAAAATTGATTTTTTTTTTTAAATGAACGTTTACTTCGCGAGAAGGAGGAAGAAGACCCCAGTAACATAATCTAGAAGAGGGTCAAAGAGCACAGCGTGCGAAGAGCAGCGCTTAATTTCTGACCGTCGAAGTATCTCGTTTAATTAAATTTTTAACGAACCAAGGTAATTTCTCGCTAATAGACCCTGTAACTGCTCTGCTCTAGCCTGTCTTCAGAACTGTTCGAACGTCCAAAGATTCCCGGATTTTCTTACGAATTTGATATTTCTCTTGGCTTCCTCGCTAGTATTTTTATCGGCACAAGGACTGTTTAATGAACCAGAGAAAAGTTCGATGGCGGAATAATCCCGCGATGTTTAGGAAATGTATTGCCTGGTGGGGGAGTGTTCCATTAAGAACACATGCAGTACAAAATAGAAAAGAAAGGCCGCGTCGTCGGCCGGACACGGCGTATAAACTCCAGGGAAATGGTTCCGGCAAAAGTTTCGCCAAGGGAAACTTTCGCGGAAGTTAAGCTCACCAGTGCTTGCCGACTAGATTACGGAGTTTTATGTAAATCCACATTTTTGTGGTCGAATTCTACAAAATGAAAACCGGAATAAAATCGGACGTTTTCGATGCTGGAAAAACAATTTTTATTGAAAGATTAAAAATCGGCTCTATGCGTCGAAAAATCTATTCTCAGTGATTATAGTCTTTTGAATTCATGCTCATATGTTTTCTCTTATTTTTACGAATCGAATTATTCTTCCCTTAGCGACCACCATTCCCACATTTCCTCTGTTCATACTATTTTCCCAAACCCTTTTTTTCGTTTATCTTTTCCCGTGGTTTTCGAAGCCCCTGCTTGTACGAACTATATTTTTTCAGCTTCACCCACTTCGGTTGCTCCCTGTTCGATTACTATTCCTCCGAACCTCTTCCTTTAATACATTCTCTGTAAACATTTGCTTTCCACGCGTCCTTTTAAACCGTTCATTTCTCTTTGTCTCTTCTCCAAAGAAATTCATTTTTTTTTGCCGAGTTACTCGGAACTATTTTCCTTCTATAATATGATCAAGCGAAGAGTAGCTTTCTTTCGAATATTTTAGTTGATTGCTCCTCTCACACTGTGTGTGCTCCGAAGTATCTCCTCGAACATTTCGTTCAGCTCTCTTTTCAATCATCCCACTAGCCGAGCTTCCTTTCTCCGTGGATGTGCTTTTTATAACTATCTTCAATTCGAAACTCTTCTTCTCCGCCATTCTCCAGCCGCTCCTCTCATTTATTTCTCGCAGAACTACATTTTTATGTTATTCTCCCGCCGGCTGTTTCCAATTTAAACTTCCGGCAGAAAATCTGTACGGCAGCTCCTGGTCATTCTATTTAGACGATCTTTGTACCGCTCGCAAGATCGATTTATTAGTGTTATTCGATTATTCGACATGAAAATCTATTCCCTAAATAATTTTGATAAATCCAAAACAATGTTAACAACCGTTGCTATAACCGTTCTGCCAAGGCTTTCAACGTTTCCAGAACCATCAGAACCATTGAAAATAATATTGTCTATATTCCGAATTGAATGACCAGTGTCCATTATGAAAGTGATCAATGATTCCCGGACATCTTGGTCCATAGTGAGTTCCACTCGCGATTCCGGCAATCGGTTTCCCGGCGGTCTGTTTGAATTCCCGATTAGACGAACCGCAACGCGGCTCGTCCTTCCGCCGAAATTCACAGGCGGCTCTAATTGGGATCAGGTGTGCTACACCTGAGCTTATCGACGGCGTGTGACAACGGCACGCATCTCCCGACGGGTCCAGCGGGTCTCGTTCGCCGTTTCCGCTGGCACCGTTTGTTTATTGATTAAACTTTCTTGCGGCAGCTTCAGCTTCAGCGGCGGTGGCCGCTGCTGTTTTCCCAGACAAAATGGACACAGCCGCTTTCCCACACCGACAAATCCCCGAGCGAGCATTAATTTTACATGACCGAGGCTCGGCTAATCACACGAGACACCTACGAGAAAGTACTGTTCCATTTGCGGCGAGCCGCAGCGAACAGAGCCGCTCGTGATTGTCTCTGTTTCGCCGAGATCGCGTGTTGAGAGGCGATCGACGCGAGAAACGGTAAATTGCTTTTGTTACCGATCCCCCGAACAGTCTGAAAATTTTATCGCGAGCCATACCTGCCGTGAGCAATTCCTCTGGCGGTCGATGGTTTCTGCATAACAGAG
Organism: Lasioglossum malachurum; assembly: GCA_028455605.1. Classification (NCBI taxonomy): domain Eukaryota; kingdom Metazoa; phylum Arthropoda; class Insecta; order Hymenoptera; family Halictidae; genus Lasioglossum; species Lasioglossum malachurum. The sequence continues at coordinate 26,508,501 of CM052315.1, forward strand.
GAATGTGTCGACATTGTCGCTTGTGCTCGTAAGAAATATGTGCTCTTTTTATTAACTTTTTTAGATAATTATTTTATCTGCAATTTTTTGTAAAGTAGATATGCAAATCTCCATTTTTATTGTGCAAAACGGTTATCAGATGAAACTTCTTTGGTTAATTTTTTTAGTTCATTATTTAACTGATCCTTGTTATTGAAGAGAATTTTTGTAAAAATGTAAAAACAACTGTCAGACATGTTTAAACAAGTCTCCGACGAACATTTAATTGAAAAACGACAAAAGCTGTTTGCGTTAAATGTTGGGACCGGATAGGTGCAAGAGACAAAAGCAGAATGCTTTAAATTATTCCTGTAGGTTAGACGAGAACAGTATTTAGATGGAACGTTAGTTCGTGGACGAAACCAGCCAGAATGATTTCTATGGCTCGAATTGAATTAATCCGTCGACTAGAACGGAAACATCGTAGCTGTTCCGCGTTGTCTGACTTAATATCGTGCATTAACTATCTACAGTCACTTATCGTTGCACCCGCGTCTCCAGAGATTGGTCGGGCATCTCTGTTGCGCCACGCTCGAGGAACTTAACTACCACCTGTTGAGAGAGAAAACTTGTCTACGAGGTTCTTCGACGCTCGAGCACTCGGCAGCTAAGGTCTCGTTCGTTGAATGCGTCGGTGAAATGATCCGTCGAAGATCTCTGCTCCGGTATTACGAATTATGCCATCCCGAGAGGTAAAGAAAGAAACGTGAGTGGCTACTGTGCGCCCAAAGTTCGAGGTCCAAAATTCCAATATAAAATTTCTTCATTTTATAATTACCGGAAGTATAAAGAGACCTCCGCAGAAAATTATTGATCCTATAACTATAAGTTTTACTTTTAATGCTCGGTAATTTTTATGTTAAGAACAACGGGAAATTGCTACATAGACTGTCGATCTGCATGCTTCTCTGAATTTCGTATTCTAATGGTCTGCTTGTAATAGCAGGAAAACCCTTACCTCGCTAAATTGAGCATTCAAAGACGCTTCCATGTTCCAGCATCCGCTATTTTATTAATATTACGTACCGTGTGTATGAATATATTCATACGTTCACGAGTGCGTCGTGATTGTGTAATTATTGCAAAATTTATGCGTAAATAATTGGCGCTGTAATGGGCGAGACAAGTACGGTGTTGTTAATTCTAATTCCTTTCTCATGCATAAATAACCGGAAAGCAGCGTCTAATTAATAGTGAGAGAACGATTAAACGATCATCAGCTAATTTCTGTATAAAACACTCGGCGGATTAAATGAGATCTCGGACGTACTTAGTATATTTCCGTTTGAAATTTTGATTGGCTGGTGACACGGATCTATTTACAATACTACATATAATGTTAGAATAAACCACGACATTTGTCAGCCGTTTCTATTGGCTTATGTCTCATATAATATAGAAAGTAAATTTCAATTTATACAATTTCACTTTATACAGATAAAAAGTTACGAGCACAAGATGTCCAATTTTCCTACAGAGAGTAACGAGCCGGTGTTCTCCATTTTAGAACTGCTCGCAGCAGATTCTGTCCACTCTATTGTCCTCGCAAAATAAAGTTAACTCCCTGGCAGAGATCGCGATCTGATTCGAGTATCTTCGTCAGCAGCCTCGGAAACAGGGGGATCGAAAGGGATCGAGGGATCAAAGAAGCGTAACGAGGAATTTGGGAATATCACATCAAAGGAGTCGCTTTTGAATGCGAAAAAGTCTAATTCCATTGTCTCGCCGGACTTTCCTTTTCGTGCTGAAACAAATGATCTATTTGCCTTTGATGCCTTGATCGCTAACGAGGATTTCAAAAGTTGTGAAATAATTACGAATGCTTTTTCACCATTCCACCGCGCAAAGGATTCCTTTATTATTCGAGTGTTAACGATGTACGATTTTTTACTGTTAAAAGGACGGAAATTGTTTAGTCGACGGAGAATTTCGCGGACGAACGTTTTCGTCTATTCAGTCGACAATATGGCGGCGTCGCGACGCCGTTTTCCAGCCGATTCGATACACCGATCAGAAAGCAAATTCATTCCCATGCGGGGCTATCGAAAACCGATACACCTCTGTCCCTTTATGCGAATTCTTCGCCAATGTAATCGACTAAGCTGCCGCACGTCAGCTTATTCGGTCACGCGAAATTTATGAGCGTTATCTGATCGAAGGAATTCCGGCAGCTCTTTCGAGGGTGGAAAAAATCGATTGCTTTCAAGATATATCTGTTCCCTGCGTCCACAAACGCCATTGTATTGATACATTCATTACCCGATTTTATTCGTTGTCGATAAAGATTCCGAAACGAGAAAACGTTCTACGTGACGGCGCATCAATTTAGGATGATATACGTTCTGTAACAGATATTTTAATCGAAAAAACGTCCACGGTAATATTTTGCTCCAGGATATATTTTGTTTTATGCGTGTTACAATGTTTGGAATTACTATCGGTTGTTTTTAATGGCCATTACAGTCTTTTTTATCGATGGTAGCAATAAAATGGTGGGCAGTAAAAATCGGGACAGTAAACGTAAGTTTTGTAGAAATGGTTTTATGGATTCTATCCGACGTGTACGAATATTTACGTTTGGAAAAAAATTGCGGTTTTCAAGAATTTGTTTCATGATAATATTTCTACGATTTCACGAATTGTAAAAGAAAAAAATTTGATATCTGTCAATCTCGAAAATTATTAGGATAAAGTGCCCAAATATGGCACTTTTTTGTTGATGTCATTTTTTGATTATTCTAGAATGCTCTTTTTCAACCAAAAAAATTACCAGTTGTAGATGCATTTCCTTCCTATAAGATTCTGGGGTCAAGTCTGTTCAAAAATTAATACAGCTTGGGAGAAATATTCTTTTTCTGATGTGTCATTTGCAGGTTCCAGCGAAAGTGGTTCTTGGTCATGTTCGGCGCCCAATTGCCAAAAATGCCACTTCTGAACCCGCATTGTTGGGAAGGACGCGTATTTCTCGATTACATTTAATAAGAGGAAGAGATTTTATTTTATTGAGGCAGCGTAGTATTATCTTCAACGTACAGTAACTGTCCGAGTGTAATAAAGTGATGTTATTATTATGAGAAGGCTTTCTCTGGAGAGCAGGTTCCCTTAAAGATGCGGAAGGGAAACAGCGGTTTCCGGGGTTCGGGAGGATCCCTTCGCGGTGATCTGGGGCTCCCAAGGGTCTGCGGATCGAATAAAAACGCCGGTGCGCCGGAAATAATCGTGAGTAGTTCTTTGCCGAAGACTTAACTACACTGCCACGAATTTTTCAACGAGGGAGAGATTCACCGAGAGAAAAAAGATCGCGGAAGATTCGCGCGTCGCTTATCGGCCATTTATCTTGATTTCAGGCGCGGACGATAATCGGGAACAGAAACGAACGCCCCTTTCTCGCGTGATGGCCGCCGTTGCGGATCGAAGGGATTCATGCTAATCCAATTTGCATGCGTCTCACGTAAACGCGCGACTAATCTTTCTGGAACTATTTATGCAAAAACCGGTACGATTATGCAGATCCTGGAACGCCAGAGATCGTTCGAAGACCGGCGTAAAATCAAAGTTATTTTATCTGACTTTTATAACCGAATCTTAAACTAAGTAAGATGGGTTACATAAAATATCTTATTCTCATATCTTAATCGTTTTAATAAATTCAGAGAATATTGAATTCTCCGAAAAATTTTTTTTTCTTACTGGTTTGTTTACCCACTGCTAATGTTTGTTAAAATAAATTATTATTCTTGTTCATATTTGATTTTGCTGCAGAACGCTCGTATACATACATTAATATCATATAAATTGAATCTCCATTAAGTTATTATAATGTTACAACTCGTTTGTATGTTAATTTTGACCTGTTTATCCTGCGTCACCTTCAATTCAATTTTTGGTAATCAAATGTTTACTGAAAATTAATGTTACATCATCTCAATATAACATTGCTGTTGCAATACAATAGCTTCGTAAAATATTAAAAAATGGTGGAATACAATTTCCTGTTAAAATATGACACGACATGAATTTGCATGTATTGTTGCACATGAAAAGCCAAAGGTAATAACAAACAGAATACCAAAGCTTTGTCGCATGTTTGGCATAGGAAACTCTGGAAATGAATTTCTGCAGAATTTTTCTACAATACTGAATCACTCGCCACTGTGAAATACTTTGTACGTTTTACAGCATTCGGATTCACGCAAACGAAGTTGCAAATAAAGTCTGCACAGTGCGAGCGCCGTTCCTAGTCTGAATGAAGAGCAATTAAGTGGTTTAAAGTGTGGAATGCGGAACACATTATTGTAGAGCCTCCACTTGAGATACGCGCAGCGATACATACAGGAAAGTAATTAAAATGTTTCGAGTTTTTTTTTCTAGACAGAGTGTTTAACCGGTTCCTCGAATAAATTGCGAACCTTTGTACACGCGTGTTTGCGAGCGCTCTCGTTGCTTTGGAGTCTGCGGGGAACCGCGGAGAATTATAATGGAACTAAAATGAGAATTAAATTCGCCGGCGAACTGATCGCCCACGCCTTTTTTTCGAGTGCAACAATTGGTATCGAGTATGAAATTCAACTTTGCCAACCCATATATTTCTTTAATAACTCCTCGTTACTACACTGCGAAATTCTGCACAACCCACCGTGTACGAAACATTCATGAAATGTTAAAATGCAAGATTTAACAGAGTTTAATGCAGCTTCATTTCGCTTATAATTTATTATGGATAGCAAACATGCGACCGAAAAAGAATTTCATGTAATTTGAATCTATTAGTAATGTAGCGGCCTGACCGCAGTCCTGCCTATATCTCCAAACTAGGCGGTTCCTAATTTCCAGGTTCTTTCCCAAGGTTCGGTGCCAGCCTGGCTCTCGCAGCGTTCCACGTCTGGTAGCCAGAATCCCGCGAGCCCGGCAGTTTTCCGTTGGCAAAAAAAACGGGACCGGGACGGGACGGGAATACCGTCCCGGTCCCGTACAGCTCTACAAACTACACATATAACATGAGGACCTCATAAAATACTTTTTAACATTTCTAACACAGCTTCTTTTAGATCGATAAGCCGAGCGGTTATTAAGACGCATTCTAAACAGTCGTTTGCCATTTTCCAGTCGGAAAAAGTCTGTATACGGGCGACCTCAATAATCGAGACACGCATCCATGCCAGTTTCCGAATTCCAAGCGTTCCTAGAGAGGTCAAGTGCCACGGAGGAGAACATTATCGTGGAAACGCGAGGCAAAGACGTCAGGGTCGCATTACGTTAGTTGCAGGCCCTGGGCACTTGTGTTCAACGTTGCGCTCGTTTACCTTCGAATTCAATACTTCTACAGCTCTAGTCTTAACATCACATTTTCATAGACTCCTTTAGACGTCCAAGATTCGTAAAAAATTTTACCGTCTCCAAATTTTTTGTTTCCTCTCCCTCCTTTTTATCTCTCACCCGATGATTGTTAGAAATTAATTCAGAATCCATGCAGTCATTCTAATGTTCTGAACTACATATGCATAGGAGGAGCATCGAAGTCACGTCTACTCGGAGCATTCCATACAAAGAAGTAGCAAGTAAACTGTTTCGAATACTCCTATAATATTCTTCTAAATTCGTGCCCGTCGGAGCACTATTCCGGCTCCTTCGAAATCCAGAACATCGAAGCCACGCCCATTCAGGTCATTCTATACGGAGAAAGAGCAAAATAAGTCTTTTATCGATGCTAAGAGAATCTCTTCCATCTCCGACGTCGTTTGCCTCAAAGCGTTGCCTCAAGGGGCAATTCAAAGCGCTCCCAGGGCAAACAACGCTTCGTGTATACGCCGGCTCGCGAAAATACTTAAAATCTTATCGTAGGTAAGTTCTACGGACGTAATATATGTTACGCAAAACTTTCTGAAATATACCACAGTTGTAAGCGGAGGTGACGACGACTGGGTGACGTTCTCGAAGTGTATGTTTGTAATAAACATTTTACAACTCTTACATATAATATTCTCGAATGTGTTTCAAACTTCACAGTCATATCTACGTAGAGTGTAATAATATTTCAGAAAGTTTCCTGTAACACCAGTTTAGGGCCAACCGGTATTATTTACAGTCCAGCTAAATGAACATTTGTAATTTTCAAACAATACCTCCACAAAAGTTACAAGAATTCATAAGAGAGTGGTGTTATTTTGTGCTTAGTTCAAACATGTAGTTTTCAAATACATTTTTATATTTAAATATTTATTTATTAACCAAATGTGTGAAATAATATATTATTTTTCAATCTTCTCGATAATGACCAAATCTTCTTCGTACTCGCTACTGCCGGGCATTCTATTTCAGAAGAGACGGCCCTGGCGAACGCTCGTGAGCGTTCTGCATCGGTCCTTGATGATTGAATCATTTCGCGAATTCCGCGGACAAGGTGTGTGTCGCTCGGACGGAATTTCACGGAATTGCAACGGGAAGCGAAAGCCGCGCCGTTTGCGTCATGTTCCGGGGGAGCAGAGACTGCTCGTGTTTCTCGGTCGACTTCTATAAATCGAAGGCCAAAGCCGCGCCGCTGCGATTTCCGCTCGCAGACCGTTCCCGGAATCGATGGGAAAAATTCTCGTCTCTATTTATACCGAGTATTTTCCCCTCGATTTTTCCCGAAGTGTTCGGCGAAGAGTCCGGGGCACAAGGTGGTTCTCGATATCAATCTTTTGGGGGATGGAAGTGTGTTTGCCAGGAGAAAAACCGGTCTTCTCTGTCGTGAGACGATCCTTTTTGTGGCTGGTGAAAAAGATGCTGGTCTCTTTGCCGCTGAAAGTGACGACGACAACTCTTACCAAAGCCTTTGGCCACCTCTTTGCTATTCTGTTCATCGTAGACCCCATATCTCCACGCGTTTCTGGTGCTCGTAATGACTAGACCGTAGATCTTTATCGAAAGCATAGATCTTTTTATAAAAACCAGGAGAAAAAAGATATTCGTCTTTTAAATTTGAAATAAAACGGAATCAATGGGTGATCAAATTATTAGAGCCGCGGTACAAATAAGCTGAATTATACACGAATTTAAATTATTTCTGATGACTGTGTATATTCACAATTTCGACTTCATAAAATAATAATAAAAATTTTGGGTAGCAATGTTTCTTAGAGTAGTTGTCGTTCGTTAACGCAAAGGTTTTTAGCAATTTCATTTTATTATTATCGTACAGATTATTATCGACATACTTTCCGTAGATCTTATTGTTAGATATACTGATCGCAATTCTACTCAGACAGGAATCGCAACCATACCGGCTATAGTGCCGAGTAATCCGGTCTACAATATGACAGGTTACTGGCTACTGGATGACACAGAGTAACTTTAGAACGGGTAAGTGCGGGTTACAATGTTTCCTTAAGATCGGCGATTGTAGTTACTAGCTTACGTGTCTGAAAATCCTGATTGCAAACACGAAGTTATTATAATCTGTAGTAACAAGTGACCCCCGATATCTAGTATTTGTGGAGTGTTACACAAAGCGGACTTAACATGTTTGAGATTGGATTAGGTATTGTATAACGTCGTCCTTTTCGATTAACAGCATGCCAGTGAGAGAATCTTTTTATTTCCGGGAGAATGTAACTGAATAGGACTAATGGAAGTGTAATAAATTTTTTACTCTCTTTAGAACACGACGAAACCCTAGTTCAGTTAAAAAAATATCTTTCCGAATTTTTTCTCCTAGTAACCTGCTCACAAAGATTCTTTAATGAACTACGAGTTTATAAACCGTGGTCCATGCTCCAAATTCATATCTTCACACAGCCAATCTCAATTAACTAGTCTCCCCTGTGGAACTACATAACCATAAATTACAAATAAAGCAGCGAGCAGCGCACAAATATTTTACTACGGTACTCCCATCGATAGTGAACATATTTGCATAATCCCGATCATGAATATTTACAGTGGATGCGGTTAGATAAATACAATAACTCCGTAAACTGGTTCAGAGTTCGGGAACCAGAATAATGAGTTCAACGATACTGATTACTGGCTCACTTGTTGCCAGGCGAGTCGTGTTACTTTACATCATCTGTTAGACAGTTACCCAGCTTGCTCTCTGTTACCGAGAACGGTATCTGATTCGAGGTATGGTTACAATCCCCGTGTATTCGCTAATTGGGAAACACGCGGTCGAAATTTTCCTCTGTATAGTGCGCTAGCTTGCGATATTCGACGTTTCCTCGAAAATGTAATAATGCCGGCTGTCGAGGATTCTTTCTGAGCGGTTATCGACGCGATTTCGATTTGGATCAATCAATCAGTTAATTAGTGGTAATTGTGGTTTCCAACGACGGACCTTTGTGGTTGAAAAGCCATTGCTTCATATGTTGTAGGTATAATCGTCGATCTCGCGACAGCAGAATATAGACTTATCAATCAAAGCTGCTGTCAGCCGAGTAGAAAAGTTTGTTAGAGTGGGGCACTGACACTTGAATTTATTATTCTCAGACTGCGGATATTTTTGCACATTCATGGCTTTTTCAGAAACAGAGTTGTGCAGAATTACAATTGAATTACTCCAGGAATTATAATTACGAAGTAATTGAATTACAATGTAATCGGATTAGCACAATTCTGTGTGCTAATCCAATTGTGTAATTTGTAGTGCAGGTAATGAATTTTATTGAAAATGAGCTCTGTAGAAATCAGTAATCTTCTTCGCTACAATATTCATCAAAGAATATTGACTTAGTAAAATTATTAGATGCACAAAGTAATTCGTAATTTGTAACTTTATTTCTCACACGAAATCGTTATACGAGTTATCAATTGTCTCTAGGATGGACTGAATATATAGAAAATGACGATTCTCCGACTAAAACACGCATTGAGGAGGTAAATTAGAACGAAAGGAAATTAGAATCACGAACACTTCAAAGTAGTCAAGGATGCCTGTAGTCAGACTGTCGAGACTCCCCATAGTCGTTCCTTCAAGTAGTCTGTCAATTTGCTCTTTCATTCTCGAGTTTGTCCAACGTAGAACTCTTTGAAGTTACTTTATTAATAGACACTGCACTACAATAGCCTGCGAAAACATTATTATTCACACTTCATATAAAAGATCAAATAACTTCATTATCTTTCGTAAGGAAATTTAAAAGCGATCTTCCAACTGTTCATTAAAAGCACCATAAAACGTTTTTAGAACGTAGAACGAAATTCTCACAAATTGTAGGTAATAATTGCACAATTTCAAACGATCGACACAGAGTTGTTGATGAAAAATTAATTAAATTTCAATCGAATTGCCTAAACCGTGCCGCTAACTGTTTGCGTCCAGCGAAATGCATTTAATCAAAGCTGCACTTGAACGTTCGCATTCCGAAAAACAAATTAGTTCCTCAGTGAAATAAACTACAATAAATTGTGAACGGACATTCTACTCCGAGATCGTTCATTACAATTACAAACGAACCTTTGAAAATAAATACAGAAACAATATCGCCCGTAGAACATACCGACAAACTTTTCTGAACCATATTCACAGAATTAAATACATTGGGAATATATATGTAAAAAGTACGAAATTATAAAAGTTTGAAGCCAAAAAATTATAAGGAATCCATTTTAAACACATGTCGCTGTTCTTTACGAAGTCTGAGGACGTCGGAAAAAATTTCAGAACCATTTTTTAAGTTACACCTTGATCGAGTGACAACATAGAAACGGGGTCGAACGCAAATCTTTTTCCATAGCGTTGATGCTTATCGCGTCCCCTAATTTTTCATCGCCCTCCACGTTGCCACCTTCTGTTTGTTCGGCTGGGAAACGCACTAATGGAGTTTCACGTACAATGGACGACGCATTGTATAAGCTCCACAGTCTCTCTCATTCTCTCTCCTTGTTTTCCGTCTTCCGGTGCTCAATCTCTCGGTTTCTCGCGCCTTCCCTTGTTCGAACTGTTTGTTGGCGAACACTTGGATGCGTGTCGACCCCCTTCCAGCCGCGCAAATACAATATCGAACGATAGTTCCGCAGCTTTCAATCGACGGTCTAATATTGCGGGCGTGGGAGATTACGTTCCCTTTATTGGGTTTCGCGTTACGAGGACTCCGCAGGATTTATCGATAACTATCGGAGGAGTCGCGTTCCCGTTAGGCAAACATGAGACGAGAGCTTTCGCGTGATCTCTCGTCGGTTTCTCCACAATGATCGTTGATCGAATTCTTCTTAGTAGCTAGACAATCATGTCATGATTATATGCTTATACAATTTATTCTTTTTTATCTCTAGAAGTAGATATTTCGTATCTTGGTCTTTACGACCTGATTTTTAACCTTCTTCTACTTTCTTACGTTCATTGCTGGGGTTGGAAAATGAGGGTAGGGGTAGGATCTGTTTCGCTTAGGGTAGGAAAAGGGATAACTGAATCACGCAGCTAAAGTAATTAATTTACACCAGTTCAAAAGATACTCGTTTATTTTAGCACCTATCTAGAATAGTGAGAAATGATCTCTTTGACGAGAGGGCGATTATTGTCGTGAACCCCGCAATTCACACCCCTCCATTGAAAAATGTTAAAAAATTGCGACGGACTGAGTAGGAAAAATATAAAGATGGATTCAGTTACGGCGCCTAATTCAAAAGAATAAGTATAGGCGCAAGGATGCAATGCGCTACAGGTTGTCCAGGTTTCTTTTCTCCAAACAACAAGAATGCCGAAAGGATAACAGTCGTTCTGCTTCATGTCCTTTGTTTAATTATTACGCGGGAGGATTGCATGTCTCGCGTGTTTACAGCGTACAAGAGATTCCCGAGACGTTAAACGCGCTCGCATCCGTTTAATTATATGTAAATGACAGTGCTGTTAATAGCGCTCGGCGATGCGCGCTGCGTCGCCGGTCCCGCGACGTTTATTATTCCGCGCGCGCGTTATTTTTATGAAAGGCCGGCCTCGCAAATTGAATTCGAAGTGTGTTTAATGAATGCCGAGACTCGAGCGAGCCACATTTTCCAGCCCCCATCCCTCGCTGGTGAAATTGTTTATTTGCACATAGTTCGCCGGGCACGGGAAGAGTCGGCACGTGCGAGCGCGAAGCCGTTTGGCGAAATTGATTTACTTTCTCCGGGCGAACAGCTTCCACACGGAGATTCCCGTCGAAAAAAGCCACGCCGCACCGCGCGATACAATTTTCTGTTCGATTAAACGTCGGCTTTCCTTAATAAAATTTTCTCCCCCGCGGGCGACTTCTTTTCCGACAATTAAACGTCGCTTATTAACGAGCGAGACCAAAGCCGGATCAACTGGGATCCTGTCAGTGGCAGGAATTTTTGAAGTTATCACGAATAACAGTTTCCAATCTATTTGTATTTCCGTTATTCTTCCCTGTCACTTTATCGAAATAAGGGACTCTAGTGATTCACGGAATATTGTAGTTCTACATTTCTCGCGATCATTCAGACATTCACAATTATCTACCTACATGTAGAGATCAATTATATTATTATTACATGGTATATGTACCAAATGTAACGATCTATTCTCAATTTCCTCGGTTTTTCTTCCCGCAAATAAATTCGATTTTATGGTATTTTTATGATTATCGATTCGTCATTAAATGTGTAAATGGCGATACTTGGGCTCTCTTAACATCCACGATCTCTACAGCATAAGCACTACCTCGTGAAAAAGTTGGTCAAGCTATTCCGTCGCGAGAGGAACTGATAATTAATGAATTATGAGGTTCCGGTGATTGAAAGCTATTAATTAAAATTGATTATCTCGGGACCCGTAGCTCACGAACCTGCCTTTCTTCGAGCATCCACGCTCCCGAACAAGTTCCTCGATGCCAGACAGAAACTTTCTCTATCAAATTACTTAGGGCTGCGCGCTTGGGCGCGCAGACGCGTTTGTCGGGCTGGTTACGCTTGCTCGGTCTGTGATACGTAGTTCGGTAAATAGTATTCCGACGCGTCGTTCGTAAATTGTCGGGTACTCGGGCATCCTCGCACTGAATATGCTTAGGTTACATAAGGAAGGAGAATAAGCTAGATGATCGTCGAGGAGACACTTCATCTTTGTCTACGATTAGCATAATCGCATGGTATCACACTGGGACAATTAGAGCTTACACAGTTTGTCTGATTATAGAGAGATTCGTTTTACCTGTCTGAAAAGGGCAGACGTATTCCACTGATTTGACCAGGAACAGACGTAGGTATTCAATTTGTTTAGCCAATCAAATGTTTCTACAACGTACGTGACCGTGTTTGTTTAACTAGCCACTCTATTTGCTGGACCACAGTCAGTCCTATTCCACTGCCTACTATAAAATGTAACCTTGCACAACTTTCGCCCCGCGGCGGCAGTTTTCACAAACGGGGAAAAGTCGAAATTGGAAAGCGTTCATCAAACGGAATAAATTGGTTTTTTCTTTCTTCGTGGGGAGCAAAACAACGCTGACGCGGGACCCCAGAGCAATGGCGTTCATCAGAAATAGTGTTCGCGAGACACACCCGCGCGTCTAAATGTCACAGTAAATTAAAGTTACTCGATGCCGTGTAATCGAGTCCATCATCGGCGAGTTTATAACGCAAAATACAATATCTGACAAAGCAGCGGTCGCAAACACGGTATCGATTTCACAACAAAACCGAGTCCCACCCTCCCCCCGCGTCGTCGGCCGGCTGTTTAACAAACGAATTCCATTCAGCTTTCGAGGATTCCGCGGAACGATTCGCCGCGCTACACAGCGTCGTTCGTTTTGTTTTTGCAGCTTTGTTTGAACACGTACAGCTGTTGTTTGGTGGCTCTTTAGAAACGCGGAAGACGAGGAAAATTTGTCCATAAAGAAAAGTTTGATTTTGAGAGAAATTATTCCACAAATTTTGTTCTGGTGTGTACGGTAGGAAGAATGGCTAAAAATTTAGACACGCACATTCTTGTTACTTCTGTAAAGTCACTCTTAGCGCTCTGTAAACCCGGTGTTAATAAAATACGCGTACCGGCGAGCGAATATTTGACATGCCGCAGTGGAGTATTGTCTTTTCCTCCGTTCGCGCGTTTTTAATCCCGTGTCGCGGCTGTCAACTCGGTCACGTGGCGGTTTCGCCATTCAGGAAACGAGTCGGCGAGTCGCGCGGAAGAATGGCCCCGCGCGATGCGAAAATCTGTCGGTCACGTATTATTAAAGCGGTGGAAGGCCGCGACGCGTCCTTCACGCCTATTCTCATCGAAGAATCAACCTCAAAGTAGGCGCGCGGTGCACTAACGATCACACCACCGTTAAATTTGCACGAGCACTGACGCCCGTCCATCCGACCGGCGAAACCTTTTCCGTTTTGCAACTCGCCGCGACGAACAATTTATGACGATAATCATTGCCCTGCTGCGTCAAATGTAATTGCTCCCAGCGGCGCGGAGAGCTTCGATAAATAATTCAGCGCGCTCTGTTGTTGACGCTTGTTACCAGGCGCAGAACTAAATAGACAAAAATGTTGCGACTGCAGAGTGATTTATACGGCTTGACAATTTTCCGTAATTACTCGAACCGACGTTTTGTTCCGGGGAATATTGCTTCCGCTTTCCGACTTATTTCTCGCGTTCAAAGGATTCTTGTTCATCAAAGGACTGTTGTTAGCCAGGAGTAGGAGCTTTTAGTATCGAACGAAAATTTACATTCAGTTTCATCTTAATTTCTCCTATGATCCCGGGACATTTTTTGTGGAACCGTTTCTGACTATTCCGTTACCACCGATCTCGCGAATCAGCAGATACAGCAACGGAATTCCGCCTGGGATAAGAGCGTGCAGATCTATGGTATCTTGTAGCGGCCAGACGCGCCATGAGAACCATCTACCATCTCGTCTGGATTGAAGCGGAGTGTTATCGGTGTTGGTAGCGGCTAGTTGACCCAGTTCCGCGGAGCCGGTGACCCAGTTCCAGCTTTATCCGTCGTCGATCCGCTTTGGCCCGTCTACGTGTGGCCGCGCATACTGAGGCTACAAGCATCCCCTGTTGCGCGGCGGCAACGGTAGCAACGCCGGCAAAGGCAGTAACGGTAGCAGCGGTGGCAGTGGCTGCCGACAGCCACCCCAGCCAGCTCGTGAATGCTGCCTCGAGTGTATAGGGGTGACGTGCGCCCTACTGTACACAGCCAACAGGTAGCTGCGCCGGTTCCCTGGCCCGTATAAATAGACACAGCCGGGATCATCCCTGGACCGACGCGGTTGCCAGCCCCTCCACCTTTGCCACCCTATACCCTACCAGTCTCTCCTCCTCGTCCGTTTTCTCGTCCGTATCTATTTCCCTGCTTTCTCCGCCGCGTGCTCGCTTCATTCCGACCGCCATCGCTGTGGATTTTCATCTGGCCCTCTTAGCCCTTTGCACCCTACACGATTTCATTCGGAATTTTCAAGCTCATTCGGAATTTTCAAGCACTTCGCGCATTTTTCGGAAAGCAACGTTCGAAATCAGAACTATTTCATTTGTTTTTCATTCAGACTTCTACTCTAAAGGTATGAATTGTATACTATTACTGTTACGTTGTATAAGGTGGAGTGGGGTAAGTGCGCACTAGTTATTGCAAAGTTGGACTTTGAACTGATGTATTTTCAGTCTGGTATGTAAAAACTTAACGCTCTTGGTATCAAACTCTTGCCAAAGTTATTACTGATGAATTAGTATTATGTAGGATTCTCTAATTTTGCTTGAAAATTATCATTTTGATAGGATATTGTATAAAGTGTGTCAACTCTTGTACTACGCACTTGCCCCGAAAATTGGGAGTCGGCCCGTCGCGCCAACTGTGTATTGGCCGACTGTGCCAACTCGCGTCTAGGTCGCGCTCTGATTGGTCCGTGTTTTTCCTTAACAAAGCCGTGGATAACATTTTTTCAAAGGAACATGTTGCTTCAAATGTTCTTAGGAACCTCCCATTTCCGGCTGTTGAAGGAATTTTGGGACACCCTGTATTTGTCTATTCGCAAACAGACCTGTTCTAAGTTTCTGAAACAGACTGGCCTAACCTACTTGTCCGACCGCAAACAGTCTTGTTCTATTTGTCTGTCCAGTGACCTCGCCATAGCGTTTGCATAACCGAGCAAATGGTACTCGTCTGTTCAGGTAAAGGCTGGCGCTATTCGTCCGACTAAGAATCATCTTACTTCACTTTCCTCCAAAAAGGAATTGAGCTAGTCTAATCAAGCTAGTCTCATTCTGCTTGTCTAAACAGATTGGTCTTATTGAACTTGCCTGGCCAAACTGGTTCTGCGTTCCACTAGTTCAATTAAACCAGTCCCATTCTATTTGTCTAACCAGATTGATCGTACTTTACTTGCCTAGATTGGCTTTCTCCCAATCGTTTAATCGAACTACTCTTTTTCTCCACCGAAATAAGTTACAGCGTTCGTTCTATCGCTGCTTTATTACGTAACAAAAAGGACAGGCTTTTATTTACATTGTGTATTATGAATAGAAAAGATACGGTGATATAAAATGCTTTCAGTGGAGTGTTGCTTTATATGCCGATCTCGTTGAAGAATAATAAAAAGATCGTAACCGAGTCTCTAGCTCGGAGGCACGCAATTGTTGTTTCACTTTCGACATCTAAATATCCATCTGATCTGCCCCCTGAAGTCACGTGTACATACCAGCGAATGGTGTGACTCTAAATGTCACTTTTTAGGATCAACGAAGCTATAGTTGTAGATCATAAGTTCGTAACACGAAAAGCAGTGGCTCAGTTTCCCAGTATTTCTCTCGTACTTCCATCTTGCGGAAGCTCTTTGGCCGCTTTGTTCCTTAAAACCCTCATGAATCCTTCTGTTTTCCGGTTCCTTTGATACGAGATCGCCGATGGTGTTCGGTAAGCCAATTGGATCCAGCAGACGGGGGACTTTCCAACCCCCCATTCCATTACAGACACGTACATCGATGCTCTCTTTCGTTTTCTGTCCTAGGTCCGATCGCTTCTCTATTTTCGCTCTGTTCGCCGCGGTGTTTTCCTTCCGGGACCGCCATCCGGTAATGGTTTTAAGTGACGTATAATGGGAATCGGCGGATCGCTGCGCTTTTCCATGGCAGTCGACGCGATGCGACGCTCGCCGTCATATTATCGCCTATCGACGATGGCTAAGTGGCCCGCTCGGCCTGTATCGACCGGCGACGAACCTACCCCGATCGAATTAGTTTTATTTTAATTCGATTCGTCACGGTGAATCGTTCCGGCGACGATGATGCTGTTACTTTAACAACCGCTGCGCCGCCGCGCTGTTTCCCGCTCCGGTTCCTTTCATCGAGTTTCTCTCGGACGAAACGAAACGAACAAAACTACAGAGTAATTTTCAACTGTTTCCATACGAATTTTCCA
This sequence comes from Lasioglossum malachurum, assembly GCA_028455605.1. NCBI lineage: Eukaryota > Metazoa > Arthropoda > Insecta > Hymenoptera > Halictidae > Lasioglossum > Lasioglossum malachurum. The sequence goes on from CM052315.1 coordinate 26,524,868, forward strand.
TTCATTTCACGATAAGCACAATTTTTTAATAAGCTCCGAAATGAAGTAACGCAATCTGTTACCCATACCCGTCTTCCTGGTCCATAATACATGGATGCTGGGCGGTTCTTTAATCATTTCGAGCTAATTAAAACGAAAGAGTGTTTTACTACATAAACGTGTAATTTCATTGAAAAACGTAACACGAAAAATAATATTCCATTCCCTGTATGAAAGCATCTGGTAAATTGTCCACTATTTTGTGGCTAGAAGCTGCAGTCCGTTGTGAAAAATATTTCAGCTAAAACTTACTCCGTTTTGAGGGAGACATCTTATAGGTGGCCTTACTTCCGAAATCCTAGATAACATCTGGTTTTTTTTTATACGAAACTGTATGCTTTTATTTAGGTAAGCGTATAGCCTGTCGCGAGACGAATTCACTTACATATAACACTTCCATGGTCATACAAGGTCATTCAGTGCCGTTCCAAATTTAGCTTGTTAGCTAGATTACGTCTACCGCGAGAAGATTTGTGACAACCATGAGATGTCTCCCCGGGAACATAGTAAGTTTGATTAATAATTGTCAAACGAGACACCTAAAATTCTGAAGTGCTTTGACTTGTAGAGGCCGATCCATATTAGTTGCCAGTAAACTAACATTCGGTAGGCGCGACGACAATGGCGACTTGAACGGAACACGACTTTCGAAGAGCTCGTTCGCCGAATGAATTGTTCGCCGGTCGGCATTGTTCTCCGAAATACGCTTTTTCCCATTACTCCCGCCGCTCTTTTATTTGTATCTTTTATATCGCTTTGTTTTTCAGCGGCGCGGCGCGGCGCGGCCCAGTTTTCGCATTCTGACGTGCCGGGCTGCGTTTGCTCACTTCGGGAATCCACTTCCCGTTCGTTCTGCCGGTTGAGGTTCAGAAACGGCTGCGAAACCCTTCGGTATAATGCGATCGGGCCGTTGTCGAGTAGCCGGGGAAAAGGATCGCTTTGTCGTAATGAGTTTTCCTTAGCCGGATACGCCTTCGGAGCAATATCGAATCTACTCTTTGTTAGCCGCTGTTTGCGCCCGACGACAAAACGTTTCTCGCTCGGATATCCCATTTTCGTGATTCCCGCCGGTTTCCTACCGTGCCACCGTCTGTAACCACGGAATTATCGTTCTTTTCAATTAGAAGCGGAACGATCACGTGGCTGTAATCCGCTCCAACCAGCTAACAGCTTACCGTCGCAGAACAATTTTCAGTTTCTAGAATGCCACTGAATGACCGACGCAGTCGGTTACAAGTATTGATCGATCTTTGAAATTTAATTCAAGGGCAACATAATTATAAAAATGGTCTCGCTGAAATATAATAGTTCCCGATTTAAATTCCAGCGAGCTTCCCTTGAACCTGTATCTTTGGTCTGTTCTGTGAGACGATCAGATGGTTGTAATCCACTTTTTAATTCTTAGTTCTAAAGAACAATTTTTAATTCTCTTTTCAGAATATTATCAGGTCACAGTCGTTGAGTCTTCAAAATACAAATCAAAATAATTAGAAATGTAACTTTATTAAAATAGCTTTTCAGATTTCACTTGGAGCAATTGTTTCTTGAAGTTGTATCTTTAAACGAGTGTGCACCAGTGAACTGTTGGTTTGAACAGTCGAGTCAGGAAACTAATTTTCGTTCTTGTCAAGCATGACTCTCGGGGAAAGCTCGGGAACAAGGTTTAAATGGTTGACAAAAGTATGATCCCCGGACAGGTTCGTTGGAATGCCAGATGTTCTAGAAATAAATTATATGGATCGGTAAGCAGACGTTCGCAGTTTCCGTTCTCCCTATCTGTTCGTACCACGGAGCGAATGAACGTGTGTCCAATAACTTCAGCTGCCAGGCACGCTATTTCTTCGTTGCAATCCGGAGGATGTAGACTCTCGCTTTCTTCTCATTATTGGCTTGTCAACGGAGAGACGAAACGAACGACCCCCAGTATATTTTCCGATAGAGCGTCCTTCTAGCTTCTACTGTGCCTCGTGTTTCTCCTCCGTGACACCAATTATCATTTCAAGCGGCTTCGAGACGATAGCTCCTCTTACTTTATCACCACTTCAAAGCAATAATTCTATTAGCACTGCTCCTATTTTGTCGGGCCATCGAACATAGCTCATCTTTATTAACGCGTTCTGAAAAGCGATCAGAAGGGGGTTTCCCCCAAAAAGCGCTAGATAAAAGATCAATCCAGGCCTCAGTCGCTCTCATAAGTCCTATTTTTACGTTCACGAGGCGTAATATAAAGAAAATAGCTAAAAACTGGTTTTTCGATTTTTATTAATAAATTCCTTAATAAATTGAATTCCACTACCAGACCCGGGTATAGCCTTTGACGAAAGTCATAAATAGTTCTAATATGCTTATATGAACAGGACATATTTATTTATTTAACTGGACACGTTTTTATGCTTACAGTCCAATTACGAAGGATTTTATTCTACCTGTCTGACTAGTAACCGGCTTATTCTACTTACCCAAGTAACGAGCTCTTGTTATATTTTTTCCCCTGATCAATACTTGCCAGGTCAGTGATTGTTTTAGATTGCTCCTTTAACTAATGATCGACCTATACAGCCATACCAAAAATTGTCTAACTATGGACAGCTTAATTCTACGTGTCCGTGAGAAATATTTCGATCTTGTCTGCCCTCCACGTTAGTACAGTTCACAGAAGTGGTTTTGACGGCCGTAATGAAACCGCAAACACGTTTTTCCGTAGTTCCCCACGATTAGAGAGTTTCGACGTGGTCCAACATTCCCGTCACAGTAAAACGGAACACGTCCGCTCGAAGTGTTTCCAAGCTTTGCTCGAGCAGCCGTGCGCACCGGTGGCAAAGAGTTCCCCGTTTAATTATTCAACGATACCTCACCGAGGGAAACATTTGATTTTAGCGGCGGCCATTCAAATTGTTTCCCAAATGCGAGCTAAAGGCCACGCGTTTTATCGGCGCGGTGGCGGGAAATTCGCGCTTTCCCGGTGGCCTTTTTCCCAATCCGGAATTCGCGCCGCTTCCCACGCAATGAGGTTTGTCGGTTGCAAAGAGATACGCGGCATTATACGAACTCCGTTCGTTCGGGTGTAACACGTGAAATATCATTTGAATCCAGGGAGACCCAGTAGAGGAAATTATATTCAGTGTCTTGACGTCTAAATATTATTAAAGCTATGCTTCATTTCAGCCAGCGATAAGCTAAATTAAATGTCTTCCGTTAGCCGTAGAAGAAATACAGTCTCCGAGATATTGCCTACAAATTTGTCAAGAAAAATTAACGATCTTCTACATAATGCCTTGTTGTACTTGAGTTACAGGCTAGGTAAATTAAATATGTTGCTATTAGCCTGGAAACGAGACACGTCTCCGAGAAATTGTTCGCAAGTTTCTCAAGCAAAATTAACGACTACTTAATAGCGACTTTGGAATATATCCGTTTCTTGTTCTATTATACTAAATAATACTCCGACGGACATTATTGATCTTCTCCTCGGCACAAATACGTTCTTGTACTTATTCTTTCAGTAGCTATTTTCATAGCTACATGCTGCCGAATAATGCAAATTACGCCTCGTGAACGAAAAACTAGGACTTTTGAGGGAGATAGCGCCCTGGATCGACCTTTATCTAGCGTTTTTGACTACTGAGAAACCCCGTCTTTGTATTATCGAGAAATGAGACGGCGAATCCCGCACCATTGCAATCCTGGAAACGAGTCTACCGCCTTAATAAAGCAAACATTTCTCGTTTCATGCAGAGCAAGAAATCATCTCGGTTGCAAAAGTGTCTGAAGAACGGATCTCTGACCCGGTCAGTACTCTTGCAAAGTGGAAAGCACCGTTTCTTGTAGCTCTCCGAAGGATTCTTCCGATTCCAAAGGAATCCATTTACAAAGGAACTCTTCGTTGCAATTACAGTTCAGAATGAATTCTGTATTTCAATTAACTATTAGATTGTTTTAATGAAATGCCCGCTTGTTGCCGGCAGATCCAAGTAAACTTAGATTGTTCGGAATTAAGTAAGCATCATTGTAATCAAGCACATTGCAACTTCTCGTATGTACCATATTATTTGAGTGTTTGCAAAAAAGGATAGATGCAATTTGCATTTACATAAAACAAGCAATAACAAAATTTGATATACTCTTGTCTCTTTTTTTATTAAACATGAAATGTTCACACTTTTCTTTTCGTCATTGTCAAAGTATGGACAAATACATTGGATTGATTCGATTCTAATATGTAAATCAGTCTTCCGGAGTGCAAGGAACGTGCCGCGTGGAATCGGATAAGAGGGACCATTTTAAAGTTGCGCGCGAGAGGCGGCCATGTTAATTCTCGCGTCCTCTCAAAGCGCCCATTTACCTGATTGCGTCGGGTATTTACGGTACCGTGAAAATGTCACGGTCTGAGCGCGCTGCGCCGAAAGAATCTCTGGGAAATGTCAAGCACGACTTCGCTGAGCGATGTTGTTCGGCAGGCCGATTCTCGGAACTTGTGCAGCCGACGCAGCATCAAAACAGCCAATTTCGTCGACGATTCGCAGAACGACCATGGGTTTTACGTGCGCATCGCAGGATTTAATAAATATGTACTGGCGAACAATAGACCTGCTTCCATCAAGGGCTTTTACGTAGTTAAAGAATTCTAGGATGAATTTTGTGTTTCGAATCTCAATGCCATCAATATTTTGGTCTAATGTCCATTTGTCACATTATTTTATAGGAATCGCAATAAGTGAAAAATTTGTAGTAAGATAAAAATCCGTAGTTCAGTTGTAATAAATGTTGGTTTCGCGTGCCAGAATGTAATTCAAAAGGTTGCAGCAATTATGAGATTACGATGACTAAGATTAACGATGTTTCTTGGTGAAGTAGATGGGGCGTAGCGATCCTTTTCACGGATCCAAGGTAAAATCGCTATTGCTGAACGTGCCAGATTGAAGCAGCTAGTTTCAGAGTCTCTCAAGATGTTGCTGACAGTGCATGCCGCCGAGCAAAACCAATTCACCCTTGAAGAACTTTAATTTTCCCTTATGGGACCCTCGAGATTTCCTCCTTTGTTACAGCAATCTTCTTATCAGGACACCATCAACTGTTCTTCTCTCCTTTCACCTGCGAAATCGAGAAAGATTCTCTTAAAGATACCCGTAATATTTCTTCTCTTTCGGCAACGCAATGTATCATCCGAGTTTTAAAAGGAACATATTTTCCCGGTATTTTTCCTTCTTCAAGAATTCTTCCAGAAATTCAGAGAGCTTTTCTGTGTTTCCGAAAATGTGTACTCCCTCCTGCTGCAGTGAAAATATTTTAAAACAGCTCCCGGATGCGCGGACAATTTTTTAATTGTCTGTGCTCAAGTTCGGCTGATCAGTGCTTTTATTTCAGCGAAACAAAGATGGGGCTATCCTCGGACGCATGGAACTCGAACCTGATTGAATTTCAATTCCATCTATCACTGATTGCAGGCCTTCTGTGAAATAAATGATTCAACAAGCTAGACACGCAAACAGAAACTGATTACCAACATTCATTTCAAAATTAAACATTCACTACAAACAATGGCCGATCGATAGTCCGGGAGCAAAGCGAAATAGAGGGTAGGTAAGCTATGTCTTTTCTATACCAGGGTGGTTCCCCCCATGAGATCCCCTCCCCCACCCTGCGGGTAATTGCCGCCCCATTTTTGGAGGGCGAGGCGTGTGGGAGGTGGAGGGGGGTTTCCCACTCCCCCGTAGGGGGAACTACCCTGGTCTAAAAAAGACATAATTTACCTACTATGGAGGTTAAATTGTTAATTCCTGCTGTTTTAGTGAAATTTGAACCTAAAATATCGGACACTTTCATTTACGTGTATTAATAGTGATATTTCATTCACTGGGGAACCACGACAAAAATCCATTATTTGTGGAAAATGGCCAGTAGCGAGCGAAGCTTGCGTAAATATTTGACGTCTGTTTAGTTTCGTGGCAACAATAGAACGTCGAAGTAAATTCCTTTTATTAGCCTCTTAATGTTCAATAGCACATTTTGCTCCTCTCGAGTTTCCTCCTCGAGACCGATCGCTAGTAAAGATTACACTCGCCCTTATTTGCTCGGCGAGAGGTGGATGATTCTCGTTCTTGAAAGATTCTTGTCAGGGGCTCGATAATTTCCGGTGCTATCGACGTTCCGTCAGAGGCAGGCGATTTCCAGATCGACTGACACCAGCCTACGAACACTGTTCCGTTCGGCAACTAAAGCGTAAACGAGATGGTGTTCTCCCAACTTGTTGCACGGCGTTTCTCCGTTTAAGGGACCAGAGCGTCTCGGAAACGCGTAACGAGCTGCACTTTTTGTCCGGAGGAAGTATGACAGAAATTTCAGATTTGGTATAAAAGCTTCCTCACAGAAACGGTCGTACTATAAAAATTGTTCAGAGGGATATTGTTTGGGAGGTCGTTCGGAAAGTAATCTCGTTTTTCGTGTAGAGATGTCATTGCTTCCATTTGTTATTACCAGACTGTGGATTTCTATGCAATATTTTTAATTTTTGCAGGAAAATTTCAAGAAATTGGAAACCAATAAAATGGTTAACACACCACCCTGTGTCAATCCAGTACATCCGACGTTAACGAAATTTTCAATAATCAACTGCACTGAAGTGGGTTGTGCAATTTTTCATCGAGTCCAGTGAAACGTTCGCTGGAAATTTGATCCACGAATATCGAGTCCCACCAATATCCGGTTTCTTCGCGACCGGAGAAAACGTGTTCGTTAATTGTCATTCCGTTTTCGTGGACCACTTTGTTCGCGCAAAGAGAAACGGACGGAGTTCCTATTCAAAAGTTTCTTATTGCCATGAGGGCGAAATGTAGTTATCCAAATCGATTACCGCGTCCACTGAAAAACTCAATTTCGATTGTTCTGATAACTTTCCGACCTATTCGAGATCTCGAGAATTTTCGACTCGACCGTTCATTTTATTATTGTAAAAATGGCAGAGTTCAAATCTTGACTGAACCGAACCTTTTACGACTTGTGTAATTACTAGACAGCGGATCTTTATGCAAAATAAAAATTTGCTACTTGATTTACAACCAACTGGAATGAAATAAAAGTTTATTTTCATTCTTAGTCATTCATTTTTGTCATAAATGCAGAAATTCCGCTGTCTACTAATCACTAATCATCGTTAATAGCTTTTAGATTGCAATCTCTCGAACGATAAAAATACATTCATTTCAGCTCGGCCATTTTTTATAAATCGCGGAGCAATTTCCCCTGAAATAATTTCTAATATTTCTGCAACGGACGAGAGAATAGGCGAGGGAAAAAGAGTACTTCGCTTTTCGATTTTCAAGCTCTAGTTTCCAGTTTTATTAACAGGATGGTCAGTTCTCTAGCGAGTCGTTGAAGCCTCTGACGAGATGCGTTCGTCTGGAAATTGGATCTCCCTGTCAAAATTCCGGCTAGTTGCATTAGAGGTTCGAGGACGCATCGATACGGAAGTTGACCAATCGAATATGAGACTGAAACTTCGCCATCAGTCTCGGTCTTGCTTCATCGCGTTCTGGGAGCTTTAACGAAGTTACGTTAAATGATGTGCGATGTTGGGAAACCAGTTTCCTAATGGAGATGCTTCGCATTCAAAGGATTCCATTATCTTTCTGCGGAGTCGGAGAAATCTTCTCATACATAAGGATGTGATTTCTATACTAGTGAATATCTATACTAATCAATAATAATTTCTATGCTAATCAATAGACTTCTGATCTTCACACACAAAGTAAGAAAAGCGCTCCATTAGTTGTAAGGCGTGAGAGATACAGTTCTAATTTGTTCCTCCGTTTCAATGAGTTCCAGCAGCTCATTTTTGTCATGAACGAATCTTATATCGTATAAATTATTTTATCTCGCTGTTACTTCGCACAGTATGAACTGTTAGATGAAAATTAATAAAACTTTTCCCAGAAGAAATAAAGTATTTGTATCAATTTCAGCTTACTAATAAATTATACGAATTGAATAGGTACTTTACATTTCAATATTTATATTGCCAATGCTGGTGACACGGCATTCTCGGGATTTTCAGAAGTTATGAATGCATTTCCCCGATTTAATATCCTTTCGAGTGACAACCACGACACGCTGGGGGAAGTTTTTCGAGTCATCTTGGAAACCAGCCCTCCACACTAGTCTACGCATAATACGTCGAGGGTGACACGGCCGTCTGTCAAACACAATGCAGGGAAACAGTGAACTTTCGTGTTTCAGGTTGGAGAGATTTTTGAAAGGCCGGGTGACGGATGGCGGAAAATTACAGTGATTGTGGCGGACAGTATTTGTCCGTGACAGACACGCCGCGCCGGTCGAATTTCCTTCGTTGGAAACGCGCGGAATGTTCGATCGGGAACGAGGCTTCCCGAGGAAACGGGAAATTTAAAAGGCCTTCATGGCCTTTAAAAGTTTCCTTGTTTATCAACTCGCGAGAAGCCAATCGATCGCTCGAGAATATATTAACGCGCCGTCGGGAACATTGTTATTACCTGCGAAGAATATTCAAGGCTTGCGAATCAACGGTAAAACGATTTAGATGAATCTTGAGTTAAACACTGGCTTGAAAAAAATTATTCTCACTTATTCTCGTTACCATTTTTATACTTTTTGCAGTGTCTAGAGAATCTGATATCGTACATTTTAATCCCCCAATGAATCGTAATGAACGCGATATAGAATGAAATTGTATGAGGCCATATTAGAATTTTATGTACGAAATTTTTTGGACATTCTTGTGGTCTGCACATGCAGAGAATTCCGCAGTCTACTCAAATTTAGAACTGTATAAAATGAAACTGTATGTGATTATTAGACTGCGAATCTTGATGCATTTATGAAGGAATTGTTTGGATGGAAACACTAAACGATTTAAAAAATTTAAGAATGTTGTAATGTTGTTTCCCACAATGAATGCAAAATATGTTTATTTTGCATAAAGATCTGCAGTCTAGTAATTGTATTACTCAATGCACATATTGAACATTTTTATGTTCTACTAACTACCGATCACAAAAGGTGACTGTATTAATTTGTCTTAACTTATCTAAATCTTGTACAGGTTTTATCACAACGTATGTTTCAGTAATAAAAATTCAGTAATTTCCCACGAAAGAATCTTTGCGATTTGAGTGACTGTAAAATGGAAAATCATGGTAGATCGTTAATACGTAGACCTCCAGTCTAGTATGTACGAGCAGAGATGTAAATTGGATGATTTAATACAGTCGGTCGCGGTATCAAAGAGAATTCAATTTCTGCGCTTGTGGAATGTGCCAGTCAAGATAATTCGAAAGGAGGAACAGTGAACGATCAGTTATATAATTCATTTCGGTAATGAATGGCACGAACGATATAGCCAGCCGATGCGATTCAACAGCTGCGGAATACTTTTGATTGTGCGCGTTGTCGGGAAGCCAAGCTTTGAAGTTTCGTTTTCTTCTGGAGGGTGGCTTCTGAAATTCCCACGACCCACTCTGCCGTAGATAGCTGTGTCATCCTGAATGTGGCACTCCGGCCAAGCCACGACTCGCTCTCCTTTCACTTCCGGCAACTCCTGTACCGGAAGTTTCCCCACGAATTTATTCGCTGAATATACGACAGACCGGATTTAATGACATTCTCTAATTGAACAATATTATCAGGCCGCGCTTTATTGTTCCACGAAGCCCCAGGTGCGCTCGATTACTTGCTATATATTGATTTAATCATTTATTGTTTAATATCTCGTACCCACTCGTGTCAATTTGCTTTTTATACTCCGTCATTCTCTTCTTTCGTAATTTTTAACAACGGCAAAATTTAAATACAATACATCCCCGATTGAATTGCTCGGCGAGTTTAAACAAATTTTCCAGTACCCACGGATTTCTGCGAACACAAAAAGAAGCGGGTTTTTATTTATCGGACGTCGACGTCACGCCACCCACGCGCACGCGACAAAGAATTTTTTATTTGACGCGAAAAATTAATCTTCCCGGTATGATATCGAACAAAACCAGGTTTATTGGAGTTTATGATTAAATCCGGAATTTTCCTACGCGGGCATAAAATTCGCTGGCCGTAGTCTGCAAGAGTCGAGTGGAACTTTATTTCCTCTCCGATGATTTGAATTTTTTAAAAATGTTTTATATGTCGTTTCTAATTCAGGTTTCGATATACGAGAGAGACTAGCGAATTTCTTTGGCATATATTAAGACTTTTAATATTTTTTATTTTTTAAATCCTCGACCTCAGAGTGGGTGGTAATATAAACTCGCCAATCCATGCAAGTGACTCCAACAATTTAATCACCCAACTGCAATGGAATTGAATGATATGGAAAAAAGTTTGGAACAGAAGCGAGCGCATTTGGACCGCAAAGGGCTGCCGCAGGAGCATCGCGAAGCCGGTAATTTTCAGGGTGTCTTGCAATTTAGTCGAGTGGTGTGGTAGTATTTAGTCGATACTAGTTTTCGTTAGGACAGGTGTGTAGAGAGTAGTAAAAGGAGCAGTCTGGTCCGCGGGAGTCGCAGGGACACAGCAAATCGGATTTTACGGTCGAGAGCCGCGAGAACCTCAATTACGGTACTAATCCCTGAAATACGTTCAGCCTACCAGCAGAGCCGGCTCCTCTTTGTTTTATTCTCTTGCCTTTTAGCTTGGCCACCGGCAGTCGCTCAGTTAATTTCGACACTCGACCGCCGCTTCCGGTTCGATCGTTGGATCGGTGATCCAGGTTTAAGGCGATAAATCGTCGGCTTCCAACGAAGAAAATGGGACAACTGCGCCGCGTTCGGTCTTTTTCATTTGACCCTTCACGCCTCGGAGCTATTTTAGCGCTTGCGAGGGGAGCACATATTTTCGGGTCACCTTTTTTTTATTTGATCATACGCAATATTCGGGGTCAGAAGCTATAATTAAAATGATTTTTAGAGAGCTATAAGTCGGTGAAAAATCCTCGAAAATTCTCCCGTGAAATCGCGTTTTTCAGCGCTCGTGCGCCGTTTTCTCATCAACCACTCGATCAATCGAGTTGGAATTTTGAGTTCTTTTACAAAAAAAACTTTTTTTTGAAATTGAGTCTATAGCCTACACAGTCCTGCCATGAATGCATAAAATCCTCAGTATATATAAAACGATTGTGGTCTAATACTTTAATCCATAAAACTTTTCATTTAGTTTTCCCGTTCCACCGATCTTTGTCATTAATAATCTGTACCTTTGCCGGAGGCAAACATTTGGGTCAGTGGATATTTAAATTACGTTCCAATATCTATTTTTAACGAATAAAACCGGTGGAAAATATATTTCTGTCGCGAACGTTAATAATTATCTGAAACGGCCGACAGTATCGCGTTCCCCGATCATTATCAAATTTTATAATCTACTGTAATTTCGAGACTTGAATTATTTTCGACCCATCCACGTTTCGGGCACCCTCTAGACATATGGAATAAAATAGTTTACAACACGTTACAGCTGTTTTTTAGAAATAAAAAAATGTTTGACCTTACAAAAAAGGGTCGAGGTCATATAAATAGGTCATTAAATTTGTTTAAGTCCCACTTTCTCAAGGATTAAGGTCTTATAAAGAGAACTGTGCTTAGAAAAATTTAATTTTAGAGGATTTTTCTAAACTCAGTTCTGTTTACACGACCTTGCCCCTTGAGAGAGTGGAATTCAAAAATTTTTAAGACCTTGAAAACAAAAAATAGAAAATCTCCGGCAAAAAAAATAAGTTCAGCAGGTTCAAAAAGAAAAACATTTTTCAAATAAGAATACAAATGTATGGTTGCTGTTTACAGTCAGCGTGACCAACAGAGATGCGTATGAACGCTATTTTTCTTGGAGCAGGCAATAGTTGCGCGCAAAGGCGCGAATTTGCATAAACGTGCGGAGTCTAGAGGGTCGGGCAATTTGAAAAATTGCTCGAAGAAATTCTCGGAAAGCCGAGAGCTCAGTTCGAGGAAGAAAGTCTTTGTGCTGTTCCTCTCAAAGAAAAAATCTTCACTTCGGGCCGCGTTGACGGAAAATTGTGAGTTAGCTTTAAAGTAGATGGATCTTCAGTGTGTCCGCGTCGCGTTCTACAACGGCGACGGCATATTCTATTCTATTTGAATAGAAGCGTAGACTCGCGTGAGACCGATTCAACGCACTTGCGAGTCATTGAAAGGGAATTCCGTGATTCTGTTCCATCGGCGCAAACGAGACTCCGCGCTCGATTCGTGACAATTATTATACACTTTTAACGGCTCGCCAGCAGTGTACAACGATTCGCTCTTCGATCGGCTGAACACTTCCTTCGGGAACATTTCCTGCTTCTCTCAGTTTCTATCTTTCTCTCACGTCCAAGTATTTTCTGCGAGACCGAGTTTTAATTAAACGCGTACTCCGTCGTGTCCTGGTATCGCCACACGGCGAAATTCTACCGAGAAAAATTATTCGTTAAACAGTTTATGTTTAAACTGTGTCCGTCTGCTCTGTAAGAGCGCCTTCATTTTGTGTTAAGTTACTGCCTCTTTTATTTGACGAACGATGAGCCATCTAAAATGAACCTCATAAATTGATTCATTCGATGTACAATGTAAATAGCTGTCCGTCTGATTACTTTTATTTGATACTGACGATTTCTATACGAATTTTTATTGCGATCATTGATACTTTGTAAAAAGAATTTAGTGGAAGTAGGCACTCATTTGAAAGCGATGTTCTACAAACTCGGTCAACTCCTGCACTCCACAAAAAATTCAAGATAAGCGAAAAATGTAGAAGAGAATTGAAGCATGATAAAAACAGAGGATCCTCGGGTCCCGAGGACTTTATTGATTCCTCAAGTGACACAATCGATTTTATCGCAGGATTTGTTGATAACGAACGGGAAATCGTAGAGGAACTCGCAAGAGCGATCTGAATTTTAGTGGCAGTGTCTTATCTACTTCTTCAGAGTGCAGAGGATAATTTCAAAGTTTCTTGCATCGAAAACGGTTCTTCTTGGCTTTGTTTCTTCGCGTTGCTCGTTTATAAGGAAAACGTAGATGGATTGAGGATTAAGGATAAAAATATCGAAGTGATATTGCGGATTCCGTTCTCGTCCCGAGAACGACAGTTTGTTGTCTTCTCGTTTGCTGCTTACTGGTTCTTTTCGCGTTCGAGGATTTCCAACCGGTGCGGTTGTTTGCCGCAATTTGCAGTACAAAAATGAAATGTTTGCTTAACGCGCGACAGGGGATTCCTTCGAGCATCGTTGCTTGCCAGTATAGTCACGCTTCAGCCCTGTTTCGTAGGCACACGTCGCGTCGACTAATCGATAGAGCAAACTGTTGATTCTGCCCCAGAATGCTGACTCGAGCGATTCCGGATTTTCGTGGGTCGGGGACCATAACCGAGGACGTTGGCTGCGATCTTGTTAAAATGAATCGATACAGTTCGGCAATATTTACTTTCGATCCTACTTTATTGACAATGTTAACCCAATAAAAATAATGGAAAATGAGTTATTTTTCAGTGACCAAGCTGGCTCAAAGAAACAGGTCAGATTTTTGTTGCTCGTCGGTTTTTGTCCAGCGCCCCCTTCTGAATCCTCGGTCCTGGCGAGTTTCGCGGCTCGTAAAAACCGAGAGCATCGTCGGCAGGACGAAGCGCCGCGGGTTGTGAACGGAAACTTTTTAATGAAACGGCTGCTGTTCGGTTGGCAATTGTGATGATTACGTCTTGCCTTGTTGTCTCAAGATGCTTTCACCTTCTTCTCCTCTCTCTCTCTCTCTTCTTTGTGACCGGACGCGTGTGTATGTGTGTGTGTGTTTCAAGGCTTCAAGAACTCCGTGTTCTGAACTCTAAACTCTCCGAACCTGTTTGGCGAAACTTAGAGCAGTTTGCATTGGAGATAGAAGCGGCGGAGCAAACTCAGCTTGGTCTAAAACTGGCACAAATGAGCAGGAAATGATCCTATGCGCGAATCCACGGCTGAACGGAATAATAGTTGTTCGCGATTCCATTTCTTGCGGACAATTGAATTTTTATTGATAACGTCGACCTTAATCTTTCGATGGAGATGGTTGACTTTATCTTGAGTAGCAAATTCATGTTCAAATGTATGTTGTTACTTCAATCAGTATATTGCAAGTTTTTAATTCGTGCTTCTAAACCGAGCAACACGCACATTTAAGAACCAACGTTTATAAAAGCCTTCTATTTTTTACGTGTATCCTTCGAGGTGCTCCCTACAAAATAATTTGTCGTGGAAATTATTGTAGAAAGAAAAGACTGTTCCTTATATGTGAAAATTCTTATTTTAGCCAAAGCTCTAAAGTCCACTTACGAACTACTCTTCACGAAATAGTTACTGTTAAAGTCAATAAATACTGCGTTCGTTGGCACGGGAACTGTTATCGACACCCGTGAAATTGATTATGACATATCGATGGCACGTTGATTATTGTTTGCGGTCGCACACAATTACAACGGTGCAGGGTTCAGGGTTCAAGCAGCCAGTTTCTCACTTAGGACTGTCGTTCGTCCCATCGATCTTTCGGCCCGGAATTCGCGCCTCCGACGATCTTCCCTCCCGAAAAGCTGCCACAGTTTCCCATTTCATAACACAGTCACCCGTGTCCTTTTCTCGCCGTCAATCTCACGGTCTCCCTTTCTCGAGACACGGAAACCCTCGTGCAACGATGACATGGGGGCTGATGGCATGGCGGAACCAACCCCCATGAGGAATCGATGAAGCTTAAGTCCCTGGACAACAAGGGGCCGACGGGACCTCGTGGCTGTTGCTGCGATCGTTACGCTGCTAGATATATAGTTTTTCGGTGGTTAAGCCTAGAACACGTGTCCAGAGGAACTTGGATTAATGGCACGGGATAAGTTTAGCTGTGTTTTCGGTCAGAACGCGTTTGGTTTGGGTTCGGAAGCTAATCTGTTGGAAGGAAACGGTGGTATTGATCATGGCTTACCATTTCCTTCGTTCCTCAGAAATACTGCCCTCGTTGGTTGATTAATTTTCTTCGCTGAAACTCGCTTCATGCTTACATATTGGATTTTGCAGGTTTGAATGCAGATATTGATTTTGGATGCGAGATATTTATTAATAACACTTTCTATAATCATGCATTGCATACCTCAGAACTACTGGACTGGTCAAAATAACATGATTCTTCATTTAACACTTAACATTTCAAAGTTTGAATAAATCGAATCTTGTTATTAATATAAAGATATACACAGTCGGTCACAAAAATAATGGGACATTCTTAAAAAGACGATAACCTTTTTAATATTGGACCATGCGATCTGAACTTTTTTTAGAAAGCAAGAGCAATTAGTTTACTACAGGATGTGAAACGAAATTTTTTCAAAAGTTGCGATATATCGGAATTGTAGAAAAAATACTAATTATTATTAATTACCATTTTGTTGAGAAGATATAAGTAAGTGTCCGGTGATTTACGGACGGGAGTGTATGCATACAAATTTTTGTACAGAAAGAAGGTTAAGTTGTTTTGGACTGTGTCTTTTCGATTTCGATGCGCCGGTATATATCGACAGCGAGCTAGGAATATTACTTGATCGATCGGAACCGCAGCAATGGCGAATGCAAAGCACGTATCAAGGTGAAGTGGTCGTATCGGCGGAAAAATCTTCTTTGAACGGCGGGAAAACTGTTCCGGACCGATTTGCGGTGATTCCTAGAGATTGCGGTTTCACGTTCGGCATGTTGCATTTTCTGCGAGTGCTGTGGGCGCGCCCCGCTGCTGCAACATGATTTATGATATTCAAACCTTCTCGTTCCTATCTCCCCGTTTTACGATGCTGTTGCAGTTACGCCGGTGTATATGCGACGTTTTATGGCATGTGGACATTCTCTGAACACCTATTTTGCAGATTAAAACGGTTTGCGAAAAGCATTGTCGAATAAAGTATTCAAATAACGAAAGAATTTATATGAACTGCCAAATGTAATTAATTAGAAACATCGCCTGGACAGTAAAAAATTTTGTAGATATAATTACTTCGACTTTTATATATTTTGTACTGTTTGCCGATGTGTAATATGTAGCAAAAAATGATGTAATAAGGTCCATTTCTGTCGCTGTTCATTTCTCGAATATTTTAACAAATGGAATAAGCTTTTCAAATATCCTTGTTCACAAAGTATCGCAATTAAATCTGCATTTCCATAAAAGTCTGTACTCCAGTATCAATATTAAATAATTCATATTTTAAATTGTAGTATCTTCTAAAATTTTATGTTTCGTAATTTAAATTTCCAGCGAAAGAGTTTGGAGAAAACAAGGTTCGCGATAAAATATTTCGCAATATTGACAATTTCGTTATTTTTCGAATCGACGAATTTTTCACGAACACACTCCCGCTTCTGCACACGCCGGCAGCATAATCATCGAATCGGTATCAACCAAATCGTTATTTGAGCTGTCCTCGCAAATAGCAATGATCGTGTACACAGGAGTATTGACGAAGACGCTCGCGTGCTCTAGAAAAGGCGCAGCGGCTTTTGTTTACTCGTACGATTATACTATCCTCGTCAGCAGCATATACAGGGTGACCCATCTAATTTCAGACTCCGGAAACGGCTTCGGAGAAGAATATTTTGTTTCCTCCGAAGACGAACGTGTCAATACAGAGGAACAAGTTCATTTGAGTTCATATTTTTCGCAACATCTTTCTCGAGCTTTCCGTGAGCACGGTTTGATCATCTCGACCTGTTGTTTCGGACGACACAAAGAGATCTTCTGTAAGGGGAGCCCGTGGTCCCTGCGAGGAAGAAAATGTTGATTCCATGAAACGACTTTATCCGTGATCCCATTTTGTGCAATCTCAACTTTATTGTCATCTCTTAGCCCGGCGCTGTGCGTTCTTAAAAAGTTCTGTGTTCCTAAAAATAAAAATTTTGCAAAGAAAGATTTGATTGCCCCACGAATTTGAGGATGCTATTATTTTGTATCTTATTTAACGAAATTTCTAAAAGAGAAAATTTAATCGTTGTTTCTTTATATTGCTATTGAACATTCCGATTTTGGAATTACATTAACTAAATTATTAACTAGACTATTCTGAACATGTTTCCTTAAGACCCTCTGTCATTTTTAATGAAGTATGTATCTTGTCAATTTTTCTTATTAGGGAGACATTTTTTCAGGATGTTGAAAATAAGTGAGACACCCCGTGTAACTGTCATTATTAGGAAATTCTGAGCCGATCGCTGAGGAAAACTGATTGGTTATTACTGCACAGGAAAAGAAAGCTGATCTGTTTTAATTGGCAGTCGTTATAGCTATTATTCTCCTCGATTTGACGAGGTACAATACTGCTACCAATAACTTTCTCTGAATCAGAACAAATTAATCGACGAGCAGATGGACTATTCAAGGATTCAGGAATGGTCGATTGATTACAATGTCCATATGTACAGCGCTTTAAATTTCTAGTGGAAATTAATTCATTATATTATGAAATTAACGAGGAAGTATAAATACTTCTCGTGAAATTTTGTATATCATTATTATTACAACCGAAAAACACTCGTGGAATTAATTGAATGCTTTATTGAAATTGATGACAATGTAATACATACCGACTAGCAATCGAACAGATAAATTCCCTTTAATACTTTACAATATTAATATTCATGTTTAATAAGATATTCATGTTTCAAGAAGTCAAGAATTAATATATAGCAGTCGCGTAGCTTTTCTGTTGTAGCTCTGTTCAGTGTTACGCTACGTTTCACCGCGACGCAAAGAAGAAATTTAATTTAAGTCACTGTTATCTTTGTGAACAATATCGCCAATAGAAAATCAAAAGCCTCGCTCATTTGGAAAATTGATACGCTCGCGGGAATGTAAAAATAGAGTCGAAGATAATTGACACGGCAACGAACCAGCAGATGTTATTCCGTCCGAGCACGAACGAAGCCGGTACAATGTTTGCTCGGAAATTAATGAAAATCTTGCTCGACTCGGACGAATTTCATACGAGAATAAATACTATGCCGTGCATGGAAATTTTAACGGCAAACCAGTGTGCGCGAAACGTTAGCTCGGCAATGAACACGGTAATGGAAAATATTTATCATGGATTCGGAAATAACCCGCGCAATATTATATCCGACATTTGCACATCTTCAAAGTTTGCTCAGTGTTCCTTCGACGAGTATTGTAACAAATATCCTGTTACAGTTATTCAAATATCATCGAACGAGCTGGTCAAATTATATTTGCGTTGCGCGGTATCAGCAAATTCATATCCCGATCGCAGGTTCCGGTCTCGTAGATTTACGATTGTTCTACTTTTTTTTTTTTTTTAATAAAATACATCACAATACTGAAGTGGTACAGTGTCTACTGAGCTCACGAAAAGTATCGTACTGCGATCTTTCCAAAAATCTGTATAAATTTTATTTAATAATTGGAGCTAATGATTTGCCATGAGAAATTTTATTTTGTAAATATGTATGTGGGCCAGTGGATGTATAAAATAAATGATGATGAAACAAGTGAATTATTAGTAAGATTTCATTAACATTGTTAGTCTGTACATCGATTTGTCACGTGGCAGATAGTCGTACACCGTTCGTTTGCAGTATGCCATGCAAGGGTGTTCGTGTAAATCAAATTTTGTTAGAATTTTGGAGCTAGTTCCGCGTAAATGTGCGTATTTGTCACTATCAGCGCATTAGTCCGTGAATCGGTGATCGATTTTCGATTCAGTGTATGGTAATGTAATGTTTCTGAATAAATTTCCGAATAAACGGCGCTTGATAAATCAATACTTTCTGTTTAGAAGCCGAGTTCACGACAGAATGTAATTACTCTTCGGAAACTTTCGAGTTTATTAATCGACCAAGCTTTTGAAGTAATTTAAACTGTGGGGAGGAAGAGCCGTCGAATAATGGCGCGAAATTTGAATGGGGCCTGCCACTGCGAGAGCTTGACAGGCTATTTAAGACGGTTCTCATTAATCAATAGACGTCGTTCGCTGTTCTTCCGATATCTTCCCTGATCACGTACAGGGTGATCCACGAACAAGTAGTTGCATTGTTTAAAAAAGTAACGCACTGTATGTATTTTTATAAAATAGTGTGAATATGCCCTTGTTGTCCATTTCAAAATATAAAATGTGATTTTATATTTACATTTACATATTTACATTATACATATGTATAATGACTCACTTAATGGCACATGTTTCTGGAACGTAATGGCCCCCTCTGAATGAACAGTTTCTAAACCGTTACTTTTTCTCGAGGTGATCTTCCAGAAGACATTAATCAAAAAGAGGATGTCCCCTCTGCGAGAGCGCTGGCGGTATTTTCATGGGAACATTTTTGTGTTCGCCCTAATTTCTTTTCCAATTTCTCCATACATCTTTCACTTCGTTGCGCTAGCTTCTAGAAAAAAAGAAAAGAATAAACGGTGGGTTGGCAGTGCGGAAAAAGGTTAATGTCAGGACCTTATGCAAAATGACACTTACGTCCCACTGTGTCTAATTTTGTCTGACTATTTCTATTGATAAATAGAGCAGCCATTTTCCAGAATTATTAAAACGTAAATATGCATGTAAAATAAAAACTTCGCGACGAGAGAGGACAATTTCATTTAAAAAATGTAATATCCGGTCTCTGAAAATTCTGGACGGTTGTGGTTCATTTGAATGCAAGGGGAGCGAGTAAAATAAAAAAAAAAGAGATCTGTTGTCCAGTTACTACGTTTTTCAGGGCAGACGTTGCAGAAGGAAATTCAAGCGAGGGAAATCTGATACGAGCAAGGACGAAATTGCTTACGATATGACCTAATATTTCACTGGGCCGATGTTAAGATAATTGTGATACATGCGCGCGCAGGAGAGCAGGATTTTCGTAGGTGCTGCTGGAAATCATAAATGAACGATGATTATTGGGTGTCGGTTGGCACGTACAGTTTCCGGTCGCGGCTTCGCATCGGAATACGCGACGGGATTTAATTCCGGCCTTAATTAGTCCACTGTCATCGGCGCGGCGGGCACGGGCGTCTCTGGAAAATCGACATTCGACCGACGCGCGACGATTATTCGATTTTCTTCGGAACACATTTCCGATATATAATCGTTTCAACCGAGATGAAACGCCGCGCTCGCGGACGACGACTTTCCACTGAAGATGTAATTAAATTGCGGCTTTTGACCGGACCCCAATGAAATCGCTTGAAAAGACGTTCGGCTCTAGTTGCCGCGGGTTTGAAATTCCTCGTCGAATCATTCGGCCCGGATAGTAATTAGCGGGCATCGATTTCGTATTATTGGCGGGTGCTTCAAGGATGACGTTTCAGCAAGTTCTGGCCGATTTTATGGGGGACCCTAACGAGCGTTGCTACTCACCATGCTACAGATCTCCGATAATTAAGAGAAACGTGGATGTTATTACGAAATTTCACGTGGATGTCGCATCGATTAGTTCCAAGGTAGTTCGACTATATTTAGTAGCGTTTATGCTACGTAGTTGCAAAATCAATAAATTGATTTTGATTTGGCTTATTGCGTGAAATAGTCTATTAAATAATATTAACATCTTTGGTAATATTCACATGGCTGCAGAAGCTACTTCGTACATTCCTGTCACGGAGGAACAGCGTGTTCCGCTTTGTTGATTTTTCCGCTTTTTGTCATAAATGCGTAAAGGTCCGCTGTCTCTTAATTATATTTCGATTAAATTCATACAGAATTCCAGATGCACTTCATTTAGGATAATTCTTCGCTTTAATCGATTATAGTTAATTCTACTGTCCGCGCTGTTTCAATACGTTCGCACCGATTTCCTTGTAATATTGGTCTTAACCCTTAAATGCACGATATTTTGTTTACAGTTTCTATTTATCAAACATTGCTAAAAAAAAGAGTGTATGGTAAGGGAAAAATAGGGAAAAAAATCACATCTCTGTGAAAATATTTTTTATTACAAAATTATCATATGTACTATCTCTGCTTTCTCTTCGTTATAGTCTTCTCCATTGTCTGATTAGAACCGACTCGTGCCACGGTTAATACCGACTAATTCCGCTGTCCGATTAGTACTGGCTCATTCCACTGGTCGTGCACTTGCATTTTTATCTACTGTTTCTACGTTAATTGATTCTCGTCTCTGCTTACACGCCATTTCTGCTTTCCCGAACAGTTCGTTCTACTGTCTGATTAGCACCAACTTGTTCTACTTTCTCTTCAGATAGAATTGATTCCGGCCCCACAATTAGTTTTGTCCTCTTCCACCGTGTAATTTCGTACGTTCCGCTCTCTTCAATTAAGCTGCGGATCTCTCTGATGTCTGATCAACGTTGACTCATTCTACAGTGCCGTTGATTGTATTGTTATACAGGGTGAGTCACCTAACGTTATCACCTCAAATATCTTTGTTGTTTCCAAAGAATGAAAGGGACGATCATTGTAGACGTTTAAGAAAGGGTGGTTCCATTTAAAAAGTGAAAGTGACCTTGATATCTCTAAAAAATTTACATAAAGACCAACATTTTTTTATCATATGAGCCCCATTTTACCATTCAACTTTGTCCTCAAAACATTGAATGTATCTTTCAAAACAACAAAGATATTTGAGATGATAACGTTAGGTCACTCACCCTGTACAGTGATAGTGAAAAAACTTAATCATAGTTTTGCAAGAGAACGGTTGAGTTTAGACCCATGATTCTTTTTGCCCCTCTTTATCCTTGCGATGAATAGAATACGATGCAATAAGTAAACGTTGTCCTTTTCACCTTGAAATTCAACCTGTACAAAGAACATTTTCGAACCAATTGTGATAACTTCTGCGTCTTCATTCCCATTGTTGTGATAAAGTCTGAAGTCATTGTCGACTCTAGGTAAATTATACTGACAAAGGGCAACGACTTAGTCCTCAAATCACTACTTTTGAGTTTCTGGATATTAAAGCGTCAACACGCGTCGCCGACTGACGCGATCTCGAATGACAGGCATCCTGGACAATGGTTTATTGTTCACCGTAGAACCAACAGACAAAGGGCAGCGTGTCGTATGGTATTGACAAGTTCACACGCAATCGACAGACTCGGTTAAAATTTTCTTTGTATCCCGCAAGCTAGCCTTGCTGTTTACGTGTTCTTTGTTGGTGTTGCCGCACGTCTGCTCGGTCGTTTGTAGTCAGATTGCCATGTTCACAGGACTGTTAACGCTGCGCATGCTGTGGTGGCAGCCGAAAAGCTGCTCAAATTGTAACTAATGTCAAAGCTAACGAAAATATAGTCTACCTGGTTCGAACAATAGGAAATGTCTTCGCGAGTACGAGAACAAATGTTACTGTCAAACCCAGTTTTCATTTGTGATCATGCTCCAAAATTCTTGCAGAACCTATTCCCTTCATTTTAACTTCAAGGTCACAAGTTCTCGATTAACTAGTTGTTTAATACTCTCCAGCAGACTCAGAATGTACGAAAAAAATCAATAATATCGATTAAAATGTTTTTTGATAAAGACGTGTTCATCTACGCACTCGAATCGTCTTTCGATCACCTGCTACTCTTTTCGTGGGAACGGCAGAAACATGAAAAAGTGATTCAATATCTATCGCGCGGGAGTGTATTGCAGAATAAAAAAAAAAAATAGAGTAGAATGCCTTTTTGATCGCGTTGCACGGGATCTGTAGAACTGTGTCGTCGAGCAATATAACGATGAAGTTGTAGTCGTTTTTTTCGAAATCGAGACTTTTCAATTATCGACAGACGTTGGACGGCCACGTGTTTGTCACGGTTTTAAACGGCGTCCTGCGTCAGCTGCCTTTCAATCCACCTTTTTCGTTTCTTGTGTTGCGAAAACGCGAGGCACTAACTCGAAACTGTGACATGCAACGTGTAAACACTCACAATTTAATCGAGTCGCTCTCTTTGTACGAACATTTACGTGTATGCCTGAGTCTCGCGCGCGTCCGCTCGATGCAGTTTTCGTAGACGTTTTCCCTTCAATTTCCACAGTTCCTGTGTTCAATGTTTTCTTAAACGAACGAAGGAGCAAATATCCACAAGAAATTTTATATAAGCCGTTTTGCGAACGCGGGAATGGATTCGAAGATGCGCGATTAGTTTTATTGCAGGGAAAAACGCAGTATAACAATTATAATGTTATTGAGAAATATATTTTAACGAAATTCAGAGCACATCGTTATATTTGATATTATTACGTTATGTTATAATTCAGTACATTATTATACGTGTATGAATATATTAACCAGTACTAATTTAAAAATAAAACATAAAGGGAACAAATAATTACTGTAATGAGAATATAAATTACGACCTAGGTGGAATCGCGAAATCTGATCCGAAAACGCGGTAAAACCAATTTCCAGATTTTTGAATAAATTTTCGGAAGGATCCCCGTAGGAATTTTTGGACTTCCAATTGAAGCTGAAAGATTGAAATTTAAAATAGCGTCGTTCAAATCTAGCCGGTTGCGCGGGAATCAAAAATCGAAAAACTCAAATTTCGAGCGAACGAAATGCGATCCCAGAATGTTCCTCCTAATTTGAATATTATACAGAACCAGTTGCGTTAACTAAAACAAAGCAGCACAAAATGAGAAATAGAATGAAAGTGATTATTTGCATTGAGCTTCATCTCGAAAACGCACAGGACCGTATCTCACTGGCGACGGTTCGTTTAAATATCAGACTTTATTTGTACTTGTGTAATTAACTACTGAGCCGGTTATGTAGTCTTTTATTCCGCCTGGATGCCCCGTCCAAAGCAACAGTTACGCGACTTTGTTCTCAAATTGGGTCAGGAATAATTATTACAGGACACACCGGCGTCATTATTATTCTGACTATCCGAAGGATACTGTAAGTCTACTTCCGAGAAATATTTTCTGCGTGTAAAATTTTGAACGAAGTACTACGGAGTCTGGTACATTGAATTTTCCAGTCGAGTATGAAGGCAGAAAAACCGCGTAGAAAATTCGAGTTATTTTAATTAGTGAAGTGTACGTTGTAAAATAGAAATTTCAAACCGCGGTTTACAACGCTAACGAGCGAAAATGAGACGAACGCATGTTCCCAAGAAAAAATACGGAACTGAAATATGGTACATAGTAACAAACGAAATTCTGTTACCCAAACCGCAAACGAGGTATAGGAGTAAACCAATCACCATAGGGAGGGTTTCATGTCTCACGATCTGAAATACCGACATCATTAACAACTGACGAACGATAAATGTTGGAACTAGATCCATCTGAACCCTAGACCACATACATTATACATACATGCATGGTTCAAAAAGCTAAGGGTTCCTTTGGTCGTATCAAGCGGACCAGTACTTATTCACTAAATCTCGACTATAGTTCGGACAAATGTGACTCAATTTTTAAGAGTCTCTTCCAGTTGATTGTAGAATATGTATTATTTAATTTTCAAACGATTGGGGGCTACAATCAAAGCTACAGGCTAGTCATATGGGTAAAGTAACAGAACGATTGTAGTTCGAAGTAATCTTATTCGCGTTAATACAAAAATCAAACATAAACCACACATACTTAGTTAAAAGCATTAAATAAATAAATAATAATAATGATTACAAAAATCAAATGAACCAGCTTGAATAATATATTTTGTTCCGAGGGAAGGTAGCATTGCAAAATGTTATGGAAGGAAATAGGTTTAAACTAATCATGGATATTAATTTAAAATATCCATTTGGCCACCTCGTGCTATAAGACAGTTGACCCTAAAAGAAGTGGTCTACCTTCAGATTGTTGAAGGTACGCCAGGGCAGCCCTAAATGACCCCCTTTCTTTAAGGGCGGTGGAGAAATGCATATCACGAACCTTACCCCGACCCGTCATCTGGACGGGGAGGGTAGCGTGGGGCTCACCGTGCCTGATAACAACAAGAGGCGAAAGCGTACCCACTAAAACTCCACTGCCCAGGGGCCCCTTATGAGGTCCCTTGACCTCTTCTAGTACATACTGCAGCTGGAGACTATAAACTGCCGTTGGCCCGCTATTCGCAATTCTACACGATAAGTCAATCCCAAGTCCCCCTGGACCCGGAGTCCTTCCGCTCCTGCCGGAATCCCCGGCCCGACTGACTGACTGACTGAGCGCGCTCGCCGAGCTGCGCCGAGCTCAGGTGCGCGACTGCCCCTACCTCAGCTAATTTCGGTTGATTTCAATCGCCGTGATAGTAATTATTGATAAATTTATTATTTTTTTCGAGCTGGTTAATATTTCTAACAATTCCCTTTGCCAACGGTCTGGACGATCACTCTCTTGACCATCTTGCCATCGAGTTTTTTTTAGTAAAAATAGGTAATAGAACTCGAGGTACAGAATAACTTTTAAACCATGAACGCAATAATTTATTCAACACAATAGACTAATCAATTTATTATCTCTGCTTGTGTAGCGATTATAAGAATTCCTTGTGCCAGTGTCCGTCGAAAGTGGAAACAGCAAGCATTAGTCAGACTCGCGGGAAACTGTTCGTCGAATTTTTTAGTGGAATTTGGTCCGAAAGGAAATATGGGAAGCATTATGATTAGAACGCGGATCTTTACGCGAAATAAGGACACTCCAATTCAATTTTGTGGGGAAGTGAAATTAAATGGAAATGTATTCCTTTTTTCAATAATCTGAATAAGTCGATAATAATGTAATAGCATACTTAAAATCCGCAGTACAGTTATGATATTTTGTTAATCGGTTTTCATAAAGCGGGAACTGTGTTTCCTATTCCGAAACGTTCGTACCGGCCAATCACGTGTAATCTCGAGTTCTAATCAATTTTAATCGGCAGCGTCTCCGCGAATCCAGGTCCGGCGTAATTAAAAGCGCTCCACTGAATTTAGCAACGAACTATCCGATTCATTGGAAAATTTATGAACGTATAATAACGGGGCTGGGCGAGCCCCGATATCCGATATCGGCATCTCAGCAACTAATTGAAATATTTCCCGATATTTGACCAAGCCGGCGACTATGCACCGGATCGAGTTTAAAAGTTCTGCGGTCGGATCGCACAACCCGGCATGCTCTTTATTATTCGCCGGTACGAACTGCATTGCTCGCACCTCGTATCAGTTCCTTTCACCTTGGTTTTCGCCCACCTTGGACCTGGAAGAGCGACAAATAACTCTGAGGATGAACGAGGCTACGAAATATTAAAATTAATACTTTCCTATGCGAGTTTCCGTTTCAGAGAGAATCGAATTTGAGTTTAAACACATCCAACTCGTTTTTCACATGATTTTGAAATAACACGATCTAAATAAAAGATACTGTTGTGTATATAATAATGGTGGTCCACCTAAATATCTCCTTTATTCGTGATTACATAACAAATGTTTTTAATGCAATGTAAATGATATTATGAAGTGAATGTTTTTCAAATTTTATTTTTTTCTCAAGGTCACTTTTGCAGTAGTTTCCAAGGTCATCGTAATTTTTTTTCTTGCATATTCTAGTTGTCATTAGAACGCATTCAGAGATATTAACAACATGACCTTGAAGTATCATTACCTTGAAAGATCATCACAATCTGACATCAACCATACCATTATGTGGCTACATTTAGGTAGACCACCTTATATAATAATGTGTCACTTCGCACTACGAAGTTTTGTTAACTTTCGCGACTAGCGTCGATACAGGAGCTCTAGAAACTATCATATAACCACGATGCCGCGAGTAGAATTCAAATGAACATCGAATAATTTCGCGAACTATGTATCCAGAAAGCTTTTAATATGGGTCAGATGTAACGAGGTTCTCTGCTGTGCCAGCTTAACGAGTTGCAAGAAGCTTTCCGTTTGTCGACGATATTTCCTCTGAAGGATATAAACGTTTTAAAGAGATTGATCCGGCTAGAGGAGACAATCGTCGATGAACTGCTATGCCCGTTAACAATCTGGAACACTCGCGTCGGTGGGGCTCTAACCAAATTAATGATTTATCAGAAAGTCTTCAGGAAAGATCTGAACGAAAATCGTCTAGCAAGGAAGGACAGCGCGTGGGAAAGAAAGAGACGCGGAGAGTCGCAGTCGTTTCGGCCGCGCGCGATCTCTGTTTACACGCGCTGTCCTTCTCTACCTTCTCTACGGTCTTTCAAGTTCAAAGGAAATACTGTCCGTCTACGAACTTTGCAAATGAACCTCCTCGAGGCTTTTGCGACTATAGAGGATTTACTGTATTACGAATGTGTCGAAAGTTGCACGTTTCCAAAGTTCCGAAAGTTCGTTGAAGAGCCAAAGAGGTTTTGTCTAGTCGTGGAATATCGTCGAACGTTTCGGGTAATCTTTTGCGAGTCTTTTCGAGAGTTTGTGACGTTCTGTAGCAGCTTCGAAAGCCTTTTCAGAGTATCGCCAGCTCTTTGGCAGTTGCCGAAGTACTTTGCGTGTCTTGGAAATTCTTCGATGATTTTGGGAGCTTCTCAACAGAGAGTTCGGTGGATCAGAGAGCACGTTGATAATCTCGGAGATCTTCGATGATTTAGGAGGCTCGCGATAATCTTGGCAGCTCATTGATCATATCGGGAGCTACCGATTATCGCCACAGGTTCTTGACAATTTTGACAGCTTCTTGATTATTTTGTAGACGTACTTCGTAGCTTGTCGATACTTTCGAAAAATTTTCAACAATTTTTAAAGCATTGGAAACCTATCAGCAACATCGAAGAATTTTCAAGATACCTAGAAACTTTTCGACGGTCTTCATAACCTGTTCGTAAACTTGAAAATCTGTTCATAAAATTCGAATCCAGTTAATAGACTGGAAATCTATTAATACCATTGAAGATTTATTGAAAGCCTCTACAATTTGTGTTAACAGATCGGAAAATCTTTCGGTAGATTCGAGTAGGTATTAGGACATTCCAAAAACTATTGATACATTCAAAGAGCTATTGACAGCATTTGAAAGGATTCTACAGGATTCGAAAACCCTTTGCCAGGCTCCAATTTCCGATTTCCAAGCTCCTTTTGATATATTCGACCATTGAATTTAATAGCTTCGCTCTTTACCCTTTAACCGTTAAGTTCTACCACTAACAAAATCGTCTGTTGGAAACGCGTACCATTTAACAGAGCGGCGTAAAAGAGAAGAGCGGAAGGCGACGGGATCGAAACAGAGTGTCGGCGGAGTTAATTCGCGATTATATTCATGCGACAGGCTTCACCGACAAGTTCCTCGCGATACGGTTCCTGGAAAAAAAATCCCCGGTCGAGTCCTAGTTCGCCGGGAGCCCAGACAACGAGAGAGAGGTCTTCGGTATTTTAATTTTAATCCACCTTCCCGTTTAATAGACGTTCGTGGCTCAAAGCACCGCCGCCAGGCGCAGATCGTGTAAAACGGAACGATGGCCCATTGTGAGCCACCGAGTAATTCCGGCCGGGGTCGGGGCCGAGAAAAGAATAAATTCGAAACAGGGGAAACCGACGTTAACTGGCCGGCATGCGGGCTTTTTTGAAGCTGTCCCATTGTTTCCGCTGCTTCCACTGTTTTTTCCCTTCTCACCGGCGACAGCCACGTGGACGCGAAATCCGCCACAAAGACGGGACCCCTGCTCGCTACACTTTCAGACGGACAATTAATCTGCGAAACGCGGTCTTCTTTGCCCATTTACCGCGGTTTTCTTCGTGCCGACGCTGGACCTGACTGCCCGTGATCAAGTAGTATTAATTTAGTGCGAAATGCACCCGGCGATTCGCGATAATCTTCGCATTTTTCGCGATATTCGCATTTATATCTTGGAATACGGAATAATGTATTCCATGCATTATAATGAGGATTTCGCTTGATTTAGAATTTTATCGTAAATTTAATCGAAAGAAATAATTGCACAAATCGTAGTTTTACATGGTCCGATCGAATTCGAGTTTTGGGCGGAATTCCATGGGAAAGGCGATCAATCCCGCGTCGAGCAAGCCAGGCGCGTTCATGAATTTTCATTAATTCTGCAACGATCTCTAAAAACGGATGCCCCTTAATTTCCGCGATTAAATTATGGCGAGCAGTGGTTCTCGAATCGCGTGGGACAGGTTAACCATCGAGTGTCGAGTCTCGCATAAGCTCGTTAACCTGGATTGCAACCGGTGAGCTCGCGTTGCTGGAAAACGGCGTCGTTCGCGACTGTGTCCGCGTGTCGGAAGTCAATTAGGAGCGACCGGAAGTCGGGTGGGACGGGGCTGCGAGCAGAGGAAGGGTGGATTTCGCGTGAAACCCGATCGCAAAGTTCGTCATCGCGAGCAAATTGTAAATTCGTAGGTCTTGACGCTGGGGAAATTGATGGCGTTCGAGGCAGGCCAAACATGATTTCTGTATTCGGGAGTATACTGTTGCGTAAACTTCCAGTCCGCGTTCAGGGAATTGTACGGGGACGGTATTTGGCACCGTTTCCCTTTGTGAGGGCAGAGAAGCTCGAACGAAATACAAAACGAGAAACAAAACGGAGCAAATTGGGAAAGTGGAGAAAAGAGGAATAGCAAGAGAGGAGAATGAAGAATGCAGGAGAAATAAAAATAGTGAGAGAGAAAAATGTAGGAAGTAGAGAAGAGAGAAACAGCGCGCGACGAAAATAGAGAGCGTAGAAAGAGGATAAACAAGATAGCAATACGTAGGAGGTAGAAAAGAGAGAAGTTATAAGAGAAAAATAGAGAAATGGCGAGAGAGGAAAATGGTGAATATGGTGTAGGAGGAAAAGCACAAAATAGAGAAAGTACAAATCTAAATTGAGTTGGCTGTGTTTAGAATTGGACCAGAGTCTAGAGAAATATTTATTGCTTGCACTGTTCAGTCTGGTGTCCTAACACCGTGCAAGAGACAAACAAAGACCTCAACGCATGGAAATAAGGGAACAATGAGGAATCAAGGTATTATCGCATCGGCAATGAAATAAATGGATCCGAAGTTGTAAGCGATTCGATAGGATCGACCAACGGGATGGTATTTATAAAAAAGATTGGATATCAATCGGCATACTTGAGATTTTTGCTCGCGGTATGCAAGGAAAAATTTAATTCACCCGTCGCAGCCAGAAATTTCCGCGAACAGCACGGATTTTCTCGATCGAATGGACAGCCTGATAGAAGGACGATCTTCTTTTCAGATTGTTCTTCGCGCTTTTGCCGTCTCCCAGAAACCATCAGTTCTGAGGGGAAAATATTTCTCGTCCTTTCGTCCAAAATGACTCTTTCTTGGTCTGACGTCGACGCTCCTGTACTACTTGCACAGGAATTATTCTGCTCTGTGTCGTTTCGGATCGGTGTTTGCTGACGCATAAAAATACATAGGTTATCTATATAAAGGGAAACTAAAACTCTTCGATCCATCTGCTTCAATCCATTTCTAGAATTGGATGAAAGTAAAAATGGCACCATGAAAAATATTTCACAAACAGAATAAAATAAGTAATAGCTACGCTGAATTATTATACTTCCTGATGGGAGTCCAATCAGGAATACCGAAGCTTTAAACATTCAGTAATGATGTCGCATGTGTGTATAAAATTAGGTTGGTCGATTCGAAAGTTCGCGGGAGTTTAAAACGCTCGCCGACACACACACGGCCACCGCTATCGGGCAACCAATTTCGTTTAATAGTCTCTTATTTTGCGGGATGCGTGGCATTCCCGGTAATTAGATCCGACAGAAAATTAGGTCTCTATTTTTGCGGTATCGGCCACGTGCGCCGATACAGGTGAATTACAAATAATTAACCTTCGTTCCGTCGCTTAACCGGGACGCTGATGTCGTTACGCACGTCACAGCGTCGTCGCGCACACCGGTTTTCCATGAATATCGAACTTTCGGGGGGCGGCATAGTGATCGTCGCTTTGCGGCCAGGCTCGTTGTTCGACAGACAATAAACAGACATGTTCACATCAACGTGAGGCCTGTTTACACACGTGATAACAGTGAATCGCGTTGCCCGATCCATTCACGCGACTTACAAATTTCAATTGCCCATCGGCCTGTTTAAGTGGACGGCGTTAACCTTGACTTTGACAGTCGAACAGTGTCAGCGAGCCGACCATGCTGCCTGAGATCCGGTGAGTTTATGCGAAAATCTGTGCCGGAGGCGTTCGACCAATTTTTGCGAACGTCTGCTTCATAACGAAATGTTTTTAAAAATCTGATTATTCAGAAACTAATTTCTTGAACAGTTAGATAGATTTGTTGGTGCTGACAGTGATTTATTTTAATTTCGATTTAGATTTTGCTACAAAATTTTAAGTAAAGAGTGGAAATGTGTATTAAACCCAGAACTATTTTTTAAATTCAGCTTTTTCTGACTCTCACTGCAAACGTTTTCTGTGTTCTAGTGGGCTAATTAAATCGAATACAAATACTGACCATTTGTCATTTCGATGGATCCGTCGGAACGACGTTAATGTTCATTGTAATATGACATCTGCAATTTTATTATTTCGCGTGATATATCGGCCAATTAAATTGGAACAGTTTTCTTCACTTTATACACGTTTGGATTGCATAATTTCAATGAAACGGTTTTGCAGAAATTATTCAATTATTATGTGAAGTAGACGTGCGGAGGATAGGGTGTCGTTTAATCAATTCGATGTTAATTATATATGATGATACAGAAAAACGTGCATTCAGATGCAGCACAGAGAACATGCATATTTGATGGATTGCATGGAAATTAAAGCTCGATAAAATGCAGGTTAAATTAGCGACGCTTGTTTGATGCCTCGCATTTATTCATTAAATCGCATTTTCTACAAAATTTGTATGAAAACAAACGATTATCATCCTACAGTTTTCGAGAACAATAGGTTTATCTATGCATAAAGATAAAAAATGAATACCTTTGCGAGTATTTATTTTTTCTGTTCGTACTC
Organism: Lasioglossum malachurum; assembly: GCA_028455605.1. NCBI lineage: Eukaryota > Metazoa > Arthropoda > Insecta > Hymenoptera > Halictidae > Lasioglossum > Lasioglossum malachurum. Next base: position 26,556,771 of record CM052315.1, read on the forward strand.
TCTCGTGAAAGAATTTCATTTCCGCCTCACAAAGCAATTTCCCGGATATGAGATAAACTGAAATACGTTTTATTTATCGAGAGTTTTATTGCGATTTAAAATCAAACATTCAGAGTGTCCTCAATTAACAGTTTCCTCTGCCACGGTGTTTTTAGCTTTGCAATTAATGGGAAAAATAAGAAATATAGCATATCCCAAACGTTTATTTCACAGGTCATCACGATTTTAATAATTCCGGATGATGCTACGATTGATTCTGCTCTCCAAACGATGTGCGTCATTCCTCATTAAGCTAGTTAATCGAAGTCCAATTGTAGTTACATTCAATTATGTCCAGTTGTGTTGAACTACGATAATTGACAGAGATTGATCCCGAATATATACTGCAGCGCACCGTAGTAACAGGTGCTTTTCGATCGATAGCATTACGATTTCATATTTGGATCGTTATAGCAACGTTCAAAAAATTCACTATTGAAGCACCTCGTTTAATCCAGTAGTCGTTTACTTTTAATTAAATGATTGAAAAAATTTACTTATTTTCATTGTCCTATACGTAAAAGGAATTATATTGCAAGATTTCAGTTTAATGTTTATGTTTTATGCAAAAAATATAGAATAAAAAATATAGTTGTTGACGTAACGGTAAAATCTACTCAGTATCTAATAAATTTCGAACTTTGCATTTTCCAACGCGCAGCGTCGACACAATTTCTGCAGACAAAGAAAAATTAGTTTCTTCGCGAAACAATGCACTCGCGATTGCGAATAATCAGCAGAAACAAGTACCTCGAAACGAACTCCAATAAAATCGGTATTATAACGCGACACCAGCTGAATACGAAATTATTTTTCGAAACTTTAACACTTCTCCCAGAGTTTTCTGTCGGGAACAATGGCTATTAATAGACAGCGGATTATACGCATCTACGATACAGTTATATTATCATTAGTTATATTAGTTATATAGTGTAGTTATATTATTTTCAATCTATTAAACATGTTAAGAAAGAAAATAAATTTCTATTTGTCTCCAGTTTGTTGCAAGTCAGGAAGAAAATGTTCATTTTGCATCAAGATTCGCTGTCTAGTTATTAATAATTCAGAAATCACTCAATAGGCAAGGAATACTTCGTGACATAAGGATTAAAAATAATTTTGCTAGATGATTTATTCTAATAAATCAATTGTTATTATGACACGTTCGAGCAGATTGAATTGGATAGGATTCGATGAATGTTATCTTTCCAGTCTCGCGGTAACGTTGATTAAACTGTTTTAATTATGTGGAAGATTTCCGTATTAATTCCCTAAATACACGAAGATCTAGCACGAACGTGGCACGACGCTGAACATTCGGAAAATCGCGAGCAGGGTCTGCAGAAGACGCGGGAGTCTTTATTCGGCGAAATGACATTCGCGCACGATAAATCAGTCTTTGTAGTGGGTGAATGGGGGCGGTCGGCGGAAACAATGGAAAGCGTGTGTAGCACGAAACGTCGTAAACCGATCGAGAAAATGCGATGATTCCGACGGGAGTGGAAACGGTACGTCGAGATTGAATGCACCAGGGACTCGTAACGTTCCCGTTGATCGGATTATGCATATGTTGCGCGGTCGTGGACACTCAGGCGGCTGCACGTTCTGTAATTAACGCATGATCGGTTCAAATTCGACGGTAATTCGATCGCTGCTTGCCAAAATTTTTTTTTGCTTCGATTTACGTACGTTCACCCATTAATAATAGCCGATAAAATCAATCATGTATAACACACATTTTCTGAATTTCTTTTTGTACTCGCTCTAATAATGTTGTACGGGAAACAAAAAATATCAAATATTAACACAATTGTCAATTTTATTTGGCAGTAAAGCATTTTTGAAAAACTGAAGAATGCTTGGAGACAATATGAAAATTATGCAAAATCGAGACGACTATCCGTACGTAATAAACGGAACACACTAGTAAATACTATCGAACTTGCACGCCAATCGATACACAATGAATAATGCACGAGATGGAATAATTAATCTAATTGCAACTATTATCCTATTCCATCGCACGCATTGATACAAACTTGTGTTTCGTCACCCTGTTTCATTGTGTTATTACGATGCAGTTCGCTAACGCAGATAGCAACCTGTAAGACCTATATTAATTTAATGCACTGCATTACTGTCCTGTTACAGTAATAATAATTTACCTCAATTCCATATGCATCGTGAAACAGTGCCAGATAGGAAAACATTGTACAATAAAACGAGTTATTAACAATATGGTCAACGGGCAGCCTCTTTCCAATAACTCTTCATGACGTATTCAATCATCGAACTGGGAAATAATGATTGTGACGTTGTTCACTGCAGACGTTTATGCAATTTCTGGCTTTCCACAGAGAGAATGGAATCGCGTACAATAACGCACGCGCGTACCTCGCGGTAATTATTTTCGCGAAACAGTCTAAAATCTTCGTGCATTCTATCGGATTCTCTGTTTCGCTCATTTCTTTAGTTGCGTTTTAATTGTTGACTCGCGACGAGCATTTCGCGACTGCAAACACCGAGAACGTACCTCTCCGCCATTATTTCTGCGCCGTTCGTTGTGTTTACTTTCCGCTTGGAACGAAGCCGTTGCAACATTTTTATCCAATGATCGGTGTGTTTTAATAAAACTAATTCGCCCGTTGCAACACGCCGCCGACACAAGGAATCGCGGATTTCGCGAGCGTTTCGTTCTATTCCGTTCCACGTATCGCCCACGTGTTGCACCACTGTACAAAACGCACACACATGCGATCCACCGACACCGGGTGGCGGCGGTTGCTGCTGCACTGTGTACGCAACCGTGACGCTGGCATACACGCGACTCGGGTGCAATTGCGTTTTATGAAACTCCGATTACGCGTCGATGCGCGAACGTAATCATCGCTTTCGAAAGCTCGGAAAAGCGGCGGCTCGTTGCAGAAAGTGGCGAACCAAACTGGGAGAACTAAATTTTCCTAATCCCCCGCTTTTTCAAAGCCGTGCTTCATGATAGCAGTCGTTTTTATCACAGTTCTCGCTTTTTTGTACTGTTTGAATTTTTGCTTTTTGAGGAGGGTTCATTTAACGCGTTCTTGTAGGAGATCGTTTATAAAAATATTGCTTAAACGGACGAATTTAATGCAGAGTACGTTCCACATAGTCTCGACTAATATTTATTGCATCCGAACATTGAGTAACTGTGTTACTAGATTCAGTTAAAGTCATGCAAAATTTATAGTGGCGATGTTCCAAACACATAGACGGCGATTGTGCGATAGGAATCGCAATAATAGGATTTGCGATAGTGGCTAGATCACGTTATTGATCGCGACTCCTTTAAAATCGAGTTCCTCGTTCGCCTCTTTCGCAAGCTGCCCTCTTAACGCGATGCACGTGGTTGACCTAGTATCCCCTAAATGGTTTTGGGGTGAGCCTTCCCACCGAGATGTTTCCCCGGTGAATACCGCAATGCTTGCACGGAAAGAGAGAATTCGAGAGGAAGAGTGAGACTCACGAATCCTCCACTGGATGTTACGATGTTCCTGGTTTTCCTATAGCACGTTTCCACGTGGAAAATCTCTGTACTTCCAGCCTAGCATTAGGTTTTTCGGGGAACGTTTCGTGCCTCGTAACACACAGGGAAAAGAATTGTAATCTAGCAGAATTTCTTCCTGGGTCCTTCAGCAGATCCTTCTGTACCCGACCATCGTGTTCGCGCGTGACTGGCTAGATCTACTTACTCCAACCACTGGGTTTATCCGCTTAGTGTAGAGATCTCGCAGAATTACGCGAAGAGATGGCTCCATTTAATACTCGATTTTTATCCTGAATTTAGCTTGATTACATTGATATTGATACGAACAGACATATTCTCCTGGAAGCATTAAAATTAGCTGACAGTTCCGTAGTCTGTTTATTAACAATAACGCGTATAAATGTGTTTTCCAAAATTGCTGTTCTTTTTACGGTGGCTCGGAGAACGCGCGTTACATTTGACTAGTTAACTTCAAATTTTGCATGCAGGTGTTTCCATGGAACTGCGCATCTGTTATGAAAGAGCTTTTATATTCGAGTCTTCATCTCGCGGTGATAAAAAAACTGGGCGGAAGCGTAACATTTTCTTTTACGAACCACTATGTTGTTCAACTGCAATATCTTTTAAGGAAACTCGAATACAATTCGTTAACATGCGAAGACACACATTAATTTCCTGTACGATCGTCTAGGAAAGAAAGAGCTAATACGAAACTCCTTGTAGCTTTAAAGAACAAAATGCATGCCACGCGTTGATTCATTCGAAAAATGAAAAATCTGTTGCGTTGCAAAAAAAAAAAACCAAAATACACGCTTGTGTAACGATGTTCTATAAAAATAAAGTTCGAGCACAGAACGGTAACGGACGAACGACAGAGTTTCGATCGGAGCACTCGAAGCGGAAAATTGCAGTGGGTAAAAATTTCGTTTCGGAAGTTCCATTGTGCGGCATTGTAGGGCAAAGAAGCCGTGCAATTAATGGGAGTACGAACGCCGGTAAATTCAGCGGCGTTCGCTGCTAATGTACAAGCCGCATTATGTACATACTGTGGGGGCGGCACGGCATTGTGTACCAATAACACAGCCCGTATTATTATGTACGCTTCGGCGTTGATCGGCCGATCGGACGCCAATCGAGATAATGGAGATAATACGTGCGGTCGCTGAGTCACTCACGCTTCATCGGATACGCGGCCGCCTCCGGTGGATCGCAAACGTGGATCCCTAGAACACTGCGCGTCGACTCGATGTTGCTTGCCGAGATTGAAGCTCACCGGAGCCTACTCGCGGATGGACGCAGGTGTGCATCAGTCATTTCCGAGAGTAACGCTAATCCCACCACCCCGGCACGGCGTTTCCCGCTCGATACTCCCGCGATCATATTAAATTGCGATCGACACCCGGTCCCCGGAGAAAATTGATCCGCAAATAGATCACGCCACGCGTGAACTCCTCCCATCAATTTCATTGGGGAACTTCTATATACATACCTCGTCCTAAGTGTCTCCGCCGTGTTCCGTGGCTGAGAAGTTGCCAATATCGTACCACTTAACACACTCTCTGTCAACGTATTTCACGTGAAATTTATATGGCATAACAATTTCTTCTGAAATTATTATTTATAAGGAAGCTACGGAACTTAATTCAGGCGGTAGTCTCGTTTCCAGGATTGCAAGGATGCGGGATGCGCCTTTTCATTTTATCGATAATGCAAAGATGGGGTCACGAACGCTAGACAAAAGATCAATCTAGACCGCTGTCTTCTTCAAAAGTCCTATTTCACCACGCTTGTATTAACTTGCCGTGTTGTTGTATGCGTCAAATCTTGTAATTGTAAATCCTGCTTCCGATGACAATAAAAGTAGAAAATAAAATATATAAAAAAAAAACTATTTAAAAACCACGCTTATATTAAAATGTACTAAAAAGGAGAAAATAATTTTTTTTCTTGTTCTCTCAATAAAATACCGATATCTTTTATCTAGCGCTTTCGACTACTGATAAACCCATCTCTGCATTATCTTAAAGTGTCAAGATGAAGAGCGAGAGAGGACAATAGACTAGAAAATTCGTGCGTAATTGAAAAATAGCATGAAAGCGATGCGCAATTTCGGGTAATTCGGTTTCACAGTTCGCCGAACGTTGACGTAGAATCGGCCGGTGGCGAGGAGCATTTTCGCTTGGGAAAATTGGTAAATAATTTCGAGCGTGTGAACTCGCCCTTTATTCCGAGGGGGAATTAATTAACGCGCACTCGGTCGAAACGCAGTTGCCTCGGACCCTAGAAGCCCAGGTCGATCAGTCTAACCAGCGATTAAGTCAAACTGTAACAGGGGAGTTGTTAGTAAGTTGTTGCTAACATTAAGCAACTTGCTGGCTCGAACATTCCGCTGCATTAGCTCTCGTCTCGATTACGGGCCCGCCGTTGCAAACCGTCACCGGTAGAGACTCAATTAGGATAATTAATGCAAGTTTGGCAGTTGAAATTACTTGTACCCTTATATCTTTCAAACATAAAAATCTCGTAAGAATACACAGGAAGCCTAAATAGGCAATATTGCTAATGAAGTTGTGCACTGTGTGATAAACTTTACGGTTCGACAAGGAGAATGCAATTTCCGTTGCATTGGTCTGACCAGGGACAGGACTATTCTACTCGTGCGACTAGGATACAGTTCATTCATCAAGACGTGCCTGTTTGTGTACTTCTTTAAGGCCTGGTTCACGTTGCATTTTTGTCCAGAAGAATTTAGTTGTTGCACACCGTCTTGTTGTTACTGAGAGCTCCAATTCAGCTCGAAATTGTGCCGCGTTTTTCCTTCCCTTCCCAAATGAATTTAAATGTCCCCATCCGTACAATCGTCAAAAGCGTTCATTTTTTTAGGGCTAATGGCAATTACGGAACAGGATTCGGATTAAAACGAAACGGGGAAACACAGAGCGAATTGTACAAGGTTCAGAGGGTGTCTGCCGCTGTTATTAAATCTGAACAGCGTAACCCAGGTATTAATCGGAAGCCGTGTTACGCGAAGGGAACAGAATCGTCGTACAGATGGACCGCTTAAATCACAGGGATTCCGTCTTCGCAGTCCTTGTGATTAATGCTAGCCCTGCTATTTGATAGAAATTTAGTGTGGCTTAGCGACGTTCCGCTAAGCTCGGTCACAAACGCTTAGCACGATCAAAGGAGACTATTACGATCAATTTCGGAGGATCTACTCGAAATTGTTCCGTAATATCGAAGTGGAAGCTTCAATTAATTTCTTCTCTCCGCTTGAATGTTCGAACCTAGAGTGGACAGTACATGTATTCAGCTTCGCAAAATGGTGAAACGTTTAGTTACTGTCACAGAAACTTCTTTAATCAAGACTAGCTGTACGTAGGCGGATAGTTTAACTTGTATATACATGAACGTAGTTCCGAGCTGTGTGTAACAGCGTTGACAGAAAATTCGAACATTACTTCGCTATACAATTAATTACTGTTATACTGTTAAGTATGAGCTAATAGCAGCGAAGAAGAGCTAATAGGGGAAGCCGAGGCACTGAGTCGCAATTTACTAATCATGTTAATAACTTTCTAAATAGGAAGGTGAGGCATGTAAAAATTTAGTAAAAATCCGACATTTCACAGGGGCGAAGTAGTATGAAAGTTCCACTGGTCAGGCAAGAAGAAATTATTTATCGGACAACAAATAATTTGTAACACAACATTTAAGAGAGTATTCACGTAGAAACGAACTGTAATGAGAATAAAACACTATATTATGTTTCCTTTCATTTAGATTTCATTCAGCCACAAAACGATGCATAAACCAGGGTGCAGTTATTAGCATAGTTCCGAGGCCAGGATGACAATGGAGTTGCTATCGAAAATGGGACAACCCGCATTTGGCTGTCCAGCCACAAAATTAATTTCATTATTTCGGAATTAAACCAGTTTCTGTCTTGGGTATTAAAAGCTGGCGGAAACTTGATAATTTAAAAACTTCATTTGAGAACTTTGTCTAAGGAAATCGTTTAAAGCTTGTCGAGTCCTTAGTTCTCGCAGGGAACAAACTTTTCCCAGTCTACGAAGCTCGACGTCCGCATAAATATTCCAATTATCCTGCCGATCGAGAAGTGTATAGAATGGAGTGACAGCTGACCAATAGAATTATTTAATTTACTATTTATCCCATCGACGCGCGAACTATCGACTGTCCGGCCACACTCGCCGGCGTTCCGACGATTCAATTCGAAACTTCTTAACTACCTGCAATTGGCGATTGGCTACGTGCCAAAAGGACACTGGAGCCCGCATTACCGAGCAGTTAGAAACGTTCAACTTCTCCAGACTGCCATATTTCACTCGCCACGCAGAGCGGACTCTTCTCTCCAACCCTAAAAGCTCTTTAATACACGTAATTCCGGGTCCCGCTATAAAATTTGCCACAATCACACTTTAAGGGATTATATACACTTGTAAGTACTGAAATGATCGGGTTTTTGACAAATAAAAACAACATCTTATATTTATTTCTAAGGTTATAACGATGGTACAGTGGGTAGACAAAGTATTCGTACGCCTTTTAACTTTTTTCAAATTGGACAAAGTAAAGGTCACGATTTAAACATTTTTATCTGTATCTTTACTTTTTCCTTTGAAATTGCGATCAATAACAATTTAAAGAAAGTTACTTTGGAAGAAAGAATTAAAGGATACTTTGAACATCCACTGTATATTATAAAAGAATTTTCTGAAAATCAACTTTTCGACATTTGCAAGTATATAACCTCTTAAATGCGAACCGAATGTAGTTTCTGTTCCAGAGATACAATGAAAGTGGTACGAGGCGAGAAAACGTGCGCGCCCGTGAATAAATATTCATGAGAATATATCACAATGGAACTCGATTAAAAATAAATTCTGCACCGCGCGCGTCGCGAATTTCTATTCTATCGATGCTGTTTCATTAAGGATTTGCAGGTTCGTTAAATTTCGTGTTGCCCAAAACGGAAGGTTCTCCGATCTGCTGGATCAGAATGCTTTCGAGTGCAGTTAAATAGCGGAACGACAAAGCCTGATCGAATTTCAGTTCAATTTCGTAGCGCGTAATCCGGGAAAGTTCGCCATTATTCGTGCCACTTCGTCTCATCTCGCGAAGCCTCTGTAATGCCTTGGATCCGCTTTGGTCTCGGCTGCACGCGTTACGCACGCGATGATCCACGGAACGAGAAACGGAATCAATGATGGGTCGCCATCAAACGATCTGTAATCAACCCTGGCCTGCTCGTCTGGTTAGTGGCGATACTATTTCACTGGCGTCATCGTAAAAGTAGTAGTTTTCGAGCGATCGTGATGCACCGAATAGATTCCGCGATGAAGGGTGGCCTAACACATTTTACGTCATTCGGTAGAAAATGCGAGTTCGAAGGATTTCATGTTTTATGTGGCAGCTCTGATTTTTCATTTTTCAGAGCATCGTTCAATTAATTCACTTAAAACTGTCCATAGGGTGTCGTATAATTTAATTCCACATAGTGCAACGAATATGATAAATAATCTAGTTAGTCATTCATTGTTGTAACTTTTACATTTTTAGAAATTCTTAGATACGGCTTCGTCACACGACAGATTTAATCGAACCGTATAAAAATGTTTCATGTTTCTACTGTTCCAAATTACATTCACACATTTTCGTCATAAACGCGTAATTTCCATTGAAGCGCTTAGACAAAAAATTCTGGAATCGTGCTCGGCGACTACAAAACAATTGTACTTGCTCGAGAAATAAATGTGCTTCGCAATTTGCAGAGCAGACGTCCGCGTGGGAACACGGATAAACAGGTCTGTTTAATCTCGTTCGTTTAATTTTTGAAGCGGGAGCTTTGCGTTGACAAAGTTTATACGGTCGGAGCCTCCTCGCGGGCAATTTCTCTGGTAATTTTTCCGGGGAGCAAGAGCCAAGAGAAATTTTCGAACGGTGAAATATTTACGCGTCGGGAACGCCGCGCCGGTGAAAAACCGTAAAGAGAATTTCCTTTGGCCAGGAAATAATGGCCGGGGGACGAAGAGCGAGGTAACGACGGGAGCTGGTAAGCAGCGGGATCTTTCGTTTGAATAGCAATTTGTAAGTCAAATGCCGGTAGTCGGGTGAATAGCGACGAAAACGGCCGTGTTAAATGATAACGTCCCTGACTCCGGGGAAAGCGGGTTTCGTTTACCGGGAGAAATCGGTTCTAATCGATCCAGCTTTTCCCGGCGATTCAATAAAGCGGACCGTAATATTTTCCCATCGGTATCCTGTGCCCGGGACACTACCCGATTTATTAATCTCTTGTTAGGGAAGCTGGTAATTCATTTCGGAAAGCGGAGAGAGAGAGAGAGAGAGAGTTTCATCGGATCGGAAACGAAACGTATTCGCTGGTCGCAAAAGACGGCTGATCAACGTGGCATTATTATTTGACGAGCGAACAGAAAATAACTTCGATTTCGGTTTACCGGATCGGATAGAGCAAATACAATGTAATTTATTTCGTGCTCGTTATTAAAACTAACTGATGAAATGGCCTGATATTTGTAAAATGTTTTTGGTAATCCTCCAAAGAAATGTTTAGATTACTGCTTACGTTATACTTGCCTGATATTCACCGTTCTATTCTACTTATCGAACAATGACCATCACACACACCCCATTCTTCTTTCCCGGCCAATACCGGCGTATTCTACTTCTTGGTCATTCACACAGACGTAATCTTCTTGTAGAAATTGTTGACGTATTTTACTTGGTCATCATGAATACAATCTACTTGTCTGATCATGATGGATGTATCCCAACTGTCTGGTTGTGATGGGTCTATTCTAGTCATCGATAATGTAGTCTCCGATAAACTCTTCAACGCGCATGTTCACGGTGAGCCTATTCTACTTGTTTGAACATAAGCCAAGAATATCTTTATTCTAATGATATAAAACAATGTACTAGTATAGTCGCAGTTCAATCAGTATAGAAAATCATAATGAATCTAAAAGATCTAATTATTTTCTTCGAAATGCGTGGATTCAATAAAAAAGAATCCCGAATCTATTTTATTCGATGGACACGAAATATTATTTGATATGACAGCCCTATTCGCCGAACGATTTCGTTGGGGTAAATCGAGTTCCATGATACAAATAACCGAAATTTCGTGTCCCCCATGGCGAAAACAGAAACGTAGACAAAGCTGTCGAGCTGATAAAGCTGTCCTCGGAAACGAACGCTTTCTACGGAAGAAAAAAGCGGACACGAAAGTACGAGAATTCAATTCCAGGGATGACTGACGAGGCAACTAACTTCGCTATACCAACGCGCGACGTTGAGGAATATACATTTTTGTCGTAGGTCGCCGCTAAAGCGTACGATTTATTGACCGATATGTGGAATTTATCGGTTCATTTTAAGTGGGGCCGGCCGTACTCTCCATTCTCACAGACATTTAGTCGAGAGTACCGTGCGGGATCGCTACAATAAAACTAGTTGTACTTAATATTTAGCTGCTAAATGAATAAACAAGAATAATGGATGTTGAATAACGTCTCGCTGTTTTCTTTATTAACTTAATGCTTTAGTTTTAACAAATGAGTAAAAAACATGTCATTGAAAGTATTGTCCATCGCTAGCCACTACTTTTTCCCATCTTTCTGGCAACATACGAATTCCACGTGGGAAGAACAGCACGTCTTTTGAGGCTATCCAAGAGTCGACCCATTATTTGGCATCTTCGTAAGAATGGAAGTGCTGCTCAGCCGGGCCAAGTGTCATTGATCGGAACAAATGGTGAATTGCAAACTTGCTTATAGTTCTTTATAGACGCGTTACCATCTTAAACTACACGCGCGCAGTTCTGGTAACGCAGTTTGTTGAAAAACAGCGAGAACTTATTCAACATCCTGGTAGACTACAGTAAGTCTACCTTGTGTTAGAAGCGAATCAGAAAACCAATTCCGAACATTGAAATTCGTTTCTTGATTGACAGAAGCGAAGATAAGTGTTCCATGAATATAGCTGGTCCATTTGAGTTTTCCTCTTAAATGAGCACATACATATAGTATATACAATACAAAGCAGATCGTACTAATATTCATTCAGCGGTGGCGCTCAGGCGCTATTCGATTTACGCGGAAAGCGATGGAACGAATTAACCGCGTAAGTCGAGGACTTATTGTATTTCACAAAATCATTTCGCGGGACGCACATTTATCTCTGTGAAAATGGAATGTACGGAGTACGAGGTTGAGAAATGATTAAATGATTCGTTCCGCGTGTCTGTCGGGCAAATCCGGAAAGGTTAAACAGGAATTAACACCGGGCCAATCGGCGGGGGAAACACGAAAACTCCATCGGCCGCCGATCTCGAGTCGTAAATCCTCGGGAAGACAAATCGTCCGCGGAACTTGTGCTACCGGGGAAAAAGTTTCGCGAGAAAAAAGAACGGGTGGAACGCACGTGTGGAACAGTCGCCGGGAAAAACGAGGCCCGACGCGCATCGATAAATCGAAACTCGATTTCGGTGCCAGCATTCACCGCCGCCAGAGAACCCGCCGAACACTGTTGGCAGTGGCCGTTTCGCGAATCTGCCCGCGTGAACAGTAACGCGGAAACAGTGGCACGTTTTCGCCATCCGAGAACGCAACTCGACAATAAATTTGACGTTCCCGGGGACGGCGCGGCGCTGCGGAGGCAGATGGCCGTAACGTCGAAAGGCTGAAGCAGAATTTGACGAGCAGGCTAACAGCAGTTTCTGTCTTTTCCGTCATACCAACGCGGTTCCCGACGATTCGCGGTAAATTATTCGACCAGCCTCTTTCTTTCCTGAACCGAAATTCACGCGCCCACGAAAATACGTACTAATTCTGGATTTTATTAAATGTGGTTCTCGTGATATCGGAAAAGGTTGAAACAGCAGTTTAATGCTGTGGAAGCGTACGGCACATTGAATAATCGATTTATTTGGAATAATCGAACGTTGCGATTCCAGAATCAAATATTTGTTGTGCAATATTTGCGCGTGCTTGCCGCGATAATGACTCGGCTCTACATGGATATTGTTTTTCTTGTAAGTCGCGTAAATGGAATTACCAATAGCTGATTCCTAATATTATTTGAATTAATTTTCTTAAGGAATTAGTTTCATAGCAATGTATGGTGGGTTTGCATGGTTTGTGTAGGGAAATTCTGCTGGAGAAAGCTTGCGGTAATAAAATAAAGAATAATGTAGCTGCCATGTATTATGGAACGATCTGTCCACACTCGATTTCGCGTCCTATCGATTATCACTCGACGACGGGCTCGAACCAAAAAGCACAACAAAGCGAACCATCCATATTGGAAGCTTCCAGTGCACGGTGAACCACTCGGAAACGTTTTGAAAGCGCGTCCCTTCGCGAACGATAACGGAAAGCTCGAAAAGACTGGCCCACTGAACAAGAAGCAAACTCCACCGCGCGGCCTTCCAAAAATTCGGTTTTTGAAAGGAACCTTGGGGAAAGAAAGGAGAAACGAACTTTCGCATGAGGAGTTCGAGGCGGATTGGAATTGGCGGCGCAGAGAAGCATGTGTGTTATTTTATCGAAATTATTTGCTGGATGTTCATATTTCCATGTTCGTGCCTTTCATTGTCAAAACCAGAAATTATCGGTTCTGCACTACGTGTCTGTTCTTGAAATACTTTATGACATCTACAAGGTTATAAAAATAGCATTTCTAAAAATTGGTGATGAATTCTATATCAATGAATTGCCCGAGACTAGAGACTAGTCGATAGGAACGTGACGAAAGGCAAATACGAGAACTGAGATCGCAACGAGAAGAAAACCAGGGGAATGGAGAACCGTGAAACAGTCATTCCATAAAACGTGACTCTCAAATGGAGTGTATCGAATAGTCAGGTTATCGAATGTACAAGGGTTACGACGTGTTCACGATATTCCGTAGAAAGTTTCCATTACCACGTGCTCTCTTTTTCCGAGATCCTGCCGCGCGTTCGGACGGACGAAGTACTTTCAGCAAGTGATCATAAAGAGCGAGCAAGTCGAACGAGGATCCTGAAAGCTTAGGCGACTATTAAACTGTATATCTCGGTTTATCACATCATTACTTTCGGAGTACAATTTGTCGATGGGAAGAGTGCTGGGGCTTTCGAATCGGTCGACTGGACCGAGCCATTAGATGTTCGGAGAGAGGTATTGTACGAATTGACTTCTCCGAGGATCGTGCCGCGAGATATAAAATTCTATTACGAAGCCGATTAATGTTGCAATCAACCGCTCGGTAGTGAGAAACTGACGAAAACAATTTCGTGGATTGTTTTGCGCAGAATTTATTTCAGGAAATACTGTCGGCGTTTAGCGGTACAATGCTCTGTTAAAAATACATAATTTATCGCAGATAATGAATAATAAAACCGTATAAAACTTCAGTGGGACAAGCGCTAAGCCACGGCGTTAAACGACGGACAATTCAGATCTAATTCACGTAAATAAGCTGTTATAAACGTTTACTGCGTTAGACCAATCGTGTGGCAACTTTATTAATGTAATGTAAGGCAAAACTTTTGTATGCAAATCAGAACAGGATAATCACGGCCCAACAATTACAATGGTGCAGACGAATAAGGAGAACAGGATGTTCGGATCGCTCGAACACGATCTGCACCAAGTAGCACAATAGTACAGGACAATAGTGCAGTCTACAATCAGGAAGATCTATAGATGAGTAGGTAGAATAGGACAGATAAGTAGCCATTGTAGTCAAACCAGTGATACAAGTCTTCCGAAGTCGATCAGTTTGTATGCGATCTCGTGAGGCAAGGAAGGAACACTTCCAGTGACAAGTCAGTAGTACAGACCGCGTATAGTCAGACCAGAAAGCAGAGAATTTACAAACGAATTTTATAAATTATAATTTTATAAAAATAAAGTCATTCTCGGAGTTCACAGCTAATGAACTGATAGAAAGACCACACTATCTACTCGGGATAATTTATCTTGAGTTAAGTCGAGAGAACTCGATTTAATCTCAATTCCCGGAAGCTTGTCAAAGAAAGTGTAAACACGTTCGAAGCTATAGAGAAGAAAATATAACTGGAGACTGTTCAAACACTTCGGAAAGATCAAAAGGAGACGCATCTCGACTCAGCTTCCGCAAATGCCAAGCCAATAATAAAACTTGTTCCGTCGTCGCCCCGTCATATCTCTATGTACATGGATAACCGGTGTCGAGATAAATAATTCGTCGTTCGTATTCCGCAAGCGTTCATCTAGCGAGCGGTTCGTTGTCCCCGATTCCTCTTTCATCCGCGGCCATAAATTTTTTCGCAGCGGCGAAAATCGCGCGGACACACGTTTCCCTGGCGTTCGTTCTCCTGGGAGCGTCCCGAAGATCCCTTTCGTTTTCTACCGCCTTGTTTTCGCCGGACCCTTTATTTCTGGCTTCACGGTTCCCTGTGGATCCCTCGGCGTGCACGAGCAACCTTGTCCCCGCTATGGTTGCTATGGGGATACCCTCTGGGCTATCCACGGCTTGCCTCGAAGCAACAGCGCGTGTGATTTCCTCCTCGCCGCGTATTCCTCGAGCGTGCAGCTCGGCATTCTTCATCTCCCGCTTCACGCTCGACTCTGCGCGCTTTCGCGACGACATTGTTCATCCTTCGCGACCGGTCCGCGTGTCATTTAACCCCTTGCGGCCCACCGATTTTCTGTACCATCACCATACCAGCACATCACCGCTGCGAAATTGGTTTCGCACACCCCGGCCATCCAATTAGGATCGTGCTCTTCACTTTTTTCGTCGCCCTAGGCAAATGAGGTGTTTCAGATTGAATTTTTCTGGAAGAGAACCTTCGAAGTGGTTCAAAAGATCGTAGTACGTGTTTAAATAATTACTTTTTATTTTAAACAATTTTTTAAAATTTTATTTTGAATTTTTACGTATCAAGCTGGTCACTTACGAAGTTAAGATTTCAATGGGGAATGTATTTATGCAATATTGAAAAGTATTTCATCGAAAGACATTTATCGAATATTATTAGTAGACTGCGGATTTTATGCATTTATGAGACAAAAATGGGCACGTACAAATTAAAGCAGTGGACGAATTAAGAAGATTTAAGGACATCAGTGTATTAATTTCAGCTGAGTAAGACGATTAAAAGAAAAAAGAAATTTCTATTTGGCTGCTGTGTCTTGCAAACATTTTTTATTTTGCATAAAGATCCGCAGTTTAATTATTAGGAATAATTTGTGTTGTAGTAATCCGAATTTACTTGTCAGTAAAACAAACATCAATTATATTCCAATCTATTATGTATTCGCCATTATTTGCAATGCTTGTTGTCATTTGCCTGTGTAAACTCGACCCATATTTAATGTGAAATTTCTACCTTTTGTCAATTGTCAACAATACGCAATACACATATTACCGAAAGAAATACTTCCTCTCTGTTTAATTATTAACACAATCTCAAAGCTCCTTGTGTCTAGTCAGTAAAAGGACTACATACTACTACTCCACACTGATTTGCTCAAAGCGAGCCCTGAGAATGGAAATTTGCACGAAGGTCCTGCAATAACGATAACCACGTTAAATAGGAATGGATAGAACAAATGTTACCCTTTTTGATGAACACGCACTTCGGTACTGCGGCCTTTAAAGGGTTAACAGCGTGGAAAGCAATGTCCTACCGAGCTGCTTTCACGACTTACGCAGGCCCCGTTGTGTAAATCTAAATTTCCTCAATGTAACCAGCTGGCTTTCCTTCATTCGGGAATGTTCTGTGTCATCACGGCTGGACGATCTCTCTGAGCTGCTTATTACGATCTCGCCGGATAAATTGATGACGTGGAAGAAACGGGGGTTTAGTACGAAATAGAATTACGTCGGCTCTCCTGCGTTTCGTTTGGCTGTTTTGCGAGGAGAGTTCGATACCGTTCCATGCTTTCGGACGAGGGTTGACGTTCGCGAGGGTTCACTGGCGTGGATCATCTCGAACTGCTAGATAGCAATAACACCGGTGTATTATTTTAGGCTGTTGCTGTTTCGGATTAAGTGGCGAGACTTGTGGCGCGAGTGGAACAACAAAAATACTTGCTTCTGCTATTTTTATCACGCAGTTTGGTGTCGTCCCATCAGTCCAACGAATCGCCCCTGATATCATTTTTCGAGTACGGAAAGTGAATCCAACGTAATGTCCAATTGAATCGTCTATAAACGAGAATAAAGAATAAATGGCAGATTCTACTATTTGATGGATTCTGTAAATAAAGTTTCTACGAACAGTTTATTTATGATTTCAGTATTTTATACAGCGCCGATATTTGAAAATACCGAGAGTTGTTGAACATTTAATGCCAGTTGTTAAAAGCCGGACGTTTGCTGCTTAATTTTCACCGTACAGGCGTGCGTTAATAATTTTTGAAGTGCCGCGTGAAGGTTTGTTTGTTTCGAATTCATTGATGTTCTAGTATAGAAAAAATTGCAGGATTTTCGGCGTGCTGGTGGACGCCGAAAAAAAATTGAAAATTTATTGACTGTGCCGAAAGCGTAGCGTTGTTGGGCGGTTGGTTAACCTGGCGGATGTCAATTGACGTCACAACGAACGCAATCCCCCGGATCAAATGAGTTTTGCGTTGGAAATTTCGAAAAATTTCAGCTCGATAAAAAGTTTATTCCCTGTCACGGACTTCGCGATATCTGTTAATACATTTATACGCAACGTGATCAAAGTGTTACTCGCAAAAGAGAAATGATTACGATAACGCTCGAAAGCATAGGATAGGCGATATTACAGATTGTCTTTCGCTTTGTCCTACAATCCGCTAAAGTTTCCAGCAATCTATGGGACGGATGTTCCAGCAGCGTTCCACATAATTTTATTTGATTACGCGTCCGCAGCAGATGCGCCAAATTGTTCCGCCGCAAACTGCGTCGGCGTTCACACACAGGAATTTACGGATTTGCGGGAATCCCGATCGACAGAATGTTAAATCTCTATCGCAAGTACTCGGTCATTTTTAGATATCAGCTTGGTGTATCGAAAACTGCAGAGAAATAACTTGGAGGGTGGGCGATTGAATTTTCCGAGATAATTGAACGCAACACTGTTCAGATAATTCTAAAATAATCCTACAATTTCGTTGGAATTGAGTGCTGAAGAAATAACTGCTCCATCCGGTATCCGTTGGACCGGAGACTATGGCACATGCTTGGCTCTCGATCATAAATCAGACATGGAATTTTACGACCTTGAGGGCGATTTGCTCGCCTCGTTCTTTGCATTTAGGAGCCACCTGTGGATCAATGGCTCGGTAAACAGCGGACTGTTGGCTCGAGATCCTCCTCGCTATGATCTTCTGTCTCTAAAAGCCAACGACTTGCGGAACAATGCAGAGATTGTCGTACGTGAAAAAAAACTCGAACGAACCAATTTCGAGCAGCCGAACATAGAACGCGAGGTTGCAAGGTTCGACCTGATCAAAGGCATTACTTTCGGTCGTGGAATATCGATCCTGTATCGAAAATCGTGTTCGATAATAGACGGGCTACGTAGCACAGTGTTGCCGGCGAGCGTGCTTCTATTTAGCTCGAACTGTGCGCCAGCTAGTTCGTTCTGCAGACTATGGCTTTGGTTCTGACGTATGCGTGTCGTTCGGGATATTTTCCATTTTATTCTACACTGTTTCCCCGTGGAAATGGAGGAACCTCTGTCGGTGAAAAACAGTGTTTGCGAGTTATCGGCCTCGCAGTAGTGGCTTGGAAACGACATTTATTACGGGGAATAGTTCCATCAACACCAGAAGCTATTCACTGGAATCAACAAATCTTTCGGTGCGAAAAATGTCTACGATGATGTAATTACTATTGAATATTCTATACCGTCTGTATCGCTTAAGCTAAGAGGAATAGGACATTTATAGTCAGCCGAGATGAATACCGTTGATTGCAGTGATGTTTATGGTCAGACAAGCAAGATCGATTACTGTACGAGAAGTTAGTAGAGTAGGAAACACATTAGTCGAACTAGGGGAGTAGGGGATGCCTATAATCAGCCATCTACTGTTCTAATATTGGGTTGGGGAAACAGTTTCTTCGTATTTTAATGCAGAAATTAATCAAGCTTTCTCCATATTTTAAATGAAGTTTATTAAATCAAGTATGTGCCGCTTTGATCGACCACCTTTTGCCATTTTTGAGGTAAAACCGTAATCCCGTCACTGTAGAACTTCTGTGAGCAGGCCTCTTTTGAAGTCAATTTCACACACGTTACGGCCGTTCACACACGGGTCGATCGGCGATTTGGTCGACGCGATTCCAGTCGCATATTTAATTATTTAGATTAATATTAACAGAGTTATATTGCATGGTAACTCCATCTATCGGGAGAATACGAAGAAACTCTTCCTCCAACCTATATTTTCAAGAATTCCGCGAGACCAGGAAAAAGTGGTTAGCGGACAGTCTAAATCAGACAGAATTTATTCTCAACGAGATTGACTGCCACCGTAATTTCAGCCTGTATTAGCCTTTAATGAATTCCTTGATATTCACTTAAAAATTAATTTGAGCTGCCGATGCTCCAAATGCAAAGAAGTTTCGTTATTTTTCGTCATCATCGCGACCTTTTGCCGGAAGACGGGAACGTAATTTCATTCTTCCGATCGTGGCGCCACGGGGTTTCTTCTAAAAATGTCGGGAGCTGGTTTTTCCACTGTCGTTTCGTATTTTCCGTCGGTTGGTAGATGAGTTTTTAAAATGATGCCGAACGAGTTCGTCCAGATTACTTTCAAGCCCGAATTAGATTAAGGCGTCGGCGGACTGATGCGAGACGGTTCTGTAATTTGCAAGAGAAAATATCTAGAGCCGGGGAACGCGATAAGTCTCGTAACGTTCACGCGAAGATGTTATTTCGCCACGTGAATGGTAATCTCTGGGACGTCGCTTGTACTCATGGAAAAGTTTGTGGTGCACCGAAAGTGGGTCAGGTCTATTGTACATATTTTAATTCGCACACTGCCGCTGCACACGTTCAATTAACACTACACGCGGTCTACTTATCTTTCATCGGTGAATGGCGGATTCCCGTTCATTCATAGCAAAAAGTTAAAAGGAAATGATTCCAGATTTACAAGTTGCTAGAATTGCAAGAACACGATCAATCGTATTATAGTTGTTGAAATATTATTCGTACAGAAAAGTGCATTAACAATTGTTTGTTGAGAATAATAACTCTAAATAAAAACTCCGTGCCTCTCGGATATTACATAATCCGGTTTTATAATATTTTCGACATTTTTGTAAACGAATAAGCTCCGCAATTAAACTGGAGTGCTCTTGAACAGCGCGGTCCTTGATTAAAATTTTTAATTTGATTGCTTATGAAATATTAGGGGTTGCAATTTATCGAAGCCGGCTCCTCGAAAATAAAGCAACGACGCGGACAGCTCGGTGGAAGGGCCGTTGATTTCGCGTGGCAAATTTATCGCATAATTAAATGGGCGACGGTTCGTTAAATGAAAGCGTGATCCGCCGGAACTCGGTGCCTGAACAATGATTTCAATTATGCAAACTGCCATAGCCGGGAGATCATAATTTAGTGAAAACTGTGAATGCGCGACACGCGATCGCGTTCTCCCCCGGTGAATACGGGACGGATCGCGAATCGCGTAACTGTTCCCGCGAGTTAGCCGCGGCGATTTGTTGTGTCGTAGAACGTCTGAAGTTTCGCGCGAATAATCCGACGCCGTCCGTGCGTGCTTGGAGAAGTCGAGATCCAGGTGAACTTTGATTGCGGGGCATAATAGCGGTGGAAGTGCCGCTATCTTGGTAAATAATAGTTCTTGAACTTCTGGCCGGGAACATCGCTTACTCTTGCGCCGTAACGACTTGTCGCCGAAGATCAACAAAACTGGAAGAGGAAACTGCAATCCGGATGATTTAATGCGAACAATCGTGGATGTTGTACCGTCTGCCTAGAAACAGTCCTACTCCACTTGTTTCACCAGGGGCAATTCTATTTTACCTGCATGGCAAGGCTATTAGATTTGTCTGACTAGAGACAGACTCATTCTACTTGCCTGACAAGGCACATGGTCGTTGTGCAGGGTTGCTTCAAAATTATATGTCGTGACCACCATAACGTCATTCTGCACCTTTAGATCGGCGGAGATTTGTTTAAAAATTAGGACCGCAAATTTGGTCTTGACCTGTTTTTCAAGGTCAAACATTTTTTTCATTCCATCCTATAGTACTCGTCGCGAAGAACAAAAGTCTCGGAGGAAGTACAGGTCTCAAGTCAACCATTCTCTTAAAAAAAAAAACAACTCTCAAGACATGTGTGCTACGAAGTTTTATAATTTCAGAAATGTTTCTCGTTGCTGTTTACAGTTCGGAATTCTTGTACCCGACAGATTTAAAAATAGTTTTTGGTTTCGTTCGTCAGTACTCGGAAGATTTAGCCGCGAGCTTTGATACGAGGAAGCTGACGGAACTTTGCAGTTGCAGTTTGTGTGCATACATAAACATCGGACTGGCGTTTGCGCAGTGTACCCCGGCTAAAGCGTTTATGCAGTGTCCTGGTCGCGTCATCCCCGCGAGAAAATGAATGTCGCACCACGAACGGTCGAATATATTCCGTCGATGACACGCGAGCGTTTCAACGACCGTTAATGCGAGCCGAAACGCGATGTCGTTTTCTGGCGTGTTATCGCGCCCGGTAATTCCGGCCGTGTAGGAATTGTTTAACATATCCGGGATCTCGCGAACAATAGTGAAACAGTTACCATTCGCATGAATAGATGGCGCACGGCGTTTTGGAACGCCGAAAAGCTGGCCTTAAAAGCAAGCATTAAAAGCACTAAAAGAACACTAAAAACCTTTGTAAGAATACCGTGTACCACTGTTTTTGGGGTCGCGTTTTGGAACATCGTGCGGCGGGGCCTGGGTCTATTTTGAGCCAGAGCATAAAACTCGCCATTTAATTACTATTAAAATTAAATGTACATACAACAGAAAGACTGAATATTTGGGAAAATTGATAAACGCACACACAAAACGGTGAATAATCCTAAACACTATACAGTTGTAAGGATAGTCCGCCGTCCGAGAGTTAAACTCGTTATCGTTATCGTTGTCTTTCCGCCTTGTTGTTGGTCATGTTTAATCACGATAGATTTTGCTGGTTCGCATTATATCGAATGCTCCAATTTTCCAGCGCACAATGAAAACTCGAATTGAATGCGGGAACATTGGCATAGAAGCGAATGGATTACCGAGATATCTGAACAGGTGTTCCAAATCTGCTTAAACTGGGATAAAACTGAACTAAAAGATAAATTATCTCGTTCGTATTCCAGCATGCACCGTCAATCTTTCCCACTTATTATATTTATTCGAAATGTTGACCGTCCGACGAGAATTGGCGCGAGAATCACGGGCCGCGAGTGATTTAGTTAGCTTGGCGATTTCGGCGGCGAACTTTTCTCACGGTGCCCCGAGTTCTGAGATGAATACGGATTCTATTGGTTACGGTTGCGAGCCACGAAACTTTTCCACATTATGAGATTATGTTGTACGAGATACGAATTTAGAGAATTTTCTCCGAGTTCGCGGTTGCTCGCCACCTTTACGATGTGCCTGTACTATTTTTGGAGTGACCTTAAAGTCTCCGAAAATCTTTCACCTAGAAAAAGACTGTTATCGCCATATTCTGGTTCTCTTTGTACTGAAAAACTTTGGTTGATACGGTTTTTTCATAATTTCAAAAACAACGGAGATAATGATAGACCACCCTGTACATTGGACCACCAGCGATAGAATAGTTTCCGTCAGGGATGGTACTATTATTTTAGATTTCGAAAATCAAGTGTCTCATATTTTGTCATCAGTTCAAACATTCCGTGTTTTGCGTTCGCCATCTGAAGAGACAAACACAATGCATATTTAATGCGAATGTGAACTGGCTGGATCTGGCTGTGCGTATTCGAATGAAAAATACTAAAATATTCCATCGAAAGACTGTTCACACGCGTCGCATCGAGTTTCAGTCATTATTCTCAACTTCGCGCGAAACGAAATTAATTATTAGGTGTGCAAATAAGTTCCCTCCCCTGTTTTTCTACGATCATAAGTTCTGACTGAATTGGAATTACCTTCGGATTTTGGTGCCATCTGAAAGAGCGTTCTTCTAGTTTTAAGAAGAGTCGTGTTGAACGCTCCAAGAGTTTCCAGTCCTATGCAACCATTTCAAGCAATATGACGCGCGAGGAACATTATTTGCGTCACTACTTAGTCTTTGCATTCCAACTTAGGAAATCAGCTGTTGAAGCTACTGAAATGGTTTGTGCGGCACTGGGAGAGAACGCTGTATCTTATAGAACATGCAAAAGGTCGTACCAAAGATTTAAAGCCGGAAATTTTAATTCGGAAGACGACGATCGTTCAGGTGCACCGAGAAAGTTTGACGACCAAGACGAAAATCCGATCCAGGCGCAAGAAGAATTGGCAGGAACTTAAAAGGAACTTGAAAGAACTTATTTGCACACCTAATAATCTAATTGTATCGGCTCCGTTCTGAATACTTCTCTCGTTCGCATGGCATCCTCCGGATGCGAGCTGCGTTTGTCTCCATAAAAATTGTCGAGCGCGGGCGTGTGCGACACGGGTCGAATATGTCTGAAGAAAGTTTTCTGGCGCGAGAATAAAATAACTTCTAGACAAGGTGTGCCCCGTTATACCGGCTATATATCACGGGCTCTCGAGTTGCGGATAAAAATAGCTCGTGAGACAAGACAAAAGATGGTCTTTTACACGGGAACGATGAGTAAGTAGAGTCCCAGGGAATGGTAGGTTTATTAAAAGTACCCGCGGTGTGTATACCGTGGCTGTCGAGTGTTGCATAAATTTTATTAGTGTTTCGTTAAGCGCTGGTTTGCACACACTTCCTGTCGCCTGTTCTTTACTGAAAGACGCTGTATCGACAGTTGCACTATATTGAGTTGCATAAGACGTGCTTATAGTCGAACAAGTGGTACACAACAGGATTCCTGTCGAGGATTTAGTATAAGCTACCGTATCAGACAGACAAGTTGCATAGGCTGTGTATCTTATTGGACGTTTATTTCTGGCAAGTAGGGTGTTCGAGTCAGGTAACTAGTACCGGAGCAAAAATACCGGAAGCAAATAAAAATTTGTTTCTTCCATTAAGAATTTTAACGCGCTTCTAATTAGCAGCAGATCCCTGTCAGCGGACGCAGCCGTCAATCTATCTTTTAAAAAATATTTTCCCGGAAGCGCGTGCGATTTGCGGACAAAGCGCGATCCGGAAGCCCTTATCTGGCCTCCAGGCCCACAGAGGGTGCTAGAAGGTTTCGTTATCCCTATTCAAGGTTTCCGCTATCTGCGGCCAACAAAGGTTGAAGCGGCGCGTCGCATTAATGGCACTTTTCAAACGCAAACTTTCTGCTGCCATCGAATTCGCAAATTGGCAAAGAGGGTGGATTTTAGCGGACACGGCATCCGCCGGGCGTTGTAAGCAAATTCACCCCGTTCCGTGGGATCAATTATCAAATGATCTCAATCTAGCCGCTTTATCAGCTGGCTCCTGTTACCGGGGCCGTTGATGGCTGGTCGAATTAGCATAGGAATGGATTTAAAAGCAGCCTGGCAGACGGTTTCCCCCTCGGAGAACGGTTACTCGGTCAGCCGGCTGCCTTTTGCCCCGGATAATTTCGTATTCCGGGACGCGTCAAGCGGCGTGGCGCGCGATTAACGTCACGGGGCGAACCGCATTAAATTAATTTCGCGAAGATTATACTCCCGGCCCACCCGTATACGCGGCTCAGGAAGACGATCGTTTACATCGTCGATGTTTCACGGGAACCGATTATTAGGTTGTTCCATATGAAATGTCTGATTTTAGAATGGGATATTTATTTAGGGAAAAGATATGTTCGCTTAATGCCACTGTCACAAGTCGCACACCCTATATGCAGCAACCTAATGAAATCACTAATTGCATAAATCGCTCGATATTCAGCGCGGAGACTGACCCGCGAATAATTCGTGTCACACTATGAATGTTATTCGCTCCGGGCCTTCGCGCAACATTCGCGATGAATTCGAATCTCGTCAGACAGCGGGACGCGCTAACTGGTCTACCGTCTTTAAGGTGGGATCTCCTTTGCGCGCCTGGACGCAGCGTTTTGTTATCCATACTCCATTCGTCGTAGCTCTCTGCTGTGCCTCTGGACGCACAAGTTTGCGTTCCTATGATGCGATTTGATGTCTTTCCTTGTATTTCACTTGCGAAGACAAGCCCCAATCCAAACACGTGCGTCGATCGATTTACGATATGTGCTCGGCGCACACGTTTGCGTTTGTATTTTCGCTTCGAGACCTCTGAACGTTGCGCCAGACCCAAACGCAAGCGTTCTTTGATGTGAATATTCTAGGATATTCCTCGAAAAGATAATACGATATTGTTTCTTGGGGTAGACGCAGTTTTGATGATGTATGACGAATGGAGTATGAAAAATAAAAGGACATCCCACCTTTATTAACGTTTCATGCTCGGACCACCGCAAATGAAATATTGAATTTCACCTCGAAGTATTACTCTCGGTCCAGTGATATTGGAATCCGCCGGTGAAATTTTTGCGTGCCCCACGTGCGCTGGGAAACGATGAATTTTTCGGAACCCGGTGGACTCATCAAAGGATGAAGAGAATGATGGCGACTCGCATCTTCAGACGCGTATTCGGTTGTAATTATAGTTCCTCTCTGGGAGTAAAGTTGTTTTATATTTTTAGGATTTTTATAAGCATAAGTTCTGTACTCCTTCCGAATAGTCTTTGAATAATTTCCAATAAATCACAACATATTTTTAAATGACTGTTAAATAGTTCTTGAAGAATGATCGAGCAAAAATTTCGTGTAAAATCGCACGGGGATGAAAGTATTAAATTGCGTCGAGAAAAATTCGCAGATTTTCTGTCAAACCGAAAGCGTTCCGTCACGATTAGAAAAATGATCCCGGAGGTTAAATGTTTCCCGTGTTTAATTCCGCAAATATTTACCGTGCTCACATTCCACGACACCGAACGGCATCCCGTTCCACCCGCCAAGGGTTGCAAAGTTGCGGATTAAAGTAACCCACCCCCGTCGAGCGTTGAACTTCATTAAACGAGAAGTTTATCGTTCGAGCTCCGGCAAGTAATTATGTTGTAGGCAAGGAGTTAAGCGATAAAATAGGGAAAAAGAAAGCAGTGAAAAGAGAGACTAAAGTAAAAGACAAACAACTTTTGGTTAGTATCGTTGATACCTTCTGTAAACTTCCGGTACCACGATCGAAAATTCCCTATTTATAACTGTAGGAGTTTCGAACGTTACGCTAGATTATGAACTTTCTACAAGAATATAATATTTCTCGCACAAATTGGGGACCCGCGGGAGCTAAAAACTTTCGATGAAAAATCGTTATCTCCTGACTTAAACATCGAGACTTCTCTGTGCAGAAGTTCTTAAATCACTACCCAGAACCTTAAAATTCCTGCAGCAAGGAAATTACAAATTCGGGACGGACGCGTTTAAAAACTTGCAACGCGGAAATTGAGATCCGTCTAAAAAATTGAAATCTACGAACGCAGGAATTCAGATTTACAGTCTAGAAGCTCCGGGCTTCCAACGTGCGAACTGAAAATTTATTACGGACACGCGGAGAGCTCTCGACGCGAAAACACTGTTGCAGCGAAATCGGGATACGAGGAAATTTCAAATTCGTTTTCCCGCGGCAAAAAAATTGATCATTCCGCGATTGAAAAATCGAGATATACGAAAATTGAAAACACAATGCGCTTCGGGGAAAAAGTCGAATTTCACGGTAGAACAATCGGGAACGCGTGACCGAACGATTCGAGGCTGGTTAAACAGTAATCGATAGATAATCGAAGACCGACGCGTTGGTCCATAGGGCGATCGGGGTGCAATTTCCAGGACCCGGGGCAATTTCCAGGAACTGACATCCTCCACAACAACTCTCACCACATTTCCATCTCGGCTTGATGCATCTGGCCGGAAAAAACGTTTTGTGTGTGTGTATCTTTTGCAGGTCGGCCAGTCCCTTGCCATGCGATGTCGTTGCAGAGCCCCAGACTTCGACATTTCAGGTCGAAACGCTAAATTAAATATTGCAAAGAGAATTTTCTTATACGCTGAATTACGAGGACAGACATGCGGCTCTATTTCTATCTCTTTTTTTCTTCCTTGCTCTACAAGGGCCGCGTACGGGGCGCATCTCGCCGAGTCGACGCGCAAGATTCGTGACGAACAGAACAAATATTCTTCCAACGAAACTTTTGAATTAAATAGTGACAGATTTTTTTAGTAGATTTTTATAAAGATTTGTCTGCGGACCAAAAAATTTTACCAGTAGATTAAATCGACTAAAATTTACAAAGCTTGATGTCTACAAAAGAGAATAATAAATTTGGAACTGGTGATAAAAATTTAACAAAAAATCTAAAATGTGATGAAAGCGTAAAATAAAAATGTGAATGTGATGTACCACGTTAAAATTCAGATAATGGACCGCAAAGTTTCGTGGAAGAACGATTTACTGGGGATGTTGGCATGAGGTTTGCGGGTCGAACGATCCAGATCAAGGATCCAGGATCTTCGTGGCGCCCCGCACGCGGCGCACAGTTACACGAGTACACGTGTGTACGATACGGAGTTGTTTCACTTGCATCCACTTGCTTTTGAGAATGAGGCTGATCGAAGGCTCGCTCGAGCACGTTTTCGGCAGCTCTGTAACCACACCTGCGTCGCCTGTGTCCTTAGCGCATAAACCTTGCCCGAGAGTATGTTTGCCTCCGTTTAGTGATCGTTTGTGCCGTCGTGTACGTCGTTGTGACGCGCACCCACGCATCGGCAGCTGCGAAGCGTGGTTTCGTCGGTCCGAAACCGATGGGCGCAGGGGAGGAATCTGATTTCCACCCTCCGGTTCCAACCCCGCGATCTTTAATCATGATTTCTATGCTGTAATCCGTAGAATAACTTTGGCTGTTCTCAACGTACAGGAAGCTGATGATGATCTATTCGCTTTTCCAACAGAAAACCCGAGCTATCGAAAGAACTCTGCATGGACATTACACTCCTATGTACTCTGAATGATTCTCTTACTTATTTATCGGTTAATTGACTGAAGAGTACCCGGACTTCTTAAGCTTAATGATTACTTGCCTTGTGCTGAACTGGATGTGACTACAGTAGACTCTCGTATATAGCGGTTAATACCAATTTTTTTCAATAATAAATACCCAAAGTAATATCGATACTTGCAAATTAAAAATAGACGCGGCATTTTGACGTGTAAGCCCAGTGGCAAATGGATTGAACAAGTGAATATCAGCATTCCGCTTTTCCGAAAAAAGAACTTGGTCCGAGTACTTTTTGGTCGAATTGCATACAGCGAATAGAATAGAATTACAATTACAATTTGCCACCCAATTAACCCGCTAATTCGATGATGTCCAACTTGTTCGTACAGTTCCACAGAAGCAGGTAATTTGAAAAATTAAGTCCCACCGTGGGAATTGTATATACATACGTATGATAAAGAACGAACAGAACTCAATATTCCGACTTCGTAGGTACTCAGAGACTCGGAAAAGGTGAGCATTCGCGAAGAGTACATTACACGAAGTTTTCTCGTTAACTTTTCGTGCGAACTCGATTCCCTTATGGCTCTGATCAGCATCAGCCTCCTGTACATAAGCATACAGTATCGAACAGAGGTCTCGAACCGGCTGACAAGTAGTAACACTTCGTTACTGTACTGTTCGTACTCGCCGTAGAATTGTTAAACGTAGTTTTGTATGGAAGGGGTCTATTCGTAACTTGCTCTGCGCGTGTGGCAGTCCCGACTTGATTCTTCGAATTTTGTGCGACCGCCTTTCGTGGCAGCCACATTTTTACAAGAAAACCTCTTTTTAATCAAGATATTTAAAGGATACTTAAAATTATTACATTTTTTATACCTCCATTTTATAGATTTAAAATGATTCCATTTTCTATTTTATAATTGCTTTTAAAAAATCAAATTTTCAGATTTAACTGACTTTTCTGTTACGCAGTGCAGAGCTTACCGTGCTCACAGAAACCAATTTCAAAGAAGCAGTGTTCGTCGAGGTTAGAATGAATGAAATAATTTTTCAACGCGATTAACGGTGAGACATTTTGCGAGATCTGCAGATTGTTGCTGTAAATTAATGGCTGCTGGGAAGCCCAGCGACACAAAAATCGAAGAATAACGAGACTAAGCGTGGAGAAAGACGAGCAGACCTCTTTTATCGAGCCCTGCTTTATCCTCTCTCATTAATTTCTCGGACAAGCGTCCGTCGACGAACGGGACGCCCGATTTGCATCTCGGCGAGCATGCGAACGAATCGTAGTTAAGTATTTCTATAACAGTAGAATGATCTAGCGAAGAAACCACGACTTCGATGAATGATGTTACTTTTCACAAGCTAGCGTTGGCATGGCCTGGTTTCACCGTAACCATATTGTTCAACAAATTGCACCGACTCTTTCCTAAAAAGATTTACTATTTATCGAACGCGTCCGTCGAGTCGGCGTGTCGACGATCATTTAACAATTACCGGGATCAAGACCGAGCATTTTCGTTTTACAGGACCATGTCATCGATCTGCTTCGTGTGCAACCTGCCGATCCTAACCCATCAGGTGGGACTGGTATGGCAAGGAGGAAATGGCTGGGACGACCTCATGCGGGAACAGGTGGAGGAGTCCACTTTGAAGCAACGACTCGGTAAGAGTTCTCTCTCTCTTTCTCTCTTTTGATTTTTTGTGATATTTATCTTCCGTTCATTTGCACGATCCTCCCCTTGCAATATTTATTTCTCGTTAATTTCACTTTTCAACTTCGTCTCTTGTAGTATTTCTTTCTTGTTTCTTGCCGTCTCAGATATTTTTCCGATGAGTTTCGTTGGTCTCCCCTTCAGTGTTACATTCTCTTATTGTTTTTATTATTCGATCTATTTATTAGAATAATTTTCATTTCGCAAAGACATATGAATGGAATAAATTTGATGGAAATTTTTTCAAAGGTAATTTTCAATGTTCTAATTCGAAATTTAATCGAGATCCACATTAAAATGCGTGTATTAAATCTATAAAGTAAATACTACCAGATGAATGCATGTACTACTAAAAAAACATGAAGGAAAATAAAATGCAAAGTAGAATACAAATAAACAGACATATACTAAATATATCAAATAAATGCTCACAAATAATTAAATATATCAAATAAATACTCACATATAAATGTACGTATTGAATACAGTGCAGCAAATACTCACGCGTAAATGCATATACTGAATACACGAAATAAATGCACAAGGTGTTAATCGAATATTCACGAATGAGATACGGGTGAATTGAGACACAAAAAAATTCGAAATTCTATGAAAAGACAAAAAAAAAAATAAGATTTCTCACCGGTGTTCGATCAGGAACCGGAAGACGCGACTCAGGGACGCAGATCTCGCCGCCGAATGAGACCCACGAGCCGCCGAAAAATCAGCATCGTCGACGGTCCAGTTTCGCCCAGCTGTCGGACCTACTGAGGGATTGGGGCGGCGGTGGTTCTGGGAAAAGTCGCGGGAACAAGCTCTCGCGTCGCGAAACGCTCGCGGACATTACGAAATCGGTGCCACGGTCCAGACAGTCGGCGGATGCGAAACGAAGAGAGAGCTCGGTGGACAGTGGGATCAGGAGCCAGGCGTCTACAAAATCGAGAAGAGAGTCGACGATCAGCGAGTTGAGGAATGACTTCGCGAGACTGTGGAACAAGCGGGACTCGACACCGCAGGTGCAGCTACCGCCAAAAGTCATTTCGCCCACGCCACGGCACGGTAAGTTGCTAAACGACCGTTTCGTTGCATTGTAATGACAAAGAATTGTAGTGACTAGCAATGACAAATAACGATTTAGTTGATGGTAGTAGCCCTTTGGTAGATACGACAGTCCCCTTATACGTTCCTTAGAAATAGTTACACAATCTTCAGCCGATATTTTATTCGCTGTCTCATTTATACATATTGGTGTAAGCAATTTCGTTTTATTCGTGATTTTACACCTCCAACGAATATATAGAAATGTAACATATTGATATTGCAAGCAAAATTGGGTCAGTAAGTAGACCGAAAAGAAATGGCTCGGTACAAAAGAAGACAAAAAAGAAGGGAAAAATATTTAATAATTCTGGGTTTGTTGCAGAGACCACGGAATGGAGAAATTCTCGGCAGAGTTCAGGGGACAGTTCAAGATCCAGGCGAGACTCCATCGTCACCGGGCAAACACCTAGTCCGGGTGAACGGAAGCACACCTGCCGGCATCATAGACGCAGACAATCACAACAGTCAATGGACGGCACCATCATCACGCCTTCGAAATATGACAGACTCGATCAAAGACCGAGTGCCTCTAGCACCGATAGCACTGGCAGCAACGCTATTAGGTACATAATGATTGACTGCACAATTCGCTGCACGCCTGTCATTTCACGTATAATTTGCATAATGGCCCGTCGTCGACTCAGACTCATTCTTACAGGCCATATTAACCCAATTGCCGTCGATAAGAATCTTCTCTGTTCTACGTAAGAACAGTCATCTAACGGGTGGCTCTGAAAACTCTGTACCCATACTCGAGTTCGTGTAGTTTCAATTTTTACAAGCAACTTTGAGATTCTTATCGTATCGATAGTGTGTGACACTTTCTGCAAGTTTTGTGATTTTCGTGATTATGAAAATGCCTATTATATCAATTTATTTTTGTGTTCTCTTCAGATATAGCGTTAAGAATTGTCGAGTCTTTTATGGATCTTAATTACTGTAATTGTTCGCGGCAGGGAACACCTGGAACACAGAAGCTCGTTCGACAAAGGCGACCGGTCGAGCAGCATCGAGAAGCCCCATCCGAGTATGATGATCGAAAGCAAAACGGTCACACCAACGACCACGACTACTACCACCACAACGTCGACGATCGAGGGCAAGGCGGCCGTCACAAGGACCGTCGAAACAAAGATGATGACCACGACGGCCACGTCGACCACATTGACTCACTTAAATCTGGACGCGTCGATCACTCCTCCAGCAATCGTGATGTCATCGGTGACACCCCCGCCGATCTCTCCGACGGTCGGCAGAAGCCTTCCGCTTCCGGGGGCCTCGACTTCCGGCGGATCTAGCCCCGTCGGATCTCCGAACGTCCACACGCCCACGCATCCATTGATCCACACGAGGAGGGACTCGACTACTCAGGTAGACTATCGACGAGTTTCTAGTTCCTTGGTCTCGTAGTAGTAAAACTTGTAGTTCCGGAATTTTGTATGCTCTTTCTAAGATCCAGGAAAATGTAGATCGCACGATTTACTCTGGTCAAAATACGGTAAAAATGTTGTCAGTGTTGAGATTTTGCTAAAGCTCATCACTAGAGGGCGGGTCTTTAGGCAAAATAAAAATTTTCTACCTGATTTGCAGCCAACTAGGGCGAAATAGAAATTTATTTTCTTTCTTGATATGTTTGCTAGATCGAAAATAATATAACAGTGTTTTTAAATTCTTCTAATGTTTTCACTGTGTCGAATTACACCTACTCATTTTTGTTATAAACGCATAAAATCCGTTGTCTATTCATCACAAAACATTAGTTGTCGAGAAGTCATTGACCACATGTTCTACTCGCCAGAGATGTTCAGAATTGCAATCCAACGGGAGAACGTAGCTAGAAACAACAGCAGCGCAGCGAAGACATACCAATTACAGTAGATTGCTTCTGTTTCAGTGTTATTACAAGGGGAAGGAGGGTTACGCGAGCAAAACAGCGAGATTGATACGCCAGGCTGCGGCGATAGACGAATCGATGCTACCTGTAGGACGACGTGGGAGTCAGCCGACGTTATCACCGGATCCCGACGAAGGAGGTACACCTATGCAATTGCAATTGCATATTATGACCATCGGATACAAACGAGAACAAAAAAATAAAGAATCTACTCAAATACCTATCTCTATGAAAATAACATTCTTCACCCTACTAAGTCTGTCTCCACTTTCTTCCCTATTTTTCACTTGCATGCGATGTTTCGAGTATTTCGTCGAGTGTCAGAGGAGATTCAGATAGCCTTTTTTTTGTTCCTCGAAGGACGAAGGGCTCGAAGAGACTCCCTGAGCCCGGATTCCGCCTCTTATCCGAGGCGACGCGACTCCAAGAGCCATCTGAGCCCCGACAGGAACGTCGATAAAAGGGATCTCAGGAGGCAGTCGGCTTCCCTGGCCAGCCGGCCACCCAGGTACCTGTTTTCCATCGATTTTTCAACGTGGTGCAAGATAACGTTGCTCCACTGATACAAATCTGCCCAATTCTGACTGTGGAACTACACAGAATTTTGTAGTTGCCTGGCGAAAAAAATATTCGATTGGGAAACGTGTACACCCTACTGTCCATAAGGTACGCGAAGGATGAGTAAAAATTTATAGGCAAAAAATGAGGTATTTTATTTCTCACATTCTATTAGTAAATCGTATACGTTATAAAAGTACAACATCCGCAATCTGACAATTATAAATAAAAGACGAAACAAATTCAGAAGTGACCGCAGTAATGTAACTTATGGACAGTAGCTTTCCTATTAAGTGATTTGAAAAGAATTGACGAAACAATTAAATTAATCGATAGCAAGGGCAGAAAATGTTCGAATGACATATGATTATTTTTGAGTCACGTGTGTAAGAGACGAACAGAATGTTTCACGGTATGAAACTAATGTGTTTCGTCCCAGGTCTGCTAGTAGGACTCGCCGGTAAGGCTCACTTAAAAGTTGACAGCTAAGACTCGCTCGGTTGTTGTTAACAAGCAATAATGCACGAGTTCCAGTCGCGAACACATGATCAGTCGCACGAGTTTACAATTCACATGAACCACCTCAATTTTCGACTCATAGATAGATGTTTTTTTTTATGATCCAGTAAACGAATAATTAAACTGTAATCGTTTAGACAGTTTTCTATTCCCCTTTGTGCTGTCAGAGACCAAACTTGAATAGCCAGCAGGAAAATAGAATTGCACAGTCCTAATACAATTGTGTCCACAACTAGCATACTCTCACCTTGAGATCATTTCATCGAATATATAACTTGTAATTCAACCAGAAACAGAAATAGCTTAGAAAGAAGATCGAATTGCACATACCCAATAGAATAATTCATTAGTATAGTATATACAATTCCACCCAGAACAAACATACAGTATATGTAAAGAAAGTAGAAAATTGCACACACCTAATAGAATTACTCCCAACTAAATCACTTCTAAAAAGTCTGCATTTCGTAAAACCTTGTAGCTTTATAATTCTACCAAAAATAAAACGAACGGGTAGAATTGTACATCCCCCCAAAAAGAATTCTAAAGACAAAAATAAAGTAC
Organism: Lasioglossum malachurum; assembly: GCA_028455605.1. NCBI lineage: Eukaryota > Metazoa > Arthropoda > Insecta > Hymenoptera > Halictidae > Lasioglossum > Lasioglossum malachurum. The sequence continues at coordinate 26,590,857 of CM052315.1, forward strand.
GTACAAATAATATTTGTACTCGGTTATTATCGCACAATTATGTGAAAAAATATTTTGTACATGATCTAAAATTTATAGTTTAAATGAACTTTTCGAAATTCCAGTCTTTGAATTGTTAGGTAGAAGCGTCGAAACCATCATCCGCAACATTCACCGATTAGAGTCGATAGAGGGAGACAAGTAATTACTAACTAGCTTCTGAGTGTCGTCACACTATCTGTTCTAAGTGTATTGAGGTTCGCCTCGAGTCGGTGTCTCTCCGAGATTCAATTGTTCGTGGCTGATCATCGATTTTTGGTCTTAGATCGCCGGATGCGTCGTCTTGCTCGTCGAGAGAGCCGAGTCCTTGCGCTCGACAATCGAGCATCCAACAGGCTCCGATCGTGAGAAGACAGTCGGTGACGGACGAAATTATGATGGCTCGTGGGTTTAGGCGACAGAGCACCACCGAGGAGATGATTCGGTGTCGGAACTTCCGGAAACAGAGCTCGCAGAGCGACGAGGTGGTGAGTTTCCAACAATTTTCACTGACCCTAGCGAAACCAACGAAAACAATGAACGTGTGGCTTTATGCTCTATCCGATAGTGTTCCACGTTAAGTGGGATGACAAGCTGAAGCCACAGTAATACTTAAACATTTTCGTTTTATTTCTGTGATCAGGTGCAGCGATTTAGAGGCCGTAGAGACAGCTCAGCGCAAATTACAGATGGCACGTTCGCGTCGATGACAGTGGAGACATCGAGCACCGTTTTCGACAGTAGTACGCAAACTGGTGAGTGATATGCGTTGTATTTGTAAGAAGTTTCAAGTGTGAAAAGGAATCGTTTTAATTTTCTTTGAAGAAGTCTCGAATTTCGCGCCGACGCGAGAACGATTGATTTCTTTTCGAAATTCGCGCCGCATGTGTCCATAATTTACCGACGGTCGACACAGATGCTGTAGATGATATTCAACTTTCCGTATTTGTGGAGGTAATTGAATCGTACAATATATTTCTCTATATACTCTGTTAAGCGAAATGGACCCATTTGAGGGTCTAAAGAGATTCAATAAAAAGAAAAGAAAAAATTGCACAAGATATTTCTGCATAGAAATTTTGTTGCATTAAACTTTCAAGATAATACCGTAAAATAATTAATTTCATCCAATTCTGACGATGAGCGTAAACGGAAACAGCCTTTTATTTTTTTTTATTATTTTATTTATTATTTTATTTTAATTATATACTTATATCTTTACCTATCAAAGAGGTAAATCATCATTTTAATAAAAAAATAATCTATTTCTAAAATTTCATCCAATTCTGGCGTTGGGTATAAACGGAAACTCCGTCAAACTTTCTTACACGGCTCGAAACTAATTTTCTGAAGCTTACCTAACTTCATTAAGAACTGCACTCAAAGGATTTTCCTTATTTTTTAACAGGCTGCAATCTTTAGATACTTAAAACATAGCTAGATAAACTATTGTAGTGTAATCTAAAATATATTTTACTTTATTGTCGTAGCAAAGGGAATTGTGACAAACAAAAATTAATTTCAACCCTTAATAAACAGCAATACTCGAAAATCTCAAGGAACTTCCTTATTGAACAAAATACCTAGCACCTCGGAGATTCAACACTTCTCTTTTTAAAAAATTCTTAAATACAGAAATCTGCACCTCTATACCAATAAAAAAACGTGGTAAAAATAAAAAATTTGTACCGAACAAATAATCTTCCGTTGTAACGAAATAGCTGACGACGAAAACCGTCAGTCCCTAGAAATCCTCCCTCTCTACTGCTCCGACATCAAAAAATCCCAAAGTTCGACGTTAGAAACAAGTCAAAAGTCGCGCTGTCCCCGCTCGTGGTCTCGTTGGAACGGAGCGTGGCGACTTGCGCCGTGGCAACCCCGTGGTCAGCCGGCGCGGCGTCCCGACACCATTCAGCATTTCCTGAGACGCAGGCGTGGTGCCAGTGGTTGTAGTTCCGACGGTGCGACGCTGGGTGCATGACAGTCAATAGCCTGCCAAATAGAGAGGCAGCCCGAGTAGCTGCCTGGCGAGCGTGTCCTTCTCGTGTCACACCGTCGTCTTACCAGGATCTTCTAATTAGTAAAGACCACAACTCCTAAACAAGAGCTCCATCTGAACCCTTGGAAGTGGGCTGAAAAGTGTCCTCGCAGTCCAGAATGGGGGTCGGTGATCGAGGAATCACTGCGGTATCCTGATCGACGATCGAACCAGTGTATCATAGTCCTGTACATCAAGCGAAGGAATCGTGGGAGGGTCTTAGAGGCTCCTAGAGTCCTCGGGATCGAGGCTAGTGGTGATTCACGGGGTGACCGCGTGTTGACAGTCTCCGTTGAGGATCACCTGTTCCGAACTACGGTCTGTTTACCTCCGAGAGATCGATCCCGCTACAGGACACCACCGCCAGGACCTAGTCCTGTGGATTGAGAGTCCAGCTGGCCTAGTCAGCGACCAGGCCGCTTCGATTTCTAGTTGGCACGATGGGTGGTGTCCATCGAGATTTGAGATTGAGACAGGTGGGCTAATTCCGAGATCCACAGAGTCCCGCGGGATATGTTTACCTGGCGGTCTCGTGTCTTTCGCGAGACAACGCAGCGGTGTCAGCGCTGACAGGACGCAACCACTTGTGGCGGTGACCGTGTGCAAAACAATTCGATAGCAGTCGGCGAGTACTTGGAAGCCGTCCAAGGACTCGTGTGGTGAACCGTGGTTCATCTCTTTCTCTCACTTTCGCGGGGTGTCCTCGTGACCGCGAAGGATCTTCGATGCGATCCTCGCGATCATTGTGCTCGCGGATGATCGGTGGTGCGCGTGTGAACATTGTGCTCGCCGCGTACACGGTGGTCACCTGTGACATGTGATACCAGGTGCACGAGAGTGATGGGAAAAAGGACTCGCGAGCACCCATGAGGGAGTCCGTTCTATCCACTGCGACGGGATGAGGTTGCTACACGTCGATCCGCGGTGTCAGGTAGGAGGGTTCCTCTTTGGGGATTTCATGTTGGTTAATTTAATCTATTCGTTGGCATCTCGTACGTTCAATGATTCTGGTCATTTTTTATATTTTATACGTTGACTTTGATTTACTAGCAAACAATGGGGAAATAATTGTTCCTCAGCTCACTGTTAAAAACTAACACTACGTTATATTTTAAGTTTCACTGTTTGTTAGCATTGCTCTTTATCGAAGAGCTTTCCGAACTATCGAATAAGTTAGAAAATAAGTGACATTATATAATTGTTTAAATGAGAGACACAGTAACTTTGGAATACTTTCCCGTCTCAACCTAATAATTTTATTTATAACAAAACTCAATCGTCGTGTCCTTTGAGATGATATTATAAAAGGTCATGTTTAACAAAAAGTTTGTTATTTTACTTTTATATAAACATTTTCATATATTCACATCTCGGTTAACAATCACGAGGAAGTTCTTATTTTTAAAATGTCTGCTTCACTATCGAACCATTTCAGTTTGATTGGAAAAGATAATTTATTTGATTTATTGGAGATGTGCACCCTGAATGAGACAAATATTTCCATTAATATTTGACTCGATTATCTAACGTAGCACGGTTTGACAAATTGATACTTCAGCGCCACGTGCGATGTTCGCTCCTATTTAACTCGGCGTTGCTTGCACGAAGCACAGCACGCCCAAGCAGATTTAATTGAGGTAAATTTATTCAAATTCACTGATTAAAATTCAACGAAATTTAATCTCCTGTAAATGACTGCGATAAACCGTCGAGAATATCTCATGGAAATGTTAAGAATTTCCAGAGCGAGGGTTGTAGAACTCGTATCAGCTGAGCAATAGCGCGAATATTTTTGACCCGAGTTGCGTACGGTTGAAATACGATTACTATACTGGAAGTTCGAATTTACGAAGCTCCCTTCTGTTTTCGAATAACGCGGACGGCGCGGCGCGGCTTTAGTATTTCCGATATGGCAGCAACTATCAGCGGTTTCATTCGACGGTGAAGATCGCGAGCCGCGCGTACCCTCCGTGAGAAATTTTCATCGCCCATTTTACGAGCGTCATGATTAGCGGACCGTAGAAACGCGTCTCGTTAGAATACTTCTATTGCCCGCCGTGTTTGACCGTTCTCGTTGAAAATTCACCGTTTAGGAGGGCGTCATAAACGCGGGAAACGCGTTCGTACCAGGATTTTTATGAGGCCCCGTGATTCTATCGCGTATTTAACGCGCGCACACGCACGGAGAATAATGCTTGGTTATTGTATACTCGTCTGCAGTGTCGTTCAAAATTAAAAATTACACCACTTTTATTCAACGGACGAAGTGCACGTTTAATAGAAAAATCATGACTGGCAAATGAACTATTATAATATCAAGGTTAATAAACAACGACCTTTATTCCGCTTTTGCTAGGCTAGAAAAAATATATCAATGAAAGTCCGGCCGTTTAAAGGGGAAAATGGAGCGTAAAGTTGACTCCAACGAAGGCTATTTAAATTAACAATTTTCCCTCACCCTTGCCCGTTCCCGTGGAAGGATTAAAGTATGTATTCTTAATGAACAAAGAGAGATGTCTAGATTTTGTTGCAAAACTTTTTCTTCTTGGATTAATACAGCAGGATACAATAATTTCTACAAGATACATTTTTAATCAAATTTACTGAAACATCTGCTGTATCAATTTAATGATGAGAACACTGTGCAGATCTTTATGCAGAATTGTCTAAGTGGATTGTAAAATACAATAGACAGATGAAAATGTACTCCTTTTACGCTGTCCTTTCTACGTTTGGCGGGGTCACAGAAAAATAGTAGAACTACACGATCTAAGAAAACACTCTTTGCGTAGTAGATTTAACATCAAGAAGTTTCCGATCAAGAAAATTATTTTCGAACTGAAGTATACTCCTTTCGAAATTTCGCATAACTATCCCCTCGTCGCAAACGATCCGAAAGTTTCGAGGGTCGCAAAAAGGAACAAAATGTAAATGACTTCTCGCAGTTGACGCTGGAGAAAGAATTCTCGCCAGGGATAATCAAGGGGACAGATATTCCCGAATAAAATTAAAAGTTGGTTACGGTGAACCGGCGGAATCACCGGCAGAAGAAACGTTGTAATGACTTCCGGTGCTCGGAGTTATTCGAACTTTTTTGCGTAACGAGCGTCTTTCGCCGGAGGGGAAGCGCGCGAATTCTGCTGGAACTTATGTACATCGCCGAGTAAAATTTCGCAGCAAAAATATATCGTTCTGTTTAGCGCGGGCAGAAGGGGCTTCTTATTGCTGAACCCCGTACAAAGGACTTGTAGACAATCACGGGAACACTTTGCGTTGCAGTATAATGAAATCGGATGGCGCGCGAGAGTGCGGTTGTTTGAATACTTGCGCGACTTTCCAAATTATAATTCCACTTTGTATAGAACGCGGCAGGATTTTCCGTTGGGCATTTTCATTCGAGAAGGCAGCGATCTTTTTATTGTGTTAGAAATCACATTTGATCAAAAGTAATTCTCAAACTGCAAACGTGTGTACGATGCACAAAGGTTAAGAAGAGAGTAATTTTTGTGAAACTTACCATTGAAGCCACTTCACCGGAAGAGCATCGTGCAATCGCAAAGTGCGAGGTCAGTCGAGGACGGTTCTAGAGAAAGATTTTCCCAAGACGTAGAAAAATTCGCTGATCATTCTTAATTCTTTTCCTTTCACCGTAAGACACCGCCCCTCTCGCAGTTTCTATTACCAAAGCCGCATCCCTCCCGCGAGAACTATCATTCGTCCAATAGCATGCACTCAACGGAACCGAAGGAGGGAAGGAAAAAAAGAAGGAAAAATGAAATTGCCCTTAATTCGCGAGCCACAGACTAATGCAATCCTCCGGAGCGGCCTGGGTGTTCGCGACTCCATTTCGAAAATTGCGTCAGGCTCTGCTTCCGCATTCTCTCTCCCTCTCTCTGTCTCTCTCTCCCTCTCTCACTCTCTCGCCCTCTACCTCCGGGGTACGGAATAATAACGTGAAAAATACTCGTGTATCCTTCGCAGCCGTTCTTGTTCGTTGCCGATCCCTCAATCTCGATTGCCGTTGCCTTCTTTCCTCAGCGGACCGTCCTCTCGACGGATTTTTCTCGGACCCCTTCGCCTGGGGACGGAACTGACACGAGAATCGCGCGAATTGATGAATTGATATCACTGAACAACTTGTGACATGTTATTGTGCCATACTAACAAGCCCTGTTGGCCAAGTGGCCGTCTCCAATTTGGATCAGACTCGAAAAAATTGTCGACGCGAGGAGCAAGAGCGGTGACCCACTTTTTTTTTTTAAAAACGTCAATACATTGCGGATTTAATCGATATCTACTATACAAAGACGTATACGGGATGGATCACGTTAATTATTTTCGTTATTAGTCGGCTGATCGAAACTCTTTGTCATGGATGATACAGTTTCGAAAAACCTGAAGGTCACGACTAGAGTGAGGATCGTTATGTAACATAAACATTTCTTTAATGTTTTTAGTAGGATTTAGTAACGATTTTATGACAAGAGTTTGTAAAATACGTTTTCGCCTCTCGCACATTTCGCGATTAAAGTTTTTCGAATTCGGTATCGAATACCAGACCAGTCGTATATCTAAAGTTCTGCTCGAGAATTAATGGTTCCTGAGATAAGCGATCAGACACGGTTTGCTACCCCAACTTTGGGGGCTGTTTTCACCCCTTGAATATGAATGATTCTAAAAAAATACGTGAGGAATATTTTCGAACATTTTCAAGGTATCGCGGCTTCTAAATAAAACAAAAAGTGTTCCACGTGTCCAAAATTATTCCACCTCGTATCGATGTGGAACCCTCCTAAACATTCCTTTCATTGTTTAACTTTGTGCAAGTTGTTGCATAGTTTCTATGTACATACATATAAAAAGAACTCAACTTCTAGAGGTCCTACCGCGTGAAGTATGTAACTCATGACGGCGTTGAGACGTCATTTTGGACGCCTTTGCGACGAATTGTAGAAAAATGGGGAGGGGATTCGTCGGCGACGGAGAAGAGATGGTTAAAAAAAGGAATGGTGGAACGAGGATCGCTCGGTTCGTTTCCTTCAACCACTTGTGGACTCGGGAACAGGCGTACAATGCGGGAGCGCGGACCGAAGACGGAGGAAGAGGAATTACCGTGCGCTCTGAATGGAAATTCAATCGAACGGCCTGATCGTATTATTCCCTAATGTAACCTCTTCCTCCCGGGCCGAGCAGCGTGACGCCGACCTAATGGGCTTTTAATCGAAAAATGTTAATCGAGCGAAGGGACTGACGCGCGCGCTCTCCGCCCTTTATGGGAGTAGACTCGTTTCCAGGATTGCAGGGGTGCGGGATTCGCCTTCTCATTTCTTGATAATACAAACACGGGGTTTTTCACTAGTCAAAACGCTAGATAAAAGATCGATCTAGGGCGCCATCTACCTCGAAAGTCCTATTTCTTCGTTTAAAAGGCGTTATTTGTATTATTTCGCAGCATGTAACTATGAAAATAAGTACCTTGCAATCTTGAAAAAAGGAGTCTATCACATTATGGGATTTTTCAACCCCGTGTACTCCAGGTATCCGCTCGTCGCGCGAGACCTTTGTCGGATTCGATCGTTCCCCGACAGCAGAGATTATTCATGGTCCTCGTCGTGAAGATTTCTTCTTCCTTGAAGTTGATTTATAAGTGTCTCGCCGTGAGAAAAACGCGACCAATCATTCTTCTCGCGCGAGACAGCGATAAATTACCAGGACCGACCCAGGCATTGAGTTGTACCACTGGTTTTGCTAATGCGCTCAACGGATTTGGCGTGTTTCGGTCGAGACGAGTAAAAAGCAATAATTGGAAGCTTTGTTGGGTCCATTTTGAAGATTGCAGTGGATAAGTGACTATTTTTGGTTGAAATTGAACAAGTCGTTTGGGAGACAGTCTTCTTCAGACGGGCTACTAAATAAAATAATTTTTCTGTCTCCTTTTATACTCTGTGTTTGAATAAATATTCCCACAAATAATTTCTCTAGTTTGAAGAAACAGTGCTGCGACATTTTAGAGAGTTCGTTGAAAATCGTCAGTGTCGCTGAACAAGTTAAATTGCAGTTCCACTGTTTTATTGTACTTCACTTGTAAATTATTTTCGTCCTCTCTGTGAGTATGAATGATGGTCTACAAAAAGTCACTTGCCAACAGCAATCTAAATATAAAATTCATCAAAATAGCCGTTCCCATATTTCCAAGTAATTGGTTCAATAAAAACCGAGTACAACAAAACAATCGAAGCACTCACTGTGGATTGATGTTAAAAGAAGAACCGCCGCGCGTACACACTAGCAGATAGAAAACAGGAAATCCTTTCGCGGGATTCCAGCAAAACCGAGGAAGGTCCGTCAGAAAAGCAAAATTCCAATTACAGAGCTGGCATCAAGCAAAGAGAACCGTTTGCGTGTTCCCAACATCGTAATTATCTCCCAACAAAATTTTGATTCGCGAAACTGCTCGTTATCTTTGCAAGCCGCAAGCACAAGATACGTTTCCGAAGTCTGTGTATGTATGTCTTGCTTGTCCCCGATCTCGAAAGAAAATTCCTCAAGATAACGAAGCTTCGCTGAGGGCTGGACGCGCCGTCGGAAATAATGAGTGCCGGGGTCAAACTTAAATCCGAGCGAGAACGGGTTAATGTCATTACCTTCGATTTCGTCGTGCCGAGGAATCCGTTGTAATTGACTTCATCGGTTTCATTTTCCTTTTTCGTTCTCTTCTTCTTCTTCTTCTCTCTCTCTGTCTCTCTCTCTCTCTCTCTCTCTCTCTCTCTCTCTTTCTCTCCCTCTCTCCTAGTCTGGCGTTCTTCGGGGTTACTCGCCATGGAATCCCGTCCGCAATAACTGGCCGAAGAGTAATTATCATTTTCACGGGAGCCGGGGCCGTAATCGGCGAGCAGTCCCGCAATTCCAGGAATTTCATTAGTTTCGATAAATTCAGCCCCCGGCCAGTTCTCTCGACCGTCTTCCGTCATTAATTCCCGACAACGCGGTCGCATTCATTACTAATTCCTATCTAACACGCCAACCTGATCCGGCCGCGGATCGATCCGATCGGGGCCGTCCCATTATAGTTAGAAACGTCCTAATTGCCCGGTTTTTATGCGACGCCTTCCACCAGTCACGTCTCGTATCTGGTTTCCTCTGGATCGCGTGTCTACCGTCTCGCCGGAGCCCGATTTCCAGATAAATATACATAAACTTTGTTATCTTGGTAATAAAGATAGGTAACTAACGGAATTCTCGTGCACAGAAAATATGCCACGATTCTTTAACGCAATGCAAACATTTAACTACAATTTTCAGTATTCTAAACTGTAAGGCCGACTGTTCTTTTTACAAATGTCTTCAACGATCCAAGATTTGTTAGACAATGTAGGAATGAACAGAAATATGAACAGAGAATAAATGTGATCGTTCATAGTATAATTGAAGCACATTATCCGATCGATTTAAATAATGACTTTTCGTTTTTGGTTCACGAGGCGTAATCCTGTCGGCAACGATTTTCTTCTGCGCTGCCACCGTCAAACGAACGATATCGCACGACGAACGCTGTTAATTAACGCGGGAACGGTAATGGCGAACTATCCGGACCGTGATTCCGCTCCGAACCGATCAAATAAAATTGAAACTCGAAAGTTCACTCAGGCCGATCGCGAACAATTGGCTCAGCGGTTCTGCAATTGGCTCGATACGTGGACCTATGTATTGCTAGTTCCTGGAGTTTTGTTTCTTCTTTGCAATTTTTTGATACGGTCGAAGGAATACAAGATTGCCTGAGATTTTATTCATTTTGTATTAGTTAGATCATTATAATATCTGTATAAACTTAATGTTAATTTTGATATCTTTTAATTGATTAGGAAATTCTTCGTGACAAAAATGACATAAAAATATCATTTATTCTCTCTCTCTCCCGTTCCAGATTATTATTTTTATATTTAATGTATTTATAGTTGGAAATAGAAAGATCTTGAACAACGATTCAGACGCTCATTGAAGTATTCGAGATAGGATCCGCATGATTTATAATAATCTGGTCGACCGCTGTTATCTCGCTTAAAGCTAGCGTCGGAATAATATAAAAATTCCCTTTAAAATATATTCAGTGACCTTAAAATTTCGAAAACTTTGACCTTACGGCAAACGATCTTTATCCTGATCTTATGAATATTATTAGACACACGTAGTGACATGTAAATCTAACATTTACAAGCGAGAACGCGGTACCGCATTATAGGTGATTTTTATCATCGTGGACTTAGTATGCAAAAAGATTGCACTGACTTGCATTCGATTGCCGATTTGGTTCTAAAAATATTGGATTTTTAGACCGAAACCTCCATGTTACATAGCTGCAATGTGAAAGTCAAGGAAAATTAGTGCTTGCAGAATTTCTTTGCTTGTTTTGGAGACTTGCATATTTTCAAATTCATTACGACCGGTGGTGGTAGGTTTAGTGTTAAAAAAATGTTCATAGATAGAGAAAATTCATATTTTTAAATAAAAATTTAATTTTTTCTTAACGAACGATTAATTAAAATGTTAATGTAACAATAAATTCGTGATCAGCGAGTCCAAGAATCCAGGTCAGAATCAAACCACTAAATACAGTTCAAACTATATCGTGTAAAAGCTAGCAAAATTTAAGTAGAAAGTAGAATTTTACCAAATGGAAGTAAAAATTGCTTGATCGGAAGAACAAATATCGGTGTCCACCGCGCAGCGAGGAGCGGCGTTTTATGGTTGAAAAAGAAAGAGAAAAAGAGGATCTCCTATCTGGACGTTACAAATGGATCGTCCGGTTTCCCCACGACAAAATAAAATAGCATCATGGGTTCGACGTCGATGGGAAATCCGAAGAAAAATCGGGGGAAGCGTCGCGTGCACGCGAGACAGTCATGAATTCGGGTCTAATTGCGTTTCACACGGTGAACACAGTTTTAATTGCATTCACCGTGCCGCGCGCCGGTTCAATTTTACAGGGCCGTCGTCCTGGCGCGGCAGTCCGACGTGTTTCCAGTTTTACGCTGCTCGATTCTCGGCCTCTGGGCTTCGGGCTAAAGCCTCTTTCACTCTTAATTCTTTTTTCTTTTCTTTCTTTTACGAGCCGTGACAGATCCCGCTTTCAGATGCCGGAAACCCGAACGCAGATAAGCGAGGTGGTTGTTGCCGCACGCGGGGATAACCCGGCGAGGTTAAAGCACCGATAAACCGGCCTTACGATCCTGACGCGCGTGCTCCAGTCGCATAACTTCTTTTCTTTTCTTGCTCTTTTCCTCGCCGAGGAAATCCGCGGCGCCGGAACGACTCGTCGGAAATTATTAAAAGAACGGACAATTAAGAACGTACATCAAGATCAAAACAAGCAATGAACACTTTTTGGCTGTGGTGACGTCGTCTTCGCGCAGAATAACATAGAAATGAATTTCCTCTTCTCCAGCGTGATTAATGTGTTATTCTTCATTGAATTATGGGATGTTTAATATACCGAGCGAGAAATAATTGCTGTGTACGAGGAATGTATTCCGAAAATTTGACCAACAACGTGTCTCTCGCCCACGATAATTCCTAAGTTCCGAACACAGAAAGAAAGTTCCATCGTCCTCGACCTCGGCCGAGACTTTCATCGGGCATTGTTCAACAGAGCGCCGGCACAAATAAAAGCCGGAGAATAATCGTAATTTCCCTTGACGACGTGTTTATTGCGTGGCGGACTCTTTGCGGGGAATAAATAAGAAAACTTGTCTCCTTGGAGCTGTCGAAAACCAGCGGCCGAGGAGCACCGTTTTAATGAACGGAAATGAAATGGGAAACGAGGAATGAAGCTTTCCATTGAACGAGAACGCGATATTGTTCCTTCGAAATCAATTATTTCTCTGTCTCGAAAAAGGACTGTTGAAAAAACCAGTGCAAATACTCTACAATTTTTATTCATCATTCTAGCTGTATGCTTTGTCTACGAAAGGCTAAGGGTTGCAATATGTGGAAAATCGACCGCCGTCAGTATGCGGGAAATGAGTTTCCGGACCCCGCTAATTCAGATAAAAAAATCCAATATCCGGCAGCTTAATACGAAAATATTAAAAATGTGTTGTTCAAGAAATTTCAAACGTAGTACTGCACTCTCTTTACTATTTCTGAAACAGAAATTTGTGTTTCCCACAGAAAAAGAATTCGCAACGCGGATAACGTTCGCGCAGGAAGTTCGCTGATGCGAATGAGAGTGCATCAAATCTGTTTTTTGCAGAATTGATCACGTTTTAAGCACAAACCCGCTTGCAGCTCGCGCGAGCGTTAACCCTTCACGCTCGAGCGTACGCTCGCACGTAGAGAAGCACAGAACACTTGGTTTTGTCCTAATGGTCCTATCGATTGAACCCGGGGCCCGCCTAATCCCAAGAGCTTTACATTAACAATTTCCTGTTACGCGTAACCCGCTTTTTTCCCGAGCTCCGGTCCGAGCGGAACTCTTCCGGGCCCGCGCGAGGCGTTCGCGCTCCGCGTAATGTAATTGGAAACGGGCGCCGAGAAAAATTCCCCGTTCTGTTTAATGGACCCTCGTTATATTCGAAATCGAAGAATCTGCACAGCTGTTTAATGGACTGCGTTCCGTGCGATGTTCTTACTGGCGCCAAGAGACCGGACAGAGAGGAAGTTCTTCGGCATACTGCAATTAGATCTCTCTTATAATTTCTCTGCTCTGACTCGCCCCTCTGCTCGCCTTTGCTTGAATCCGATTGAAAATTCAATTCAAACTGCAATTCGCAGTCGATTGTCTATTAATCTTTAAATATCGAGCTCCTGCACGTTGCTGTATGTTCGTGAAATAGTAGGTGAATAGAATACGATGCAATATCAAAAAGATTGTTGACTTATTGACCTTGAAATTGATTTTGCGTAAGTCCAGTCTGAAATCGTTAGCTTTCGGGATGTTCGAAAAGAGGAAGTCGGATGTTTCTCGTTTCAGACGTAGAGCAACGTTCGTATACAAGGCGTCGATCGGCCGCTTTTCCACCCCCGGTTTTTCTCGTGTTTTATATTTAACGACCGCTCGTGTCGTCGAGGGGTGTGGTCTCTATGTTCTGTTCCCGGCGACGCCGTGGCCACCATAAAGAATTCCAACGCGTGCCGGCCACGGAATTTTGATATCGGGGGCTCTCGTGACCGTACGGAGCCATGCGTCTAATTGCGCGCACGCACGCACGCATAAACGCACCCACGCACGTGCTCTCGCGCGCGCGGGAGAGCCAACATAGCTATCAGATACGTCGTCGCCGCCCTCGACATGAATTATCGGTCTCATAGCCTGTCCACTTACCGCCGCCTGATAGTTCGCCGCTCGTAAGGCGGAACGGCGCGACGTAAAGCCTCGTTCACATTAGTCAAGTTGTTTGACTTCGTGACTCGAGAGACTACGGGCAACTCGGTGCTGTTTTATTAAACGCGGCGTCGCCGTTGCTCGCTTACCTCGAAACCCGATGGGATCTTTCGAGTCCAGCAGACAACAGGTTCGCAGTCGCTGTCTACGGAAACTTGGATGAATGGTAGCTTTTTGTTAGCGTTACATCGAGAAAATAATGACTAGTTTAACGCTAAACTTACCAGCGCCGGTCATATGACCGGTCTCAGAGTTTTGATTAATTTTACTTTTATTTTCTTCACGAAGTATTCGTTAACGGCGCGGAAGAAACTGTCGATCGAGCTCGAAGGGGATGAGTCGAGCGAAATTGATCGATAGAATAGCTGACGGGAGAAAATCGGACCGACGAGAAGCCCGTTCCGTATTCACGTTTGTTCCAGCCACTTTACGCGTTTATTCGACGGCTCAGTTCTCATCAGGTGCGAAGGGAGCCTCGAGGTGATGCTCCTTTAGAGCAGCACTCGTGTTATTAATAGGAGACCATATGGAGGGCTCGGAAATCAATCAGTGTGACCCCCTGAGTCTGAAAAGTTTAGAAGAACACGCGGTGTCTCGGTTTAATTAGATCACAAACTATGCTACGTAAGAGTAGGTTACAGCAAGGAATATTTTCTTACAATTATTTACGACGACTTGTTGCTAATTTAAGAGAAGGGAACAAGTTTTGACGGACATAGCGCACTGCATTCCAATGAGTTATGGATGTAAATGAAGCTTAATGGAGCCCCAGAAACTTGGGGAAGTACCGATTGAAAATTAATTATCTTCATAGTTCTAATACCCTATAAACGACGCTTTCATCAATTTAGGATTAAATTATTAAAACACATTCTCCCGAAGTTTCGATTAATTTAAATAACCGTTTTATCTTCATTAGCAGAATTTTTACTTATTCTTCAATGTGAATTCTCTGTTTTAATCTAGCACTGCTACCCTGAGTAACATGTATGAATTGCTTAATCTCTCATGCAAGGAATTATAATAGATATTTCTCAAAAAAATTATCAATTTCATACGAAGGAGTTTATTGAATTGATTTGATGTTAAAGTAGAAAATGGTTCCTTTTCACACATGGAATTTCGGATTAATACAATTTGTTTTGTTCTTTTATCTATTGTTTTAAAAATTAGCTCGGGAAAATATGAATACGAATAAGGTCTGCAGTCTACGAAGACTGCAAAAATATCGTAGGAATGCAATAGCGTAGAGAAACATATTTTCCTCTTCAAAGAAGGGAACCTAATAAATGTCCTTTGATCGAGTCGAGGCGATGTCAACCCACATAAAATATTTACCACTGTATCTGCTACAATTTATTGTTTCAAGAGCCGTCGCCGTTGTACGACAACAATCACTACCATGAGGAATGCCTAAAATGTAACAGCTGCGGCCTGAATCTCACGGGACCGAAACAGAAACAGGCTAGACGGTGAGTACCAGAAAACCACACAAACGGTGTCTGTTGCACGGGGCCGGGCAATATCGTTGATACGACCGTGGCTCCCTCCCACTTCCGTAATTTCGCCCGACAGCTGCTTTAATTTCCTATTTATTGAGAAAACGCCACGGTTCGGTTACGCAATAAATATCCCCGTTTGCTATCTCGCGAACGGTCCCGAGAAAATGGGAATCATTTGTATTGCGCCCTCGTTCCCTCGGCTCCGAAACAAAACTTCCGATTATACGCGGGTAAAGTGATTTTAACCCTTTTAGGCTCAAGGTAACGATCCATCGTTACCCTGTTACTTGCGGAAAAGTCCGTCGTAAAGCTTTACTGTTATCGCCTTTTATTTCCGACCAACTTTTACTTTTCCCGCAGGATTTTCAACCCCTGTACGACCCTCCGACGAAAATTCACGTATTCTTCGATTCTGGATTCTGTGAAATCCTCTGTTTTCTACAGTTCGGCTATATTTTAATGGTTTTACTCAAATTGTGAGTAGGAGTGAATGAATGTATCCTTTTTGTATACTTTGAAACTGTACTTTTTGGTCAGTTGTGTTCATTTTGACCGACCTCCCCGACATTTTTAACAGTTTATTTCGAAATGTAATAACGCTTTTTCCGAGAGAATTGTCACGGAACGCTGCCGACCGCGATTCAATCAGTTAAAACATCCGTCGGTCGTAAAGTTTGAAACGCGCATCACGCCGCCGGCTCCAGTAATTTCCATCAGTGCGATTAAACTTGTTTCGCGTTTGTTCTGTTTCTCTCTTTTTCCACAAGTGTTGTTGTTGTTGTTTCAACGTTTAAGACCGCGATAGAATGGCTGATTCCGGATGACTATGGCGCGGGAGCCCGGAAATTTATGCGGGACTCGAGAGCGATCGACTGTAATTCGAATTGGCTCCGGATATGAAACAGCTTTCCACCATATTAGTGTGGCGCGGGGTTACATCTACAAGATTATAAGAGATTTTACCGAGCGATTTTTATCTGTCACAAATGTTGAAATTTTCTGGTACCATTTTAATTACAAAATGTAAATCAGTCTGGCGATTATTAAATTCTAAAAACCTCAAAATTGTAACCAGACGCTTGCATGCAACAAATTTAATATTTAAATTGTATTAAGAAATATCTCATAAAATAACAAATCAGTTGTAACATTTGTCTTGTCTCACATGAAATTATTTCAACTGTATAATAGTGCTATTTTACAATGAAAGTTGAGAACACCTACGTCCAGTTTGAGCTAGAGCAATCTTTCGAGCGATTTTCTAATTAATTAATGATTCGAAGAAAGACGAAGATAGTAAGCGTATTAGCAGCTCGATTGCCTGGAAAACAATTTGATTCGATTCGTGATTCGAAGCACTCCTTTCCCATCGTACTGATTTTAATTGGTATTGCGTGAATCCGGGATAATAAAGGATGATAGACGAGATAAGAGGGTCGGCGTGATCCAATAACGACCGCCGTCGGGACGCCACGGATTCAATTTTTATCGACCAGATTAAACTTTCATGAAACTTCCAGACGATTGTTTTCGCACCACGATAATGTTTCCTCGAATTTCAAAACTGTTATTCTTCCTAAGATGCCGGCTTTAGAAACTCCATTCGCTTGTATTAAATATTTTCAGACCGACAACTTCCGTTTAATTCGCTTCTCGAACTTCGTTTCGGACTTTCCAACTTGTACTGTTCGAGGCTTGAACCTTTAGAAATTGTAACTTTGAAACATCTTTAATTTTTATCTTCTTAATTATGTTAGTTAATAAAGCATATCAGTTACGCGAGTTATTCCCATTCTTTTTATTCTGATAATATAATAGCTTTGTTCAAATCTATGAAATAATTGTCTCTTTAAAATATTGGGATTTTAATTTATAAGCAATAAGAGTGAGACCATTATAAATTTTATATGAAAGATTCCAAGATATATAAGATATTTCGTGTACAATTTTTTAATGTACATTTTCGATCAACAGATCGTGCTTCATATACAATTAGGCTGTGAATCTCCATAAAAATAAAATATACTAAAATTCAATTTTCATACAATTTTGGTAAACTGAAAAATTGTCCTTGGTACTGATGGAGTGAACGACAGGAGTCATTCGGATGATAAAATGTGATGAAAATGGGTTCGCAGGTTCAAGAACCAAATACTTTGCGATCTACACTTCGCTGACGTGGCGCTGATGGAGTGCTCGGACTTCATGCAGCAGTTGCGCAGCTTCAAACCACAAAGTTTAGGCTGCGCAGTTGCGAGAAGAAAATCATCAAACACGCTGATCTTCCCGTTGCCGCCGCAAGCGTGCACAGGTAGGATCACCGAGCGATCGATAGATCAATCCTACCGTACCAAAACCGTCTAGATGTAGGCCGGGAAAAAGAGGAAGGAGAACCGACTGGGTTCAACTTTTTACAGTCGCGCATATGCATGGGCTGAAGCTACAGGTGGTTCCTACCAGTTTCTTGCTTCCATCGCGGTTCCGTGTGTTCTATGCGAGGGAACCGTCAATGGTAACTTGGCTAGATTGAACGATCGTTGCGTGAAACGGATTCCTGAACGTTGAATGTTTGCGATACGAGAGCGAAGGATGCAGAATTCGAGCGTACATCACTGACATGAGTGATTGTAAAGGCAAACTGCCGTGCTGCGCTGAGAACCCAGCTCATTAGTCGTCCAGAAGCTGACGTTTACCGTCACTCGTCGTTGCGTGTGTCAGCATCGAGTTGTTATATTGTTCTAATTAAATTTGAATACACTTTAATAGCATTCGAGTTACATCATCGTTCGATTAAAACGTCATACCTACCTGTCGTCCTACACGCGTACAATTTCGAAACGAAATTGACAATTTCCAGCTGAACGGAAGCACGCAGAATACGCGATTACGCGTCTGCTGTTTATCAACTTGTTAATCGAATGCATTGTTAATTTCTATCGACGCTTTAAAATTCTTGTATTAATCGTATTTGTACAATCAATATTATATCTTCCGAAGAATTGTTATTGCAGTCAGATATTCGATGATCTAACTTTAACACGATGATCGAGCTAGCTCATCGATTAGTCAACAAACATTTTTAGAAAAAAGTTATTAAAATATGAAGTTTGAAGTACCGCGACACGTAGTACAATAAAGTTGGCGAATTTACAGCGAATATTCTGCTATTTATCGATTAGGTGTTTGCAACGAAAATCGGAGATTGTATAATTTTTAAGTGAAACAGCGTAAGAAATGACGGAGGTGTTCATTTTATTTCTATTAGGTTGTTGCGTATACACGATTTTTAACCGCAACTGTAACTTTCAATCGACACATCCTGTTTATGAAAAATTTCTTGATTGTACGACGTAAGGTATGCAACGACCTAACGCGTATTTGCGAAACGAGCTGCGTTTTCCTTAGAATATTTCGAGGCGAAAAACGCGAATGGAAAAGTTTGACGCGGAACGGCCGCACGGTCGAAAGGCCTCTTAATCAATTCGGGTGATAAAAACGCGGAGAATTTCATTTGGTGCGTGTTTACTGCTGCTAATACATTTGCCACCGGCCGCAATTATAACGCGGCTCTCGAGCCAGTCGGAGGCACGTCAAGCAAATAAACATGTTTTGCATTCTCGAGTCACTTGTTGTGTCAACAGAGACGGCTTTTGCTGGGCTACAGATCGTTATTCGCTAATCCGGGGAAATTAAAATATCCTGGGAGTCGCGCCGGGCTCCTCGTAACTCTGAACACGAGACCGGGAAATCGGCTCGGGTTTCCTCGCGGATGTTGTTCGAGTTCGTGTCAAGCTTCATTCCTCGGGTCGATCAAACGTTTCCATTCTTCGTTCATGAACGGCTTCGAAGTAAGATATATTGTCTCCTGGGACCGTTCTAAGGGCTGTATTAATTTGCAAGAGCTGCGTGAAATTGTTTCTAGATCCGTGTCGAAGGTACGAAGGTTGTAATTGATTTATGGAGAATGATTGTTGAAATTGTTGAAACAATTAGGGACCTCCTGCATACTGCGAGATAACAAGTATACAGAAAATATTATCGTTAAGAAAACGGGAACTGTACGATCTAAGAACAACGAATACTGAGAAGCTTGAGCTGTCTCGATCCCCGAGCAGTGAATGCCGTCTAATCTGGTACGGGGTCGGGTATATCAGTGTGAACCACTACTAATCCAATTACAAAACTATTTTGTTTTTCATTTTTTTTTTTTCAATGGAAATTCATCACTTATTTGTGACATTTTTCCTGATTAAAATGACACACATCGGATGCTTTCGATCCCGACTTCCTGGCAAGAGGACGACCCTATCGGCGGTACGGTCTTCATATTATTTCATCGTAGGGTGTCTGGTGATCCTCCGTCAGCAGTAGGGTCGTCGAAGGTCGGGGAACAGGAGGAAACTGGAGCGGCGGCGTATCGACGATCGAATTTGCGGAGCACTATAGGCCATTAGTTCCAGCGCGAGGTAGCCGAGATTAGAGGGGCGGAAAGACGACTTTGGGGAGCCAGGATGAATGCACCTCGGCCAGTTCACTATAAGTTCGAATACCAAGCCTGTCTGCAAACAGCTTGGTGTTCTACCTTACAGTAAATCGACCGTGTACTGTCCACGCGCGAGTCTAAAGCCTGAGGACGCCCGGAAGACGATCGTTCCCGAACAAATCGAAAAAGATCTGCCGAAGACGCGACGAGGGACGAAGAACGAAGAGAAACGAGCTTCGGGGAAGGGCAGATCTAGCGTGGGAGCAAAGCATTATCGACGATACGTGCCTAAGTGATCGCGGAGCGAGAGAAAAATGTCTGCGAGACGTTGTCGTCCTTCTCATATTTCCCTCTTATTTCCGTGACGAATGCGTGCGACCCTCTACGAGGCGGATCGAATTCCTCCGTTAATGATTTCAAACCGAGGCGGGTTATAGTGATTTCCCAGCGTCTCCACGTGGCCTCGGCAAACATCTTTGTTTGGCCTCCCTCGCGGCGAGAAGCTGCGCGAACACTTACAGCCCGGCTGTTTGTATTGCTCTCGCCGCGGGGAACTGAAGCTGATAGATTTATCGGCGCAGCGACAATGGGATTTGATCGATGGAGATAATGCGTAAAAGTCCATCTCGGCAGGTTAAGGGTTAAGGGCGATCGATTAATTGAGTCGATGTTTTTTGTTACATTTTAAGGAACCGTAAATTTTTGTAGACGTAAGATCAGGGATATAGGATAGTTTAGAGTGCAAAAGGTAAGTTTCATAAATGCATCCGATTCTTAATCTAACTTTCAGCTTATCACACGTGGCTCGCCTCTTAAATTCTCGGATTGTTTTCGCGAGAACAGTCGCGGTCCACGGATTAAGTGAACTGTTGAAAATTTTCTCGTTCCAGAGGAGTTCTGCACAGAGTTCCCTCACAATCTGGTGCCGACACCTGGCTACTGGATCGAGTGCTCGAGACAGCAGATCCTGTCCGACGCGATGTTGGACAGAAGTGAGAGCGGCGAGTTGGATCCGGACGAGGACCTCCGACGACAGGACAACAACTATTGTTTCGACGAGGAGTCGGAGGTGGCGGAGACTGACGAGGTGCCCAGGAAGAAGACGACCATCGAGGAGCAATGGGAGAAGAACCAGGGATTCGAGCTGACCTCGGTCGAGCAGGAAACCTACGAGAAGTACTTCTACCAGAGGGAGCACTGGAACTACTTCACCGATGACGACGACCTCGGCCCGGTGATACTCAGCATTAAACAGGAGACGCTGAACAACCGGGATCAGTTCAGGATCCTTGTCAGGGCCATCAGCTACACTGTTCACGGCCTGATCCCTGCCAGCTGCGTCTTCGCCGATCGGTACTTGACCATTTTTCCCTTGATTTGCAGCGGGAGACTGACACAAAGTTTGCGAAAATATTTCGGGCGAATATGTTAGGGTCATCTTAGATTCTAGGAAATGTTGCAATCAACGCTGAGCAGTGGTTCATTTTCGTCCTAAATCCATTAAATCCGATGTCTATTGATCAGGCTTTTTTTTGTTAAGAGGGTGGCTAAAACCAGCGTACCGCGTAAACACCCACCCCCGGAACAGCCAATGGGCTGGCCCTCTACTATCTTATTGGCCCGAAATAGTGTCTCTCTAGGGACCTACTCTCCGTATTAACTTCTAGCGAGGACTTCTTCGGGCTAAAACCACGCCTGTTCTTTTCATATTGTCTATTGATCAGACTAGGAGTGTTTGTGGAAAATCTTCTTGTTATTATTCCATTTTATGAGTGCATACAAATTTACGGGGTCGTCCCTGAGTGACCATGTTTGCGTATAAAAGATAACGTTTGACCCAAGTAGCAAGGATGGATGTACCCACTCACTGATTAATTGTTTGTTTTCGTTCCAGATACAATCGAGAGGAAGTGGTTCGCAGTCTAGGCAAAGAGGTGAACGTGAAGCCAGCTTTGACTCTGGGCCAGCTACCAGACACACAGGAGGAGTTGCTGAAGCTGGACCAAGTGTTTATCAAGTCCGAGCTGAAGGTCGGCGTGATTTACGTTCAGGAAGGCCAGTACACCGAGGAACAGATCCTCGACAACAACGAGAACTCGCCGATGTTCGAGGAGTTCCTGCAAATTCTCGGCGACAAAGTTCGCCTGAAGGGTTTCGACAAGTACAAAGGTGGTCTGGACACTATTCACGATCTGACTGGCTTGTACTCGGTTTATACCAACTGGAGGGGCATCGAGATCATGTTCCACGTGTCCACGCTGTTGCCTTATGAGAAGAACGACTCCCAAAAGGTACAATCCACTGAAACTTCAAATCTGAGACTGAGGGATCTATTTCATTTAAATATACAGATGGAGGCCCTTTTGAGAAAGAATTGTAATTCTAATTTAATGTGTGTTTGTCATGTGGAATTATTGCGATAGTCTCAATTTAATTTGATCGAATGGGTTGATGTAAATGTTTGAATGTTGAAAATACGTGTTGTCCAGCTGCAAAGAAAACGACACATCGGCAACGACATCGTGTGCGTCGTGTTCCTAGAGGCTGACAAAACTGCGTTCAGTCCGGCGTGCATAAAATCGCATTTCCTGCACACGTTCATCCTGGTGCGAGTCAGCCCGAGTATAAAAAGGAAAATCACTAGATACGAAGTGTCTGTTGTAACGAGGGACGAGGTCGGAGCTTATAAGCCCTACCTCTGGGAACAAAATGTCTTCGAGAAAGGTAATAAGCGATGCTTTTACGATGATTTCTCGTTCCATTATCTTTTACGTTTTCTCAACTTCTCTTTTATTTTGCACGGCAGCATTAAACGGGAGTCTTTAAAACAGCTAACTCTGTACAGAAAAGACTTTTATTACTTGTCGGGCTCCGGTTATTTTCAACACTTTGCCATTTCTCCACGTCAAGACTCTAATAATAATTTCTGCAACTTGATAGCCCTTCTTGAAGCTTTTGCGTTCGAAAGAATTATTGTCTGCAAATAATAGTTGGAGTGAATTTTTCAATGAAATTATTCAATGTGAGATCGTGTTTGTAATAACTTCTTCAACTTCTTTCGAAGGAAAATGCCCTGGGAAAGGGATATTGAACAAGTGTTAGTGTCCATGTTACTAATTCGACAAATTGACTCGAAATTCCTCGGTTCGCAGGGGCAATGTTCCGCGAGTGGATTCTAACGAAGATTGTAAATGGAGAGAGGGCGAGCTATTCGGCACCGAAATTCGCGAGAATGCAGGAAAGGACGAGGGGTCAGATGTTGGAGGACATTGTGGCCAATTTGGCCAACCACGCGGAGACTGGAAAAATTCCGAAACCGTACAGGTGAGAACACAAACGAGAAACGAGAACAGTGTCGCAACGAGTTTCACATGAACGTAAATTAGTCTCTATTACAATTTCTTAAAACATTTTTCTTCTATCCCCATTCGATAGAACTTAAAACATATACAGCATCGTTTTTCACATTAAAACTTTTTTAATTCAGAAAATTTTGTTTATTTTTTAAGAATTTAATGACATAAAAAATACAATAGCTAACACCGGGATAAATAAAGAGAAGCCACCGATCGATGTTTACGTTCAATTGTTGCGTTGAAAGTGTGTCAACAAACAGGCGAGTCACGGTGCAATATAAATTAATTTGAAATTTCCCTAGGCGTGGTTCCTGGAGACCAATCGGCCACATGAGACCGGCCTCGCCGCTTTTGGACTCGGTCAGAGACCAATTCGAGGATTACGATCAGCTCACTAGGGATTTCACTCGAGTATTCTTGAACAATCAAGAGAACGCGTCGTTGAACGCGAATCTGTTCGACGTGACTTTCTGGGTGCTTAGTCAGACGAAGAAGAAAGTCAGATTCATAGGTGTCAGAGCTATTCTAGCGGTGAGAAGCAGGTAACTGTAATACTTCTTCATCAATCGTAAATAGATCAATTGCCGCATTTACTTTGTTTCAATTTTAAGAACTTTATTTATCAACAGAACTTGTTTCGTATTTTCAGAGTGTTTCAAGAGATGCTGTACGGAATTCAAGCTGGTTTCGGCAATCCTCAGTGTCCGGTCGCCGAAATTCTCGCCAGACCAGTGCCTAGCTTGCTCAGCCCGCAAAAACTGCGAAGTTCGAACTTCCTTCAAGTTCCTCCAATCGACTCACCCAGGTACGTGTCTTTTACAATCATTTCTATCGTTACAATCGAACGATTTTATTGTCCGGAGACGTTTCAAATACGGATCACGAAAAAAACCGCAAAATTGTTGATCGAAATTTTGTTTCCAAATGCCTACGACACGTTAACCCATTTTTGGCCACGAACTTTGGTGTTTCAAACCCCTCTCGTAGAATTAGAAGCAACTGGTCCTTAATTTTCAAAAAAGTCTCCAATTAACAGGAATTTTGTGTGGAATCTATTGTTTGCTCTGTTACATGTGCACAGTCGAATGACCCCTTTAAGTGTTAAACACAAGGTCCTCCCTAATACCGATTAAAATACAGTTGAACCTCGCTCATACGAACCAATTAATGCTAAACCTCATATACAGCGTGTCCCACCTAAGTTGAGAAAAATATCAAAGGATAAAAGCGTTTGGTTCAATGGGGAAAATATGAGGTCAAGAGATCAAGACGAATTATAGACGTACGACCCTCACGTGAGCTTGAATACAAAAAATTCACAGTTCATAGTTTTTGTAACTTACCTGACCAATTTCTGACCTATACTACTTGTCTGACTATGACAAGATTGTCTGATCTGTGACTGGCCTATTCTACGTACCTAAAGTGGAATAAGTTTTAACTACAGATTCAAAATTTACTGGTACTTTTTCAATTATTGTGATATTTCATTCGAATGAGCGAAAAATGGGTTAAAGGGATAAACGAGGAATAGCTGGATATTCGTTCAGCGATAAGAGGGTTGGCACTTGCTCGAATACAGTGATGGACTAGATGCCTGTGGTGTCGTTATCGAATGTACTTCCGTGTTGTATATGCAGTAAAGTCGCGATTCTTGTCAACCAGCCTGTGTTCTGCACGGACAACTATCGCGTACCGACATTATTTCTTTATGACTGCGTCTACCGCACCGACCGGCCGAGAGTTCAATCGAAAGCCGAACATAGAGAAGGACAGCATGTAAGTACGGATCACAGAGAACACGCGGGTCTTTGAACTGTGCCGGCGACTGTCCGCGTCTTTTTCTTTCCCATACGCTGCTCTTCCTTGGCCGGAAGTGGAGTGGGTAAGCACCTGACAACTATTGCGTACCCGGTCGTTGACAACTATCGCGACTTTACTGTACATAGGTACATATATATATATAATTGTAATTATGTGTATTTTTCACGGCACTTCCATGTCTCCTATCCTCACAGCACCGCATGAGAACTATTTTATCACACTGATCAGAAAAATTTCTAAATTCTATCGGCTGCCAGTCGAGTTCTCGTGTAACTTTTCTCTGCGATGCAAGGGGCGATCGGGGTCTGCGGTCCGGTGTCTACATTATTGTGAATGACATGTGGCATGTTTATATTTTATTCTTTATCGATTCTCAAACCGTGTACGAAATAGTACTGAAAGGAGAACCGTGAAGCATTGTCTTGGATCGAGATAACGAAAAACGCACCAGGTCATGCTAATCTATCCCGAGCTATTGAATAGAATCGAGGTGTCGATTTCAGTTTCTCTTTACGTACGTTCCTTTTTCTCACGGCTGTTGTGTTCTTCACACGTGTGCCTTACTGGCTCTATCGAACGGCCTCTACCATGCGGATCTTCTCTATTTTTATCGCTGTAACTTGAGAAGGTAACGCACGCAGGAAAGAGACGTGTGAAATTTCTGGATCGGTCGCGGAGAAAACTACGATAAGAATTTCACGGTGGGAGTCCTGTTTGTTGAATAATTTCTCCGTAATATTCGCAGATAAATGGACAAAAAATTCACTTTTCCACATCGGGTAATAGGAAGCTGGAGAAATTAACTAATTAATTCTCCTAGTTCTGTCATTGAATTTGTTTCATAATACACGACGAATAAATTTTGTAATAAATGAAAAAAATTTCGATATTTCTCTCTCGCTTCACAAGTACAGTGGCGCTGTCATTTTCTTATACAAGCATTTAATATTTTTGTATTTCCATTTTTGGAACTCTTTGCTTCTGTTTTTATAAAATGTACGAATATCTGTAGCTCGAAATTTTTATTCTCTAATCTTCTCTAAGCGATTTTTAATATCTTTGCGACCTCTTTTCTCTGTAATATTTGAAATTCCATTATTCCGGGTGCAGCATGCTGCATTTTCTGAATATTTTTGATAAACACATCGCCGGTAAGGTTAAATATCTGATGAATAAAAATGCTTCGGTATGGAACGCACGTTTTTGATCGGCTTTAAATCGGATTGAACAGCGGAGAACATTTTTCATTGGATACGAATCGAGTGGTGTTGCATGGTGTGCATTATCTCTAAGAAAGGTCCCCGAAGTGGCAAGGTACCGTGCATCGAGTTACCTTCTCGAATCGAGGGAGCGGCATGCGACGATCCGACTTGAAGCAAAATTTTGTCGAAAATTGAGCCGACGGCGATCGTGAACTTTGAATCGGTTCGATAGAATCTCGCACGCAAGGAAGGAAGAAACGTTGTCGAACGAGCTTTCGTCGTTGTCTCGTAATTCTGGTATCTAGATCGATACTCTCCGAAATTAAGTACCCACTCCGTGACTACCTACCCCTCAATGATCCTCTCAATCGGCCGAAGAACCTCCTGAAAGTCTCCCTCCTCCGTACCTTGAGGTGCCGCTCTGCGGTTTCTGTGAGATACTGGCTCTGACCTGTTTAGACCTAAAAGTGTGCCGTCCTCACCGATGCCGAAACGCGCTTTCGCCTCTCTGGGAAGATCTATCACCGCCGCCTGGGGAAGAAGCATCCGGAAACATGGGGGCGGAAACACCCTGCAAACCGAGGATCGGACACGCTGGGCCAGCTCCCAGGACTGCAGCAGTACGTTTCTCGTCAAATTAGAGTATTATCTCCGTAACTGTCCTATCTTCGTAATTGTAATTAAATTATTTAATAAATAAGGAATTAGTTAATAAAATTATTGTAATTTATAGTCTGTATAATTTCATTGTTTCTTCTTTACGTTGCAGACAAAGAAGCGAAAGAAAAGGAAAAAGCTCAACAGCTGGCGGTGCCAAGGCTCAGTGTTTTCGTGGACGCGGAGAAGGTCGATAGAGCGAAATTAGCACAAACAGAGGTAAAAACAACGCTAATTGGATATACAATTAACTCTGCTAGATCGAATCGTAAGCAACTTCGTATGCTCGTTTTCCAGTTCGACATCCTCGAGTTCGATCCGGAGACGTTCAGGATCCTCCTGGATTACTTGCACACGGGCTGCTGTCCCCTAACCTGCAGCAACATACCTGGTCTGGTCTGCGCCGCGGAGCACTACGATCTGCCGGATCTTCTGCAGGCGTGTTTCCATCACGCGAAACAATTCCTGCGTATCAGCATTGTCTGCGTGATGCTCTGCACTCTGGAGAACTATTGCTGGCGGTACACGTCCGCCATGGATCTGGTCAACATGATCCTCGCGTTCATCGAGACCAGAGCGTCCCAGCTGTTCAAGCACTCTGGCTTCCTCACGCTCAGCGAATCGATGGTGCAGATGATCATGTGCAGGGATCTCGAGGTCGACGAGATTGTCAAGTTTGAAGCGATGCTCAACTGGGCCAACAACAGGATCAAGACCAAGCCGAAGGTCATCGACCCGAAGATGGAGTTTAAGGGCATCATGGAGAGGCTCAGCAAGGATCTGAAGCTCTACAGGATATCGCCGCAGGAGCTTATCAGGGTGAGAAGATGCGAATTGAAAGGGACAGTGGTACTGTTGATTCCCCTTTTGCTTGATGATACTGACCTTTTAAATATTTTGCAGATCGTGCTGCCGTCGCACGCGATAAGAAACGAGAGGATCCTCGAGACGCTGATGTACCAGGCGAACACCGGGATGTACAAGAACGTGGACACCTACTTAGAAACGTACGAGAAGAACATTCAGAACCAGAAGAGCTTCGACTGCGGGATCTAAACGACGCGCGTGTAGAATTTTTACGAGTCCTGTCAAACGGTAGAAGCACCAATGAGTACCTGAGAAGTAGTTTCTAACCGGGCGTTCGCCCGGAAGAGGTCGGCTCGTGTTCCAAGCAGAGAAAGAAGGCGCTTCATCCATGCATATGGTTGTTAGCCTTAGCTCTTATCGAAGAGGCAATCGAGCTATTTTGCTATCGAGCCGATGGACAAATCGTAATAGCTGGATAAAAAGTAATTGGTTACTACGACGGATCGGCTGATGTCGGTATAAACAGAATTCTCGGTGGCTGTTTACAGAGGACAGAAGAACCGCAAGATCGACTCGGGATTTAACGAAGCCCTGGCAAAGCGGCTGATAGCGGGGTAGCTCGAACCAAGCTTCCTCGGCGTCATTGTGATCAGCTTCCGCGTCTATCGTGCGGTGTAGAAAATTGTCTAGCTCATAATAGAAATCGTTTTCGGAAAATCGTTCTTCGCCGAAGATCCAGCGGACGATCTAGAGTCTAGATTCTAGAGGACCGAAGACGACCGAGCAAGAGGAAATGCACAAATTTCATATCGTTCTAGGAATAAGGGGGAGCCGAGATGCTGTTGTGTTTGCTCCCCCGGGTTCACTTGTCGAGCGAAGAACTGAGGCTTCGGGACGTTAGAGTCGATTAGACGAAGCGAATAATTAGCGAATCGCGCTGTCGCCCGATTGCTGAAAGTAGTCTAGCCATCTCGAAAACGTACCGGACCGGAGATCACCCCGAAACAAACATCCTTCGTCCAGAGCATAGTGGTGCGTCGAGATAGAGGCGGAAGAGTCTTGAGCCGACGATGAGGCGCCGAACATGACAATCTGTATTATAAACAACAAAATTTAAGAACAAAAACAAGAGAAGAGAAAGCTACGAACGGAGTAGGACGCTACTATTAGTAACGATACAAGTAAGGAGTAAACAACTCGGTAAGCTTTGAATGAATTTCACGTACATGCATATACATATATACATATACATATACACGTGTAAGAGCGACGCTAATGATAACAATAATACTAATAGACGATAAGCGTATAAAGTTAAATGACATAGTATTAAACGACGTTGATGTTGAATGTGGAAATTTCAAAAACCGGAGCGACGAGGAAGCAAAACCGTGAGCGAAAGAAGAAGAAGAAGGAGAAGATGATGATGATGAAAAAAGTATTCGAAGTCTGTTCTGTTTTCTATCGTAGTTTTTGTATCTTCAATACTCTAAGGCAGAAATTCTAAAATTCACGAGAACAGGCTGGAAAGATATATATATATATATTATATACATGCATATATATATATGTATTAATGAAGAAAAAAGGATTGGAAGAACGAAGAAGAGGACTCCTCCTTTTTAACGATCACCCGGGATCGACGAGAAGAGAGACAACAGTGTTTTCGTTCGCAATGATTCTGTTCAAAACGATTTTTCTATTCGGCAGACGCGGCACGCGGGCATCGTTCGCTTGGAGGATCGATGAAAGGATCTCCGAGATCGCTACCATTCCGGAGGGTCCAGTCCGCTCAATAACTCAGGCTAGCCTGGCTCCCTTCACTGCATCAGAAATTGTGACGATGAGAAACTGATTCTGTGCTACATAGTGTCAAGATTGTAGTGGTCATCCTTTATCTCTACATTATGGATGCACATTTGTGTTTGATTCATTCGAAAGTAATGAAAATCTTTTTAAAGGTCTTGTTTTTGCTTACGTAGTTGATTATACACAGTATCTGTACTGTGACCGCGTTCTTTAGGTCACTGACCGTGGTATCTCTAATATGATCGCGTTCTTAAGGCCACAGACCGCATTACCTTTACTATAACACTATCTAGATAGCACAATCTAGAAAGAAGTGTATTTGCAGGACATGTCTCCAGAAGAACTTTTAACACTAGCACTACCGGGTGAGTCAAAATGACTTGCTCCTGATTTGTCTTTTTAGAAATATTAAAATTATAAATACGTTTCCTTGAGAAATTTTTTTAGTGAACTTCTCTATTGAATTACATATTCCAATAAAACTGCTACGAAATCTAAGTAAATGCAACTTTGTCATTATTATAAGGCAATGTATGCCAATTGCGTTTAGTGCTCGGTAGTTCTAGTGTTAATCTCAGTGAATAGTAAACCGCGTTGATTAAAAAGAAACTTTAATTTTCATTGTTACAAACAATATCTCGAGTATTACAAATGTTCATCCAATGTATCGCGCAGAATCATTCTGGACAAGGATGATTATGAATTTCTAAACACTCTGTACACGCCGAAGAATCTGACGCTCGTCTCTTTCCCTTTTTCCGCTTTTCGTGCTCTCCTCTCGCCGCGCGACGATTTTTTCTCCGCGACAGCAACGGAGACGGGCAAAAAACACAGAGATATTTTTTACACGACCATCCGAACACGATGCGTTTCCTGGCCCCCGTTTGTCGTAACATTGCGTTTTTCCGCGCGTGCACGCGTCCAATGAAGCGGAAACTCTTTCACGACTAGTCCGGAGAAAGAGAACATTGTAACGAATGGGAACGAAGAAAAGACAAAAAAAAAAATCATTCATCGATTCCCCGGGCCGGGGGATCGTCCAACTGTTAAGTGTCTTATTGTTCAGGCAAGCGGCTGGACGAAAGTAGATCTTTGTTTTCTTTTTCCTCGAGGAGAAAGCACTGAGATAACAAAAAAATAAACTATCGCTTGTAATCGACGCCTCGACGACCGGGACTCGACAGGCACGGATCGCGTTTGCGCGTCGATCCGCGATCCAGCTTCCAAGCTGCATCGGATCGATCGCTCGGTTAGACAGAGAAAATGGCTATTTGTAATATTTTTACAGTACCGTAGAACCGGGGTGCGCAAACGTGCCATGCGCAGGAGAGTCGTAAGGTTGTGAGAGGCACTACCGAACTAAATAAGTAAATTAATATGCAACCGCATGTGTAGCTGTAAAATAACCAAAAACAAAAAAAAAACGTGTCGTTGTAAACGTGAACGTTTGTAAAAACGAAATGTCGAATTCGATGTGCGATGATCGGTCACGGCGTGTTCGATCCTTTTTCCGTCGGACCGCGAACGATCGCCGGATGCTCTCGTCGATCTCGATCCTCTGAGGGATTTCTGGACGATGAATCGACGTTAACGCGCTGTCAGCTGAGGAGTACGCCTCTGTCGACAATATCAGTGATTATTGTTTCATCGGGGAATCTTGACTTGTTTGTAGAAAGTGATTGTAAAATTGATTTGAATGATTCGAGGATAATATAGTCGAAGCATTTAATTTTAGGAAATATTTGCTGTCAGTAAAATGATTGTCAGTTGTCCATTTAAAAAATTTATTTAGATAATTTAGTATTATATTTTAGGTAATAAAAATTGTTGGTATTGGGCACTTGTTTTTGTCGACACACGATTTAGCGTCGATCTGCGATAACGTAGTGCTGTCCAGTTATTCGTACGACGAATAAAGCCTGTTGTTAAATGGATCCTGTGGTTCACTGTAAATCGTTGCACATAAATCTACTACACTTGTAATATAACTATAATCCACGGGAAACTCACTATACTACGAAGTTTACGATTCGCGAGTGGTTGACAAGAAAACGTAGCGTTCAGATTTCATCGCTGGTCGATAAAAATAGATTAGTTACTAGCAATCTATAATCGCTGGTCGATACAAAAGGAACTGTTACGTGATTCGCAGTTCAATGTTAATAGAAAAAACCCTTGGAAAGATTCTCTAAATTTCTAGA
Source organism: Lasioglossum malachurum (assembly GCA_028455605.1). Lineage (NCBI taxonomy): Eukaryota > Metazoa > Arthropoda > Insecta > Hymenoptera > Halictidae > Lasioglossum > Lasioglossum malachurum. The sequence continues at coordinate 26,622,134 of CM052315.1, forward strand.
AAAATTAACTATCTTTAATTTGACGTTGGAGAACGGTACCGAATTTCGTTTCCTTAGATGTACACAGTAATTCGGTAAGAAATGGTGTCTGGTTAAATGGTTCATAGAATGTTTTTATGTTCACGATATCGTAGTGCTACGTGATCGCTAGAAATCGATAGATGTCTTCAGGGTAGCGCGTTAACGATCGGCAACTCGGCGATCGTAAGTGAAACGATCAACATCCGAACTTCCCGTCGCTATGCTCTCGCGTTGTCGTTCATCTTCGTAAGTGCGAACAAACAGTAGATTTTCCGCGACACGCATCGTCCACGTTGGCCGGCAATTTACAAATTCGAAAGTACCTTAGGAATTTTTGTCTTAGAGGATCGAATCCGAAATACGTAATCGGTAGCGTCGAATAAATATTCCGCGTGGACTGTGTGTTGCCAGAAACTCTACCAACTCAGTGTGTAAGCGTAGATGTTTTAGTGTGTGATCGAAGTGTACACGATGGATCGCTGTATCGATTTGTAAGGCGCTCCTGAGGTCGTGGAAATGGCGGAGGGCTCGATCGGTAACTGCACAATCGAGTATGGGATCGTGGGAATTAGGGGAACCCATAAAATCATTCTCGAATCACGACTCCGAGATGCGGAACTCTCATTCAATGAATCATACAAAACCCTGGATCGTCGATTTCAATTTAATGTTAAATACAACAGTGGGGATGTAGAAAAACTTAATTTCATCGATGAAAACAATTCCTCAAGTTCGGTGTTCAATTCCACCATTTTTAAGTAAGCTCAAATCGATTTTGGAATGCACATGCAAATTTTACTTGTGCGTTCATTGAGTAAAATTTCATTTATGCCGATCACTTCATCATAAAATCATTGACCGAGTGCTTGACCGAGAGTGAACTAAAGAAATTCACAATTTAAAAATGAAAAAGAGTTCTACTAATTCAAACTCGAGATTATGAAATGTTCAAAAGTCTGCAAAAACTCGAGTTTATGAAAGCGCGCATTTTAAATCACTCTCATAAGCTGCGAATACATCGACGTATGAAATACCGAGTTCTTTTTGAACAAACTTGTAGGTAGAACCACAAACCGCGAAAATTATGAAGCACAGAGGAAACAGAGGTTCAAGAAAATGAAGCGATTGCCATACCTCGCAGCACCTTGAATCGACTGAGGAGGGAGGGGGGAGAAGGGACGTGGAAAGAATTTTCATCGAACGCGATTCTGTCCAGCCATTGCCGACTACTGTTCAAGTGTAGATGTACTGGTACAGAGATATAAACAAAAGGAGAGCTAGCTTATAGACAAACGGATGAGAGAATGGATACACAAATATATACATGTACGTATGGTATGTCGTACACACGCATGCACACGTAACACGTAACACGTACACAATGAGAGAAGGGCTGAGAGAGAAATAAATGCACACATGCACAAGTAATGCAAGAGAAATGACACACAAGAAGACGATTATTATAACGAACACCTGTGTAACCACATGGGCGGACTACGGCGAGTATAGATCGCGATTGATCGATCATATTCAATTTTTGAGCGCGCGTCGCCGAGGTTCTGCGTTTGCGAAGATTATGCTGCGGATGTTTATGCATTCGTGGATATTTTCAGACGATTTGTTCCTTTACTTACCCAGTCATTTTAAAATTGTGTTATATATTGTTTGATTAGTAGCTGTTATAGCTGAAAGTTAACTTGATTAACAGATTAGGTGAGATTCACAGAGGTTTCATTTTATTTTATATTTAGATCATGTTTATTGAAGAATATTTTGTTCCTGTGAATTAGTCTACGAAGACGTTGCATTTAGATCCGCAGTTTATCCATAATGTAAGATAGAATGTTCACGAAGGATTTCGCAAAGTGTTCGAGGTTCGCATGACTTCTGGCTCTCTGCCCTTTAAGCCTTCCTTCCATTATCCGCCATTTTCGATATATTTGGTCTTACATCGTGGACATATCATCCGCCATTTCTGACCTTTCACTGTACCTCCGAGAAAGCGAGTTTTCTTTTAAATATTAAAGTTATGAACAGTATTTTATTCGATTAATAAACGACGAATAAGAATAACCATCTGAAAGAATTCATTCGTACTGTTTAATTTTATTAAAAATATCGTTCGAACATATTTTTATTTGGTAAATTTTACTTTTTGTTATCAGAGATTTATTTTTATTTAACGAACGATGAGCGAAGTTCTTTTCATTCTTTGTTCGTGTCGAATTGATTGCTCAAACATTTATTAAATATAAAATATGTTTAATAAATCGGTTTCTGTGACTTTGTCGCAGTATAGATTAATAATGCGTGATTAAGAATATACAGTCACAGAAAGTGATCATTTTCCTCGTGAATAGATGGTACTCTTAAGTTAATGTTAGCTACGAGATCGTAACTTTGATGTTTTCTATCGTGTTCCTTCGAGGTGTGACGACCATACATTATATTTTGTACGGGAATTAAGAACAACTATACTTAAGTGTTTAATATAATTAATTGTGGTAGAACTTCCCTCTCTATATTAACCCTTTGAAATACTCATTTTCTGATAAAATATGGTAAAGAGTTAATTAGGACTGCGACAGTATGGAAGTAATCAGAGATTCAACATTAATTTGTACCTTCTCATAAAACATTGCTATTATTATACCTATTTATTCGTTGTTCAACTTTGATCGTTTATCACAGATTATCATCTAGAAAAAGAAGTCTTCAGTAGAAAGTTCAACGAGAATCGATATCGAAGCGATCGATCCAACTCAGATATTTATCTGCACAGATAAAAATCACAAGTGTACACAATTATTTAATTAATTACATGTTTCTCATCATACCAGTACGAACATTCTCATTCCAATTCGAGGCAAATTCAGGAACCCCGTTCTCTGAAACCATACTGGAGCGTATTCGGTCGCCATTTGCGTAATGGAGGTTCTACCGCAATCACGGAAAAACCAGAAACAAACAAACAAATGACAAAAGCAACGCTCGTTTCGGGTTTCATTCTTTATTCGAATACTTGCTTTCGTTACATTAGTATTCCCAGCGATTTTTCATAGTTCATGTATGATACTCACGACTGATCGGTCCGGAAGTAATTGTACTACCGTTTCCGGTGTATCCCGAGTCCTCGGCTAACGTTCATCGAGTGTTTCACAAGTACCCAGATACTCGGTTCTGTCTGCGGAACACGAATACAATCAACATGGCAGTGATCGCTCAGTCTGTGTGTTCCATGAGTGTGTGGTGTGTGGGTGTATGCGTGTCGACAGCGAAACTCCATTTACTTAAAAAAACATTCCAGTCTCATACTTTGGCAAAGACTGTCTAACAAAATTGAATTCAGAGTTAATCTCTATATTTTATCAAAAGATATACAATAGTAACCAAAAAATGGCACCTATCATAAACAAGTTAACTTCTTCTGAGAAAAATAAATTTGAATAAAATGTTCCCATAATTGAGACAATTTTGAGGAACTATTACAAATTGCAAACATTCATGCCAATAGAAATTTCGAGGTTCCCCATTCAAAATTTTATCGTATTCTAAAAGAGTCGAGGATTTGATATTGACCTTTAAAGAATTTCTTCAAGATTGCAGTGTACGACGGTGCAAGGTGCACGTAAATGGAGTTTGGACAGTCCGTGTGCGTGCGTGTGTCGCGCTGCGTGTGAGATAGTAATCCGTTGAGTTCCGAATCGGTATTTATTAAGCGTTTATCGTTGATAAGGTATAATAGCCGGAGAGGGCCGAGGTGGTATTTCAATAATGGTCGTCGGAGAGGCATCCGATTACTTCATCGATGATCGAGTCTACGTGGCCATCGCGAAAACGGAAACGGTCTCGTTGTTTCGCGAGCTCGAGCCGGCGGGTTCGCGGCGAGTCAGCAATATCATTCGGATTCCCGTCGACGACGACGACGACGGTTCCGCTGAGCTCGCATTTATTTCCCGGATACTCGGTTGTCTCGCCGGTGAAACCTGTATATCGGGTGAATGCTGGCGGACGTCCCGAGGAGCACGAATAATATTTGCGGGGGTTTTCCCTCCTCCTACCCCCTCTCTCCCTCTCTCTTTTTCTTTCCATCTCATCGTCTCTCTAGTTCTCTCTGATCCGTCGCGTCTCGTCGCCGAGACTTTAGCGAGAGAGTTTTGTAAATCAGCGCAAAACGATCCGGGACTCGCCGTGTCACGCTCGCGTGGTAACGAATACAATGGCGGATGAGATTGTGAACAGAAACAAAAAAATTTATTGTATATGAAGCTACTGTGATGTTACTGTTGAATATAAAAAGAATATATATATATATATACATAAAAAGATGCTGTATTTAAAAAAATCGAATCTCTTCATTTACACCTTTAGGTGACAAACTGGAGGAAATTGTTTGAGAGGTTGATATCAGGGTGGCGCGTATATCGTACTTTTCCACGTAGTATGAATTTTTTTAAATATTACACAGGCTAAATAAAAGAATACCAATATTTTTCAATAAAATTTGCGTGCTCCGCAAATTCTCGTAATTAAATAGTGGATTGAGAAAATACTTGAATACCAGAAAATACACAATTATGCAAAGTGTTTCAAACAAGATGAACTATTTCCTCCAGTGCTTATTTACCCTGCACATAGCGTGTTTGTTCGTACCAGTTTTACAGAAAACCACCTCGTTACAAGCTCGCCGGCTCGGCGGTCCCCAACGGCGAGCTCGTACCCACACAATACAAAACGTGTTTCCCCACGTTACTTCGTCTCCTTTGAAAATCGAAGCTCTAGCTACATCTACCATTCGTCGCTATCAAAAATACACACTATCAGAGAAAAATATCAATTTTATTTCGCAGGTTCATAGGTAACTCTTCGTTTTGGTAGAACAATCTTGAATCAGGTCGACAGATTAACGTTTTTTCTGTTTTTCGATTTATCGAGTACTTGATCGGACACAGCCGCTGACAATAGAACGTGAAACGAAAGCTCCGTATCTCCATAATGCGACAATAGGCGTGTCCAATTAAACTTATTGTTTCTCTGATCTCCCAAGGAAGATCAAATTTTCTTTTCTCGTGTGAACAATTTTGATGGCGTTTAAAGGTAGTGTATACGGTGTGTGTGCACGAGGTTGTTCAAGAGTCTGCGTGCACACGATATCTACGTTGTACTAATCGACTATCGTTATCGTTAAGAATAATCTCTTTTCTCTTGAAAAAAGTGTCGGATTACCTTTCGGTCGAAGAATGTAAAAATTCGAAGGAGGGACACCTGTACAAGCTGTTCGTCGAGGTCAAAATTGCTATAATTAAAACTAGATCGCGATCGTGTTATGCGGAGAATGATGCGCGCGCACGTTATAAAATCAGATTTATTTACAATTCTACAAGTTCGGTATCGTAGAGTTTCTGTACAAATCGTGTTCGATCACAAATACGTATGCGTACTTGTTTTAAAAAATTCCTAGTCACCATATTAAAACGTCGCTCTCTGACTCAAGCCGCATAAGCCAGCGTAATATCTATCAATATATATACGGACACGTTTTCAATTTAGCACGCGTAAAATCCTCGTTAATCATGGTTCCATCGATGCATCGCGTCAGGACAATACGCGTGCCATAATCGTGGACCATTTTCTTATATAGTCTCTTTGCTTTTTTTGCATTTTTGTTCTGTTTTTCATTAGTGTATCGTTTTCGTAGTGTGCAATTTGTTGCGATCGCGCGCAACAGTCCGACACAGTCTTATTAAAACGCATGGTACCCGTAACGGTCGAAAATATTATGTACAGCTTTGCTTTTTGTTTCTTTCCCGTTTTGTACAACTCGCTAACAAAAAATTCATACGCAGTCACTTCCTGGATTCCTGAAAATAATTTCAAGACAGAATTAGGATCGTCTTATTGTCAGTGTCCAACGGTCACTTCACCATTTTGCCCTAACACTCCAGTCTTTTGGTGTCCAATGCAGACACTTAGGATCTATTCTGATCTGCCTCTTTTCCATTGCGGCCGCGTGTTGCTCGATAATATCCCTGCGAATAAATACGTTCGTCAGTGAGGTACTCAGCTAGCGGAAACCGTTGGCTTACTGAAAGAAGCTAAAACGTCTGTAACAAAACTGGTCTGTCTGCCCGACCGGTTCCCTAATGATGCTGATTGACTTATGGTAGCCAATTACCTATTCAACGTCACAATATATTGTCCTTTGTAGTAATTAATGAGATTCAAGTTCTGTAGGGTCGATATCACGTCTTCTTTCTTAATCGATGTCAGCTCGCAGATCTCGTTGATCGTGATTTGCGGCTTCTCGTTTTCCACTAGCGGCTTTATGTTCAACAGGATGTCCAGTATCGTGTGCGCCCAGTAGCTTCGGTACGACAACAATCCTAGATCGGACAATGGCTTTTCCGGAGAACCTGTTTTACCCTCGAACTTGGAGAGCTCATACGAGAACTCTATCAACAATTTGCCATAGCCTCTCCTCTGATAAGGTGGCAGTGTCAGTATACACGCTACGTTGTGGTCCTCCGTCGACTCCTTCTCCTTTGAGAAGTAACCGACAATGTGAAACCCTCGGCTGTCGAAATCTGTCATCACATAGAACAAAAATGGGTCTGTGTCGTAGTAAAGTGTTTTATGGTCCAAGAACAACTTTGCCAGCAGACAGAGATTTTGTGCATAGTTCTTGTTCTTTCGGCCATCGATTTCAAAAAACGATATCGACCCCTTCCTGTAGATCTCGTTGCCAGGAGGGTGTCGCAAATTGCACTTGATCAGATGCCTCTCCAAACACTTTCGACTCTTTCTGTACTTTAGGCAGAACTCACAAATGTATATACATGACAGATTCACCATTTCTTGAGGGTACGGGCTGAAATACCATGGTCTGATTCTATGGCGACCTAGCTCTATCAACTCAACGTTTTTCATCCTGGTAACAATGTCATCGTGATGATGCGCAACCAGCGAACCAGTAGGCCGGGGACCAGGCGTTTGCGGCGGTGCCTCCTGAGAATCTTCATTCTCTATGAATGTCGATTTTCTCTTTCTAGACATTTTCTTTTGCAACGCCGCTTGCAATACGGCAGGGCCATTGACCGGCTCGCTGCAAATACTGCTAGGGCTAGGCGGTCTACTGACCACTTGTTTTTTAGGGGTGGTTGCTTCTGTGCCCGGCGTGGTTCCATCTCGTCTAGGATATTGGACTTTCCTAGTGTCCAAACAATCTTCCATAACCCATTCATCTAATCGTTTATTGACTAAAATGTTGTACGTTTAATTAAATGATTGCTTACGTATGTAACTGGTAATCTCCTCCCTTCTTAAACAAGTCGCTATATACTTACAATCTACATAGTGAACATAATAACACTTGACACCGTGTACTTCTTTAACACTGATGATTTCAGCGAGCGCTGTGGATGATAAAAGGACACGTTTGATAAACCCTTAATCACTACCTCTACGTCTGTGCAACATAAACATTCATTGATGATCGAGACACATTGAACATTGTACTGTCTGTGCACATCCAAAATGCCTAAACATAACCTAAAACTAAGCTTGTCATTCCATGACGAAAATGAGTTGAAACAATACTGAAACAATAACGATTCTGGTGCCTGCAATGAAATCGTAATTAACGCTACGTGAACGAAGGGTCTGTATACCGACAAAACGGTTTGTCAATGCGATTCATTGACACATATCTCTACAGAATCTCCTGACAAAAATGGCATACAGAACTTTGACAAAAATAATGACTGTGTTCGGAGGGAACTAACAATCGTGTACAGAGCGAATACAGAGAGTGAACGTGTTACTTACGCCAATCATCCGTTCCATGCATTCTGACCGGCAAACGACAGCCTTCCACCAATGAATTCTGAAAGTGAGGTTAGAATTTCATAATAACCGCATAGCTACGTTCGCAGCCCTTCTTCGTGGAAAGTGTTTATGTTATCATGTTGGATGCGCCGCACCACTTACCACTGAATCGCATATTGTTTCACGTTCGTCGTGTTCCTCGATCATATCAATCACAAAATCAAGTAACTCGCCACCAAACACGATTTTGTTTTGAAGCTCTCACGGCACTGACGCGAGCGCCCCGCCAATCGCATTGCTCGCGCACAGAACTACGTTCGAACAGCCTCCCGCCTATCGAAACTCACAAAACGATAACTATCGAGTATCGACCCGATCGAACTATTCGGCGCAACTTATGGATCGCGATGCTTGTGAACATATATAATGAACTACAGAGAATAAAATGATTAACCTACTATTTTTGTGTAAATTGATATATAAAGTTTAGAGTTTAAAGGACGGTTTAAATAAGGTAAATATTGTTATTAGGGGACCCATCTCGGATCACCTTCGTCGCTCGGATTTAGTTTCCGAGATGTTCGCAAAAAACTATCGCTAATACTGTATTGAATTTTCCGTATTCTTGCATGCTCAGTGGCAACGTAAGCCTGTCTAATGGGATTTTGTAGCCCAACTTCCCTGCTTTATCGACACAGCAATCGAAGACTACATTATAGCGCCCTCTTTCAAAAATTACAAACAATAGAGCAACAAAATTCTATTCGAATTAAAACAAGTTGTTGTTTATGTGAAAACAATGAATAGACCAACCATTTTTTCCAGGTTGTATATGTTGAAATTGTATAAGGTATATCCATATATGTCCAACATAGAGTTCCATAATTTTTTGAATTTCTGAATTGGCGATCCTTATAGCAAAGTACACAAAACATTGTGATATTGAACGGCGCGTAACCAGTAAAATAATGAAAGAGTCACTTGACATATTTAATTGTACGTTACAATAAAGTGGCAGGTCATCAGGTTCCAAGCAATCTGGTAGATTCTGTTGCGTACATAGGTCGAGTGGATGCAAAGACGCGCAAGTGCAACGGGCTTTGGCAAGACAAAAGAGATGGAAAATGGAGGATATAGGGCTGTGTTTGCAGCATACCGTGCAAAACTATAACCATAAATAAACCATTGTCCTCGAGCGAAACATTCTTTGAGCTTTCGCCGAAGAATTACGTAAAACCACATGAAAATGGTGGTACAGGTTTTTCCGGTAGTGTCGAATAAAATTCCTCTTTTGGTAATGGGATGGAACGAGTACCATGAGCGATATAATTAAGTAAGAATTATTCAAAGGAAGATGAGAAACCCGGGGAGGGGGTGGGTTACACGATGTGTCGTGAAAGGCGCTCGCACTTGCACGCAATTAATTCTGAAACGCGTATCATCCAGAAAGAGGTGAATTTAGTGCAACGCCGCTTCCGTGTGTATTCCGCGTAATTCACGGGGACTGTCTTCGTTGTCATGCTTTTAAGGTTTGTAACGTAAAGCTATTTTAGCTGTCTCCAAGACAATTCCGGCTGACATCTTATTCTACTCTGTCTAGGGTAAAATAGTAATATCTGTACGCAGTCGGTAAGTTTCTTTCCGCGTCTCCTCGGCAAAACCTACATTTTATATAAACTATCCACCGAATAAAACTATCCGCTTCCAGCAAAGTGACAGGTTATTGCATTCAATTCCGCGGAAGGCAATCTTTTTCGACGGCCCACGCGAATCCCTTTTCCGCGTTCCCTAGCGCGACAACGTACCGCCAAGAACGAAACGTTTGTTCACCGTTATTTGAACGAATCCATACAAACTTCTCGTAACAGTCCTTAAAAATCATAGACAAATTGTTGAGGATTGTTTAATAAATTGTCTAATAGCAACAACAATTTCATTCCAAAAGTAAACAAATTACATCGAGCAACACAATCTAACAACTTCTCTTCCGATTTTCACTAAAACAAAAATTCTTCAGCTTCTTTCGAATAAAAAATAATTGTTGAAATTCTTAATCAACAATTGGAAAAAGGATGAAACTATATGAAAAAATACATCGTACGAAGTCTCACTGTTTCTACTTGCCGCACCCTATACGCAGACAATAATGAACAGAATTAAGAATGAAATTGTCCGTCCCGATTCCACCCTCGAATAAAGCTGTCTTACAGCTACCGTAGTAATTCTTTTCCAATATTACCGGCGATCAATTCATTCTTCATCCATGAAGATTAAATTCCCAACGGTCCAATGGATAATATTATTTACCGATGTAAACTACTTGGGACTTGTTATCGAATTGTACTGCAAACATTTCTTTCACCATAATTTCATCAATGTCCAGCACCGACAATAAATATCTCTTCAACCCCCTGGTAATAAAGAATAATTACCAATCGAGACAATATAATCTCAGCATTATAAATACGAATATTATGAATTTCGCAAGGGAGCGGATGTCCATATTCATCTTAATACAACTTAATACCTTTTATAGTTTATTATTCATCGTTTCTCCATTTTTTTTCCAATTCGATTTTGTAGCAGTGCTCTTTTTGTTCCTAAATTTTACCACCAAAATAGTGTACGATTAAATCCAAAAACATTTTCTCGCGTCTGCCGGGAAACTCATTTTTTCGAGTCGAGTCTTTCTCGCAGCAAACGTGCGATACAATGAGTATCATACGCGTTGTTCCTTTTTTCGATAACAGTTCGATAGTGAAATTACGAGTGGTTTCGATCGACCGTGTTCGTATCGAAGGTTCAGGCTGGCTGGCATCCGCAGTCCTGCAAGCCCCACCCGGTACACAGGTTCCTACGCCTATGTATATCGTTCCCGTACATATATGCACGCGCGAAATCTGCACCCTTACATATGTATGCACGGGCACATAAGTGTACTCACATCGGGCATACATAAGGGTTGATAGTGCTCGGGCGAGCAAGCCACCCTTATATGCAGGGCGTGGCCAAAGTCCACCAATCAGAGGGCGGAGAATCCCCGAAAGACCAAATCGAACGAAGTAAAAATTTCAGCGGTCGCGTCAAACGCCAACGCCAAAGGGGATGAGCAAGGTTGATCCGGGCTTACATTTTCGTTACTTATCCGGAGTTCGAGATCTCGCCCCGGCAGTCACTGCGCGTTTTCTTTCTTACCCTCCTTCTTCTCTTTTCTTGTTATTCCGAAACCTAGCGTAGTAATTGCGATTAGGATCGGTGGATGCCTTTCAAGGGAAGCGAAGAAAAATAGATTAGATCGATCGGTGTTAAAGAATTTATATACCTTCTACCAGTCACACATTCGTCCGCAAATATTGTACTATTAGCAAATTCGCGCTAGGTCATTTCTAACCTAGTTACTTCATTAATTCGTCGTATCTAATTCTCTGAATCATCTATAGTAATTTTATCTATTTATCATTTATCACGTTTAAATAACCGGTTTACAGTTATTGCCATTACAATGTCGCTTCCATGGAGAGCGACTAAAATTTTTTATAAATTTTTTCAATTTTATAAGACAATACACGCAGCTTTTAATACGCAGTAGAATTATTATTGAAGGGAAAGGAAATTATTTGTACATTGTTGGTATTTGCTCAAAATAATTAGTACTGTTATGAGCATTACTCCGTTCACAGAGAACATTGTCCACAGCTTTTTCTCCCGCTGTACTTGTGAGAAATGAATACTTTCGCGGTAGATATAACGAGAACGAAAACTTCGTACTCCCTTTACGAAGGGAGGAGAAGAAAGTTGCGCTCGTTACTGTATAAAATAATTACATCCGGACTATGAATACTGTTGAGTCTACCAACAAGTAATCTTCTGTTTGTTTTAATAAGCTTGTAACCTTGTTTACATTCGAAACTTGTTCCCTCAGGTTCCTTTTTAGGGAGTGCGTTGGGATGGTGTTGGGCACACTGAAGAAATATTAGTGAAATATACTACCATTCTCCTAATATAATGTTTACAATGACGACAGGATCAAAATTATTCGGATTTCCTACGAAATCATTTTTCTAAAACACTTTCCTAGTTTTTTATTTGTTATAGAAATCCGCAGCCGAAATTCGGAAATGCGTATTTTTTCACGGGGAAGTAGATGAAGTCGAGGAGAATTATGTGATCGTTCGTCGAATGTTTCAGCCGATTTTCCGACAGAGCGAGCGGTCATGCGGCGTTGTTTTGATATTGATCTCCAGATACAACAGCGTCTAAGCATTCTAATGGCAAGGGACCGGGATTCTGCGCGCTGCATGGCGCACGTGTTTCTAATGATTTTAGTGGTACCGAGGTATACCTCCGCAACGTATAGTTATAGCCAGGCTACGAACACGTATTACAGCCACTCTGCCGGGGCACCGTGTAATATGTCGGAATTGCGGAAAGGGGTAACGTGGGCTGGAGGGCGGAGAGGGCCCGCGAGGACGGTCTTGTGGGATTCTTAATGGCAAAAGGCCTCCGAGGTAACACTACGGCTATTAAACGCAGACCCCAGCCAGTCTCTCTTCCCTTCTCTCTTTCTCTCTCTCTCTCTCTCTCTCTCTCTCTCTCTCTCACACACTCTCGATCCCGCTTTCCTCTAGTTTTGCGTTCGCGCGGTTAATTTCTCCGTTTCGCAGCGACCATTCGAATTAAATAATGCCGCTGAAGTATTAGCTACTGACGCTCTTTAGTATAATTTTTTTATCGGCTATATTTCTTGTTGAATTACCAGTCGAAGTAAAAGCAGTTCTCTTTTATTGAAACCGTATGGATGCTCGATTTAAATGCATTTTGTTCGTCAACATTGCAATTAATTAACTGCAATGGCTTCTTGTTCATTCAACCTGCCAACTTCTGGATTGGAGCATTCTTGTTGTTTGTTACGACTTATCTATAGATATAATCTGGTTGGAGACTTCCGGGATTTTTCCGTAAGATATTTAAAGACGTTTCTTATCTCGACATCTTTTTCGAGCAAGTGAGCGATCCAATTAGTAATCTATTGTCTTCTCAGTGATGTGGTAACATGACTTACATTCTGGCTAACACCTATTCGTTCTGTGGGATGAAAATAGTGCAGGATGTCGAAGAACTAAATCTGTAAATTGTATTCTTTATCGTTACTTTTCGATAAAATACAAATAGAAAGTTTTCAAATTGTTTTAACAAATATTTAAAAATCCAACAACTTCAATCGTGAACCAACACACGTTAGAATAGCGTGAAAACTATCTGGATCGACCCAGTTCGATCGTTCATCGATTCTAAGGCACATATCGGCCCCGCTAGAAAGCAGTTCAGCATCGGGCGGCAAAATTCGCCGCGAGAGTTCAGCAACCTCTTTAAAATCATATCAAGCAGTGCTAAAACGAGGCGGCGCGGGCTCAAAGATTCCGGGAGCCCTCGTGAATGAAAAACGACGCCCCGGTTATCTATCCCGGTTGAACCGCGCAGGTCTCCTCAGCTTCATAGCGACTGACCCCGCGATGATTTCGCGACCATTCCGCTGAGAGAAACCCGGCGAGTTTAAAGGGCAGAAAGGGTAGGCTTCCGCAGACCTCGTTAATCGGCCGGAAAAAGGAGAGTACTCTCTGCCTCTGACTTTGTTCTTTTTTTTTGCAATCGGATTAGCGTATTGCGTCGAGGAAAAAATAGAAACTAGAAGAAGAGGGAGGGGATTCACTCTTTATTTTTAATCCCTTGTGTTCTTCGTTTCCTCATTTTATAATTGATGTACAATTCTCTTAAATTCAGCTAAAATAAAATTACTTCGCTATTCCATACTATACTTAATTCTCTTATTAGGGTAAAGTGCCCAAATATGAACCACTTTTTGTTGGATATTTTTTGATTATTTTAGAATGCTCATTTTCGTCGAAAAAATTACCAGTTGTAGATGCATTTCTTCCCTATAAGATTCTAGGGTCAACTTTGTTCAAAAATTAATAAAGCTTGGGAAAAATATTTTTTTGTGGTGTGTCATTTGCAAGTTCCACCGAAAGGGTTTCTTAATATGGTACTTGAGTCCATAATGTGACACCTAGTGCCATATTCGGCACCCACACCAAGAATGTCAATACCCATATTAGGGAACCCTTGGTAGTGCCATATTGGGAACTTCACGTGGACTGATCATACTAATGATAATACTGATACTGATACTGATAATACTTACCTTCCTCGAAAAAGATACGATCGAAAATCTAACCACAAAAATATTCAACACGTGGAGACACAACTGGCGGAGGATCGATACTAAAATCTATAGAATGGTGCGATTGCACTGCACACCGTTGAGTAAACACATCGCAAACCATCGTTTGAGGATTTTCTCAGTAGAGTGTGACTTCTCCTTTACAAGATATAAGGTAGTGCCATAATAGGCGACTATACCATATTAGGGCACTTTACCCTACCATAAACATGATTACTAAATTTAATTTTTCAACTCAAAGAATATAACATGCAATTGTTTCGGGTAAAAAGGAAAAGCTGAAACCTTGTGAAGGTTTTAAATAATGGTCATTGTTGAGTGGGTGCCTCTGTCGTGAAACAATGTGAAATTTTTCGGTTATGAACAAGCGGGTTTAAGAATAAGAGGACGGAGGATGAAGAGGAAGAAAGAGGGCTAAATAAGAGGCGGAAGAAGCGGTCTTGTACTTTCCTCGTCGCGCTGCTTAAAATTCATAAGACGGTCTGTTTACTTACCAAAGATACGCGGCCTGCGACCTAACCCACCCCCGCGACCCTCCGCCCGCGCAGCTACAACGCCGAGCCGACGCGATGCCGTGCTTTATCGCGAAAAATAAAATTATTGGTTGCACTTTTCTCCTCGGTCTCTTTTCATCCTGACAGGGGGTGGTTTCGCGGCTCTGCGGCAGCCGCGCGGCCAACCGAATCGACACACTCGAGAACTCCGAGAATTTTTCTCCTCGGCGCGGAGCGGAACGGCGCGGAGCGTTTAAAAAGCGCCCCGCGGCTGTCGGAGACACGCTTCCTGAAGCCGCGCCGCTCAAAGAGGCCGTTTGATATGCTGATATCGCGCCGTTTATTTTTGCAATTTCCATAACGCGCCGTTTCTTAGCCACGATTAGAAATGTAAATTCGACAACGACCCTCTCCCGCGGAGCAGCTATCGGCGCCCGGTTGTTTTAAACGTGTCCCGACCGCACCCGCGCAACCCGCGCCGCTCCGTGAGAACCCGCCGCGGATTAACTCGTTTCTGGCCGCGAGCGGTTCTCTTTCTCTGCGGGGAAACGTCCCGTCTATGCTCAACAGGATTTCTGGGCAAATATTACTGTTTCCGGGCAAGGATCGCGCGGATCAGCTTCGGAAATTGGGTCAGCGTAGAATATGCAGTCATTGAGACAAATGAAAATTTACTCAATGATCGTAGATTTAAAAATAGTCTTTGCATCTTCTGACCCTCGTGAAATTTCAAAGAAATATTAATATTAATCGTTAGTGTACAGCGCATTATGAAAATCGCAAAACAAGGGTTGATCGATATCGGCCGCGGACAATAAAAAGCGGATCAGAAAATTCCGACGCGTCGATGAAATTACTCCTTGAAATGCGAGCAATCGATACGTGCGCTTCGCAGCCAATTCAATCCGACCAGTTTTACAACTTTAAGTACGGCATACCGAGTGCCTTGTTAAATCATCCCCATTTCCCAATAAAACACGCTCGTCGCTCGCCGATTCGATGGCAAATGATTCTCGCGGGCTATCTCTCTCACCTCGATTTCAATATCGACCCCCACGCCACGCCGATTGGAAATGAATTTCCCGATGGCGGAGATAAAATTCATCGTCGACGAGACGCCGCGCCGATTAGAGCCGCGCGTCGACAGACGACCACCGGTTGACCATGTGCTTCTGAAACAAAAGTGGAGACACCTGTTCGAAAATTACGTTTCTTAACCGCATTCATAGTTTATAAGTGAGTAGACTCTCGGTTAATAATTAATCATGAACAACTCGAACAAAGGGTGAATTGCCAGATACCTCGGACAATAGTAGCTATCTCTGGTCGCTGCGCTGAGGTATCGAATAATTTCTATTGTGAACAGGTTCTGCTATATTGGCCACTGTTGTGTTCTGGGTATTTTCCGGGTCGAGTCACGGTGTCCAAGGGCTCGTGGATACAGACGCGTACACACGTAGAGATGGATAGACTGCGCCAGTGTGTTTCTGGTTCGCTCGCTTGCTCGCTCGCAGGCAGCCGCGCGTGTCGCGTTATAATCTCGTTGCTCGGGGCGACGTCGAATAAAGTACTCGCGGTGTGACGGTAACGCGAGGCACCAACTATTAACTCATTAGTCGAAGTTCTTCGTATTATCGCATTCTCTTTGAGGCCGGCTCGGTGTTCTCGTATCCGAGAGAGAGAGAGAGAGAGCCGGTGGGGGTAGCAAGGGGTTGTGGATGTGCGAAGGGGGTACGGGCCGCGGACCAAGCATCTCCGGGCGCGAGGAGGAGAGCGATGGAAATGGGACGCGACGGTGACAAGGGGTGAAAAGGAGAGAGAGAAACCATATAGGGGGTAAGAAGAGGGTGGCGGGGGACGAGCGAAAGGATAGACTCGCGGAGAAGGAAGATGACGATGACGAGGGACACAAAAAGGAGAGCCGGGTAGGATGGGGCCCGGAGAACGTTGGCAGAAACGGTGACGATGTCGACGGGGGTGGCTGGGGGTGGCGCGTGGGCGGTGGGTAGTAAGGGTTGAGGCGAGAGAGCACGCTGGCAAGCAAGCAAGCAAGCAGGCAGCTAGGCAGGCAGGCAAGGGATGATAGGGCAAGGAGAAGGACAGGGGGCAAGGGGATTCGAGGAAGGTAAGAGGTAGATGGTGTGTGGTGCTCGGAGCAGAAAGGGTGGCTGGTAGCGAAGGGGGTGGTTGCACGCCCGGCATTGTTTCGAACAGGCGTGTACACGTACATACATCTATTTGGCACATAGATAAAGCATCTTAGAGACCGCGTAGAAGGGAACTACGATGGGAGAGAGAGCCCGAGGACGAGGCAAGAGGTTGAGGTGAACTGGAGAAGAAGCTGGAGTTAGGGAGGACGGGAGAGGGCTTGAAAGAGAGAGGAGAGACGGGAGAGGGAGAGAGACAGAGGACAGAGCACCGGCAGCGGCAGCAGCCAGCCATCTTGCCACAAACTTGACTCGACCAATCAGCGTCGAGGCTGTGGTCACCGTTGTGCCCTCGCTCCCTTCCTCCCTCGTCTCTCTGTTCTATGTTCTCTGTACGGTTCCTCTGCCTTTCATCCTCTCCCTCTGTGCCACTCTCTTTCTCTCTCTCACTCACTCACTCACTCTGTCTCCTTCTTTCTCGCTCTCCGTCACTATATACGTCTCGCTCTCTCTCTCCCTCTCTCGCTTCCTCTCGACCTTTCTCTCTTATGGTCCGTAGTAACCCGGCAGCAGCACCTGCCAGCCAACCCTTTAATTCTAATCAATTTACTCTTGCGCGAGCCTCAACCCCTCGTGTATCCTCCTGAGCACGACTGAACCTCAACCAACCCTCTCTCTCCCCAACCATCCCCGTGCCACGTCGAGCTTCCATCCTCTCGCGTAGCTTCTATCCGCTCCCCCTCGTCGCACCTCCCCCCCCCACGATCTCTCTCGAACTACCCCTACTACATCTGATAGCGGAACTACGTTCGGCCGCACGGAACTCCTGCTAACCGGCTAAATAATTAGCGCGGGGAGATTAATTGCCGGGAGTTAAGTCGCCGGGCTACACGATAACCATTCCTCTGCGCCCCCTCTCGAAGCCAGGGGGGGCGGAGAGCTGACCGGCCCGATGGAATCGAAATTAATCCCCCGCGATCACGCTCCACTTTTCCGAAGCTAAAGATGTCAAGCATGTTCCATCCGTCTGGATGCGATCAATTCGCCGAGGAAACTCGCGCGTTTCTGCGAGAATTGGACTGCGACTTTCGCGCATTTATAACCCGCCTCGATCTTACCATTTCAAATCATTTTTCGATGCAGTGAAGTTCTTCTTTGTGAAGGTAATTTTCGATCGGTGAAAAATAAGGGAGTAAGGGATATTGTTACATTATTCAAGAAATTACGGAGAAAGACCGCGTAGGATCGTCGACAATGTTTAAATAAAGAATTATTCAAAGTGTCCCGCGATTTCGTCCCGGACTGGCAAAAGGCAGCGCGATGGGAAGCGGCTCGATCACGATTGACTTCGATGTCAATGGGGATCCAGGATATCGGCAGCCGGCCCTCGAGCAATGGGACGAGAGTATTTTGGTACTCGGCATTAAATACGGAATATTAATACATTATTTTCTATTATGATGGTTCTCGAGCCGCGATTCAGCCGGTGCACTTTTTCCGTCGTTGCGTTTTTGTTCGATCGGATCGAGTGGTGCTAGACACACTTCCCCTACCGGGCGAAGCTCGAGAACGCAGGAATAAAAGTTCGAAAGGGTGCTTCTCGCTGGCGAAAGAGGTGAAAAACAATTTGATCGGCCCTGATTCAGGAGCAGACGGTTAAAGTTTACGCTCCCTGTCGCTACGGAGGTCTTCGCGGAGGCTTACATAATTTACTTAATGGCTCGTATACTAACGACGGAGCCAGTGTTTAAGCGTCCGACCTCTGCGAGAACCGACCACCCTCCTGGTTACCACCATCCCCGGAGTCAGCTCGAGCTGCCAAGTTTTCTCTCTGCGGACAAAAATTTATGTTCGTTACTTTAGCCTCGCACCTTCCGATGAATTATCGCTCCTCCAAACTGCGCCCGATACTTTCCCTTTCGTTCACTTCCCTCGATCCCTCTTCCTTTCACCCCCCTGATAGAACAGCGCCGAAATTAAGGAATTAAAAAGATATCGTGTGTGGATTTCGAGTGATTTATGGGAACTCCAATTGATCGTGATCGTCGGGTCTCGATGAACTGTTCCTGTTTTACACAGGAATTGTGTAAAAAATTGCAATGCTTAACAAAAAGATAAGAATCTGGGGCCTGAAATTGCGAAAATTACATCCGATCGACGGCTAGGTAATAAAGTTCGGCCATATTGCGGCGTACGCGGTGTATCAACGAGTGGATCGGCTGAAATAAATCGCGGACGTCGTTCTGATTACAGATCCGCCGTGGGATTGGCAGAGAGTAAGCGTGGCTTAACGACAGATCCGATCTGCACGAGTGGAACAATCGGTCCTCCTCGATCGGTCTCCTCCTCCCCTTTTTATGCCGACGTATTTCGATGCCTGATCGAATACAGGGATTCCCGGCCGACGGGGAGAAATAGACAGTGAGGTCGATTTATTTATGTCGGTGATTGCCAGTCCGGGGAGGCAAGGGCTTCTTTTGCATTAATGCCGAGCGAGGAGCGAGATCTTCTGGCTGTCGCTCCGATACGGCGATATGTTATCGCTCCCTTTAAATATTGGCCCTTAAACTAGTCCCCCCCGACGACTTCTGCCTCTGCCAAATTGACGAAAGATTCTTTCCGCTCTTCATTACTCCCCTAATTTATTCCGTGCTTTGTTCTATCCGATTTGTCACGGAACGGGTAAATTCTTTCCAATTTGTTCAACTCACGGAAAATTTGAAAATACATGTCTACAAGTGTAGATTTTACTATACAAATATTATTTCACTGCAATAATAGACCACAATTTTTTAATACGTAAAGTTCGATTAAATTTTAGGACTAACAGGGAGGGGCATTTCAATAGAAATATTATGAGTATGCGCAATGCGTACACTTATTACTTATTAATGTTAAGTAGCGTTTATTCAGGCTGGTAAATCAACGCTACGTATGTCTTGAAAATCTCGATCCCCTACCGGTGTTCATAAACGCGCGCACGACGTCAACGGGAAGAATATTATGCCCATAGCGCACAGGTTTCCGTGATTCATTATAATGAGCGGCGCGTGCACGCGAAACAAGTTTATTGCCCTTTAAGAGTTTCTGCCCACCCCTGGAACCGGAAAGGGGTGGCTCGAAGTCTTGAGTTCTTAATATCGTCACCTGCAGGTTAAAAGTATTTCAATTCCACTTTCGCTCGACGGAAGTCGACACGCGCGTTTGAAATTATGTAAATGCCTACCTTCACAAAGGAAACGAAGTCTGCTTTAATTAAAAAAGGAACGATTTATCTTACAAGGTGAACGAAAATGAAATATACGAAGACGGCAGACTTTTGACTACACTAGAACATTATTCACATTATTTTAGTGATATTATTTCTATGGAAATTTTTAAAGGTACAATATTAAGAAGAAGATAAATTCTAAATAATATCTGGTTTCACACGTATTATATTAGGTCAGTGCAAAATTCGTCTTTTAATACGAAATTACAGTGGCCTAATGTGGCTTCCCAAAATTGAAGACGTTTCTTTAGCAAATTAACCCCTTGCCGTACCAATTTCCTTAAAGTCACAGTGATTAAAACGTCTTCATCCCCAAAAAGGTCGTAGAAGAGAAAAAAAAATTTATATTTTTCCTATGGCTATATTTATTTTAATGCTTAAATAGTGGATACAAACGAATCTAATTTTAATTCATCTAAAATCTTCATCACGAGTCTGATTTGCACAAATACGCCAAGGGGTTAAGAGCAGCAAGAATCAAATGAGCTGAAAACAATTGCGCTTCTTCCTCGACAGTTAGCTCGCAACATGTTCCCGCATAATTAATGTTACAAACTCGTCGTGTCCCGTTCGATCATTGAACGTGACTGGTTCAAAGGCCGAACATTACGTTTCTCTGGTTAAAGCCTGGTGTTCATGAATAAAGTCGCGGTTGGAGAACAGAGCGGGCGCACAAACAAACCCTTAAAGCGTCTCGCGGTGGCCTGGAAAAAGAAACCGGCCCGTCAGAGGCTTTCCCAAGGTTTCTCAGCGGTTCGTGGCGGCGCATGGTTCTTGCCAGAACCGAGCGGAATAAGCTCGCGAGAACGGAACAATGCCGGAGGGCGAGCCACGACAAAGCGACACGTTCTTAATTCGTACAAAACTACTTAATAAGTCAAATGAACGCGTGGTTCTTTTGACTGCTTGACGGGCTGGGGGTTGCAGAGGGGTTTCGGGGGAGGGAGTGTAGAGAGGTCGACGAAGGGCTGAAGGGAAGAGAGGAGTAGCGGGAGGAGAAGAAAAAGAGAGAGGAGTACCATGGACGAACGGGGAAGGACGAATTTTTTTTCCATCCCCTATGGGGGCGAGTCTCACCAACTACACAACGATGGCTACGACCACGAGCGACGACGACGGCGACGCCGAGGACGTCGACGACGACGCGTCGAGTGGTTTTCAAGCTAATAAAAAAATTACCGCCGCCGCATGAAACCCGACGACGTATAAAACGTCAGTGAACGCGACGATTCAGCCCTTGCCGTCACCACCGACGCCCCCTGCAACCCCCTGACCACCCTTAGGCGTTCCAAACAGGGGCAGAAAAGCCAACGGGAATCGTCACCCTTTTGTTTTCCTTCTTCTTTTTTTTTATCTGACGAATCGACGGAGGGAAAGAGAGAGAGAGAGAGAGAGAGAGAGAGAGAGAGAGAGAGAGAGAGAGAGACCGACGCAATTTACTCCTCACGCACTTCGGCACCGGTCGTTACTCGATTTTGAGCGCGGTGTCGATTCCCGCTTCGCCTCCACTCGCTAGCCGCCCTCGGTTCTCACCCCTGTTTTTCTTCGCACGGTGCACCGACACGATGCTCTTAATTAAGGGGTTATTATGTGCCGGGAAAGGTTGAGGATCTAATAACGGTAAGGCACTGGGAGCCCGGAGTTCTGCTCGCGCGGTTCATCTCGGGAGAGCGTGCAATAATATTTATTTAATTGATATTCGCGATCGCAGGGGTGGTTATGAATTTTTCTGGAATTTGATAAAAAATTTATTTCTTTTCCCAATAATTATAATGAGCGGAAAGTGATACAGAGAGTTCACACAGTCGAATGAGTACGAACGAACAACAAGTAAATAGACAAAGACAGCAAATGTTGTGGCTTGTTAAAGAAATAGAATTTTTAAAGAAACATTTGTCAAATTTATTTGGTATTCACGTTGACAATCGTTTAAGATGTAATGGGTTAAAGTGTGATACTTTTATCTATTAGAATATATTCCTATACATAGATACTCCGAGCAGAGAATCGTAAGTGGTAAAGATCGCCCAGGAAGTTCGCGCAGGATCCAGGGAAATTACGATATTTCCCTGCGGTATTAATTAATGAGGCAAACTCTTTAGGGAAACACGAGCAACCCGAGGAGCATGGGGTAACGGAAGTTCAATATTTGAGGCTTTTTTCTCTCCATTGGCCCACGAGTTTCCGCTGGCAAGTGTGCCAAGTTCTCAGTTCCGGAGACAAATCGCTTTTCGCGTGTCGCGAACCAGCCTGTAATATTACGTATTACTCCAGAGAGGAGGAAGTCGGTTAAATCGTAGCCACCGAGAAAATTACCGTAATTCATTTAGTTAATACGATATAGCGACCCTTATAGACTAAACACTTATATCAAACATCTTCTATTCTTTATCAAGTTTTATATAGCTCTCAATATTATATTTATTAATCTCCATTTAATTTATTTTAAACAATCTAGTATGATAGTTTTGCATAAAGACCCGCAGTATATAAATCGCCAACCCCTCGGTCAACCGGCAGAGATTAAAAGGTAACTGTTCTCTTTAAAAGGCCGGGTTGGAAAGGATTCTTGTCAGCACGAAAATCTCTCGATTTTCTCGACTGAAACTTGAAGACAACTCGCAGAAACCAGTTCAAGGTGGATCTCGCCATCTCGAACTTCCTTCTTATAATCCAGCGAAACTCTTCGGCAACAACCCGGTAATTTCTCGCTCACGGTGACATCGATGATCGAGAAACCCGGCGATGCATTCGAGGCGTAAAAGAAGCGCGGCTCCCGTTCCTCTCACTCCGTGGAGTCACGGTACAAGGGTGATCGAGTAGGGTAGGGCGAGGGGGTTGGAGGTCGGGGCCGAGGGTGCAGGAGGAGAGAGGGAAAAAGAGTGCGGGACGAATGAAAAGCTTCGAGCTTGCGGTAAACATCGAGCGTGTAATTCGCTCTTTAAAGAACACTTGGACGATAATTAAGCCGGCGTGGGGTGCGCCGAGGACGATGTCGGCGGGGGTGGTTGGGGTGAGAGGAGAAACAAGAGAGAGAGAGAGAGAGAAAAAGAGAGTGAGAGAGAAAGGAGAGGGAGAGTCGCGGGGGAGAGAGACGGTGAAAGTGTAGCGGAGGAGCGAAGAGGCGGATGGGTGGGTTTACGGGCACCGTTGAAAAGATCTTTTTCCGTTTATTTTTCGTGACCATGGCTCGGAAAGACACGTGGTCTGATTTTAATTAGCACCGGGGTGCACTTCCAGCGCGCTCGCAGCCACGGATGGAGAATCTCGGGCTTAGAATTCACCTGCCAACCCCCCTAACCGCCCCCCTCGACGCCAGTCCTCGTTTTGCTTCCTTTCCTCGTGGTCGCTACCGCACCGTCCCCGTCCACCCCCGTTTTCCGTCATCCATCCCTTCGGTTAGCGTTCTTCGACGCTGTGTTCTCGCGCTCGGTCAAGAGGGTTAATCCGACAGCGAAATTCTCGTTTGCCCCCGGCGTCGAGAGGGATGCGAGCAGTTTCGGTAAAAGTTAATTCGTGCCGGTCGGGCCGACGTCGACGTCGCGGCGTCGGGCCGCTGCGTTGACGGAACGTTTTTCACGTTTTTCTGCCCGCAGGTATTCCTCCCCGAATTATATTTGCGCTCGCGGAAACATTCGGAATCTTGAAATGTATCGCGTATAATTCACATTGTTTTCTCGTAGTCGTAAAGCAGCTCGTGATCTCTTCCTCCCTCTTTCGTTTTTATGAACCGTGGGATTTCATTACTAAAATGAGTAGATCGAATGCGGATCTTAATTTTGTATAAAGATCCGCAGTTTACTAATCAAAACCGCGTTCAGGAGAAGTGAAGGCAGTCTATCCAAAAACAGGGATTAATCGACAGATTTCTGACGACATTTGTCATAGAAAATTCGTCCGGGGTAAATGATGCCAGTTTCCCGGCAATTTGCGAGTTCCCGTGCCCTCTTGATCCGCGTTGTTTTCTTTTCGACAACCGCAGAAGATTCGTCGGGTTAGAAAATGGTCGAGGTGCAGAGCTAAAGATGGTCTCTCTCTCTCTCTCATTCTTTCTCATCGAAGAGGAGAGCGAATTTCTCGAGGGCCTTATAAGCCGCGGGAGCAATCGGCAGGTGAAAAACTCGGCGATTCCGTTCCGCGAGATTTCGCCCCGCTCGTTTTTCTTCCCCTTTATCGGGAATTTCTTGCCGCGCTCTCTCGCCACTTTGAGACACGCGATTTCCTCGGCCCGTTTTCCACGGGCGACGTCGATTAACGAGTCAGCCATTGAGACCCGGATCCGCGTGTTCTTGCCCCCCCCCCCTTTGTCCCCCTGTGTCCCAACCCCCTTAGCCCCACTTCTTTTTCCTCTGTTTCCGTCTCACCACTCGCCTCCGTTCCTGTATTTTTTCCTCTCTTCTCTCCCTCTCTCTCTCTCTCTCTCTCTCTCCTCCATCGTTCGTTTTTTCCTTTAACTTTCTCCCCTCTTGTCTCGCGTCGGACCGACCGCAATGCTTTCGCCGCGGAAAAACGCAGCGAAACGCGGTTAAAGTACACGCTAAGGGGAACAAATTTGAAGCTCATTACCCGCTCCTCTTTTCAGATACGCCGAGGGGATGCCGGTTGAAATCTTTACGCGCGTGTTCGTTCGTTTCTTCCTTCCTCCTTTTTTTCCCTCGGATTCATTTTCCTACGACCTCGACTTCTTCTTTTTGGACCATGCCTCTCTCCCACTCTCTTTCTTTCCTTCTCTCGAGGTTCCTAATCGGCGACAGAACCGGGTTTCGGTAATCAATTTTTCGTGAGCTCGAGAAAAATTTTTGAACGAATGCGGTGGCTCCGCGGACTCTCGGGATTCTGGGTCAGGTGGAGCAAACGATCCTGCACTCGCTTCGCGGACGGAATTTTGTAACTTTGCTGGTATGTACTTGTCGGCTATTCAAAGAACGATTAACTCCTGTTCTTGGTTCCTTATACTTATACTGCTTACAAAGATGAACGTTAAGCGAAACAAAGAAGACGTACATCGTGCCTGGGTATCAAACTGTAATTGGATAAAGTTAATCGATAAACGAAATCGTTAAAATTATAACATATTTGAGCGAATTCATGTCACAGCTCGACAGTATTGCCAGACTGAAAAGCTCAGCCCAATGTTCGCGATAAACTCGACGAGACCCGCCGATAAAAGTCACTTGCGTCGAGAAGCGGTGAGTCGACCGAACAATAATTTCATCGAAGTATCTTGTTCGTTTACCCATTCAACAAAATTCGCCGCGAAGCCAAGCGGTTGCAGCGTCGCGTCGTCGTCGACGCATAAATATTTAAATTTCCCAGCAGCTGGGTAATCTATTTAAAAGCGAGGCTTGCTACGTCTCACCCCCTCGCCCCGGGACATTGATACACCGACGATTGTCCGAAACAAAACATTGCAGGGAACGTTGATCGCACGCGGATAGCGCGGCTTGCGGTCGTTTCATCCGCGGCGGGGATCCTTTTGGCTGGTTTACACGAATCCATCAGCAACCATCGCCGGCTACCGGTTTCGACGATTTCCGTTGGCATATTTCCATCGTTCCCCGATATCGCCGCGCGCGCGGCAAAAGGTAAAGAGGGAAAACCCGGCCGAACGAAAAAAGCCTTCCAATCCCTGGAAGCAACGAATTGTCGTCGGTCCTCCACCCTCTCTCTTTCACCGTCCCCCCCCCCCCCCGCAGCCACCCTCTTCATCCGTGCGCTTCCATACCAGGGCTCCGAACCCTCCGCCATTCGATTTTCCACTATTTTCCGATCGTCCGTTCTCTACCCCTCGCCTCGTCCATTTCCATCAGTCTCCTCTGACGTTTATACTTTCGTGAACGGACCCGAGGGCTCCGCGGGGACGAGTTAAGGGGGGTGGTCTTGATCGAGGGTGAGAGCACAGGCGGAAAAGACGATACGCGGACGTAACCGGAGGGACAAGAACGAAGGACGAGGAACAGGAAGGAAAGAGCGAAAAGGGGAACAGAAGAGAAGACGCCGAGGGAAGAAAGGGATGGAGAGCAAAGGACGAGAAAGGGGGTGGTAACGGCCACCACCAAGGGCGAAGCAACCTTCCTCCTCTCTCTCTCTCCCTCTTTCACTATTTCTCTTTCTCTCTCGCTGCTTCTGATATATTGCCTCACCCGCAACCCTCACGCGCCCTAAACCATCCCTTATAGCCGCCATCTTGAAGGACTTCCAGCCACCCCCTTCCATCCTGCCCTTACCATCGCTCAACTCCCCTACAGCCACCCCGAACTGCGACCTGCACTCACCCGCCCGCCCACGATCGAAAATCCCGTTAGACTTATACGGGCTTAGCCCGTCCATTTTGACGAGGGGGTACGTGCCACCCCTGCGTACCAGCCGCCATCCTCTTTCTTCGCCTCTTGCGGAATTCCATGGGGCTTTTTTCCAACCCCCCCTGAACGCCGCCGACACACTGTTGCCGTTTTCCAAATGCCGTCGGACGTGCCTCCTAGGCCTCCTCTGTCTTTTACCCCCTGCTCGCCGAGCTCTCCTTTCTTTCTTTTTTCTTTTTTGCCAAAGGAGATTTGTGCATTGAGACCAGGACCAACGGCGCAGGGGGCGGATCACGGTCCTTTCACTTGTTGACGTAATTATCCGGCCGGGGCGACGAGCATGTTCGAACATCTTGTTACTGTTTGCCTCTGCTACCCTGTTGGAGGTTCATATATTTTTTAAAGAAGGGTACGAGGTTGATGGTTTGGAGTAGCTCGTTGATGGAGACCGTCTGTATCGTGTGGCAATTTTAATGATCGTGTGAGGGATGGCATGCTCGTGCAACCATATTTAAAGAATATTTTTTAATACTTGAAAGAGCAACCCCCCATCGTGTTCAATGTTAGTGATGGATACTTACTGCAGTGAGATGGCTTTAGGATCAAGTCATTTTTGTCGTCGGTACAGGTGGGTAATTTAATACCTTCGGAGGTAGTCTAATGAAAAATATAAATATAAATATTATTATAGGGTACGCTGCGGTAAAACTAATTTTGAAAGATTGTTGACTTACTCATCTGTTCCTGCAAACGTAGCTGCTGTATACGCTGATCAGACTCCTGAAGTAACACTTTAGGAGGAAACGCAAGATAAGTTGATTTACGTGATGCTCCATCGACCTGAAAGAAAATATGAGTTTTACAAAAATATAAGATGGTACATTAAGTATGTAGGTAAAAAATTATTTATTCAACCCAGCCCTTTTATCGTGTACTAGTTCTCTTTTATCGTTTCAAATTCTTTTCTGCTCGAAATAGTTTGTGTTTGATGTTAACGTTTATAAGATAAGAGACAACAGAACTACAGAATTGCCTAGAAGTAATTGACGACCGCACCAAATAAACCCGAAAATACACCGCAAGATAAATAAAACAGTTACTTTCCGAAGAAGAAGAGGAACCCGAGGTTCACTCCTCGGCTCCAGAAGGGAGCGGTTCTCCGACAAAGTGTCCCGAAAGAAACATCAGACACCAACCGCGTTGCAGTCGTTGAAAAACGTCGCGCAGTCAATCCGAGCGGCTCAATTTCGATCGCGGGAGGGTGGAGAGGGTGACGCACCCCATCGGCGTCAACCCTCCGCGAAGATTCGTGGGGTCTCGCGCAAAACGAGTAGGTGTTTCCGGTTTATTCCCGGAATTCCACGTAGGGGTGGCTGCCGAGACACGAGACCCAACGGAACCCCTTATGACCGGGCCAAAGGCAACATCGGAAGGGAGGAAGTGCATTTTTCGGAGTCCTCGCGTGCCCACGGGATTCGCACGACCCCCCTCGGCAAATCCCCGCCCCTCTCGCATCCACAGTCGCCGAGGCATCGGGGTACTTCGCATTCTGCTACATCGTCGCGGGATTTGATTATGCAAAGCGGCGGCCCCCTTAGGCCGTTTGCACTCCTTCGTCTCTTTCCTTTCGAGTCGGGCTCGAAGGAGTCTGTTTCACCCCCGCACGGACACGTAGACGGCCCGTCCTGACTTTCAGTGTCCCGGGAACCTCACCTGCGGATTTTTCGAGGGATTACCGGCACACGGTTTTCGGGAAATTGAAAATGCAGTCGCTGCTCTCGTTTAGAAGCTCAGACTCTGCCGGGACTCTGTTTCCCGCGGATCAAGTCTTCTTTGTCTGCGAGCAGCTCCAAGATTCGAGACAGGTTGTTAGTCTCTGGAAAATGGATTCTTCTAAATGGTTCGAATAGGTTGAGGATCGTTAGGACGGTGACTCGAAGGCTCTGACGAAATAGTTTGATACTTCAGCTGTATGCGGATAACGCGGTTCCAGTTTCAGAGCTAAAAGTATACCTTTATGACAAGTAGGATCCTTATGCATTCGACGTTAATATAGGAAGTCTATTAAAATTTGACCGAGTTTTAATGGATGTATTGCAACAGGAAATGAAATTCTGCTTAACTGCATTTTCTCTACATTCGTCTGGAAAAATGAGATGTACGTCTCGAATATGAGATTCATACATATTGATTAACAAATTTCCGGTTTCGTAGACAGACGTTTTCACAATCTGCTGGTTTTCAGTCTCGTTTAGGACTTGGTAGTTCTACTGATGAAACACCCGTAACATTTCAAGGATATAAAACGGTTCAGACGCAAGTTGGCAGACCTGAAGAAAATTGGGAACTCGAGGGGGACCACTGTCCACGGCTCCCTAAGCGCAACATTATCGAGTCTATCGATAATCGGGGTGTCGTGGGTAGAGGGGCAGACCGGCACGGTTGCTACCCTCTTTCTCCTCCGTCTTTCCGGAACACAGAATCGATCGAATCCCCGCAAGGCA
Organism: Lasioglossum malachurum; assembly: GCA_028455605.1. Lineage (NCBI taxonomy): Eukaryota > Metazoa > Arthropoda > Insecta > Hymenoptera > Halictidae > Lasioglossum > Lasioglossum malachurum. The sequence goes on from CM052315.1 coordinate 26,650,938, forward strand.
GTCGGTAAGCCTGCAGCTTAGGTAGCTGGGTACATCGCCACGGATTTGAATACTGTCGATTCTCAATTGTTGCGGATCACGCGCGGCTCTGCCAAAAAAGTTCGACCGTTCGAGGCCGAGAGAGTTCTCGATGGAGGGATGGAGACGGGGAGTTATCGAACGGTGAACGCTGTCAAAGAGCGAGAGCAAAAGAGCGAGAGAGAGAGAGAGAGAGAGAGAGAGGGAAAAACAGAGAGCGAGAAAAAGAGAGAAAGGCAAGAGAAAAGATGTATATAATTTGGGTCCCCGGTCGCGGCAGCTGCGTGGGTCCCGATATGCAAAAAAGGGGTTGCCGCACGGAATTAGAATATCCTCGCGGTCTCATTTGAATTTCAATCTCGCTGTGCGGACAGTTTTCCTCTCGCCGCATTTACCCCCGGGGGCCCTAGGTATGTGTCTGCCTACCTACGGATTCTCAGGTAACCATCGGCCGAAGGGGTTGCTAGTTGAGAGGGGGAGGAGGGTTCACCTCTCTCTCTCTCTCTTTCTGTCTCCTTCTCTCTGGTTCGCTCGGTTTGGATTGAAAAAGGAGAGGGGCAGAAGCGAAAGAACAAAAAAGAGGGGAAAAAGGAGAGCACGAGCACGGCGTGCCCCATTAAAAATCCGCTGCGCCTACCTGGCGAACGAAAAAGGGAACGCCGCGCCGGGGAAATCGTGAACGCGGTGCGCACCTCATTAGAGCCGCGCTCCAACGTTAAATCCGATGCGCCGGGGGTTGCGACGCGCTCTGCTCTCTCTCTCTCTCTCTCTCTCTCTCTCTCTCTCTCTCTCTCTCTCACACTCGTTGCTTACCCTTCGCGCGTCATTGGACGCACAACGGATTCTAAAGGTGTCGCTGGTACGCGTGCCGGAATAACGCGACGCTTCACTCTGCTCTGCTCCGCTCTGCTCTGCTTCGCTCCACTCGCCCGCTGAATTAGAGGGAAAGAGGCTTATCGCCGGGAAAACGCCGACAAAAATTCTCTCCTCGGGGAAACGTAAACGTCGCACGGCCTGGAAAATGGCGGGCGAGGGTGGATCGACCTTGGAACCATCGAATATGTGTATTTAAATGAGTATTTACGAAATTGACGAGGACACCACTCCGATAACTGGCCTGCAGATTTTTATGACAAATGAAGATGGTTTGCATTAATTTGAACATACCGGAGCTACATATACAGTCTGTTCTTTTGGTAATCATTTCCAATTGAAAATATTACAAGAATGTCTTTAAATTCTATTTTCCTTCTCATTCTTGATATCGAATCTGATTCGAATCTTGATAACGGCTCTACTGATAACGAATCGATAACGCCGCAGCATAACGAACACGAGGTTTAATCTCTTCGTATCTCTGCCCATATTCCACGCCTCCATTCTTAGATCCATTTGATGGCGGCCAGAGCCCCCATCCGTTGCGCCCCCATCGTCGCATACACATTTACACGTGCAGCAGAGTTCGCCGGGATATCGATGCACTTTGTTACCCGTATCGTGTATGGTGCACGCGCAAACACGCGAAGATAGACGAACGTCGTCGAGAGCGGAAGAACGACGTTGCAGAAGGGGGAGGGTTTGTTCGACGTATAGAAAAGGGGGTGGCCAGGATGTAGGAAGGATAAGAAGGGAAGCCATAGCCTGCGGCCTTTCCCTCTCGCGAAGTTTTTCTCCTGTAGGCGTCCACGCGTAGTCCACCCCTAGGGAAAACCACCCCTTAACCGTATCTTGCGAAATCGATGGGCTCGGGGACAGCTCGGGCACAGTTTCCCGTGCCCGAAAGAAAGCCGCCCTTATTTTTCACGGCGAGACGGCCGGCTTCGATTGGTCCTGGATACGGAGGAGAACGTTAGTATAAATACACGGAAGTATGTGCGGCTGAAGGGGTGGCGGATAGATAGAATGCGCGCGGGGGCGGCTGCGGGAGACTTTTATCGTGGCTCTGCACACCTCGGTCTCTCGCGCGCCGAGAAATATAACTGGGCGTTCAGAAATTCTTTACGTTCGTGTGCGAGCTGGCTGCCGGTACAGCCGCCGAGTTTTGCCGCTTTTAGCACGCCGGTGCATGCTCGATAAGTGTTAAAGCGGCCTGTTTCAGACACGCGTGCTCCTCCTGCGAGGCTGAAGGGCCGGCTTGTTACTGGGTCGTGGAAGAGTTCGGCAGCGATCGTTGCTGGTAGACAAATGGATCTCGATCGAGATTTCGACGTTCGCATAATTTTACGATTTCTAAAAATCGATTTGCAACGATGAACTACCGCGAGAGTTACCGAAAAGACCCTATCCAGATTTCTTATTCTACAATTCTTCAACTGAAAACATTTTTATATGAAGCTATTGAATACATTTTCGTTTCATTGACATCTTTGTCTTCCTTTGAATACTGAGAATTGAATTCGACATATTTAATCATTGTCACCGTTCCTTCCGCGACGAAGTGATAGGAGAAGAGCTTATTTCGCCGACTAAAATTCTGCTTGCAACAGACTGAAAATACCAGCAACGTCTATCAGTCTATATGCATGTTTCTTCCGAAACTCCGCAACTGGCATAACCACGTAACAGTGCCAGCCAAAGGCGGTCGCGCATGATCAGCGTCGATCTATTATCCGAAACCCGAGCGTCAATCAAACAGCTAACAAGCGCAGCCCCGAAACCAATAACCTAAATACCTGGAGCTCCGCGCGTCACGGAAACATACTGGCAGAGCGTCGATCGTCGGAAACGAGCCTAATTGCGCGGAGACCGTCGCTCATCGACCCATAGCGAATCCGCGAGACAAAGGTCGCGTACCCGACCGCCGAAAAAACTGTCTTTTCCCCGGTTTCGGGGAACGTCACTGTCGGATTCTTGGCGGTAACTGTACGACGACGTCAGTTACGTCAAGTCCGTCAAGTAACTCGGCTCGGTGTGCCAGCGTTAACCCGGGCTCCCCGTAGCTCTCGTGTGTGGACTGCGAGTTTACCGTCGACGACGACGACGACGAGACGGGCACGGGAAGACGACGACGGCGACGAGGCCCCGTCGACGAGAAACGGGGAAACTTTAGACCAGACAGCCCCCGGATGCTCCGGTTCCCGTGCACGCGGTTCCTGCTCCGTCTCGCCCATCTCGCGGCTGCACGCCTGGAAAGTTTTGCCCCTGTACCGCCCTTCCTCAACTCGCCCTCACACACACCCCCGCAGCCCTCTTAGCCCCGGGGATTTTGGTTAGAATATTGAATCTCGCAGAGTGGAGGCGCTGTAACGAGCACACCGCCGACCCCGGCGTTCGTAGGTACCTTCCACGTCCTCGTATATACCAACCACGACCACGCTCGCTCCGGGATGCCGCTCGCGAACCGAATAATCTGCTCCCGGAAAAGACACCGGGTGAAAGAGCGAGCCGCTCCGGGGTCCGAGATCTCTGAGTCGCGGGAGCCGCGATATCTCGTCGCTTTACATCCGAGACACAGTGATACAGTATTCTCTCTGTAACCGTCGTATCTTCGGGTCTGAGCGGCAGTTATAGAAGAGATGCACTACATTCTTTTTAGGGTGACGAACGCAGAGAAGGACGGCGATCGAAAAAGAAAGAGGGACTGAGGTTGGACGCTTCGACTCTCTGCCCAGAGTTGGGCAAAAATTTAATCAACGATTAACTAAATCAATCGATTGAATCAATCGTCGATTTTTCAATGATTTCTTTTTTTAACCAACGATTGACGATTAACTTCATCAATCGATTGAGTCAGTCTCCGATGTTTCGCTGATTCCTGTTTTTAATCAACGATTGACGATTAACGATGTTTCAATGATTACCTTCTTTAATCGTACACATTAATCAATCAATGTTGATTAAAATTTTAAGCGATTAATGACCAACTCTGTCTCAGCCTCTGTTTCTTTTCCGTTCGCCGCCCCGTCCTCTTTCATACGCCTGAAACTTCAATCGCCGATTACACGAGTAATTGTAATCGTAATTATATCGTGTTTGGTGTCAGAGGAAAACCTGGCGAACGCGATGGTAAAAAAGTTTCAAAAAAATAAAAAATTAAGAAATTCTTAATTCAAAGTCGACGCATGTGACGCGATCGTTTGAAACGGCGGCGGCGCTACGGACAAATCTCAAATTTGCGACTTGATATTTCCAGATCGAAGAATTGCGCTGGTAGAGGAATAAAGAGGAATGTTGCCAAAAAAAATAGAAGCTCGGAAGCGCAGGCGTTGTGTCACGGGACAATGGCAAAGGAACGATTGTTTCACGGCACGTTGCCGTCTCTAAAACCAACAGACCTTCTCGCGACGGAGCAAATAATTCAGGGAGCATAATCGGGCGATATTTCATCCTGCATCCTGCGTCATCCCGGGTCGGCAGTCACCCCTTCCGATAATTTTCGCCTTGGCCGAGGACGAAACGAATTTACTTTTAATTGGCGTACGCGTGACCGTGCTGTACCGTACGCTAGAATATGGCGGTCGATGATGTACGAGGGTCAGGCCATGTTTCCGCCTGTTTTGACCGCCGAGCGGGGTTGGGGCTGGGCAGCACGCCCAGGGTCAGCGGATGACCCATCGAAGGGCACCCGGTCGTGGCCCCGGCCTTCGAAAAGGGTGACCATAGCACGCGCCCATCCCTCTGACCATCGCGGACCTCGAAGGGCCCAGGGGGTCGCGGACAGCACACGTACACCGGTCAGCGAAGTCCAAATTAACGGAGTGTCCAGGTAGCTAGCACTAAGCCCGAGGACATCATCGATGGCCCCGGAGACTGAAATATGGGTCGAAGGTACGTTTCAACGATCTTGTCGCCCCGGTTGCCCAGCTTTGTCGACAGAAATAGAGACCATCACCTGCGCCCTGGCTTGCGCGAAACTGGATCCAAGCGGGGGACCGTTGATCCAGGCCCTAGATCCTTGTCTCTTGACCGGTGCGGGCTTCCGGTAGCCGTTCTGACCTACTTCCACGTACCTTCGTTCGAAGCGCGGTTAATGCAGAATATTGCGAGTCCATTGCAAATTCATTATTTCTGTTTAAAGAAAACCTAACTGTAAATCATCGAACGCGAAATACATTCAGAAAAGCAGAATTCGTTGAAAACTGAATCCGATTAGTTCAACGCATCAAATCCGGGTAAGATATTTTTCGAAATACTTCTTCCAGTTTCTTTGAAGCGTATTCAGTATCTCGATTTGTGGTTCTTTGAGGAGAGTCTAGCGATGGACAAATGGAAATAGAGCACGGGAAATTCGTTTTCCGGGGACGAGGGTCTTTGAGGATTATCGGAGACGCGAGAAACGAGATGCTCTAATGTACGAGAATGGAATATGGTGGAATTGGATGTCGGATTTGTTATGGTTGTGACATATTTACGAGAAGTAGTCCACTAAATATTCAAATATTTCGCTTCTTAATATTTTCATAAGCGACTGGACAAAACGAACTCCTGTAAAATAAATGTGGAATATGTCTTCCAATACTAATTTACAAGAAATTGCAACCAACTAAAAAATTCCTACATCAGAAATTTATGTAATTGAATATAGACCGTCTAACAACGTTTGCATCTAAAAGCTTTAACATTGTAGATTTTCCGGGGGAACGTATAGCATTCCGAGAAATGGATTTCGAGAGTAATCTTTTATCGAAATCGTCATTGTATGCAAATTACGGAGAGCGAGGAATTTATTAAAATTGCGTTCGAACAGCCACTTATCGAATTGCTCGGTTATCTCTTCGCATTTTTGGATCGATACCGGCGTCGAAATTTATACGCCGCTGTAAATCGTTTAACATTCGCGCGCTCTCCCCGGCGTCCGGCATATTTTAACCCGGAAACCGTAAAAATATTATGCGGAAACGGTTGCGCGTATTTTCACGGTTTCGCGTATCTTATAAAGTAATCGATTTTATACGCCGCGCGAGTGGAAAGTACGTTTCGTATCCACTTGCGTCGACGAGGCATAAAACCGCGGTAGAAAATTCCGAACGTGCTTGTACAATGGCGTCGACGTACATATGTGCCTCATACATACTTCAGCGATTTTTTTTTGCCACGCATCATGCTCGCCACGAACCGAGGAATTTTTCTTCGGCGATGCAGCTTTGGCGGGGGGACACTCGTTATGACACCTTCATTGCCATTGCGATGAGGAATACTTTCTAGTAACATATAAGTTCGTTAATTTTTTAATAACATAAAAATTAAATTTTGAAGGTTTCGTTAAACGGTAGAAACGTGCACTATTGTTTGAGTAAGAGACATAAAAGAGGAACGGTTTTTTCCTTGTCACCAGAACAATTTGCCAGCATTCGAGTCTCCCAGCGCGTGTTTGATCCAGACGCTAATCCTTCGGCAAACAGAACATTATTTCTACTTCGATTGCTACTTTCTCCGGGCTTCACCGATGCGAACGGATGCTTTAATATTCTCCCGGACTCCTGAGAACACTACAAACGCCCGGGCATGTGCAGAATCGGAACAGGAAAATTGAATTAAATGGCGGATCCAGTTCAACAAAGGGCCGATGTAATCTCACTGCAAGTATGCACGGTACTTTGCAGACTTGTAATGGAACTCCGAGACGAATAAAAGTGGATGCCCTTCTCTTCAATAAGGGCATCCCTCTCCTTTCCAATCGCAGTCTTCTCGAGTCGTTTTCGTGTCTCCATGTCATCGAACATGGCGAACAGCCCTTCTTATTGATTCCATGTGCCCGAGCACACTTCTTTATTGCTTGGGCTCGACTTTCATCTAATTGTAAATAATATTGGAAGAAGAAATTCCAATTAAGCTGCATGTGCTACTTGGAAGTCGTGAAGGGCACTTCCGGCAGAAAGAAGCAGGTGCTATTTTATTTACTGAATCGTTGGATTTATTGTAAAAATATTTATGCGGTCGGAGATGTGATTAAACTTTCTATATTGCATTTTCATAGTTACGCTTTAGATATATATATATTTAGCTAAATATAGGGCAATGAATTCGAAGATTATATCTATATTATTTATTTTCCAAATGTTTCATTTATGCTTACTTTACTGAAAATAAATTCGGTTAGGAGACTGCTTCGCGAAGGAGACAGAAGAAATTTAGGTTAGTCTATACATTTAAGAATATTTTCTCGTCACACCGTGGCTCGTCTATTCTGAACGCCCATTACCGTTCGAATCAATCAAATGTCAATTATGCACAGTCTTTAACCGCATGCGGACCGGAAACGGAAACTAAAATCTCCGAATGTTTTAGTATCATTGCAAAGAGCAATTAGATTGCCGTATTAATCTTATATCCTCGATGATACACGATATATTTCCTGCTGCTCTGAATACTAATAAATCTTGACACGGTCCCTATAAACGAGTTAGGGTGAATGAAGCTGTTCACTTACTCTTACCGAAACGAATGGGCGAAATGCAAATGCATAGCAAATGATACAAATTATTTCGGAATATTCAGTGTCTTCCGGTCGTTTCTAAATGATTAACGAACCAATTAAAAATCTTGCACCAAAACCTAGAAGAATTCCTGTTGGTGACTAAAACGATTTTGACTCTTTTAGATCACGGACCCAAAAAAGCCACCCCGCGCCGCTCAAGTGTCAATTTACCCCGGTCGCGGTGGTCTCGCGTCGGTAAGAGAGTCTCCCATAATTAGAAACGCGTATTATCGATCACGGGACGGAAGTCTGCGGAAGAAGTAACGGTTAACGATAATGTAACAACCTCCGCGGAGTTTCCGCGGGCGTGCATATACGGCCGCGCTTCTATTTCCTACATACATTGTACAGGTGCGGGGGGGGGGGGGGGGGGGGGGGGGGGGGTAAGGGGGCTGTAAATATATGTACGCGTACATCGAACGCCGAGGCTATATCGACAGCAAAATAAGGGATCGCCGTGGGAGGGTGGCTACATGAGGGATGCTTCGTGAAGCCATAGACGTTCGACTGCTCTCCATCCATCCGCCCTCGTCCGCCACCCGGCCAACCCCCCGCTCGGCCCGCCGCCACCCCTCGATATTAAAAATTTCAATATCCTAGCCCCAGGGGTGGAAAACACATAATGTATTCAGGTGACGTCCCGGCCATTCTATCGGCGAGAAAAACGTACAGTTTTTCGAGGAATCGAATCCATCCAACACCGCCTCCCCCCACACAGCCCGGCAACCCTCTAGCCGCCACCATTCCAGGTTTTGCTCCCCTTCGACGGGGTATCGCCACCACCCACGTTTTCGTCCAACCCCCGCACCCCTCTCCCTGACCCAACCTCTTCGTCCTCATCCTCCTCTCTAGCTCCGTCCTCATCCTCCTCTTCCTCCTCCACCACCCCCCTTGGGTTTACGTGCCACCCTCGAGGACCAGGATGACGACGGAAGCTTCTTTGTTTCTTTCTGTCCTGCCCGCCACGTGGAGCGTTTTTATTCGCTCCGCGGTGCTGGCTCTCGCGAGCCATTTCCAACGGAAATTGATAAGTTCGAGGAACCCGTGGTCCTTGCTATAGACGACTTAAATCAGCCGATCTATTAGAGAATTAGAGAACCGATGTGGTATTGGAGGATTGTTGATTGGGTGAAGGTGAATATGGTGGAAAAAAGATTGTAAAGAATGTTAATTAGTTGTATCCTCAGATGCCTGATTTTGCTTCGTTTCAGGCATCGTTGAGATAAAAGAATGATGTAGAGTTTAATGAATTTATTAGGTAGACCCGAGAGTGATTAATAGGTAAGTGTTATTAGTTGAATATGAAGGTTTTTTTAGCAGATTAAGAAGAGGAGTGTACCAGTTACGCGCTCGATAAGAAAGGAGGATAGTAAAGATTGAGATTTTACACTGTGGCTTTTTCGTCGTGTGTCCTCAAAATTGTATTTTTCGCAGCCACGGCGTCACCTTTAAAAATGTCAGGTGTAATGTCAGGTGATGTGTGAGATCAGGAACGAAATAATCCTTTCTGTATAGATAAAGTGGATAATAAAAGTTCACTAGTTTATTCTATAATTGCATAGACTAAGAAGTAAAAAGAAAAGACCAGGAACAAAATCTGCATAGCGAATTTAGACAACTGGAGGCTACAATTTGCGCCAATTACTCCAACGATGACAGTTTCTATTGCTTGATCTCGAAACTGTTATAATAAATTAACTCAATTATTTTCACGAATTTCTTCTCCCGTTCTGAGGTGTCGATTCTCAGAAACGTAGACTAAGATCACTAATATATAGGTCTCTACTATATTACCAGCCGTTGGCGAGTTTAATATGAAAGAAATATCGGAGTCCATTATTGCCAGCTGTCGCCGTGCGCAAAAAATCAAATTTGCTTGGTTCGCTACAGACTACAAAATCGCGTTTCTCTCGAAAAAGACGATGTTTACTGTTTTGTCTAAAGTAAAGTAACCAAATGGCTTCCATTTTACTGTAGTTCGCCGAGAAATCGTTCGCCGGGATCGTCGGCCAGAAAAGTCCTCGATTTCCATCCCCTGAACCATCGCCCGAAGGTCCAATAAGTTGTCCACGGGGTTCATTGTTCGGGGGCGCGTGTCTCGCAAAAAACCGAGTCGATTCGAAGAAGGAATTCGACTCTGAACGAGATCTCGTTGCCGATGGAATGGCGTTCGCGGGTCAGATACGATTTCCCTGTCGTTCTAGTTGCGCGCCCCGTATCCGGCGCTGGTGAACGGGGGTGAGGCCGGCGAGAAATTGGTAGAAAGTGAGTCCTCGGAATCAAGCCACCCCCTACCCTCGCCGCCCATTCGAAGAAAGTGGAGAAGGTGAGGAGGCGAAGGCAGGGGCTAGATAGTCGAATGGTTCACGGGCCGCGATTCTAAACAACTTAACGATAAAATTTATAGTTCCACAGCACGCCTACCCGTAGCCCTCTCGGGGCTTTCTTCGGAGGGGGTCGAAGGAAGGAAACGAAGCACGGTGAACGGGGACGTCGTAGGTGGGGGATGGGGGTAGGAGACCTCAGCCGTACATAGGAGGTCTCTTGTACAGGACTTTTACCCTGCAGAGTTGCGTCGTAATTTATGGATGCCGTTCCCTTATCCGCAGGATACGAACTCCACTCTCCCCACACGTTTGCTGTCCTTCTATCGATCCTATATACCGCGACGAAACGGGTGTCCACGAAGTATCGTCTTCGGCAGCTTGCCTGCCCTGGGACGCCTTCCAGGATTCCTCGGGAATGACCGAAATATTTCCTCAACAATATCCAACCGAAAAGGTCTCAGGTCTGGTGTAGCTATAATTAATTCTTAATTTTATATGTATGAATGCTTTTGACTAACAGCAGACTTGCTTGGAAAGGAATTTTTTACTATCGTCAAATAATAATGTGTGATCTATTCCAGGATTTCGTAAATGAACGAAATGGACGCTTCACTGGGATCACTTTTGTAAGAAGCCTACAAGTTCAATTGAAAAATGTATGAGAACTTGACCGGTCAAGTTGCAAGTGCATACATGGAAAAAGCGTACAGCTTCAGTTGAAAAATATTTTTCTCCAAGAAAATCATCCTGAAAGTTACAAACGTGATCATTGTATACACCCATGTAAAAACGCGAGAAAAATCATTACAATAAATTGTTCGCGTGCGGACTTCCTCTAGGAATCTTTTCCCAAATCCTCATTTTCGCGCAACTCCAACGGCAATTATTTCCACAGCTAAAAAAGAAATTCGCAGAATTTCCTTGAGCTCTACACGCTGCGCATTCAAACTACAAATGGCAAGTTCATTCAAGCGACTTCACGTAGCCAGTTCTTTATCCCACGAAGAATTAATCAAAGTTGTTCGCGGCTCCTTCGACGCCTGGCACTCGAGAAGGCCTGTTCCGTATTGTATTCCGATTCGTCGAGTCGACGTATTTGTTCTACCCGCGATCTATATGTTGTATATACATCCGTAATTCAATGGCCGTCCATTTTGCCGAGTGCAGGGTAGGGGGTGCAGCACCTCGGCACGCGGAAAGCGAAAGTTAATTGAGGAGCGGAAGTGAGACGGCGGCATTTGTAATTCAGATTTTTCGGCTCGCTTTCTCCTTTGCCGTGAGCCACGTGGACCTTTTAGTTTCCTTCCTCTCTGCCGCGGCCGCTCGTTCTCCTCCTTTTTCTTTACTGAATTTATGGAGAGAGTTTCATCGGCGCGGGAACTTCTTATCCGCCGCGGCGGAACTTCGCGGGTTCGTTCGACGAGCTACACAGGTACACTTTCTGTCACGTGTTCCAGTTGCGGAGACACGCATTGCAATCGAATCAATTATGCACATATCTGTATCAAACATAATACAATTTCCCCATATAGCTAACGTATGTTCAGAGTAATACAAGATACTGTTCCAGAAGTATTTATATTTGGTTAGGGGATGATGGTGAACGATTTAAAACTGTTTCGAGGTCTTTGTCCGGTGTTCCGAAGTCACCCGTTACATGTGGAAACACACCCTGTACAGAAATGCTTGGTTTGCCGAGGCGCGCGGGCGCTGCGACGTGTTTGCACGTGCGCGCGCGTGTGTGTTAGTTAGTCCACCCTCGAGGGAACGTGGTGTGGGGGAGAGGATGAGGGATGGAAGCCGTCGGTGGAGGAGGGGGTTGGCGAGGGAGGACGGCGAAGAGGAGGAAGAGGATGAGGAGGAGGCCGGTGGAACCCAGATAGAGCGAGACGGAGCAGGAGACAGCCGTTGGACCACGACGGCGGATGGAAGAGGATCGAGAGAGCTCGAGGAGGGATGGGAGAGGAGGACCGTATAGAGACAAATATAGGTAGAACGTTGGGAGAGCGAGCGAGACGGCAGGAATACGTGGAGGCCCGTCTTATATTGATTTCTGTCCACGCCACCCCCGCCGGGCCTCCACAACCCCTGCGAGCCACCCTACAACCGAGCAGGAGGCAGCAGGTGTGGGGGTTGCAGGAGGGACAGAGAGACAGAGGTGGAAGAGAAGAAACAGAGAGTGTACCGGCGTGGTGGAAAGAGAAAGAGGGATTGGGCGAGAGAAAGAAAGAGGGAGAGAGAAGGATACGAGGAGACGGAGAAGACCCTCTCGCCGCACTTTCTACGGGAGAGGCCCTCGGGGGTGGCACTCTGTCACATTCAACCCCCGACCACCGTCGCCAGTCCGCCTCCCCTCGAATCCCTCTTGTCTCTCTCTCTCTCTCTTCCTCTTTCTCGCTCGCTTCCTCTCTATTTCTCCTCACCCACCTCCTCCTCCTCCTACCATTCAAATAACAGGCACCGCTGCTTTGGAGCATAGATGGTGGTGGCGATGGTGGCGGTGGTGCCGATGGTAACGGTGGTACGAGGCTTGGTAGATCGGAGGGCGGGCTGACAGAGGGTGAGTTTCGTCCGGCCGAAGCACACCTCGATCGATTGGGCTTGTCCAAGGGTGGAAGAGGTATCCCGGTCTCCCTCTGTTCCCCGCTCCAGTCAGCCTTACCTTCACCGCCAACCACCCCCGGCCAACCCTCCCCCGCACTCCTCACCACGTCCCTGAAACCTCCCTCTGCCTCTGCCTCTGCCAGCCTGCCTCCCTCGGCCTGGCGAACCCCGAGAGTGAGCATCACGCGTACATGTGTACGTGCCTTTACGTGCACGTACGTGTATGGCGAGGGGTTACCATGGCAACCCACCCTCACCACGGGGGTGAAACGCCATTGGCCGGCGCGGGGTCTCGACCGATCGTGACCCACCCCTGTCTCTGTCTTTGTATCGGCGTCTACGTATGCCGCGAGGACTAATCCCGGTGACGAAACCGCTCGCTGGCTGTAGTCGCTGTCCACTGGACCTTTTACAACACCCCCTTTTGACCATCCAGACGCACAGCTTCTTCAACTGTCAAGGCTGACGACCTCTATGCTAGCCGATCGAATGTACGAAAGTGCGTTTTGATTTGCGCTAGAATTTTTATGCTCGCCAGAAAACTGCGTCTGTTGCTTTTGGACTACACGTGGGGGATGATCGTTCAGTTGAGGAGACGTCTTTAAGCCTTCGTGCAGAATACTAATGGATGAAGGGAAATTAAAATTTTAAGAGGGGTGAACACTGATTTAATATTCTTCTTCGCCGGTGTTTATAGGGTAGCGGGGCTGTATCTAATTATTGGCTTCGTCTAGTAGCCCTTTAGCCCTAGGTGAGGGCAGAGAATTCTTAAGGGGTTGATTATGGTACATTCTTTTGTAAGTAGCTACAATGTTTATTGAGCAGATAAGTTTCTGTATGGTCGGTAACTTTATTTATTAATCTCTAATCCTTTAATCTCAAACCTTCCACCAACATGTTGAAAAAGTTGAATATTTTTTTTCAACGACAATCAATTTATTCTTTCTGAAGCAACAATCATGTGAAATATTATTCTTGAAATTTAAACTAATCTTTAAATTCTCCCTAAAAACTTCTCCTTTTAAAAAATTTCCTTGAAATTGTTTACTTTAACATATCGTATGTTTACATCCGCTAGTGTTGAAATTGCATAAAATTTCTATTCAAGTTATCCAATCCCGATTGGAACAATAGCAGGAACTAGAAACTCTTATGCAACTGATCGGTTTCTTCTTTAGTGTTTCTTTTATGGTTATCGACAGACCAAGTCTACACCCTTAAGATTTTCAGAGCAATCGGTTCACCGTACGGTAAAACCGTCTTTCTTCGGTAGGCTCGCGATTATTTCTCTTCTACTTTGTTTCACTCTTCTTCGGGATGCGCCGACCTGCGCCACGCTGCACCCCAAGACTTACAGGTGGGCTGTTTGTCACCGGGCGACGCGCCTCGAAAGAATAATTACTCACTCGGAGCGGATTTCCGCGATTGCCGCGCGTTACACTGTCTCCCGGAAGGTCTCTTCGAGGTTGCACTGAGATTTTTATAGTAGAAAGTGAACTGAACGTCGTTTCCTCCGGTAAGTAGAACGCTGGAGGACTCTATCAGTTGTTTCTATTGTATTCTCATCGCCGAAGTCCTTGCTATCTGTTTCAACGATAGTCAAGGCTAATTAGCACGTGGTGGAGATGAATCGTATTGCGAGAAACCTGACGCAACGACCTCGGCCTCTCGTAAAACCGCAAGTGAAACGGAAAGAAAAGTTGCTGCACTTTTATGTTGATAGGCTGCATACTTTCCGCACATTTATGGCGCGCGCAAACACGTGTAAAATGCAGTGGAACGAAACTTAGACGAGAGACGATAAAGTTTTTATTCTATTTTCTAGAGACCTATTGACTTTATATTTTTATTTCATTTCCGGAGAACCTGTCATACTTACCATTAATTGTTATTTTATAGGGTAGTTGGTACTTTTATCGTTCCATTTAACGTGCCATCATGACAGAAATTCACACGTGCTGTCAGCAGGAAGAAAAGATCTAGAACTATCAGAGGTAAGCAAATATATTTCGACTTGTTGCTTCCACTAATTTCGATGTTTTAAAAAAAATCCATTGATTCTTTTATAAAAGTTGATCATGTTCTTCTTCGAAAAATCGACTCTCATCGACAAGTTTACGTATTTCCGTTCCAATAAAATAAATTAGACTGTCATATGCGAAGAAGGTAAACAGCAGCGTAGCAGATTTAACGGGGCGATTTTTAGCGGAAAGCGCCGATTAAAATGGAGCCGCGATCACGGAAAATTGTTTGGAAACGAACAACGCCGAGAGTGGAAAGTAAAAGCCGCGGTGTAAAGCAATAATCGCGTTCCGGTTAACTCCAGAAAGATGTCGAAGGTCGGAAAGTACTTTTCAAACCGTGATTTTGTTTGCTCGCGCTAGTTTCCCTCCCCGTTTTTGCCCGAGTAAATGGGGAAACTTTATAAAGTTTGCAGCATCGGCTAAGTTTCCTCGTGGCGGAAATACCAGAAGCTCCTCTCTCCGATCGCCTCGCTTAAAAAGGAGACGGAACGCTTGCGTTACTCTTACAGCTAAAGCGACAAAATGCGCGCGTGGCACTCGGGGGCTCTTTGAATGAAACCGGTTTCATCCGGTTACTTTGCTCGGGCAAGCTCTCGCGTTTCTGAAAATCTCAATCACATTGACCGAACTCCCAGAAAATTTCCCGGAAAAAATTTCTACGGAAACAGCTCCCCGCTTCATTTAGTGCTACAATTCTCTCGGAATCATTTGGAGCGCAACAATGCTTCTGTACAAAAAGAAGAAAAACACTATTATAGTTTCCCCACTGTCCATATGTAGCAATTGCGAGAATTACATAGGCGTCCAATAAATATAAACTTCCTAGTTCTAATCAGTGTAGCCATAAAATATATCGCAGTACATCGGGGTTAATAAGCATGTACATATGTGGTCCGGAGACTCAGAGGGTTGAACAGTCATTGGAAACGCATTTTTGAATCGAGCGAGAAGTCCTGGCAGTCGCGGGAAAAATGGAGCAAGACAAACAAGAGAAAACAGTCTAGCAACCGGTTCCCTGGGTAGCGAGCGAAACGTATCGTCCGCGAGAACAATGGTGCGGGGGTGGCGTCGGGGGTTGAAAAGTCTGAGCGGCGGTGAGCGTCGGTAAAAACCTCGGATGAATGAAATTAACGAGCCGGTGCCGTGCGCCGATATCGAGAGCGCGGCGTAGAAAATGAAACGATCAGCTGACGAGACGGGGTCGAGGTTCGGGAACCGGGCAAAGAAGACGCGGAAACTTTCCGTGCAGTTCGTAAAGAGTGGCTGGCGGGTGCCGGGGGATGAAGAGAGCGCGAGTGGAGGGGGAGGGAGGGAGGGAAAGGGCGAGGGTGAGAGAGGCGCGAGAAAAGACGCGGCTGATACTTCGAGTTGCATAGAGAAGGTCTGGCTCCGTCGTCGGAGGGGCGGAAGGGGGGTGGGTTGGAGGTTGGAGTACAGGTGGCAGAAGGGTAGGA
Organism: Lasioglossum malachurum; assembly: GCA_028455605.1. Taxonomy (NCBI): domain Eukaryota; kingdom Metazoa; phylum Arthropoda; class Insecta; order Hymenoptera; family Halictidae; genus Lasioglossum; species Lasioglossum malachurum. Next base: position 26,666,782 of record CM052315.1, read on the forward strand.
GAAAATGAGACAAAGAGGGTATAAGCCTTTCACGGTGGTCCGCGTGACAGAGACACGCGGATTAGACGGGGGGATGACTCGAGCAATGCCGCCGGCCGGAGTTGCTGGGCCGCGAGGGTGCGGGCCGGAGACGCGGGGTGGGTTTTAATGGCGGAAGTCATAAAATAATTTAACCCACTTTAAGAAGAAAATTAACAGAATGGCGAAAGTCTTTAAGATTCTCCGCAACTCGGTTTCCCCCGTTCCACGTTCCGGTTCGCGCGGCTGTTCTCACCCTCTCTTTCATCCCTCCCCGCGGCACCCGCCGCCGCCCTTCTTCCTCTTTCTTCTTCCATCTGGCAGCGTCTACGACGTTTTCTCTCCATTCTTCCTCTCTTACTCTCTTATTCATTGAGCAGCGGCCGACCCCCACCCTCGACTCTCGCCAGTTTCTTCATTGACTCTTTCTTTCTACTACGCGAGCGTACTACGATCCCTCTCCCCTTTCCACCCCCCACAAACCCCCTACACCCTCCCGCGCCCTCCGTCTTATTTGGCCGCGCGCACGACCGAGCTTCCTTTGCCGCGCTCTCTGTTTTTTCTCTAATTATGAATGAAACGCCGCTCAGCCGAGCTCACGACGGACCCACGACACCCTGCCGAACCTACCCCCTCGTCACTACGCGCAACCACATAACCGAGCAAAGAGCTCCGGCTCGTCTGGCGACGCGGCACTTTAAGTTTTCCCCGAGTAACTTCTTCCGCGCCCGCCTTTTTCTTTGGGACACTTTCGCGGGCACAGACTTCGCCTGCCCTGGTTAGCAGATGCTCAACCGTATTGTTTCCAGTCCTGATGGTTTTTGCTTACCATTCACACGGGATTCGGGGGCGATTCTTTTCCGATCAGCCTCGAAAAATTAAATTTCTTCTCTGCGCCACTTTGAAGCTTTTTGTTCCAATGGCTAAATGTCTACACTGGAGCAACATCGAGCAACTTTCTGTTGCAACTTGTGTTAGTAGATGTTCCATGTTCATGTAGGTTAAAACTAGATACATTTGGAAAATTCAATTTTCTACTAAATTTTTCCTCTCAAGCACTCCCGCTTTTATCACTTTCCACTTTTCACTTCTTTCTGGGCTGGATAATATCCACGTCACATTTCAACGATCAATTTCCTTATTTCAAGCAACTGTAGATTCAATTTTGTTAACCTTTCAGACTGGATGAATGAGTCACAGCAGCTTTGAATATTCTTGCAGCAATTGAATAGAAAAATAAATAATAAACTGTCGAATGGACTTGTAATTCTATGCAATTAAAATGTCAAAGGGGCCAGCTCGAATGCGAGGTAAATGAATCGTGTTTTTCGAATAGATTGTGTTAATAGTAACGCGTGAACGTAGACTTGTAAAAGGTTCGTTAGGAAATTATAACGGGGATAGAAAGCCGCGTAAGAGGACGGAAGGGTCTAAAAAAGAAACACTTTCTTTTTAATTGACATAATAAGAGACGTTTCCTAAAACGTCTTCCATATATCTAATAATTGTTAAATGGAAACAGGAAAACCATCAAAATGTGATAACCGACTCGATTTTCTCTATTTAAACACTCTGTACTAAATGTTTCTACTATTATTTGTGAATGAACGATTTAACCAGTGAAAAATTAGCGTAGGTGCAACGAAAAAATCTCACTTATTTTTTTTAATTTTCGGAGATTCGGGTCGGCTAGTCGCAAATCACGGTGGCTCGGGCTAAAAATTCGGTGGAAACACGCGGCGGTTATTCTTACGGAGTGGTTTTGTTGTGCGCCGGCTGACCTACTCCCATTTTTCTCCGTCTCTCTTTCTCTTCTCTAATTATGAATGAAAACTTCGGCAAGTGTCGCGAACAGAAGGGGGCACGCGGGAACGAACTCTTTGCAGCCTCCTCTTCTTTCATCCCGCGTCGCGCCGACTCGGCAAGTAGTACTTTTAGTTTTCCTACCCAGCCTGCCCCCTGTCTCCATCCCCCTCTTCCCCCGGATTTCGTGGGAAAACTCGCTTTCCACCGGGGAAAACCGCATTATCGTAAAGTTTGACGTTCCTTGTCGCGGCGAGAGCGCGTCGTTTTGCCGTTGACAGTTCGTTTTCATTTTATTTCGCCGGATAAAACGAGGCCGGCTTAAAACTCCGATACGGATACCGCCGCGGAAAGAATGTTTCACGACGTTTATCTGTTGTCATCGCGGTGGATCGCTCCGTTATCGACCTAACCTAATCGGCTGCGTATCATTGCAAAATGAGACCAGTGGAAAAGGAAAGTGGAAGAACAATTTATAAATTCATGTTCCGCATAAGAGAGATACTTCAAGACATTTTTCCAAACGCGCAATGCAGAAGTCCTCGACCGCAATCGCAGTTGCCGTCACCGAACGCATTGGCTTCGTGCTGCTTTGTGGCAAAAAGTTAATGACACGGTTCTTTCGAAAAAAGCAGCAGACAGACAGTCTTAAGGGTAAATACGTGTACAGAGTCCGCCCGGAGGCAGATCGCCGGATTGCTTGTAGAAAACGTCGTAGACAGCGGCCGCGAATCAAACGCAAACTCATAAGCCGCTTATTAGAAGCGAGTGCATCGTTTCGGCTTCAGCGTCGCTCCAGCCATTAATATGCTTCGCGGGACAGTGTACGCGGAGCCGCGTTTAATTATGGAACGGCTATCATTTTCACGGGCCCTGAAGACGGCCGAGAATCGCCGGGGTGTCGTTTCCCATTATACGGCTTAAAGGTGAAGTGTACCTACGGGGGTTTGTTTCCGTCTACTCGGAGCCTCGTCATCCCGAGACACGCTGAAAACGGCGAATTAGATCCTTCCCACTGTCTTCGTCTCCATCGCATTTGAATCTCAGCAAAATATTTTTTGTTCAGTGCCTCTTCCGCGTAAACTGCCATAGGAACATCCGAGCGTAATTCTGCGAGCAATTTTTACATCTTAGGAACAGGATGATGTTAGATTGATATGATGAATGAGTGTAAGCTTAACTGTATGGTTTAATAATCACGTTAAAGACATTTTATCTAACATGAACCTCTTTATTTATTGTAGAGAATAGACAAATCTGCATTATTCGCTGCATGTGGAATTAAGATTCATATTGATTTTACCTTTGCTTTAAAAATGAATCCATCAGCATGACACTTCTGGAACTTCTACCAAGATTAACTGGTACAATGACTGAATTCTGATTCTTTTGGCAGGTGTCGCTCAAGAGGTTGTTATACATAGAAACCTGCTCCCCGAAAATGATAAAAATAAAGAAAGCTGAAGTAATAGACGTTTACTGTCAGGCTTCGGAGTTCGTTGAAATATCTAGCATAGTTGTCCTGAGGAATACGTACAAACTTAGGGGTTCTCACCCTCGTATCTCTGTTAAAAGGGAGGGTAGAGATTTGAATCTTTCCAAAATGGTATTTTAGGTACACAATATTCCGTAAATATTGATATTAGAAATGATGCTGTATTCGCCGGGAAATTTGGAACCCAGAAAATATGTTGCCGAAATATGTTGAAGCCGCCGAAACAAAATGGTCGCGTTCAAGACGCAAAGCGATTTATCCGTCGGCGTCGCGGCCACTCATTGCTTTCCCGCGTTCAAGTGGCACCTCATCGACTAATTAGCGAAGTTGTCGGGATCTCTGTAATAGAACGGAGAGCCGAATGAACGCGCGAGCCCAAGAGTCCGCTGTTATTACGTCGGAAATCGTGTCGCGTCGCGTTAAAATCCCACCCGGCGCTCGGAAGCCACGGGGGTTGAATATTTTACGAGCAAACTCACTGCGAGGGGAGGGTCTCTAGCTTGGAACACGGCTAAAATCTCGCGGTTCCAGCCGACGACCAAATTTAAAATTGTCGCCGATCTCCGTGACTTGACTCGGCCGTTTCCTTCCGGTTCCGCGAACGTTTACGGAAAAATAAACTCGATGTGGGACAGCGGATTTCCGGCGCTTATTTCAAGCGGGTTTGCGTGAATTAAATAGCAGCAGTTATTTTTGAGGGATGGGGAGTTCAACGGAGCGGCAGCTGGACGAACAGGCAACCGCGACGTTGATGTAACGAACAGTTTTCGAATTGTGATGGTTTCGAGTCGTGCAAGATGGGGAGCAACAAACAAAGTGATCGTCTCTGCGTTCGGGCTCTTGTTTTAGCACTAAAGTGAGATTACAACCACTTTTATACAAAATAAAAATTGTACTTCTCATAGAGCAACATCATTTTAACAATACTGAAGATCCAATCTCTTTCAATCCTGTTATCGTTGAAAGATTGTGAGCGACGTCTGATATTAACCATTCCCGACAACACAAGCATCAATTAAAGACACAATACGCTGAAACCGATTTATCGCGGCATAAAGATCGTTAGCCAGGCTCGGGTTCAATGAATCGAGGGAAATCTAATATCGTTTCCCATCGCGTAACCGTGATTTTAAACAAGAGAGAGGCTTACTTACATCGATTAACAGCGTTTTACGTAACGATCCGGCGTCGACCGATCGTTTCGAACGTCGCACCTCGGATCGTGACTCGTCAAAGCGGACGGCAATCGATTTAATTAGCCCGCGCAGATCTGGAAAGCGGAAGCGAGACGATGAGAATGGCTAACGTAGTTATCCGACCCTTCTGACGATCGTCGATAAACGAGAATCACCTCCGTCTAATTCTCGTTCAACCCCCCGCCGATTGCCTGGCTCGCGCGAATTTCAGAAGAAGGCGGAAATTGCGTATTTTCGCGGGAAGAAACATCCTGTCTGCTCCTCCGCATTTTTCTCGACCGAAATCTCGTGATACTTCAAAGATATCTGCGTTTACGTTCGGTCCAATGATTTTTCTATTTTAAATAAAACTTTGATCGAAGTGGTTCGGCACATTCTTCTTGAGAATGGAAAATTATTCCATTAATCTTATTCCGGAGTCTATAGTTACTTGAATGAATATTTTTCTCCGATTCCATCCGAAAACCACCTCTCTTGTTAAAAAATATTCAATTACGAACTATAAATGAGATCATACCCAGAATTTATCACAACTGTCCGCAACACCCCAGGGTCAGAACCAGATCAAGCCATAATCTAATTAGTAGATTCCATTAGGAATTACTTTCTGTAACCACCGCTGACCTACGATTATGATCGAGCCACTTCCACAGCGTCGCAATTAACAATTACATAGAGTATTCCCCTGCTTGTAGTTCCATTTTAATCACCGATGTCCAACCGGACGACACCTCATCCAACTGGAAGGGTAGGCATACTACCCCCAACACACTGATTCTTCTAGACGATTAATTTCCACGCAACCTGCTACCGAGCAACCCTCGGACACCAAGAAAGTTCATCGGGGTCAAGAATGTAAATGAAACTCGAAGAACGAGGTAGTCTGCGGAACCTGTATTCTCGCGGCAATGTATCGGAGACTCACCTGCTGGCCGATGAGGCCGAGAAACCTGTTTCTCACCCCCGTGTCTTCGGCTACGTGTGCAGCGTTTAATCAGATTACAGAGCGGGGTAGGGGGTGGTTTTACATGCGAAGAGAAATGTCCGTGGCCGGAGGGAGGAGGGGTGGTTTGTCGGGGCCGGTTTTCAATTTTCGATGATTCCACCGAATTCGGTAACAGTGTTAGGGGGTAGAGTGTTGGCATCGTGCATCTACCAGTCACCCCCAGCGTCCCCCTGCTTGTGGTGGCTCTTCACGGAGGTATATAGCGTGGCTGCTGGTTCGACGGGGGCTTAAGATAGCGTGTGTGGGAGTGGGCGTGGCCTTGGGGTGGCCGCTGACCAATCAGCTGCCGGGGGTTGCTGGCCACCCCCGACCCACGTGGTCCACATCCCCTAACATACATATTGATCTCGTGGTCCTTGCCGACCGCCGCGCCAACCCCTCGCCCTTCGCTACCCTTGCCCAAGCCCGGCCGCTTCTCTCTCTCTCTCTCTCTCTCTCCCTCCCCTCTCTCACTCCCTCTCTCAGCCCACCTTCTCTCCCTCTCCCTCCGTCTGCCTCTCTCACCCTCTCTCTCTCTCTCCGTCGCCCCTTGAACGCACCAAGTCCTCACCCTAGTCGACTATCCCTCGAGAAGGTCGAGTCTGACCAGCGCGCAAGGAAATGTCGAAAGTAAGCGGCGTCTGGTTTTTCGCCAGACGCCACCCCTAAACGGGGGTGGGGAAGCGCCCGGGCGATTCGAGATCTCGTTTCGGCGGTGCTCGAGAACCCCGACGCGAAATTCCGTTCGAACGATGAATCCCAAATGCGAAGAATCTATTGTGGCGGTTTATTTCGGCGAGAATCCCAACGATCGCCTGCGGGAATAAATGTTTTTTAATCTTTGGACGGCGGGCGATGGTTTTACGGGGTTTCTTATGGTCGGTGCTCTGGTAATGGTGGAAGTTTGGACAATTAAATGGTTTATTGTGCGGCGGTCTTGGGAAGAGCGGTGGTTAATTGTTTCGGGAGGAGTTGACAAAACTCGTTCTGTAAACTGAGCAATTTAGCGTTTGTTGCAGAAAACCGATGAGAATGGAGACTTTGTTGAAGAATAAGAAACTTAAGACTTTCTAAACGTGGATATTACGATGTTGAAATAGCTTGGAATGTCAAAATGTATAAATTGGAATATTCGTGTTCGTAAATTTCCTACGACGATACAAAGCCGCCATTTAGTTCTTCGACGTTTATTAAATCGCGTTATACGAAAGTAGTTTAAGCTTCAACGTTGCAGTTTGACCGTTCTACACGACGCTCCCGCGTTACTGTAGGGGAGATTTCATTTAGCACGTAGTAATTGAGAACCGTTGGCGGCTTAATGGCGCTATAAAGATTCAATTATTGTCCTATTTAAATTTAAATCTCCCTCAATTAATTCGGAGCTGCTTGAGTCAACTAACCATCCCATTCTACATTCTTCCGTTTGCTAAACAACAACCGGAATTATCCAACCAAATTAGAAAACAATCTTTATTCTTAATATTTCCATGAACTAAATAAATTGTAGCTTCACTTTCTGCACGAAGAACGCAGTAGAACTATTAATGAAAATTTTTCCGATTATTCGACCGCAAAAGCAAATGAATTTCGCAGGTCTTCGTACTCACGGTGTCCGAAAATGGCTGCTCTCGATGAGGACAGCCATAATCTCCCTCGGACCGCATGGAACTTGATCCGTAGCCCTCCAATTCGCCTAAATGATTGAAGTACGTCACGTTCGTTGTCAGGTTACCGGCGAAATACCACGTTTACACGTTCGAACCGCGCACGCTATATTTTCGTTCCATCTCTTCCTCTATATTTGACATTTCGCCGAAGGGTAAAGCAGGCCTGTCTGGAAACAGAGCCAATTAATCGACTAGAAATAGCCGGCTGGAGGGACAACGTTTCTCGATTATCGCTCATTGTTTCCGAAGCAACAGAATCGAATGCAATGCTAAACGGGTTTGCGGAGTGTTTCGATAAAATTATGATTGGCCTACTTGCGTCTGTGGAACACGAATAAGTCAGGAAGATACACAGAATGGAAGAGTAAGATCCTCTTTGTAACACTGTCAAGTGATAATCATTATTGTTTTATAATCTCTACAATTATATTCGAAAGAAAATAATATACTATGTATATTGACATAAAATGTTTGGAAGCTTCCAGACGATGTTTTGATATCATTATCCAATAAACAGTAGTGAAGTACACTAAAAAAGATACTACCATTCAAAGACAGAACATGCACATTCTCCTCCATTAAATTATCCGTAAAACGAGTCTTCCAATTTTTGTCCAGCCGACAAGGGTAGTCCTCCAAAGGAGTGTGTACCCTCGTCAAAGAGGACCCGGGAACAATTAGAAGCAGACGAAATATCAGATTTCGGGACGCTCTGGTGGAGCCTGAAAAAGTTAAAACCATTCAGCCCCGATATTTACCCCATCGTCGAGGATCGGCTTTACAATCACAACAATATTCCGACTTTCGACGAGTGCCCTCCGTTACGCCGTTCCCATTTCAAAATACAATTTTACGCACCAAAAACCCTTCACAGGGTGGATCGGAGCCCGCGACTTCCTCCCCACCCGGAAAATAGAGAAAACGTTCTCCAGGACCTACCTCAAAGTCGGCGACGTGGTTCGCGGGCAAGGGAGAAGAAAGGGTTTCGCTCGACAAGCGGTGCAACGGCACCGTAAAATTCGCGATTTCGTTTGCCGTAGGGGAGGGGGCGCAGCAAGAACGAGAAAGAAAGAGGGAGAGGGAGAGAGAGAGAGAGTGGAAGGGGAGAGGGTTGGAGATGGCAGTGAGCGTCGAATGGATGGCAACTGCCGGGCCGGAGGGTTCCGGAGGGGGCCAGGAGGGCACCACGCGGCTCCGTAAAACAAAGGGGTACGCGGGGGCAAATTACGGATTCAAACGGCCGCCTTTTGTCGTCTTTTTTCCCTGTTTACTTCTTTGTTTTACCGTCGTCGGTATTGTTTCAGCGGAGCGACAGAACGCGACACAGGGTGCGTGGGGGGTGCAACGACCAGGGGGGAGGAGGGGGCACCAACTGGGAGAGCGAGAGAGGGCAGGGTGGAAGGTCAGGCTTTGCCTTTGTGGGAACTACCCGTAGCTTTGTTATTCCTCGAGCTTTTTCTCTGTCCGCGAGTCTCTTCCCTTTCGGCTGACCCGTCATCACTCTCTCTCTCTCTCTCTCTCTTTTCCTCTCCTTTCTTTCTCTTTCTGGCTCTTCAGTTTTCTCTCTCCCAGCTCGCTTTTGTTCCATCGACGTACGCGTCCTTTCGTCAAATGACAGCCATGCGTGCTGCAAAGTCGATCGGTCGTTCCATGGACCTCGGGAGGTCGACGTCGCTCCACCACCCCCTTTCAACCCCCCAGTTTCCGTGGACCGCATTCATTCGTTTCGAAACTGCGATCGCTTCTCATTAGCGCGATGACATGATATACCCAGATGGCCTCAGCCTTTGTCTTTGACCACGTGCTGGAAGGGCGGTTGCCCTGGCCTTTTGTAGTTCCGTCTTATTAGTTGGATCTTTTAGACGGTTTTTCGGGAACCGTGGGGAGCTGCGGTGAGGGAACCGGTGTGGAAGGCTCCTTAATCTGCTCCGGTCTCCCCTTGTTTGACTACGTTTGTTCATATTGTGGGAAAACGACTTTTGTCCTTAATGATATTGGCTAATTTTAAAACTTTAATTATATAAGAAAAGTATACGTGTAGAAATGGATAGAAATGTTAGTGTTGTATAATGATAATTGATAATGATAATGTGTTCATAAAATGAAATAAATCGTGTACATTGAAAATATTCCAAGTCGGAGGAAATGTTTCGGCTTAGGAGTTAAAGCAGCTTCGAGTGCAAGGGGTTATAATAAAAAATGCCTGTAAGAGGGAGAATATCAATATTCCCACTAAATCGATCTCTCAATATCAACAGAACGAGCGGGAAGTATTAACAGGCCGTCTTTAACCCGTTCCAGGCGAGGTTGAACCGCAGCCACCCCCCGTCGGCAGGTTTCTTTGGAGTTTTCAAGGGCAGGGCGATCAAAGAACAGCGGGGCGCGTAAAATTCCACGCGGAAGAAACTTTTCAGCGAACTCTTTCCTCATTTCCCGCGCAGTTGAATTATTCACAAGCTTCTTCTCGCTTTTGTTTCTGGGCCAGGGTCGTCGCAACGATCCCGGCCGCCCTCCATTCCACCCCCGCACCCAGCCCGGTGTCGACGAACTTTCTCTTAAGTAAGACATTTTCCTAACTACTTTGCGCTATTCACCGGGATTCCGCGCGCGCGACTCGTTATTTAAGCGGACTCGTTCGCCGAGCAGGCTCTTAGCACGTGGTAACGTTTACTTTCTTTACCGCCATTTCTTCCGACCCCTTTTCTCCCGCAGCTACCCCCGTTGCTCTCTCAGACAGACGACCATCCCACGGTCTTTTACTTTTACTCCGCGCGAACTTTCGCCGTGAATTTATTACGGAGACTGAATCCCGCGACGGGGCCGTTCTTCTTCCGAATTGTTCGCGCTTTCCAACCTGTTGTGACAGTGGATCTCCAGGTCACCTAACATTTCGATGTATCTGGTTCGAACAACAGTGCCGGAATCGTCGTTTAATTAATACTCAATTCATCGATATAAAATCGCGTCAAATTTCAGCTAATTGATATTTATCATTTTCGTAAAAGAGACGAACCACAAATCACCAACCAGACAATAAATCAATCTGGGAAAAATACTGTGCGTTTGCATAACATTCTAGGGACTCGGAAGCTTCAACGGTAAATGCTCGGACTGATCGTGAGCGAGTCAATCACTTACCGAGTCGTTCGCGAGCGCGGCGATCCGTAATCGTTTATCCGCAAACGGCGGGAGACCTTGTTAGTAATAATTAAAATCTCGTTGAGGGATTGAATTCAGTTGAATCCCGCGGGGACGGCGTCGTCGGTGCCCCGGGTACATCATGGGAATATTTCAGGAGCCCTTTAAAAGGTGATTTAAGGTAGACAGGAGGACGAGAGAAGAACGGTTCGCGTGAAACGGCGCTTCAGGATGGAAGCGTCACGTACACCGAATTTCCAAATGGAAAAGGGCAGACAGGGGTGCGCGGGGTGTCTAGTAGAAAAGGGGGTTTCCCCAGCCTGCGACGGGTGCAAGGTAAAGGGTTACGTGGAAACTCTTCGTCTCGGGCGACAAAGAGGGTCTTATCTCAAATTTCTAAAGTCCCACCTTCCTGTCTCTCCGCGCGCCGCGACGTTTCCCTTCCCCTGTGGCCCTTTCATCCCCGTGCAACCCTTTCCTGGGGTGGATCCGACGGTCGAGATGTATCCTTCGCTATTAGCGACGTTTCACATGCGCGTCCTCTGCTACAGATCTTTCTTTTTTTATTCTTTCTTTCTCACAGCAACCTCGTCGCGTCTTCCCGAGGGTGACGCGCCAGGGTGAAAAGAGTTATCGAGGAGTTTGAAGGATCCAACGATCTCCACTCTTTTCTGTTCCAGCTCCGCCCGAGTGTGTCTGCTTGCTGCGATCCCGAAGTCGGAGACTTCAATAGCGATGCGAGCTGAATCTGCTTCGGTTATGGAAATTTGATATGCTGCAGAACGCTGCGGGTAAGCGCAGGAACGCTTTTAACCCTTCGCGATCTACGAACTCGTTCTAGCCAAGCTGACTCCGCCGATTCGGTCGGTGTTCGTTTAGCTCGTCGCCCTTTCAGTGACTTCGCTGCTCAACAACATGACAGCGTACGTGATAATGGGTGTACACAGGGGTTGTGTAAAATGATGGGAGCATTTTATGCAGTTGTCGCGAAGAAGCGTGAAGAATTTAAAAATGTCTATATAAGTTATCCAGTGCGAAGGTGTCAATATTCAATCATGAAATCATTCGAACGATAAAATTGCAGATCCAATGTGAGGACTTCATGTTAGACGAGCTAATATTTGTCTCTCGCTGAGACTACTGGAGGTTGACAGTACGTGGCGAGGCAAGGGGGTAGGAGAGGAGATTTTTCCCGTCGACCGCGTCGCTTAATGCAGCAATTATTCAATATGAGGGCGAACAGGCGAGATGGCGGCGCGGGTGCGTGAGCCATCAGTAAAATTACGTCTCGCCGCAGCACAAAGTGCATCCGGCCTGTGGAATCTGGAATCGGTGCGGCGACAGAGCGCGGCGGTGCCTCCATTTAGCCGTGCCGCTTCCGCTTATGTGTGTCAGGAGGGTGCTGCACGCTCTCAGGCTTCTTAGCCGGGTAGACGACGAGTATCAGTTATTGATGGAAACTGCGCCCCTCGGCGAGACGCGCGGAGCTAGGCGAGAGAGGCATGTATATAGACCCGGGGACAAGACGCAGGACAGGCCGGGGAGGGGGCACGGGCAGAATTACACTCGCCCGTTCGTCTATAGGGACAAATCAGGCCAAATCAGATCCCACGACGTCGAGTCGACGCGCGGAATTATGTACGCGGTTAATTTCGGAGCGTGTTTCCGCGTTTCGCCTCTCGATGACATGGAACTCAAGTCTCTCTCCCTCTCTCTCGCTCAATTCTATCTCTCCTGACGACGACGACGACGACGACGACGACGTTTCCGTCTATCTTTGAGGGAATCCGACCCTCCCTGGCGCGGATGTTACGCGACTCACTGTGGAATTATTAGCGACCCGGATACGAGAAAGTTACACCTTTTGCATTAATTATTTACAAGACAAAGGAGACGTCCGGGACCACCTGGAAAATACCCTAATTTTCTATGAAGCGATGCCCACGGGGCGATTGCAAATTGGGGCTGCCAAGGTTTGAGCTGTGAAGCAAAATTTGTGTGAGTTTGCTCTTCGCGGTTGAAGGTATCCAAGGGTGCACAAAGAAGAGTTCAGTTTCTTGATTTTATGCTTTTGAAACGGCGCTGTTGTATACTGTTGCGTTGAGATACATTTCATAATACACGAGAATATGGGTTATCCGAATTAACCAGAGGATAAATAAATGCCGGCCATCTAAGGTTGAAATATATAATTGTCCGCCTAGCTAGACTAAAAATCGAAAGTCTACTTATGGAAAGGTCTCCAAACACCAAAATGATCTCCGTACTAACATTGATTTCATGAACCTCTCCACGTCAAATGGGCACAATTTACCGCAAAATAGGATTACCGAAAATCCCGATTCACGAATTATCTCCAGCTGGAAACCCGATCACCTCGTGATCCCTCAATCGAGCATTCACCGCATTTCCGCTCGAATCGTCGGAGGGCCGATCAACAGGACAATGTCGCATAGAAAATGGTGGACCGGGGAGTTGCAACGAGCCATCTAGTCAGCACGTATCGCGAACGGTTTCGGTGATGGGGTTGGGGAGCCGAGGAAGACACGGGGATTCGCGGGATCGAAACGCAAATCGCCCGGAGCGGAACGATCTCGCATCCGCGCGGGTTCCGGGGGACATGAATTTATAATTTCCGTCGCGGTGCACCCTTCGGTCGCCGGTGATTCGCCGAATCGAGCTGTCGGTCGCGTCATATAAATCAAAATCAGACGCATTGTACCGCGGACGGTTGTGTAGGTACGTGTGCGTTCCGTCGAAGATCGTCCCGTAGAGGGTCGTATCGAGGGTTCCCCGACTAGGACCAGTGGAGGGGGGGGGTTTGGAGGGAGATGAGGGGGTTGAAGGAAGAGAAACTCGGTCAAGCTACAACAAAACCCCCCGTCGGGTTATCCAGGTAGAAGGCACGATAGTGCGAGAGAGGGAATCGAAACGTTGCCGCGCGGAAACACACCACGCGAAATAGACTGAGACGCATGGTTGCCGAAGGGGTTAGGCGAGGAACGGGGGGAGGAGCGATGCCGAAAGTATCGGTCGGATATACATATGTATGTCGGCCGAGGGTACAATGTATTCAAATTGCGAGAAAAAGGGTTGGCCCTTGCAACGGGTGTATATAGGTGATGGGTAAAAAATGCGACAGACTGGTTAACGAAGCGAGGTGGTCCATTCAATGGATCTGAATGGGATGCTGGGACCGTTCTCGCATCCGTTTCCAACGTGAAGTTTGTATACGCCGCGCGCGCGCATTTTCCTTTTTCTTTTTTCACGACCGTACCCCGGCGACCGTGTGTGTACGAGCGTTCGCGCGCGCACGCTAACTAGGCGGATATACCCGGTGGCAGCCATATGCCGGGGAAAAGGCAACCTGACCTGCCATCTAGGCTGTCTACGCGCTTTCTTTTATACCCTTTCACTACCGAAAGGCTTCCTCTCGCGACCCTGGGGCTTGTCACGACGATCTTTCTGTCGGATCTGGCTTTCTCGGTGGAAATGCGGTCAGTGTGGGAAGAGGTATTTCTCGTGGATTTTTACTTTGTCGCGTTCGTACGGTCTGCATTATTGGTTTCTAGAACCACACACGCTAATAGATCATGCAATTTTACTGTGGTTGCAGTTGAAAGTCTTAATGTGTCAACCAAGAAGCGCGAAGGAGCAACGGCGCTCAAACGAAACTAGAAACGTTTGTTCGGAGGTGGTGCGTTTCCCGTTCACAATCTGTTAAAATTTCTACTACCCACAAACGAGAATATGAAACACGGGGCAGCGAGGCTGTCAACGAGGAAGTTTGAAGGAGCAACGTCCGACTAGAGAAACCAAGAGGCGGAGAAGTCGCCTCCCGCGAGTTCTTGCGAGGAAGTGGGTTTTCCGTCGGTGATGGTGCCGGGGGTGCGCGTCTCCCGGTGGAAGCGGAAGTTCACCGGTGCTTCGGCTTTTTAAAACGAACAAAAGAACGCCGACACGTCTTAAATGAACGCGCTACTTGTTGCACGGAGAAAAGGGGGTGGAGGTCGTCGTCGGTGGAGACGGTGGCGGCGGTGGTGCGCTAGGGGTGGCAGCGTGGCGGAGAAGGAGGTGGTGCTCTGGGAAGAGCGGAAGAGAAAAGGGGGGTGGCAGAAGTTGGCCCCCGTTGGTAACGCGGTCCTGGAGGGGGTTAACGGGGCGAAAGGTGTCGGGGGTGGGCCGCTGGCGGCGGCACCGTCGACGGAAAACTGTTTCTCTTTTGTTTTTATCGTCTGGAGGAGAGCCGCGGCAGTGGGGGGCACGCGAGGAAGTCGCAATTAAAAATGTAGTTCAAGGCCGTCGCCTCCAGGGGTAAGGGGGGGGGGCAGGTTTACCTTGAGCCCTCTTTCTCTCGTTCTCACTTTTCTCTCAGCCCCTTTTCCGTCTTGCTCGCGCCTCTCGCCCCTCTCAGCCTCTTTCCTCCTCGCTTAGCGAGCCACGGTTTCTCGCGCCGCGCGCCGTCGCGCACCGCCGCGGAGATTTTCACGTGGCTCTGCCCCCGTTGCCTCTTCATCTAACCCCTCGGCACACCCTCCCCGCACACCCCCCGGTCGTCGTTTCTTGAGCTTTCTTACGCGTCCGAGAACAGCCTTTCGGGCGCGATGCGGAACTCGCGCGATTACAAGATCCCCGCCACGACGCCAACGGGAATCGCGATTGTCTTAGCGCGTTCTTTCTTTGACGACGCAGCTCATGGTACCCCTGACCTTCTAGCCGCGCGCCTCGTTTAGACACCGCGAGACAGATTTTTCCAGAGATACCAGCACTCGTTTTTGTTATTCAGGTCATTATTATTTATACATTATTTATACATCAGGTTATTAGGTCAGCAGATGAAGAAAGACAATAAATATAATATAACGCTACGATGCAGAAAAATGACATTGCTGACGCACGAACGTAGGACAATGAACGGTGCATTACGGTGGAAGTGAAGAAAACAGCCGCAGCGTCTCGAAGAACCACCTAATCCAAAGGAAGAAAAATGAGTTAACAATTAAGAAACCCCGCACACCATAATAGCGCTTCCTCCCAAAATACGCAAACCGCGAGCTGAATGGAATCACAGAGGCTCCCCGTGACAAAACCCGGATGATCCCGGTGTACCTTGTTCTCTTGACATTCAGCGAAGGGGGTTTAAGGGAAGCAGGTTCGAGGGAAACGGATCGCGCACGAGTCGAACCCTCCGGATTCCAATTAATCGCGAAATAATTAGCACCGAGCGTAGACGATCGAAGTGGATGCACGTCGATGCAACGTCGCCCGATGGTGAGGGTTGGCGGTTAGCGGAGAGGGTTGCTTCGAAGGGGTAGTGTGTCGGGGAGGGTCTGACGGGAACGTTTGTGTCCCGGGTGTCGCCGGTCGCGGCATTATCCCTTCAAATTGGTTATTTTCGGTAAATACCATTTTGAAAAGCCAATAACGCTGTTTCCCCATTGTCCCGGGACGTACCCCGTGCTCTTTCCGGCGTCGACCTACCCTCTCTCTCTCTCCACTCTCTTTCCTTCTCCCTCTCTCTCGCACCCTGTCGCGTCGATATTTACGATTCTACCCCCGGCACGGCTCTTCACTCGACAGGGGTGTCTGCCGCCGTTGAAAACCGACAAAAGTAATCCCGAAAACGGCACAGGTGATGCCGCTTTCACTGGGAAAAAAAAATCGTCCGACTACTCGCACCGTAAGGTAGATTCACGAGGGCTTCGCTGGAGGGAAGTACCACACGCCAGGTAGGAAAACCAACCCCCATGGATCCCGGAGAGACGCACGGGCGTCAGTCGATGTGTACCTGAGATAGATGATCGCCGCCGGAGAGAATCGGGGGATGGAAACGGAGAGAGCAGGTCGACAGTGCGGAAGCCAATTTTTCGAGTGGAGGGTGCACCGTTCCGAGAGATAAGGGATGAAACCGATGAACGAGTCGGGAAGTCGAGATTTTTGTGCCGATGGTGTTTCCACCGAGGAACCGAGAGATTGAATTCCAAGATACTCCGTTGTTAAATCATTTCCATATTGCTTGGTAACGGAACTACCAAAAGAAAATTCTTCTTCGTCGATTGCAAGAGCAACAAGAACTGCTTAGTCTCTTTAACGATACTTTAACACGCGTACTTTACTAAAACAGCATACTTAAATATTATGACGCCTTCCCAGATCAATTTCGTTGAATCAATCTATCGGACCGTGAATTTGCACAAGCTTCCACAAAAAAAAAGCAGCAGGAAGGATGAAGAATTTCTCGAGGAAATCGAACAGGGACTTCATCTTCGTTCCGGTTGCCAGGAGCCTGCCCAATATTTCACAACGCGTCGAAACGAAGACAAATTCGCTTTTTATTTCCCCTCTCCGTGCTGGCCCTTATTTCCTGGGCGAAGTTCGACAGACTCTTCGAGGCAGAGACTACGAGGCGCCCTTTGACGTTCTAGTAACACGCGCGCGGTGTCCTCGCGTAAAACTAGGACCATCGTTCACCGATACCTCTAGCAGACAGGAAGATGAAGCAGAAGAACCAGGCAAGGGGAGGGGTGGAGAGAGGATGGCGAACTCAGAAGAAACGGATACAATGTTCCAGTTTCTTTGATGGAAGACGCCCTTTTGATTCCCTGGCCCGTGCACGGGGCGTCTTCGTCGCCGTGCCCCGAAGAAGGATTCAATTCCGTGCTCGCAACACGCCTCGATTCTCACGACTTCTTTTTACGGTCTCCCGCTATTCTCTTTGCCGTTCTCCTCCGGCATTTCCTAGCTTCCGGCGGACTTCCATCGGCGCCCTTCGCCGGGAATACGTAACGAGAGGGCGCGTGGTCGAAATTCGAATCACAGAGCCCTCGGGGGGCGGTTCGGGGGTGAACGGAAGTCCTCGCGATGGAAAGGTTTTCCTAGTTCCACGGCCAGGAGTCTCTCCCTTTTTTCCCACCCTGCCGAATCCCGGTTCCTTCGACTGCCCACCTTTTTCCACCCCCGCAAGCCAGACCCCGAATCTCATTCCACCTTCGAAGCTCCTCCGCTCGCGATTTCTTCCGCGCGAGGGACGCGTCACGTCGCCTCTTCCCAAACTTCGTGATTCGAGGTCGGGATAAGGGAAGCGAAATTCTCGCGCAGTTGTCGCTGATTAAACTCGTCCATCGGTTCTTCTGCTCGATCGCCGTCCCCTTTTTCTCGTTCCGCTTCTATACGCCTTGAAATACAGGGCGATTCACTGGGTGTTGTGGGCATTGCCGCATTCTTTCGGATACGCTTAAGTGTCGGCGAACGGACTGTGCGTATAGGAGAAAAATTAAGGACAGATTCCAGAAGGACCCAACAGTATATTGAGAACATAAAAAAAGTTGAAATTTGTTGGACAGTGATATTTGGTCGTGTGGTTTAACACCGTCTCCTCGCCGACACTTAAGTATAGGTAAAAAGATGCGGCACTGTCTTATTTGGGTCCGTTACACTGCGAATCAGCCTGTACGTCTTCCCATCCCTGTCTCCCTCGAGCAAACACTCGTTGTCCTGAACCAGTATTCTCTTTGTGGAGTTTCGCTGGAGGCGAGGCTCGCAGAATTCCGCGAGGAATACCCGGAGCCTCGTATTCCCCGTGTGCGTCTTAAATTCGCGCGATTTCTTCGCGGGGAATCAAGCCCCAACCAGCCACGGTATAAAGGAGATGAAAGTACCGCGGATCTGCAGGGCTTAGCGGGGCTAATCCTTCAACGCAGCCGGCGGAAAGATTGAATACACCGCCGGGGGTGGCTCGATCGTAAAACATATGGAGAAACTTTTTTATCGCTCGCTGTGTCGCGGAATACTTGCGTTTTATTAGATCGTGGGCTGGCACCGCGGCGGGGGCTGCTTATTGCTAAGAATAGGGGTGTGTTTACTTTCGGGGATTCGATTAGGGCTGGATAATGAGCGGCGAGATAGATTTGAAGCAGATGCGGTACAATATGCAAAGCATTTATTACATGAACAGTTATATAGTATAAATTGCTGGAATAAATTGCAGATTATTCACCACGAAGAAATCGACTACTCAGGGATTGTTGAGAGCGGAGTTGTTAAAAATCTCGTGCAAAGCGCAAAGCTGTCCATCAATTCTCGTCGAATTCCTGGCCGAAATACCCGAGCAGATCGGGAAACGCGTTTCCGTAGCATCCGGTACGGCGGAGGGTCTAGAACAGATCATCCCCACCGGGGCGCAGCCCGTTTGCAACCCGGGGAACGACCAGCATCAAGAGCCTCGATCTCCATCGCGCCGCGAAATTCCACGGATCCGGCACGCCCTCGAGAAACAGATCCCGTAAAATAGAAACTTCCGACGGTACGTACGGGCTGCATATTCCCCGCAACGAGGACTTCATACCGGGAGTTTCGCCGAGGACCTAGCGCGCACAGGTCCTTGTAATTTCGCCTGGCAGCATCCTCGTCCTTTCCTTTGCGCCAGCTTCCATCCCACGTTCTGGACCACTTGCTCGCGGTGATCCCGCAAGTAGAGGCTGGGAATCGCAAAGGCAAAGAGCGACGGGGGGCTGGGAGGTAGCCGGGGGGTGGTTGGGTCGCAAGAGAGGGCGAGAGGGTTGAGAGGGTTTCTGTGGCGGGGTGCAGAGGGGGTGGAAAGTCTAGCGCGGAAGGAGGACAGCGTGCCAGAGGGCAGAGGGACGAAGAGGAGCCAGGAGGTGGCGACCAGGAGGTATACGAAGGAGGACGTGCCTTCATTTGTTTCAGCGGGCACGGTGGTGGGTGGTTACGTCACGTGTTGGTCGTCATGGTAACCTTCTGGGCTTGCCAAGAGGGGATCCAGCGTGTTGCCGGTTAAGACAGCCGGGGATCCTGATCTTACGGGATCTCCCACGCACGTAGAATTCGTGTCGAGGGTTGCCTCCTCGGCCCAACGTATACCAGCCTGCCGCACACACTGCCTTTTTACACCCCCGCGGTCTTCCTGCGTCCGGCGGATCCTTTTTCATCGTAGCATGGGAGTCGATAGGCGACTGCGAACTTCAGCCTTGATGGAACCGCGCGTTTTTGGGGTGGAACGTTCGGTTGTCTAGGGTGGCCGAGGGACTGATGTACCGTATGACCGAGCACTGGAAACGTCTTCGGGGTGGCTGGCCCCAGACGTGGCGCGAATCTCTCGCCTCTGATTGCTGATTGGGGATAGATACGCTGATCGCAGGGTGGTTCCTTGTATCAACTTTTCTTGATGCTTCTCTTTGGCTCTGGGGTCGGCGGTATCGGTGATCGGTCTGGAACGGGGTGGTTTGTTGGAACCTTCTTGGTGCTTCTCTTGAGTATCTCTTTGACCATGAATTATCATCGTCGATACCAGAGGTCGAACGTGAGAGGAAATCCTCGCGCAATAAATTCCTATTACAATCTGCTCGTCTGTTTTTACTTCATTCACGTTTTACGGCGTTCAAGTATCCATTGTCGTAAAATATTCCAACCCCTCTGTTACTTTGCATTCCAGCGGAACACGTCGAGCTTTCCAACCCCCGTCTTAAACCGCTTTCACGAACGTGGCGACACATTCAAGTTGGATATCTCTGAAGTCTAGTGTGACGGTAGCGGCTGTTTAAAATGTTAAACATATTGCGAACAATTAAAACAATTCTTCGGCATCCCTATATCATTTATTCATCATTCTTTTGAAAATTTTATGTCGTTTCCATTTTGTATAAAATAAAATAAAAATTCTCAATATACAGTACGTAACCATTTAGCTCTCGAATTTAGTAATTATTAATGTATTATATTTATTCCCATGTAAATCAATCGGTTCTACATAACGAAGAAATGCCCGCAACCCTATCGCAACAAACCATTCCACCCCAACTCGAGCGTTTCCACTCCAACTCCCAATTACCAACCCGATATCAATTATTAGCGTTTTAAGCAGCTCCTTTTTCCCCGAAGCAACAGCCTCCCCAACCTCCTCAGATACCGATGCGCGCAAGAAACTCAAGTTTAATCTGTGGCGGAACCGCGCCCGAGTTTCCGGTTGGCTCTTCCGTTTTACGAATGCGACGTCGTATCGTCGAATAAAGCGGGACGATTAAGCGTGCATGTCTCTCGCGAAATTGTGAGCCCGGGAGTGGTGGTGCGGGGGTTGGAAGGTGGATGAAAGGGGTGGGCCGGTGTCCTCGGGGCCGCGAGAAACGCCTGCAGCACCCGCGACAAAGTAGCAGACTGCAGTGGCAGCATCTTTGAGTCTTCGCCGCGTAATTACACGACCACTCCGCGCGTTTCTCTGTCTTCCCCTGTCCTCGGAGACGCCTCGGTGCCGTCTCCGGTCTCCGGATCGAATTCCATTAACAACGCCCGCTCAACTCACCCTCCCTGACGGTTTCCACCCCCTCTCCCCCCGCCGCCGAAACCGAAGACAACGTTTCCGCATTTTGCCGGGACCCGGGTTCCTCGGGATACCGGCTCACATTCGCGGGGGGCCGCTAAGTGGATCCTCCGCGAGGCCGTTTTTAATTCGCGCTTCGGGGATCCTGTCTACCCGCGAGAATTTCTCATCCGAGTTTCCTCGCAGGCGAGGCTCCTCATGTCGCCGGATTAATTGGGGATGCCGGCAACGATTGAGTCTCTTGGAAATTAAATTGATTAACCGCGCGAGTTGGCGCGGGGAGATCGCCGAGAAAGATAACAGAGACAGGGTAGTTTCGTGTTTTACAGGGGATGATATCCGAGGACGGATCTGCGTGTCAATTTCCATATTCATGAATTGTTTGATGGATACGTTTGTTTTATCGGCCACGAGACTCCGCAGAAATTATGGCGATGTGTCTATGGCGGATCACGAGTCTTTATGCCGATATAGATTTTTCTGGGATGAATGTACCCTTCAATTTTTAGATATCGTTGAACAAAATTTTAGCATGTTCAATATCTCTTGATATAAACAACTTCTGGTACTTTATGAATTTAAAAATCATATAAATGCAGGAGGAGTTGAATAACGGAAAATTATAAAGAATTTTTTAATTTAATTTAATTTTTTTTTTTATTTTAAAAATTCGTACTTCTTCTAGTTCGCAAGATGATACAGTAAATATAGCTTTAACCCCCACCTTTAGAGGTTGCTTCAACTCCTCGTGTTCTCATATTATTGAAAAATAAAATAATATCAAATATTTTTCGAAGAACTATCTCCCATGCACAAATTCCATCGAAATCAGTGTATACTGGCTCGGTATGCTACCTCGTTAGTAATGGATGGTTTCATTGGCAAACTGTTTGCGTTCGCGTAACATATTCAAGTATGCTAACCGTATGTAAACTTCGTGCGGAAAATATAATGTGCGGCGTGCCGCGTGCGTGGTCGCGTCATATAAATTAGTTTGTTCGTTGCTTCGATGTAAATTTGAATCGTGACACGAGAGATTGAAAATTTTATCGGATCTTTCCCAGATTCTATTAAAAACATATTAAAAATGCAATCGAATTCGTCAGACGCAATCTCACAACGTTTCACCCTTTCGATCAATTTCTGCGCGTATTATGTGATTCTTGTACCAGAACAAACAGTTATGCTCGCGGTGACGTTTTAACTCCAGCTCCTCGCGTATAATATTCCAAAAATAATTGCTTGAAGAGAAAATTTGTTGTCTCTAACTCCCTTTGCGTGTTATCATCCATAACAAATTTAAATCGTTCTCAAACACGTATTCCTGGCAAGACGAAATTGTAGCATGAGTTGAAGAGCAATCAATAATTACGGCATAGTGAAAATAGGATATCTTGTATCAAATTTCATCATAATTCTTCCAAATGAATGATTTAAAAAAAAAGTAGTAAAAGACTAAACACCTTGAATCTCTCCATCACAAAGTCTCATCTCAAACACTAAAAGTATCCAGCAGGATAAAAAGATGTAAAAAAGGTATTTCAGAGTCTCTCATAATTCCCGCAATTAAATCATCCGGTTTACAGCTCGGCAACACCAATGGAAACTGATCGGAAGCGTTCGTTTGTTCCCAAGTCACGTCCAAGACAGTCTCCACGTCAGTCTTGACATCTTCAGCAGACGCTCTCGGGGAAGTTCACCCCTGGAGAAGGGGAGGTAGCTAACCCGATCCCGCCGACAATTTCAGTTTTCATTGGAAAATAATTATTATGGGATGCTTCGGTACTCGAGACGGCCCCGGCTGCCACGGTCCCGGCATTAAGTATTGTTTCTCCCTATGTTTGAAATTAATTTGAAGTTGCCTAAGCAACCCCCGACGCGGAGCGTTCCGTGCCCGGTTCCCTGACAGTCAATAACGACCACCCAGCGAAGCAGTTTCGAACTTGCCTCCGCGGCTTAGGAAAGGGATCGACCTGCCTCAGATCGATGCCTGCTGGCGTAACACCTCGATCGACCGTGTCTCGATCCGGGGCACCTCAACCCCTCACATCGAACACGATTAGGCCGCTGGAAATAGATCTTTGTCTCCGAAAAATGAATTCGCGAGAAGGCTGTTCCTCTCTGGCATATTTTCGACATTTTAACATAATTGAAGAAAGGACTTTTAGTTCCTGTTTTCCGTGATTGTATAAAAAGTTTTAAACAATCCCTCTTGAGAGCGATATAGTTTTTCTATCTCTGGTAAGAATGCAGCAGGCGCCCTTTGTCTACGCACGGCCATCGCCCGAAATCGAGCGGTGCGTAGTCGGTTCCACCCCCGGGCATTAAAAAAATTCGTCTCGGAGCTGCAGGGGTGTATTCGACGGGGCAGCGGGCGCCACGAGCCATCTTGCACGGGCATAATGTCAGTTCGTCGCCCTCGCTATCCACGAGGGGGTGGTTTTCGAAAGACGGGCTCGTGGGATGGGCTTGCCAAAACCACCCCGGCGTACGTCCTCTCTCGCGCGCACATATATAGCGTACGAACGAACGAACGAACAGAAGGGGCACGGTGTACGTGCAACGGTACACGATGGAGTCTCTGCCGGCTGTTCCATCGTCCTGGCAGGATGCAAGACGTAACATGCCTAACGATCTTCCTCCCTCTCTCCTTCCTTCCTCTCTTCCCTTTTATCGAATCCTGCCTCTCGCGTCCTTTCCACCCTTTGCTCTCTGTCTCGCTTTGGTTATCCTCTATACTTGCTACTCACTCCACTCCCTCTCTCTCTCTCTCTCTCTCTCTTGTACCATCTTGTTCCGTCTCTCCATCCCTCTCTGTTTCGGCGAGATCCTCTTCGTTCTCTCTGTTTCTCGGCTCTTCTCCTAGGATCCTAGCTGACTCGACTCCGGCTAGGTCCTTGCAATTGCTTGCCAGTGGCTTAGCGTCTCGTACAGGTTTACGTCCTGCGCGGAACCCGCCGCCAATTTGCGCCAATTTGCGTTTAGCAGCGCTCCTTGCGAAATCTCCGCCATCGGCGCCGCGCGACACCGTTTTCTGGTGTCTACTCGCGATGCTACTTCTGTCGCGGCTTTCGGGCCGGGACCGCGACAGAATATGCGGAGGCAAATTGAGAGCCCGAGAGTTTTTGGGATGAATCTAAAAGGAGAGCGAGAGAGAGAGAGAACGCGGGGCGGCTTCCTCCGAGGAGCCGAGAAACTGTTTTTAATGAGGCTTCTCGAGGGAAATGGGGGTTGACGGTGTAATCAAGAGGAGGAGACTTCTGCTCCGCGTTGTACGTATGGAATCGCTGATGGACTGTGAATCTCGTTCCTGGTTTCAGTGTTATGCGATACCGACTTTGTTCCATGAACAGGTTCGGCTGAGAACGTAATGGCTTGAACTTTACACATTTATGGCGTCTGCGTGCTCGCGAAATGCAAGACGATGGGCGGACTAAGCACACGGAGGTGGTTTTCTTTTATCATCACCGCAAATGTCCTTTTTCCCTTTGAGCTCGCTACTACACGAGAAGCCGAAAAACCAGATGTCTTGAGAGTTCAGTCTGCGAGTACATCAATATGAAAATAAGAGTTGACGAGTGCACGTTCAAGCTTCCAGCAACGACCACTCTACAATCTCGTATAACTGATCTTCTAGTCGCTTGCTATCGTACAACCGATCTTCAACTGGCTCACTATCGCACAGCCAGTATCAACCTTCAGCTAAGATTCTACCGGCACATAGCCATTGCAGAAGTACATAGCTCACTATCTTTAAATTCTCCACTGTTACATAGCCACTTTTCAACATGTTCACTGCTACATAGCCGATCTTCAAACCTACTTTCACACAGAGCACCTCACAGCAAGCAATTCGCTATCTTCAAATCCTACACTACTACACAGCCAAGTTTCAACGTGTTCGCTACTATCTATCCAACCTAGAAGTGGACGATCCACTATCTTCCAAGTCTCCGGTAAATAGTCAGCTTTCAACTTGTTCTCACCGTCGAATAACCAGTCCAGATCCATCAATCGACGTCCAGAGAGGCAAGATAATAACTTCAGGGACTCTGTCCACGATCAATTAATTTCTGTCGCGAAGTTGAATCGAGCACGGCCACTTCTCGACCGCGAAAGCGGCCAAAGTCGTTGGCGCACATCGAGCGTGGTAGCGGGCCATAAATCAGCGCCGTAAACGCGGTGGGCTGACCTCGGGGAAAGATTGTTTGGGCTGACCCTCGACCTGGGTCAGGGGCCCCGCTGACCTCCACCGGATTGGCCACTAGTCCCAGAACCGGAAATTCTGGCTGCCCCTCCATAACGTCGCGGCGAATTGACCTGAACGGTATAATGTCCGGTCACTCCTTTCGCCGGCACGCGCCCCTTCAAGTATTAGCTGGTGATTTATCGACGGGACCTGGACCATGGCCACGGCTCTGTCGATTTTTAATCGTTCATTGCCACTTCCCTCGGCCTACCCGCCGCCGCAGGTATTTGTAAATATTGTATTGCACCCGCCTCCCTTGTAATTGGTCGAGTTTTATGGCGGGTATGTTTGAACTTGAAATAACGTGGTCGGCAGAGTTGTGCTAATTTTATTCGAATTACATTGTACATAATTGCATTGTACCATCCGATCGTTTCACTTCGTTTAACACTAAACCTACTACCACCGTTCAAATTGACCGGTTCCAAATCTTTTATTTTACACACACAATTATTGAAATAATAAAAATGATTTCGTAAGAAATGATTGTATAGATATCTTTAGCAGAGCACGCATTACAATAGGAGCCGCACAAAGTCCAAATAAAATTAATCTTGTCATTTCTATAAAGGAATATGTTCCAGTTACTTTTAAGGCTGGGTAGATTTAGTGTTAATTGCT
Source organism: Lasioglossum malachurum (assembly GCA_028455605.1). Lineage (NCBI taxonomy): Eukaryota > Metazoa > Arthropoda > Insecta > Hymenoptera > Halictidae > Lasioglossum > Lasioglossum malachurum. The sequence continues at coordinate 26,692,287 of CM052315.1, forward strand.
AATTACGCGAATCATGAGTGCAATCGAAATACAACGCAATTGAAATATAATATAATGTAAATTACTCAATGTGTGTACGTTACTCGCTTAATGTGAAAAATATCTTTCATTTTACAACTCAATTTTATGTTCATGTGTATAACGATGTTTTCTTATTCTTAAAACTAATTTAAAACTTGCTGACAACTGTCATCAGTGAACATGACAGCATAATTAAGTGATTAATTAAGTGATTCTTTTTTTAGGTCTTTCCTATTACATAACGTTACTGTGAATATGGTAATGAAAAAGACTGTCTTGTTTGCTGATGTCCTATTAATGGAATATCTCGAGAGTCATTTTAGAAATACATATAGCAGGTGGGGTGAGCATGAGGGTGCACGTTCAACGTCAACTTCAATTTCGCGCACGCTCGACTCCTCTTCAATGGCGTCCACCTCTCGTCCAGAATCGGATTATTCACGGTCAAGCAGAGACTGACCAGCGGTCAACTGTTTCACAGCAGGACGTCGTCCAAGAACTCGGTGAACCACGCCATTTCAGAGTAATTGAACCGATTCGAGTCAGGGGTTGGTGGCCACGCTACTGTAGGGGTGGTGTCCTAGGGTGACCTTTACAAAATGGCTGCGAGCCATTTTCGCGACGGCGAAACGACGAACCTTGTGGATCGGTGAATGTCGGGATGAGACTTTCGCAAGAATTTCTCTCTCAAATGTTATTAAACAATTTAAAAATATATATATGAAGATCTGCATTCTTTCTTTAGATATCCGAGTATTTCTTTTTGTAAATTAGGTATATACGTGTAAGTTAAAAATAAACTTCACTTTAAATATTATAGAAACCATGTATCCTGTTCGCCCCTTCGTGAACAAAGGATAAAATAATGTCATCTCATATTCAGAGTTCGATATTTTACGAAATTAGTAAATTCATTCTATCGAATAATTTTCCTGCGAGTCTTTTCGGCAAAATTATGTATATTGAAGGATGAATTATTTAAGAATGGTGCAGGAGAGTTCAAAAGGTGTCTGCAGGTTTCGATTTCTCTCGAAACGCGAATTCTTCGAGCGATCGAGGATCGGAGCCGCCGTCCGTCTGAAAATCGAATGTTCATGGTCGCGGGCGAATAGGTTGGTTTCTCCCATGGTTCTTTTTTCATTTTAACGGCGAGTTATTTCCATCGGGAGACATTTCCCTCGGCGGACATTCGGATCGGCACGTTATATACGCGCCGGATGATCGGAATAATGCAAAAGTAATATCGGTGCTCGGAGCATCGTGTAATAGCGGCCTTAAAATATGATCGGCGGAAAAATGGTGCGATAAACTTCTCATTGAGCCATCCGTCGTTAAGGAATCTTCGAATGCTGCCGTTTCGCGCGTTTTATTTCGTCGGGGACGCGCACGCGGCCGACGGGAATAAAACTATTTGTCGGCTGATCCTGCAAAAACCGGATTTATCTCCGAGATCGCCTGTCATCTCCACGCGTGGAAATATCCTCGATTAATAATGGAGCGCCTTTATATAGTTTCGCACCGTCGTCGTCTGCTCAGCCGAAACGATATTTCGATCGCCGCTATTATTACAATCGGCATTTCCAATCGCCGGAATTCGCAGTCTCGTCGCTGGACTGTCTGTCTCTGCGAATTCCATTTCTGCTACTGTAGCAGCAGCATTTATAGATCAATTCTATTGGTTTTCAGAAAGTGGATATCTCCGGAGATTTCTCTGATGATAAGATTTAGGCGGGACCATTTAGTTTAGCAATTTTTTATCTCATAGCTTTGTAAGTAGGTATATTATCAAGATTCGTCTTGTCACTGCATCAAATTAAACAGCCTCTGATTTAAATTCATCATTTGCAAGCTTAGCGACTAGATATTTTTAAAAATTATAAGCTATATAATGGACCTAAGACAGAATTTCAAGGCCTTCATAGTTTATTTTATTATTTGCTTCATGCAATTTTCGGTATCGGCAGCTGGATCGAAATAACACGCCGAAGACGTGAGGATCCAAGTTTATTCGATAATTGATAATAATACGACGTGGCTAATTATTTCCTTCCATATAATACCTATTTTAACGTGCTCATGTTATCCTCCCGCATTTTACGTTCCCTGCTTATTCTAAATCGCAGGATATTCTTGTCCGCGTAATAATAGCAATAATGTGCACGTCTACATGCCAGGAATCAGTCTTATGAATCTACAATGAGCTGAGTGGGTTATTAAAATCATGACACATGATGGAGCAAGTATCTACCACCTCGCGGATTAATTTCCTCGCATTAATTATACACATTCGAGACAATGTATTTTATACTTGACGATTTCGCGGGAATAGAACGAAGATGAGAGTCGACTTTTGAAAGTAATCTTGTGCGAGGGTCTCTGAACGTTCTTAGACATTTTCTGCAGAAAATTCAACCATAGAATAAACGTTACGATGTAAGAGAAACTTGGTAACGATGTAGTTACACATAGTGCATACGTAAACATTTTATAATTTCAGGGTTATTAAGAAATTAAGATAAGGTGGGGCATGTTTTGTACTCTCGTAGAACAGAGGACAGATCCATTGGGTAAAATGATTTCTGTACAACGCGATAAAATGAACAATGCAATGTGAAAATAGATTTTACATAACGATTTGGAGCCACTAAAATTAAAGACAAATGATTCTACTTTGTTCAAGGATCTATACACTCCCGATAAAATGAAAAACGTTCACTGATATTCGTCAAACTTTTACGCGTTCCAGAAGCAATTTTAGAGAATCCAGTACCCCACCATCGATCTCCGAATTTTCTGCACATTCGCGTGTTCAATAATTAACTACCGGCGCCGGAAAATACATAGTACCCCACTGACTTAATAAACCGTCTCCAGATAAAGAGCAACAAGAAATCCACGTACAACCGCCCGAAAATTTGTATCTTATTAATCCTGCTGGAACCAGTAATAGCATGAAATCTCATTCCTCGTTCTGCCAAAGTACAAATCCACTGTCAGCTAACCGAATAAACCCAGATGAAAATACAATCAACCACCAACCTTTCTGCACACCGCAGAGCTACTCCCGCTCGATCCACCCCCATGGATTGCCGCGGGATCCACGGAAAACTCTTGTGTCATCCGGTGGAAAGTCAAAGGAAAACTGTCTGGTCCCACGGAGGTGTTGCCTCCGCGGTGCCAATCGAAAGACTAAGCGAAAGGGTTAACATATTCCTGAATACAAAACACATGCATATTCTATTGGGGTCCCATGTGCGTCCTCAGCCCTGATACGCGGATCCAGGCTCGTTAGCGTGTGCGTGCACACGCACGGGGCCCAGGTGGGGCCCCCCATAAACGCGTATGGAAAACGACCGTGGAGAGACTCGGCTACCTGAATCATCGTTCACGGGGGGTGTTTCTGGGGGGGGGGGGGGGGCGAACAGGGGGGTCGGAGAATCGCTGGAGGCACTCGTGACAACTATTGCTTATCGTAATGCGATTTTCATACGGAGCGTCCTATGACGATTATTAATGATCCACGGGCAACTCGATTTCGGCAGTCTCGTTAGCCGCCGGAAAAAATCGAATTCGACGCTCCGCTTTTCTCCGGCGTCACGCGGCTTTCCAACAGAGTCCTCGAAACCGATTGATAGATCGATCCGTCGGTAATTATCGTGGATTAACGAGATAACCCGGGGAAAGGGAGTCCCGACGTTGGAATTGAAATTGAAAGTTTCGGGCCTGCGTGGTCGTGATTGGTTTCCAAGTTCTTCGACGAAGGTCGTGGGGGTTATGGTCGTTGGCTGCGTACCAACGGCTAACCGCCGTTAACGCGTTGACTGCCTCGCGAGTTTTACGCGTATCACGCAAGTTTCGTCCATTCTGTTGGCAAGAAAGTAATTTCGGTATTTCAAGGTGAAATAATGCCCGATTATTGTATTCAAGCAGTGAACTTCAACGAATAAGATATTTTCCCGTTTGTCCGATGATCTTTTGCCAAAGGAACAAATAAGAAAATGTTCTATTGATTAAAGTTCATCGGTTGAATAAAGAAATTCGTTTTTATTTCACCTTGAAATACCGAAATTACTTTCTTGCCGACCCAATATATTTCATAGAACCGAGCAGTTTTTATTTAATGCCTTGTTCCCGCAATCGACGTTGAACATTTTTATGCGAAGGGGTCAATCACGCGCGTACGTTACAAAAGTCAACGAAAAGTAACGAGCCATTCACAGGAACAGCGGCGTTCCGGTGTGAAATGCATCGGGCTCATTAAGTTCTGATCAAAATTCAGCGAGCGCAGCGGCTCATGGTTTATCCGATTGAAACTCGAATTGCGTGACGACGGGTCTACCTGAGCCCGGCGAAAAATAACCGAGGGTATTAAAAATTCTAGCGAACTGCGCAGTCGAGGGTCCCCGGTCCCAGTCTCAACGTGCACCGCGGAGAGGAGAAAAAAAAACCGATCGAGGGCCCGAGTGTCCCGAAGTGCTCTCGAAACGATGCAGGCTATCTCCAAATCGCGGCACCCATCGAGTGCCCTCCAAGATAAAAATCAAAATTCTATGCGCGCCGAGCCAAAGGTGCGAAGCCCGTGGCACGCATGGCTGACCGTATTGTTCGGCCCTCTGACGTCTTAACTAAGTCCTACGTGGAGCGTGGAAAGAGAGAGAAATACAGAATGAGAGAGAGGGAGAGGTGGAATCAGGGTCGACCTGGCTCAGACATTTTCGGTGTCCCTGGCACCGGTCAGACTAATCGCGATTTTCCACATCTGTCGCGAGGATGGACGCCCGATCAAAAGAGGTGTCCCTCGCGGTGAAACGAGTTAATACGATTGTCACCGGACTACCGTGGCCCGTGGAATCCTCTTGATAGGCTCGAGGGATCTTACGGGTCGTGATCAAACTCCAGATAACCACACCACTGCCATTTCGTTTGCATTCGTGGCGATAGCGCGTCGCAAATGGAACGCTCGATTCTTTCAGTGATTTCTTAAAACGTATTGAAATTATTAGGAACGGGATGCAGACAATTTTTATTTCACATAAAGATACGCAGTCGAATTCTGAACCAACAAGAATTCCAATATCACAGATATCGGAGTGAAATCTCAAACATTCATTTCTCGAAGCACATATCCGGCTTGCCTGAAAATCGTTTTCCGCCCCTAATTCTCGAACGCAAGGACTTTCCAAACAGAATCACGACAGAACCGGAAGTCCTCGGTTCGGTAAGACCTCGCCAAACAGTAACGGAAACGTAGAAACAGTATCGACGGCTGTTCCGTAGAAGAAAGAAAGAAAATCCTTCTCGAGGAATTAGGTCAGGTAGATCGCATCGAGGGCTTCGATCTTCAATTTTCGAAGGGTTACCTGCCGATCGGGGCCCGCCTCCCCATAATGTATTAGTCAAAACCGAACACCCGTCACAATGCCGCTGATTACTTTAATAATGGAACCGAATGGCCCCGGGGCTGGTGGCTGGGTGTTGGGTTTTCCTCGCGGGCACAATGCAGCTCGCGAAGTATACAAATAGAAAAAAAGCAACGGAGGAACGGGGGAGAGAGAGAGAGCAGAGGGGTGGTGGTGGTGGTGGAACGAACCCTCTGTCTCCTCCGCCCCATTCGAAGGATATACCTTCTAGTTACCCCGACGAGAATATTCAAATCGCAACCCTTTCGCCCGTGAAAGGAGACTTCTGCCGAACCCTTCGATCGGATTCAATGGGCATCGATATTCAAATTTATTTGACGGAGCCGCGCCGCTCTTCTTCTCACCCCTTCCTCACCCTCTCCCTCTTTCTCTCTGTTTCTCTTTCAGCCGTTGCAACAACGCGAAGTTATTGGGGTCGCCGGCTGAGCGACAGGATAAAAAAAAAGGGAAGGAATTTGCATTCTCCGATTTTTTTTTCCTTCTGCCCCAACCGATACAACGTCGATACCCGCCGTTTTCGATCAGCCAGCGAAACTGGAGCGGAAACGGCGCCGGCAGATGCACAGGAAGTTTCGATCCAACCCCCTCGCCGAGTCCTACACTCTCGATGTTGCCGTTCCTCTGGTTACACCCCCGCCTCAAAAGCCCGAGGAGATGCTTCGCGGGGGTGGCGAGAGAGCATCGAAGACGGGGACACCCCCTCTCTCCCTTCGAATCCCGAAGGCCGATCGTCACGTTGAAATTCGGCCGACGGGGGTGGTTTCTACCCCTCGCCGTTACTCTTTTCGAAAATCGCTGAGGAACCAGAGATTAGCGGGCACGTGAAATGCCGAGGAATCAACCGACAGGCGACTGATTCGATTTTCCCGGATGTTTATCGGCGGCGAAGGGCGAGGGAAATTATAAAGGGCGGTGCGGTGCGGATGATGCACTTAGCTCCGCGATAAATAAATTCGTTATTTACTGCGATGTCGGGCGGGTGTAATAGCTGCTGGCGTATTCCATGGCTAATCGCTGAGCGTTCAATCAGGAAAATGTTGTTCGGTTTCGATGCGTTTTATTGCAACATTTTATTGATTCACCCTATACGAACGAGTTCTAAATCTGATCAAGAATTCAATAAAATCGAAACGAATGAAATTCGTACGGGAACTGAAACGCGCACCGTGAACGGCCGTGAAACCTCGGCAGGAAATGTCCTGCAAAACGCGGCCAAAGATTTCGCGTCCGCTCATTAGCCTAGTCTGAAGACCCCATTCACTTAACGTTCTTAAAACTCGGCGTTGATGCGGGAGGTGTGACCTGCTAAATATTCCACGGAGCGCGTAGCTACCCGAGGGTAGCAGCCAGCGGACGTCGGAGGCGAAAGAAGAAGAAGAAGAAGAAGAAGAAAAGGGAGGTAGGAGAGAGCGCGCACTCCTTGAAATCACCCCCGTGGAGCCGCGAAGAAAACCGACGTGGTGGGTGGGGACGCGATAGAACAGGAAGGAGAATAAGAAGAAAATAATGACTCTTACAAGTCTGCGGAGCGTCGGCCGAGTCTGCGGCGTCTGAGGAGCGCGGTGTTGGATGAAAAGAGAGAGGGAGTTGGAGGAGCGAAACGGGGGTGGTGCGAGGGGAGGACGTCGTCGGCGTGTCTACGGCCGTGACCCGGTTTTTTCCGAAGCAACAGGTCCCTTCTAATTAAGAACACTTAAGAAAACTTCCCTCTTAAAGCTGACGCCTCTCCCTTCGCTCGTTCGCTCGTTCGCTCTTCGTTTCTCCGTCTCTCTTTCCCTCTCTCTCTCTCTGTCTCTCCTCACTCTCCCCGCTGTCTCTCTCTCCTCTGATAACGCTATTATATTTTAATAAACCCACTAGCCTCGTTCTCTCGCTCCAGCCAAGCCGGCTGCCGACCGTCTTTTTGTTCTCTCACTCCTTTCCTCCTGGAACCGCTTCGAGGAATCGCGCGCCCGGATCAGAGGAAACTGGTGGAATACTTTTCGCGCTGGCAATCCGCCCGGGGAACGAACCCGTCGACATCCGCGGCGACCATTAGCGTGATTAGCTCCTCCTTTCGTGGCGAAAGTTCCTTTGAGTTGATTTTCGGCGCTCCTTCTTTTTCCTTCGGTCGGTCGGGCAAGTGCCCCTGTTTGCGGCCGCTTGCGATTTCCCTCAAGACGCCTCGTTTTCATTATTCGGAACATGGAGAGCAATTAATAATAATGCATTTCATTCATTATTTTATCGTTCGACGTATCCATTTCATTATTTTCGGATCATTTCGTTATTTCAATTCGTCTTTGCTATCGGCTCCTCCGAGATCATCTTCTTTCTGCAATACTCGTTTCTTCTTCCCGTGATGGACGGGAGATGCCAAAGAGCAGAATAGAAACAAGAACTGGACAGGTAACTGCATTTTGAATTATTACAAACGTCTTTTTACGAAAACACTGCAGAAGACCTTCGAACTAGGTGCAAGAACAGAACAACGAACTGCCATTCGATTGACTATAAACGTTACGAAGCTCTCTAAAGACGAGACACGCTTGCCATTCCAGACCCGTCCATTTCACGACGCCAATAGCAATAAAACGGTAAAAATCCACAGTGGGTCATTCCGAAGCGCCTGTGGTATCGGCGTTAAACAACCGGCTGCATCGTGATCGGATTTTTACGGGACCGCGGTTAGTATTCCGCGATGGTTCCCGTGATCCAAGAGGACAGGGGTAATCTCTTGAACCGGGGGCGCGAAAATCGGGAGCTCCTTCACCCCTGTTTCGCGGGGAATTTTCGCGGACCCTGCGCGCGAAAAGAAAATGATCACTGGCGCGTGTTTACCCTTGGCATTGCGCCCCTCCAGATCGCGAGACTGGCGCACTTAGCGTGCCGATAAATTCCGTGTGGTTTCGGGCGGCGTTATTTTTGAAGAGGCGTCGGCCTTTCCGGGGGTTGTAGGGAGAGAGGTTCGCATACCTCGAATAGGCGAAGATAAGGAGAAACAGAGGGACGACGTGAGAGAAGAACGGCTAACTGTGAGAAAGCAAAAGAGAGACAGAGAGAGAGAGTGGGAGGAAGGAGAACGTACGGGGGTGTAGAGGGCAAGAGAGAGAGAGAGAAAGAGGTAGGAGGGTGGCAAGACAAAGAGGGTGAGTAAGAGTAGTATTGCCTGGTTGGCAGTCAGTGGCTGGGTCCTGAAGTTAAAGAGCTTCGGGGGCATACGTGAGAGGGATGTAGAGAGACCGGCGAGGGTGTGGGGTGGGGTGAGGACGGTGGTTACGTGGGGTGGGATGTAGAGGGATATAGTAGGGTGGGTGGCGTTTCTGGCGGCCATTTTGAACGCATATATCGATTGTTTGGCGGCCGGGCTCCGCTCGGCCATTCGCAGGGGTGGCTCGTGTGTCACACGACCACCCTCCACCCTGCCCTGCTCCCACCTGGGAAAATCGTTGTCGTTTTTCCCGAGATGCGTGAACCGTCATCTGGTCCCAGCCAGCCAACGGTGCGCGATACAATTTTTAGGAACCGCTGTTTTCGCTGAGCTCGCAACTCCGCCGGGGGTAGGCGGGGATGAACGAGACCTCACCTTGCTGGCCCTTTGAGATGAAATTTTGTCTGCGGCTATTATCGAGCTAATTTGCTGAACTGGGTGTGAACAGCAAACTAAATAGTGTAAATCAAAAATTATGAATATCGTTTTATCGAAAGATAAGAAAGAGTGAGGGTAGTAAACACCAGCAAGTTAAGGTAAATAACTAAGCTCTCTATGTAGCTTATGGAGCTCAATTATGTAGTTTGCAGCACAAATAGTGATATATGCGTGTATCAAACGTTTCATTTCGATAGGAGCAGGTCAGCAACAGAAGGTTCGGAAGAATGGGAGGTCGAAAAGAATATCGACGTGATATGCAGATGGAAGCAGAATGTATGTATACTTCTACGTACGTACACATAGTTCAATATCCATTCCGTCGACTGTCAAGGAATCGTATTTAATTTCAATGAAAACATTTGCTGAGCGATTCTTATACTCAAGATACGTATTCCTGGCTTAAAACTGTCTCTCTCAAAACAATGCCTACAGCAAAAATTTGATAAAACAGCCTGCAAATGTAGGGGAATTAAGGTCCACTAATTTGTCTGCGCCTCGGCTAAATAGCAGCTCTCAGCGTGGAATAATATTAAAAGCCTGCGTAAGCCGTAGATGGAGAGCGACCAATTAAATTAGATCGTCGACCTCATCAAAGAAGCGTCTCGAGCCACCTGACAGAACGCTTGTGCCACGCGCCGGAGCGGATTCGCGGAGGAATCACGTCTCCGAAGACACCTGACCGCAGGTCAAGCGAGTCTCGCCCTCCATGGTCAGAGTCGGAGGGTGGTTCCGCCGGTAAACTGCCCCTAAACCGGCTTAGAACCCGCCCCGACGAAACTGGCTGCTCCAATCGGCTTCCAGCCCCTGCCATATGATCCCGGTACGAGCGGAACGCGCAGGTCCGGCACTCGACAGACTGGACATCGGGCTGACCTACCCTCTTGCACCCTTGTCTGCACGTGCTCTCGATATTTCTTTTGTCCAGGTAGCCTGTGCTACTTTTTTTCTCCGACCCGAGAGGCCTTTCGGTCGCGAGGCTTTCATGCGTACAGTTACAACCAAAAGTATCGCGTCCGTGCCACGTTCTGACGAGAATGCGATACCTTCAACCCTCGATGGAAACGAGCATTTTTGTTCCTTTTCAGATCAAACTCTTCCGTAATTATTAGCAATTGATGGACTAAGGATTTTTATTACAAAATGAATCATCGTAAAAGAAAAATTCCGAAATGTGTCATTTTGATGGATCCGGCAGTTCCAGTGTTGAAATACGATGAAAATAAAGAATGCTGCGGTGGTTAAAATAGAAAATGGGTGAATTTTCACTTTAGAAACAGGTGGGGGTTAATAAATCCTTTACTACGAGCGTGTGCGCCGTACCCTGAAAAATCGCTTCACCTGATGATCTCTTCCAGGGCCGGGAAGCTGAAGATTCTTCGTCCGGTCACAGTACGATGGGAATCGCGAATAATTGCAGGTCGAGATCCGCGAGGTCGGCTCGCCGCGTCTTAAAGGGGAAGTTCCGCGGCGTTCCTCGGCTGCCTCCTTCCTGTTCCTCCTGTTCCTCTTTTTTCTCCCGGTTCCGTTCCTTTCCCGACGGGCTGGCGTCGCGCCAACTAGGTGAAAAGTGTGGAAAGTGAACTCGCGATTTACGACGGCACGCGCAGAAGAGACAAGGGGCGCGAGAAAGGGGTGCACCGCCAAGAAGACCGGCCGGTAGAGGGGGCAAGAGGAACGGGTGCGTCGGCTGCTAGGGGGTTGCAGAGGGTGCCGGGGGGTGGCACCGAGAGGGGCAGAGTGGGGCACGGAAGTAGGGCGAGGCGAGGGGCGGCTCGCTTAGAAATTTATTCAAATTAAGCGGCGGCGGCCCGGAGAGTTTACGAACCAGCGGAAAAATCGAAAGTGGCCGGGATAATTGGCGAACGGTGAAAGTCGACGACTTTGAAAACCACCCCTATTTCCGCGCGGCGGAGTTTCGTTCGACGAGCGAACTTTCGCGCGGCGAACTTACTCCGCGAAGTTTTCACCGCGATAGAGAGCAGTCCCTATTTAAAGAAAACCAGCCGCCCGACGGCGAATAAATTCCCGCGATGACGGCCGTTGCCGCCCTTTCCGCTCACGATGATCCCAAACGCTCGGCCACCCCTCGATATTTCGTATTTGTGGTAGCTAGCGCATTTTCGGGGAAATAAATACGAACTCTTTTATTATTGCCGATTTTACATGAATTGGGATAAGCAACTGTTAAATTGTAGAAGCTGCGGTAACAGAAAAATTTGTCTCCATCGTCCTGAAATACGTTTCGAAATGCTGTTAGCCATCGCTCAACAGACGCTGTATAAAAAGGATTAAACGTGTCTTCTAGCTCTCCGGCGGGTAAGCATCGTCAGCGACGCAGCAATTTCCGCGTAGAGCTCTTAACGTCAGTAAAACCGAATAAACAGGCGGGATGCAGAAAGCCCAATCTCCGCAGCTCTCCTCCGGCCATTATACAACGAACGCAGCGAGCATCTAAAAATCTGTGCGATCGAATCGGCTGCGAGCGAATCGAGACTCGTCGCGACTGTTTGAAAGGAATCGGCAGCCGATCCTCGTTCTTAATAGTGCTGCGGTACACACGGAGGAGTCCGTGTCGCGGATCTTCGCTTTGTGTCCTCGGTAAAGAACGTATCTCTGCCGGCAGACTATCTATCCGCGCGCCCATCCCTCGATCGCGTCTTCGAGAATCCCGTTCTGGAGCAAAGCAAGACTTCCTGCGCCGCTTACGCGGATCCACCCGCACACATACACATATCCTCGGCCATATACCTCTCGCCCAGCGCATATGTACGCGATATCCAGCGGCGGTACATATGCGTGGAGCAGCAGCTTGGCTGGAGAGAGAACAGAGATCCGTGTAAGCGTCGCGTGGGTATTGGTCTCTCCGAGCGTGTGCATGTGTGCGCGCATATCCCGGAATACGAGGAGCTCTAATCCCCTTTTAGAGACTCGGCTCATACCACGCATTGCGATATGCCTTTGACGGCCGCTTCTGCGACGCTATTGGCTCCGCGTAATCTCGTGTAAGTTCGGTTGCCTAGCCGCAGGAGCTGCGGCCCGTTCACACGCGTGCAGCCCCGAACCCAGGCAACCAGACGAGCACGGCCGACCGCGTCTCCTTCGCCCTTGCTTCTCTCCTCGCTGCCTCGGTGCCTGAACCGCTCGATCGATACGGCAGATGCCTGACGTACGCGCCAGCGCATGCCCCAGGTCAGGCTTCCGATTTTTCCCGCCAGAGTACACCCCGCTCGGTTTCCCAAGCCCCGAAGCTCCGACAGCACCCTGCCCCGGTGTAATAAGGGTGCCCGGAGACAGGGGTGCACCCAGCTAACTCGGTTTCCTTCGAAGGGATTCGCTCGAGAGGAATGCGGCTGATTTTGTTGATTTTTGCCGAGGATGGCTGGCTGTCTTTACTGCCACCCTTTGTACGACTGGTTTCCGGATTGTGTTTTCTAGCGAGATGCTCGGAATTGTTTTCCTGCTATGCAACATTTATTTACGGGTTTCAAAGCGCCAATCGGTGCAACTGCGACATGTACTTATTAACGTTCACTAGCAGCAGAAACTTAATGGAACTTCTCGTATATTCGTATGAAAACGTGATACGAAACACAAGGTATAGGCAAAGTTTCCCAAAGAAATTTTCTATGCTGAATTGTTACATCCCCTGCATGCAGGCAACCCTTTTACTCGCCTGCAGGTAACCCAGTTCAGCTTACTGGGTACAGAAATGTCAAAGGTAATTTTAACTCAATGATGATTATTTGCAAAGAAGTATAATAAAACAGCCGAATTAAATGCCAGAACAGTAGAACAATCTCTGAGATGTTAATACACGCTTTTTATTTTTTCGAACAATTCAATTTTTCAGGGTTCCATGAAAAATACTGTAGAGTGCATTTCAGGAGAACTTCATACAAGTAATTTTTCATACTGATTGCGGTTATTGAAAAGTGAACAATTACCAAGATGTTTTTGCCGAAAAGCCTAAAATAGATAAGTAGAAATGATCGTTCAGCCAACAGCCAACAATTGCACGAGTTCCTCGTCTGACTTCTGGAAATGTCCCCTAATTCCCACCAATGGTTCTCGGAACAGTGGATTTTCCGTCCAGTGTCACGAATTTCTCGCGGCAGGGGAGGGTCGCCGGTTGCCAACGCGAAAGTCCCGAGTCATCTCGAAAACGATGACCCGGGAAAAGACACACACGTGGGCCGTTCGAGAGAGATCCAAAAGATGTCGGCATCGCCACGCCCGGCGTCCTCGTCCATCCTCGAGCCGCGGGCCCTCATATCCGTGTGTACAAAAGTGCGCTCGTGTTTCGTCTCGGTCCGTCCAGTTTTATCGTATAATTGCCAGCTTTACGTAAGGCTGTTTGTACATGTGTTATCATGAAATACGGCGGTGTTTGTACAATTGTTTGCTCCATCTCGCCGCGGCGACGCCACCTTCTGCGTGACCACGGACGCGCCGAATTCCGGACGAGCGTTTTTCGGCCTCGGTTTATTTAATTTACTACTCGGTCGCCGCCGTTTTATTTCTCAGCGCGCGCGCGCGCGGCGATCAGGCGAGATACGCGCACTTATACCCCCGGCAGAATGATCGTGATTCACGTGTATTTGATCGCGGTATTTGCGAGGTGGCAAGCACCGTCGGCCATGACGCCGCAGCTAGGTCCAATTCCCCGCGACAACCTCGAGACGGCCGAGATAACAATGAGATCTCAGCCGTTGCTGAGACTCCGCTGATTAGAACCGTCGCATAGTGCGCCTCGGAAGGTCCGGGGATTAACGCCGAACTTTGCTTTCGCCACTCGCAAAAACATAACGAATATTCATCTTCAATTTACACATTACAGCTTAGACTACAGATGAAAATGTATTTACTGTGTATTAGTCTGCGTGGGAAAATGAAGTTCAGAAACTAAAGATTGTCGCTAGATTACCGGACTATAAAGTTGCACAGGCGGATCAAAAGATTAATAGAAAACATTCCCTAGAGAATATTCTTCGCAGACGCGCGAAGAATTCATAAAGCATCTTTGAAACTTGGTGCGAGTTTAATATCAACTTTCCGGTTCCATGAAATTACCAGGATCCTGTGAGTTCAGGGCAGACGAGAGAGCGAGCCGCTGTGAATGGAAAAAGGAATCCGTGTCCTTTCGCGCCTTGTAATCCCATCGGACGTTTTCCCGGTCCGCGCCCTCGAACGGAAGATCGGGTCCCCCATAGAAAATTGTCCGAGCAATTTGCGATCTTTCACGATCCCCGTCGGACCGCGAAAAACGAATCCCGTTTTTCGAGTAGGTCCCCGGACGTGCTAGACCATGTGACATAATCGGGTCGGTACGGTTTTTGAGCCGCATTTTTCCTAGTGTCCCGTGATCAAGCGTCAGGTCACCGATCCTCCGGGGACAGAGAAAGAGGATGATATAACCGGCCGCGTCCCGTAAATACGGGAAAACAAGCCTCGCACACAAAAGGGATGACCCAGAAATTCGCTCGCGAGGATACGTCGGGCCGGATTCGAATCTCCTCCTGTCTCCTGAAAGAATATCCGCGCCCGCGTCTTTTATCCGCGTTTGATTAAAGATTCTTTGTCAGCCGTTCGATGGTCTCGCTGAAAAGAAGACGCGAGCTTATGATTTTTCTCTGGTTGAAGGATCGATCCGACACCGCCAGGTGGAAACGCCGTGGTAACAACATAATGAACAGGCTGCGGACGTTCGTGCAAATTTGTGTATTGTCAGCCATAGAGGTTCAAAACGAGACATCGTTCCAATTATTGTGACAAACAGCTAGTTGCGAATAAAATATTAAATCTTCCGACTATTATTATAGCTACTACATATTAAATCTTCCGTCTTGTTACTTTGGGGTGGTTTTGAACCCCTCCAACTGCTTTTCAACCCCCGTTCCCTGTCTGATTATTTTTGGGGTGATATCCAACCCCTTCGTAGTCGTCAAATAAGCTAAACATTAGATAATTGATATGTTAGAAATGATTGTACCATCGAAAGAAGATTTTAGGAAATTCTACTTGTCTGAGATTCCAAATTTTTAAAACCGCTTGAGACGGATTCAATGAATTTTCTGAACTACAGTGGATTTATGTAAGCGCAGATCACATTTTTTTCATATAAACTCGACTTGTCCTCGGCAATCCCAGCTAATTATTACTTCCGCCGTTGTGACTTTGTCGAGTAGTTTCATTCATTTCCGCGCAGTCTTCTGTGTAGCACGAAATAAGAAGACTACCATGGTCTCTATGAATTGCATGAGACTTATAAAACCTGTTGGGAATTTCATTAAGCCAGAACATCTTTATGACGATAAAGAAGAACGTACAATAAACTGTACTCGCATTTACTTCATTCATAAACTTGTATTTGCAATTGTTTCATTCTTCCATTTTCAATGGAGCAATCTAGGAATTTATCTTTCTTCCGTCATATTGATGCTTTGCCGCAGTAAAATTCTATAACATTCCTCACTTCTGTAAGTGACACCGGAACTCCAAATTTCTATTCCCATTCAATCAATTTGTGGCAGCCCCAAGCCAAGAAAGCCTTGCGAGCAGCCAAACATTTTATGAAATAGATCTTCAGCATCAACAAAATCCAAAAATTCAACTCCACAGAAATGAACCCAAACATATCTTCATCCACCTTAGACTACCGACACCCCGCCGCCAACAAAGGCTCAAATTAACAGAAAACCTGTCACACATCAATCCTCTAAGTATCACCAGCAAGCAACCCTGTCCCGATATAAAATATAAAAACGCACTGGATCAACGTCGCAAGGCCCAATAACACAGAAAAAATCGCCAGCACAAAGGGATACATGTCCAGAGTCGATCCATCCGTGTAGAAGGGCGACCGTGGAAGAAGCGATAAGTGGGGGTACGAAATCCATGAATTGGGTGGGGGGGGCAGGAGCTGGAAAAGGACGCAGAGGGTTGTAGAAAAGGAAGATGAATCGGATGAAGAAGGAGCAGGTCAGATGCATCTCGCATGGACGCAGGTCCTTTCGAGCTTATTCGTCCAGGGAAGAAGAATGGACCCCCGAATCCTTTTGCCCGGTAATTCTGGATGGGGCCAGCTGCAAAAACCAGCGTCCCCCGTCGTGATCGTCGCGTACACGTTCTTACCCTCGGGAAAGGATACGCCGAGGACCGTTCCCGAATGGGGAGGGGGACAAATCTTTTTTTTATATCTTAGATCCCGGCCGATCATTTTTTTACCAACCCTTTTTCCACCGTTCGCATCCGTCAAGGAGCGTTCCGACCCCCTTTTTTCGCGCAACTGTCGCGTTCCTTGCTCCGTGCCCCTTCGTTCTTCGTCCTTTCGGCCCTTCAGCGGCCCTCAAAGGGCTCGCCTTGATCCTCGAAGCGCGGGATCCAACGAGAGAGCGCAAACGCACGAGCGTGAATCGCGCGATCCTCCAGAGATGAATCTTCACCGAGAGAAGATCTCGGCCAACGACGCGTTGTCCTCTCGACGCCGACGCTTTCCCGATGCTTTCCTTTTTCGTTACTTTATCCTTCTCCCTCTTTGTCGCTCTTTCCCCCTCTGTCTTTGTGTCTTGCTTCCTTTCTTTCTTGACTGTACCACCGGGACAAAGGCCCTTTCCGCGGGACGTTCTCCTTTGCCTGGTCGTTAGAGGGCTAAGTAGCGCGACGGACAGAGAGACGAGTATCCTTTTCAGAGCACTCGAAAAACTGATTGAAGCTCCTGCGCGATCTTTGAGCCCGCGGATCTTTGGCCAGTGAAGCGACCGACGCCCGCGACGCGGCCAAATTAAAAGGTACCCCGGGTCTAATGAACACCAGACAAACGTGACTGCTGACGGAGATGCCTCTGCGAGGCTGCGAGACACCAGAACAATTTGGGAGCTGGTGCATGATTTTAGGAAATGGTAATTTCTGCCTGGGAAGTTGCTCGGAGCTGAAACGTAATTTTACTGAAAACTATTGTTCGGTCATTTATTAGTAAACAACATTTCCTCGCGAGTCATCGAACGGGGTGAATTGTGCGGGACATTTGATTGTCTTGTTAAAATGTTTATGTATCCCGATACAATAATTGCACTACCACAATTGAGGAGAATATTACGTGCACACGACGAATCAAACAAAAATAGCCTCTATTTCCATAATTAACATTGTCAGAATAAACACAAAAAGTGACTCACTACTTTCACTATTGTCTGCAAAATCGCTCCTAGAATAGGCACGAAATATTGCTGGCTATTACATTATCTAGATTATTAGAACCAAGGTCTATGCCTTTAAAATTGTTAAGCAATTTGCATTTGCTTAGACAACGGATAGAAAGCTATCAATTCAAAGTCCTGCGTGTCACGACTTAATCAGAGCCCAGAAGTTTAGCGTTTCGGTAAAAATAAGTGTTTCCGCATGAAACAAGATTCCAGTGGGAGGACCAATGGCTATCCAGTAGCTCGACCACCCCCTCGCCCGGTTCAAGGTGAGTGGGGAACAGGTGTAGCAGCCCGCAAAGGGTAACTTTCGTCGGATATCGTGACTACTGGTCAGTTTGTTCAATAGTTGGTGCCAGCCAGCACGGATGGCCATATACCCGGTACGCCTTAGAGGGGGCCTTGGTACCGAGCTGTACCAAGAGGGCCACCGGTCAATACCTTCAGACCTTCGGAACACCACCGCGAAAAACGTAAGCAGAATACCAACCAGCCGACTCCTGGACGAAACCGTGTCGCGCATGGTACCGATAGTGGACTGGGGAACATGCGATCAACGATGATACCGACTTAGCCCCCTTTAACGGGGATCAAGGTTGGCTACAGAATGTTGAACAGTTTCGTTGGTCTATTACAACCCGAATTCAGCCGGCTTTCTAGTTTCCCTTAAGTCAATGGGATACCTAAAACCATTGACCAATTGTTGATATGACAAATGCCAAAAGAAATAGTATTTTCTCATTATTTTTCTCTAATAATAAAATGTGGTGTTTAGGATAGTTCCCTCGAATTTAATAGAAACAGCCCTCGTTACGTAAAACAGCGAAACCGAATATTCACGTTCCGAACATAAAATAATAATTTGCTTAATATCCAATTTTAATCCTGACATGCCCATTGTACGTGTCTCACAAAAACGAAGTAATTAAGAGGAAATTACTAGTCTCAGGAGTTCTTTTTCGATTGAGAAAATTGGTGCATACCCTGTTTTTAGCCCCCGATAAGTAATTATCCCAATTATTTTTAACTGGATTAATTATAACAAACCAGCCAGGAAACGTCGATAAATCTGTCCATCAGCCACGGTATTTTAAAATACTGATTTCTAAGTTGGTTGCAAAATTTTTCCATTCGGGGGAGACGTAAAATCTTCACAAAAAGATTCACAATAATCGTCCATTATTTTGATTGAAACCTATTAGAGAAGCGATTTACAGTGAAATTAAGAAGCAACACACCCTCAACCTTAAGCATCAATATTTTTAAATTCCTCATCCGTAGAATTATCTTTAAAATAAAATTTCGTGTGTATAATTAACCAGCTAAGAAAAATGGAGAAGGAAACGATAGACGGCCAAGTCTATTTGTATTTCGGACTTCAAAATAGCTCTCCATCCCGACGGTCCAGCAAAGACGAGATTTTGTCTTCATATTTCTTCCTCGCCCCCGAGTAACTACCCTAACCGGGTGCGCAGCGTAGAAGCAAGCGTGGGCAGAGAGACGTGACTTTCCAGCTTTCGGCTGTACTAATTACCCTCGGCCGGGGAATAATGAATTGTTTCCAGGCCCCGGGCAATAAATATCGTTCGTACGTGCGAAACGGTATTACGTACGCTTCTATTTATGCGCGTGTGTCGGTGGATCCCGTACACACACATAAATACATGTATAACGATGCAGCTTTCTATCGGCTCGCAAACGGCCCGCTTATTATCGAAGATCGGACTCGCGTGCGATACAGACGAGCACGTGTGCGCACGTAAGGATGATAACGGTTGTCCTGATCGTAGCTTTTATGCGCTTATGTATGCACGGCGCCTTTACGGCGACTTCAATCGATCCAGCGAAATCTGGACTAATCCCGGCACATTACCGCGATCATCGCAATATAATTCCACATAAATTACTGACTACCCTCAATATTTTAAAGTGAGCGGCACGCGCTCTCAATCAAGAAAGTGCAAATTGTTTAAATTCAGATTAAGATTTAAGATTTAAGAGATAAAGATTTTGTGCAATTTTAGCCTGTTCAATAAAATCATGTAATATATACATTTAGTAATAACGTATGTAGAAAATGCACACATAATAATAATGCATTTACGTAATAAATACCTTTAGTAACGGCAAAAGGAAAGAGACTTTCTGACTTTCACAGCGGACTGTCAACCATAAAATGATCACGATAAAAGCGATCGCTGGCAGATCCTACGGAAAGGGGTTAAAAACAGTGGACGATCGGTCGACGAGCCTAATAAACCGTTGGATGATCGAGAGCCGTCCCGCAACGCGGAATCGAGTAACCGATCCAAGCCCGGTCTCGAACAATGGAGAGGCGAATAAAAGGCGGCCGCGGATCCTCACCAATTCCCTTTGGTTCCAGCCAGTCATCGGACGAAACAGAAGGCAGCGTGGGCGACGAACAATTTCACCATGGGCTAACGGTCCGACGTAACATCTCCTTCGTCGCCGCTAGGATTTAGCACCTTGAACGTTTCTGTCTCTTTCACGCCTACGGGAGCCGGGGCAGATGAGTCAGAAACGAATGGGCGGATTCGCCTTGTAGGCAACACGACGCCGGGGGTAAGCACTCGATAAGGAAGAAACGCGGGGGGGCCGGGGGAGGCTCTTCGGGGATGTCAGGATTTTCCAGTAGACGCGAAGCACCAGTCTTCTCTCCCCATCAGGAACAGAAATAGTAACCGGGTAACCCTCTCGTTCACTCTCTCCTTCTCTGTCTCTCTCTCTCTCTCTCTCTCTTTCTCCGTCTTTATCTCCTTTCTTCGCGTCGTGTCTCTCCGAGGTCCTGACCTCAACGAAAATTTTGGGCACGAGCTATTCCACGGCGAATGATCATTGGCTGAGAGATCCCAGCCCGATTGGGTCTTTTGAAAACACTCGGTAGTCGCTCGTGATTTAAATCTCGGCGCGCGCGAACACTTTCCTTACCCATCAACCCCCTGCATTTTGATCTATTTTGAGACTCTTCTGAGACGACAATCCGGGATACTTTGATAGTCCGTGCATGGTATTTCCATTAATTTAATGTTCTTCGGTTTATAAAGGGCTGCATTAAATTGATGGCAATAATGTCTGGAATAAACGTTTGATCAATTAGAATCACGTAAAAATTGTACAGTCAAACCTGTTTTTGTGCTGTCTTTTTTCATGCAATTTGTTTTGTGCGATTTTTTTTATGCGGTATATGAATATCGAGATTCTGTTCGTCATATGTAGGTTCGCCGCGAGGCTAGGTCAATCTCAACGGTGTTGGCATCAATTTTTTTTTCTATCAGTGTGTATGTAGATATTGCATCAGGATGAAATGAGATCAGCATGATATCTCGGAAGACGTTGTCGTTATCAAAAAAGTGATCCTACAAAAGTTGTTTGGTACGACGGGCTACATTACGTAGTATTAATTGTTTTCTTGTGAGTGGAGTGGTGGAGGACATTTCATGGTCACCTTGATTTTTTAAAATGGAATGTCCTATTTTTTATACCAAGCAAAGATAAGTTAGTGAAAAAATGGTAATGAACACCGGCGAAACAGTGAAATCGATTTTTGAGAAAATAGACCGCCGGTTTCGTGCGACGAAATAATAGAAATTACAACTTTCCTCGTTCCACGATCCAGTCCTAAAACGTCTGAGCGCCTCTTGGTCTTTTCGCGTCCCAGATTCCTCGAGCGCTTCACAAATCCGGATTTTTTCGTCCGCTAACAATCTAATCGCTCTGTGTATTCTAAATACACTAGCGAGGACGTGTATGTACGTGCGTGAAATTACAGTCGTTTAGGAAAGGCAAGTGGCGATCACGCGAACCTTTTTCGCGGAGTCGATAATCGCGGTGTCAGGACAGCTCACGTTGCTCACTTATGTTCTGTATGTGGCACAATACTTGACTATGATAATTAACCCCCGATTATTAGAGTAGGGTTGACTGTTCCGCGCAGAAACGTGACTGTCCGCGGTACTTTAATACGCAGAGAAGATTCTGTCAGTTGCTTCTGCAGTTTAGCGTTGACCTTTGCGAAGTGCGCACGACAAGTCTCAACATCCAAAGCCAATCAAAAATGAAGGTTACGTTGACACAAAACAGAATGCAGTGTTCGAAATCTATAATGTAGTATGCAGAAACGGTATGCGATTTAATTCACATTTCACATTTGCATTTAATGCAAACGTAAAAGGAAGATGTGAAGGCTTGAAAGAAATTTTACCAGCCTAAATTAGCTTTATTTCTTCTTTACCGAGGAAGAAAATTACGATACAGTAAGTGGTACTACAGAAAGGACAGATTATATGAAGAGTGTGGCATGCAGACGGTAAAATCGAATGAATATTTTTAATTATGTACTGTGTATTCGCGGTGATCCAATAAAGTCCCTGTGCATTTTCTAATTAACAGCCCCGACAGGCTGTACATTTACCAAATTACACAAATTAAAGTGGACGAAATCGCGGGGCGAGCACGTATATTTTTCCGGGGAGATCGAATTGACCCCGTTCCATCGAGCGGAAAAACCGCGACAAGTAAAATAGTATCGTGCACTCCCCGACGCTTCCTCTCATCGTCGCTTCGATCACGGAATAAACCGATTACCCGGGGCGCCGCCGAAGAAAAGCCGCGAATAAGGCGTCGATCGGTTGAGGTATCGACGCGATCCGTCAACCTTACGAGGTCCGCGAGGCGTCGCGAGAATTCCTCCGCGCAAAAAAAAAAACAACCCCTACCAGGCTGCGCACTCGTGGGAAATCGTGTCCACGACTGAAACCATCTCCTATATTTTTTTTTCTCCGTGAAAAATCTCCGAAATTTCCAGATTTCGTGCCGATTTTTTACCGGCGGCCAGCTGAGAGGTGAAATCGTGAGAAATCTCCTCGCGACGCCACGTTTTTTTCCTCGCTTAACAAGGCGAACGTCGACGAGAAAAAAAGTCGTCGAGCAGCCTCGAGGAGGGAAAACACCATAAGTGACCCGGAATTACGCTCGTCTCGTATTCATGACCGATCGAAGGCCAACCGGTATCGATCGATCGGACCTAGTCCATTGTCAAACAGCCCCCCTGCCCCGGAAACCCCCGCCGCTCGTTTCTCAACGGCGCATCTTCCCCCCGCGTGCACGCGTCATTTGAATACGCGCACGGCTCTCCCCTATTATGTGTAAATTGTATTATTTTTACCCCAAATACATTTCGCCCCGAGCGCACGGCGACGCGCTCCGGGGTCAACAGGTCAAATTGCACATGTCCACCGAAAGTCACCCCCGGCACGCTCTCGCGTAACACACCCCTCGCACATCCATCCCCTCAGACACTTCTACCGAAAAGTCACGTATATCCGCAGACTGGCTCGGCTGCGAAGATTTTGCTCGAGCAAAAAAAATCATGAGAAGAGCGAAGGATTTTCGAGATTTCGCCGGGTCATGGTTTTTTTTCTCGTGGGAATGCAGCTTGGACGTTGGAATTACCTCCGTGGTGAGTAGAATAGAGAATTTCAATTTTGGACGGCTTTTTTCGTATTTTCTTCCTTCTCTTTGCACCGGCTTGCATTTTTTGCCGATGTTCTGCACACAAGACACATCGGGAAAACACACATCTAGAATATTTATTCCTAACAACCAAGTTTCGAAAGAAGAGTAGGCAACAATAGTCAATTACATAGGATCGCGCTAACCTCCGCAAAATGGCGGAGTAGGGAAAAAAAAGCGAGCTGCAAAGACAGCGTGGAATGAAAAATCGAGACAACGATCCGCGATAAGGGTGCAGCGGTAAAAAGTTAACGAATCTTGCGTGAAGAGGGGTTGTCGCAGCCGGAGAGCTCGCCGGAGCATAATAATTTCTCGCGTGATTTTAAAACCGTAAATTTTTTACCTTTTAACCACCGGCTGCTCCGCTCGTTTTTTCTTTCTTCTTTCGCAAGCATGGTTGAAGCTTGTCGCTCGCATGAGACGTTGTTTTTGCGAGAAAAAAAACGACGAAGGACGACCGTGCTGTATCGCGATCGGTTATCATTTCACACCCATTATAATAAAGCGCTGGTTAGAAATAAAAAAGTCGGAAAAAATACCGGTCGCGGAAGGAAATGTAACGGGAACAGGGGGTTGCAGAAGGATAACACAAGGGGTAGCTGTACAAGAGAGAGAGAGAGAGAGAGAGAGAGAGAGAGAGAGAGAACGGATGAAAAAACGTAATACAGGACATCCAGAGGAAAAAAAGCGTCCCGTTTGGGGACCCTCGAAGGTCGCCGGATCTTAAATAAGTATATAATAATGCTAGCCTGTTGGGGCGTTTTTAACCCCTTCTCGCAAGCTTTCTTCACCGCACCGAGGCCCACTCTCTCTCTCTCTCTCTTTTTCTCTCGCGTATTCCATTTTTTCCCCTCAGTATTCGGGATGAATCGCAGCGGCTCTCTTCCCCACGGCGGCGGCTAACGGATAAAATCTAAATTAACTAAATTAAGGGCCGGGACCTTCTTTCACCTCGTTTTTGCATACGATTTATACACAAGTTTTTTGCCCCCTTCGTTGTCTACCAGTTTTTCGGGGTAAAAAATCGAGGAAGAATAGGAGATTCCAAGGGAGCAAGTGATTCTATCCGTTCGCCGGGTCTAGCAGGATCTATCCTCGGTTTTTCTGCGGGCACAGCCTCCGAGCTATTCGCCTCGTTGTCCGTAACGTCGCGGAAGATCGTTGAAAGGTCGATTTACGGTTATAAAATTACTCACGTGAAATTCGAGACCGTGGCGCGTTTACGAGCGAGATTTATGCGAACCCCTCCGCGCGCGCAGCGTCGCGTCGCGCAGGAAGAATGGAACCGCAAGAGATGAAGGACTTCCAAGGGCGGCTCGTCGCAATTACGTTACTTACAACAAGGCCGCCGGAACTGGGAGACAACGGCATCATCTGTTCCGATTTCTGCTCGCGGAAAATACGGAGAATCCGCTGGCTGACACCCGGCTGTTTCGGACGAACAGTGTATCGAGTCTCTAACTCTATGCGAACGGTTTTCTAGTTGTAAAGACGACAAATTCTTGATATTCTTGCTTGGACTGTATTCCGAATTTCTTTTTAGCGTTATCATAGCTGAATTTTTTAAATTACGAACACTGTCATCATAGTTGTGTAGATTTGTGACATTTTTCTCTAGATGTACAGTTACTCGAATTAATATTCGGACGCTCTAAAAAAGACGATAACTTTTTTAATATTGTACTATACGATTTGAACCTTTGTGAGAAGCTGAAGCAATTAGTTTACTACAGGATGTGAAAATAATTTTTTTTAAAAAATAGCAATTTATCGGAACTGTAGAAAAAATACTAAAAGTTGCATTTTACAACTTTTTTATGTGAACCTATTTTGAAAATTGAAAAAATACATTTCGTAGACCAAAATTAAAAAAGTTATCGACGTTTCTAGAGCGTCAGGATATTGATTCGAGTAACTGTATACCATATGTAATTTCAGAAACGTCTCACCTACTTTGCAGTAGCTACTGCTTTAATAATTATATATAGGCACCAGGATATTAATTATTATTGGGATAGTTAATGGTTACATCCTACGTCAGAATGTCAATATTTTTGTATTTTTGTTGCAAGAACAGTAATGCATGAATAGTTCGACACGTCCCCCATCATTAGCACACTCCGCACTACAATCCGCCTCTTTTCTCCTCGTGTTTTTTCTCGCAGTTAATGAACGAACTTAGAATCTCAGGGGAGAAAAATCAGGATTTTGACAACAGAAGCGCGCGAGGGTGCAAATATTCCCATTCAGTCCGGTGACTTTTTCACGCAGCACAGTCACGTCTGTTTGGTCATTTTTCGGGGGTCACCCTCTTTTTTGACCGTTTGACCATATGCGACGGTCACGCCGGATTCGATCGATCGATCGGGTGATTTCGCGTAATAAAAGACAGGAAAACCCTACGTGAAAACGTGAACGAGCATGAATGGCCGCCTCGTTTGGTATAGTCAAATTACGGCGCGGCGGCGGTGTTGACCTTCCTGGTAATGATACGTTAAGTTCGTCCTGAGGGACAATGACGGCGAAAGAACGGGAAATCTGTCGATCCAGGGAAATTTTCGGGGTCCCTCGCACAGACTGTTCACTGACTTGAACCGTTTGCAAAAGTATCACAATCATGACACCAGAACGTTGAACAGAAGTTGTACTTCTGAATTTATTTCTATATTCATGTTTATTAATTTCTCTTATTCGCTTTTGTTTTTGTAATTCAAATGGAAACAGGGTGAAATAAACAACCCCCTGTGAATATTTTAATGAAATTACCAACTGCATTCGTGAAGAAAAATTGTAGGATATTGTGATTATCATAGATTCGAGATAATCTAGTTGATTTTAATGACGTGTCAACAATCGGATTTAACGATAATGAATTTAGTACAGCCAGGCTATTTAGAAAACGCAAGTAATAAAAGTCACAATTTGGAAAACCAAAATATCATTATCAATTATTCCCACAATTATGGATCTATTACAATCATTTCTTTAGCATAACGTAAAATAATTAATGGGAACGCTGGGTACAAGAATCACAATAGACTCGAGATGCTTCTTCACATAGTTTCGGCAACAGTGAAATTAAATGGCGAAGGAAAAAGCGAAAAAAATTCCGCGTTTCGCCCATCTCGGAGCAAGAGTCATCGAGCCGATTCGAAGACAGACGAAAAGAGTAACCGGAAGAGAGGTGTTGGTGAAAGTGTTCGGCAACTCGGGATCACCGGCCGATCAATGAACGTATTAGCGAGGGTTTCATGCGATTCAGCGGAAAAAATACATTTGTCAGGGGCCACGATTCCAGCCGGAGGATCTCTATCTCGGAGATTAATTACTCGTGGGTTCGCGGGCGAATAATTAATTAACGTCGGGTATAATGAAATAGCTCGGCTTTGTTTTTCCGCTGACCGTGCGCAAGAGGAATAAAGAGAGAGAGAGAGAGAGAGAGAGAGAGAGAGAGAGAGAGAGAAAGAGTGATCAAAGAGGGTCGACTCTCTGGGTGACCCTCGACACTGACCGATGACCGACGGATTAGAGCAAAACGAAGGACATCCACCTGTCCGACAGGGCCCCTCTGCAACCTCATTACTTTTTAAACGCGAAACCCCTTTTTTCCAGGCGAGCGAACATCACACGGTTATATCCTTTCGCCAGGGCTCGCTTTTCCGATTCAAAAAACACTACACCGTGAGACACACCGTTTTTCATCCCGCAGTCCTCCTGTATCAGATCGTCGGTTGGATCGTGGTGGATCCTTTTTTCTCTCTCATGCTGTTTGCAAAGGGTTACGTTACACGGGACATCGTCCTGTAGTCTGCGGAACCTATGCTAAATAGGGGTGCCCGCGGAGGAAAAAATATTAATGGCCATCCAGCCTCCTCCCGGGATTTTTTCCGCGCACCCGTGGCACCCCTTGCTTTTTTTCCGTGGCGAGAGAGTCACCCCTGTAACGGGTCCTCGTGCGGTAAGATATACCCTGATAGCAGAGCCCAACGACTTTTTCCTACCCCGTGGCCATCTTCCAAATGAACAATCGGCCTTCCTCGAATTCCAGTCGAGCGTTTCGAATAATAAATATCGATACGGGCTCAACCCTTGCCCGGGAAAATCATTCTCTCAGACGGATAAGTTTGAGTGCCAGGGTTGCGCAGGGTTTGCACATCCCATTGAATGATTAGAGAAAAAGAAAAGGGCTGAACCTTCTTTCCCCACGTAGATCTCCAGTGGAAATTAAATTTTTTATCTCTCTCTCTCTCACTCTCTCTCTCTCTCATTCTCTCTATCCATAATTCTGTTATTCATAAATCTCTTCTTCGTTTTACGTAATAAATTGATCTTTATGCATTACTTCAATGGCTGCATATTAGAACTGACGACTATGAAGAACGAAAACGTTCTCGATCAAGTAATCCTAATTGGAAGTTGAACTAGTCTACCAAAATGATTACATGTGTCTGAAGCAAAAAGAGTTGTTCACTTCCTCGACGTAATCGTCAAGTCGAAGCAAACTTCCTCGTTCGATAAAACCCCAATGGATTATTCACCGGCCCAGCAAATCCTCTAATTCCCGGAACCCCGAAGACCAAGAGATCCGAAACGCAACCGTTCACCCCTTCCCCCGACAATGCCTCCGCCGTCACGGATGAAAATCATTGGAATCACGCAAAGGCCATCAGGCGAGAGCCGTCACTCTCCGGGTCTGCGAATCTGTCCGCAAACGAAGAAACCCCGTCCGGGGTCCCATGGTGTGTTGCGTCGGGGAAGGGTTGTATCGTCACGAATTCGGCTGTTTTGACGATTCCGGTGTCGCCGTAGCCGGAGCAGCTGTTGTTTTGTTGCGCAAGCAGCAGCGACGAGCGTCGGGCAAGCAAACAACCGGGGCAAAGCTGCCTGCGGGGGATTTTCATGGGGGTGTCGGACTGCCGAGCCAGCACGTCCTCCTCCGGGTGTCCGTCCGTCCGTCTGTCCGTCTCGTCTAAGCCTGAAAGGGTTCCTGTTATGCTCATGGGTTCACGCGTGTGGAGCTGAAAGCCCCGGCACGTCCTGCACTCCCATTATATCACCTATCGCCTTCGTCCACCCCCTCGAATACATATGGCCACGGCGTACTACATGGGGGCGCGTCATCTTGCAGCTTGCGCAATCATCGGGAGGATCCTCTTTCTCTGTCTCCTTCGACGTTGTTCACAGGACACGCGTCCGAACACCATTAACGCGTCGAGGAGTGTCTAGCTTATGGGGTAGATTAGAGAAATCGAGGATGACGATACCGTTCTTATAATCGCTATGGGAACTGGGAGAGGCTACTTACTTTTGTTACTGAATTCATTTGGAATCGATAGATCTGACGCAGTACCGTTCGGAGACCGTGTGTTGTGCTGAACCTGCAGATTTTATGCAAGAAAAAAATTTGATGTATCAACTGCGACAAATAGGGGCCGAAAAATCTGACAGTGCTCGCTTCCTGCCCAGCTCCGTATCCTCTAACCAAGCGTGCCCGTCGAGCAACGAGTAAATTTCGGTGGAAAGTATTCTCCCAAGCTCGTTGCCTTATACCCGGAAATCAAGCAGCCGATACACCGAAGATACGGGGTCCCGAAGGCGCAATTAAAGCAGCCTGGTTGTTCGAGTACACGCGGCCACGGTTATTGAGCACTCATTAAGCCGCGCGGCGTTAACGGGCCGCGTGGTACTCGAGGAGAGGGCAGGGTCCACGTGCGAATATTTTCTTGCCTCGCGCTTCCTTCCCTTCTCAACGAGTCTGCCCCCTCTCGTCTATGGTTCGTCTAGCTTCTTTCTCCGTTTCCTACGTCGGCGACCTCCTCCGTGGACTCGGAGGTAGCACACGGTGGACTCTATCCTGACTGCGGCGCGGCGCACGGCATCGTCGTCGCTTCCACGTAGAGAACCGCGTCGTCTTTTCTCTCCTGTACTCTCTTCTCTCTCTCTTTTCGCCTTGGCGGCCTCTCCTCTCGCGTCTCGTCTCGTTCGCGGCGCGTTAATTATGAGGGGCTTCCGGCGATCTAGATTTCATTCTTTCCTCCGCTTAGGCACCGGGAAATGATAATAGGTACGTGACCCATGTGGTCAGTTCACACGAGAAACGAGACTACTTCGGGGTATATCCCGGTGCTCACGGCCTCCTGTTGTCGAGGAGGAGGCCGCGGGTTTGCGACGGGGCCCCGAGGGGAGCTGCAGGGGCGTAATGAGGAGGGGGACAGAGGGGGACGCGCAGCTCGCGCCGACGACGACTATTCGCGCGAGCGTTATACGGCAGCCGCCGCCGCCGCCGCCGCCGCCGAGCCGAGCCGAGCAGAGCGGAGCGGTGTCGGCGGAGTGCCGCGTTCCGACTTCCACAATGCGCCTTGTACTCTCCCACACTCAAGGAGTCTCACGCCCTCACATCCTCCCGCTCTACGCTCGACGAGGAAGCCGAGGAGGACCCGAGAGGAGAGCGTCCGCGGGCATTTCACGAGGCGACCTCTGCGGGACCGCGGCCGACCGACCGACCGATTCCACGAGAACGCCGACGAGACCACCGTGGAACATTATAGAAGTAGACACTTCGATGTCTGGTCCGGTTCAGGTCCCTTTGATCGATTCAGAATTTGTAACACTTGACCCACAGTGGCCACCCGATGCGTTGGAAACCTTTGCGGAATGGTAAAATGTTCTATCGAAGCTGGGTTAAGTTGCTGAGGTGTTAGTTCATTGCAAAATGATCCTTATTCAATCCTCGTATTAATTTAAGATATTTTTAACCAATTCTAGACTGCGTTTGTTGCTAGAACAGGAGCCAGTTAGAAATATCTTCCCTTCCCTGAATAATTTGTGTGAATCACATCAACTCATTTTCATCATAATTACATAAAATTCGCGTTCTAGTTTCGAGAATCAGAATAGTTTAAAAGCCTCGTTTTGGGAAGCTACCCAAAGAAAGTCTCTAAGACGCATCGAGAACCTGGTGATCAATTAAGAATACAATTGATGAGCACTCGCCTCTCTAAAAATGTCAGTATCGGATATTAACAGTCGGCGAAGGTTATTCCCCTCGTGCAACAAACATTGATGTTTTAATTGCCGACTAATAAACGTCATCATTAGCGGCATGGCGTAGCCAGGCGTTCGGACGACGGTGCTGTGCGACAACATTGACATTTTCCGAGGGGCCAGATAAAAATGGTCGCGGCACTCGCGGCGCGTGAGTTATCCAATCGGCGAGTATATTACAGGCGTGAAAGCCGGCTGGGAAACCTAACAGTTTCGAAAAGGCCTGGAGTGACCGGAACACGGTTCTCCTTGCCGTACAGGTAGCAACGAACGTGTGCTGGTTTAGCGCGCACCGCTTATCTACGATCTTCTCCCGTTCCGAGGCGAGCCCAGACTCGAGCCCAGTCTCGAGCCTATTCCCGAACACCAAGCTCGAGAGACCGCCATCGCGGATATACTCCGTTTCATTAATGTTAATAGTCGCCCTCGCATCGCGAGACGTTTTCAATGCCTCTTATCATCGTATCCGTTAGGCATTTCTTTATTTCCCTAATAAAGGGACTCTCCGGGTGCACACAGGCCTCTACTCGACGAGTCGCGTATCTATCCGCTTAATGCGGCAATCTTTATTAACGCGCACCGGTACACGCGACCCTCGTTGTCTGTGAACACTCCTCTCCGCACGCAACCTGCAACAATCATACGAATTGCATTTCTTTTGTTCGGCTGCAAGCTACGCGGGGCTTTAATCTCCGCGTGGCGATGGGTCCAGCAATAATTACCCTGGTTATTAACACGTTAATCACCGACTTATTAGGTTGCCGGTCTTACATAGTTAACACTAATATTTAACGAGGTTCCGAGGTTCGATTTCGTTGCAATATTCGTCGAGAATTTAGAGAAACATTTGTTTCTCTGAACAACTTGACAAGTCCTGAAAATGTCAGCTGAAAAACAACGTCGGTACCGTATTAAACGCGGCCCAGCTATGGTAATTTCAGCTGCCGGTCAGGTGGTCCAGGTGTTCCCGCGCTAGACGACGGTGGATGCGAGCTGCGCAGCGTATCAATCCGTCGACGACAAAGTAATTTCGTTCTCGGCATAGCGGTTGTCCAGGGATTACCGAACAGCGTTGAATTATGCCTCGTCCGCGGGAAGTAAGAGAAAAAGGGGAACGCGCATAAATTAACAGGCTGTCGAGAGCAGGTCCGAGTTGTTCTGCCTTAGGAAAGTGGCATTATTCCGCGCGTAACGAGCGCCTCGTATCGCGGATCCTCGCGCGCGTACTCTCTGTGTGTGATTACTTTATTAAGGGCATTCTTGACCCCGCGCGGCGACCCGTGTGTGCAAGAGGTGTGCGCGGTTGTGCGCGCCGAGGCTGCCCGCCTGAAAAATCCGCGTCTCCGCCACACAGAGAAAGTTTCCGATGGCTCTCGGTGAGAAAATGGCCCTGTCTGCGCGGCACTGACTACGGCTCGTTACCGAGACGATGCAAAAACGCCCGTCTTTGACTAGCTTACAACCCGCGGGACTTTCGTTGATTTACAGACGAGGACACCAGCGCGGCGGCCGCGATACCCGCTTATCGAGGCCTCGGTTCGTCCAACGGCTTCCGCGGATAGAGGGGAGATGTACGACACTGTTGGATACTGTAAATGGGTTACGGTTATTTTTCCGATGATTTGGAAACCTTACGGGAGATAGGCGGAACAGCGACCGTTGCGTAACATGTGGGCGATGTGCCTGCGAACCTACTCTTTGACGGCTGATTCGGTGAACGCTCCGCCGAGAGGACACGGGATCTTGGAGCTGGCGGTGCTCGCTTGGTGGAGTGGTCTTGTTCAGCTTCTGTTTCATCGAGAAAGTTGTTCTCAATCTGCGGGGGCATCGGAGTGGTTTGGCTATTGGACATGTTCGTGCGAATCTTCGCAGTTTTAAGCTTCAGCTAATCAGGACCTGGGATAAAGGCTTCTAGAGGTAAATAGGTTGCTGATAACAATTGTTTTAGAATAGGATCATTGATTGGGTCATTGCGACACACTTTTTTCGTTTGTTCTTAATCAGGAAAATTTGTTAGGGTCTAAGCACGCAGAATTTATTGGATTGCTACGGCGCAACAGAAGATTTTTAAACAAAACCAAACGCAACACATGTGGAATGTCTGCATCATTGTGATGTCTCGCAGAAGATGATCCCACGAAGGGACGCCAGGAGCCATCCGAGGAAAGCTTCGCAAGGGTACGTGTCCCCGACGTTGTCCCCCCGTCCATCGATGCGAAGGCAGGTCCGTGCCTTCGACAATGAACGGTCCACTTTAAAACAAAGCATCCTATCAGATAAACGGTTTTTCAATAGGAGGAGAGCGAGAGAGACGCATGAGGGCTGTCCAGTGCAGACTGATGCCACGTCGCGATTAACTTCAAACGAAGCGCGCGCATCGTCCAGCGCTCGTCCCCGTTCTTTATTCCCGAAAAACGATCCACCTACACAAAAAAAAAGGGAAAAAACCCTTCGCAGTTCCCCGTGTACATCTTTCTTTTTTTTATACTTTTAATTCCCATCGCCCGTTCTCCTTTCGCCGGAGCTGTCGGGTCACGGTTTATCTTATCACTCGACGACGAATTGTTTGATGCCGGGGTCAACGTGCGCGGATTTTTCGACGGGATGCTAATGCGCGGAGAAAAGAGCGTCGACGAAGTGAATGGACGACTGCCAGAGGATCAACGGACTTGTTTTAAACAGTACTTTGCGTTTCGATTGCGATCTTACAGCTTATTGTTACGGTGAGGGATGGCGGAAACCTGTGCACTTGGATATTTGGAAATATTTTAGACGGTAAACAATATTCTTATGCGGTAAATAAGAATTCCTAATATTGTAAACACTCTATTTTTTGTAAACTTTACCACAGACTAGTTATTATACTAACTTTCAAATCCTTATTTATGCGTCATACCTATCAAACCCTCGTAGTTCTTTTCTTAATTCGTTTCGTTAAATACAGACTCTATAAGAGGATGGACGAACCCAACGATCAAATTGGCTACCAATAGGAATTTCTCAACTTGTAGTCACCTCTTTCAGCTGTTACTTCGCGTAGTTGTATAAATAATTCTATATAATAGCAACTAATAGATTACACGCTGTCGAAAGGACTATACGAATGATGGACAGCAATACTTCCTCCTTAATGATGATTCTCGTATACATCTATAGTCTCACAAGAGCAGCTAACCGAGCAATGTATTTTTAGGAGACAGACAGAACCGTCTAATTTCCTTTCCCAGGATTCTGAGAAATTAGCCTGCGACGGCTAACGGTTGAAATGACCCTTGGTCAGGACTGGCACATGTGGCGTCCGGCTGTCCGTGGATGTTAGTTTATGTCTTGCAGGCCTTCGGTACATGGACTAAATTCAGAGACGACATGTGCTTCCTCTAGCTTCGTGTGACGATGCCACAAATTTCTATTTTTTCTACTCCCTCACGTTGGCGCACTTGTGGTCACCTTTTTCTGGCATCGTAAATCAGAGAGCACTTCCACAACTTGACATAACA
Organism: Lasioglossum malachurum; assembly: GCA_028455605.1. NCBI lineage: Eukaryota > Metazoa > Arthropoda > Insecta > Hymenoptera > Halictidae > Lasioglossum > Lasioglossum malachurum. The sequence goes on from CM052315.1 coordinate 26,725,630, forward strand.
TAACAAAAATGAAGGTAGTGGACTGGGGAATATTCTCCGAAATTTTCTTACATTAAAAGAACGACCACTTTTATTTTCTTGAGCACATAAAAATTCAGGGTGCGAAATTGTATACGTAAGTTTATACATTTCATATCGTATACAAATTAAATAATGATCGTCCGAATGTGGAAAAAATAATTGAACACACTGACTAAACACACTATCAAACAAGGTGTGTCCTCATAAAAAATGAAATTTATTTCGTGGTTATAGAAAAAATCGTACAAAATAAAAATACTTAATCTCGATGATATAATAAACCAAACTTCTTTCCGGGGGATTAAAACAGAGATGCCGATACACAGGCATCGCGGCCGATAATTACAAGCCCGGCTCGCCAACGACGTGGCGATTCAATTCGCTGAAAGGTCCGCCCCGTTGGCAAAGAAGCAACAAAACGCCGGCTCGGGGCGCGTGTCGCAAAAACAAAGTTCACGAAGAACCCGGTGCCGTAGTTGCTCAGGGAACTCCGTCGTCCTTAAGCCGGCGTCCTTAGCGTCGATTATCCTCCCGCGTGCTCCCCGGTCCTTATTATTCCGCGGCGGATTCGCCGTCAGACTTTTTCCCGGGATCCCGGTCTTCCGTTTTATGTAGAATACCTATATACTACCACGGGAGCCGGGCGATATATTTCACGATCAACCACCTGTGGATGACTATGCTAATTACCGGCGTAACGTCGTAATAGGAAGTAATCGAGGGGGAGGGTGGCGGAAGGCGACTATTATTTTTCACCGTGGTTCGCGGCTTGAGAAAAAGACAGAGACAGAGAGAGAGAAAGAGAGGGCGTAGAAAAAGGAACAAAAAGACTAGGGGGAGGGGAAAAGGAGAAACGAAGGAGAAAGGGATTGCCGTTGAAAAGGAGATCGCCCGGGAAGCTGTCGTCCTGAGGAATTAGTCCAAGGAACGAGAGAAGAGGTGGAGAACTGTTCTGCTTTTCCCGACAAACGAAAACGAGGCTCGCCGCGAAGAAATCCCGGGTCGTCTATTCGCCGCGAGATAATGCGCGCAAATATCGTAAAGATAAGGCCCGTGGGCCACGAGTGTGCCGAGAGGAAGGAGCACAGAGAGGCCAGCAAGATGCACAGAGCCGAGGAAAAACGGAACAGTGAATTTTTTTTTCAAACGACGCTCCGAGCCTCGATCAGGCCTTTTTACCCTCGACGTCTTTCACCCGGAATCCGTTAGGGCAGACGATTTTTTTTTCTACACTCCTCGACTCCCTTTTTTGTCTACCTAGCCGGTGTTCTTTCTCTTTCTTTCGTCCTACTCTCGCTTTCGCTCTCTTTCACTTCCTCTCGTGGTGGAACGGAAGAACGCTTCTCCCTCTACCGATCGGCCTCGTTGTTGATTTTCAATTGAAACCAGAGATTCGATCAAATATTAGGGCCCAGGAACAGTTAGGTTCATGGGAACACGGGGTTTCGTCCGGTTTCGGACGATTTTTTTCCCGTTTCGCCGGCCACTGCACCCTGTGCTCCGTTTTTTCGAGTATCGATTAACGGTAAAAAAGCGCACCGGATGGAGGAAATTCTCCTGCGAGATACTTCTATGGGCCAGAAAATTGATGACTGTACGGTTGTTTCTAGATTCGTGAAACTGCATCGTGAAACAACTTGCGCTACGAATTATTTTACGAGTACAATGATTCGAACTTTCTTGTTGAATGAATTTCTCATTTCTTGGGCAATGAAGAATCCGCAAACACAAATTCCCCAGCAAATTATCCCAAAAATCGCAGAAAATCACGGACCCAAGAGGCCCCGAGGGACAGTTCAGATCCGTTTCTCGGATTTGCCAAAAATCGGCCAGCAAGTGTGTTTATCTTAAACGTCCGAAGGCGGATCCATTAAATATGAAAGGATTTCCGGACGAGCTCGTCGTTCGGCACAAAGCGGGATAGTGGTGCGGTTTCGGGTGGACAAAACGGTCCATTCATCCGGACAGAGGACCCTGTGCGAGGTCGAGTCGTGACCTTATTCCGGAGACACGTTATGGGCCCTGTCCATGACAAATTACGGATCGTTTCACGCCCGTAACGTGCCTCCTCACGCGTCGACGAGGAACGCACTTCGCACAGTAAGAAGAGGTGTCCGGGGGTGGATTCTTACCGAGCCTGCGACAAAAGGGGGCCTTAAGTCCCGGGGACAGTCGTGGCACGAATAATGCCTTTCGGGATTAGGATCGCCGTAAAATTGCGGACCACCCAAAAAAAGAAGGAGAGCCAAAGCAGACGGCAGAAGGAAATCGCGCGTGCAATCGCCGCGGATTATTTCCTCCTGCCTCGAAAGTGTGAATGAGAACGATTCTCCTTCTCGGACGGTTCTCCTGCGATCTATCCTAGATCGCTGGAAAAAGGAGACACGGGAGACCGAGGGCAACGTGAGAACTGTTGATGTAACCGGAGGATGCTCTTCGGGGATGCTCGGGTCCCTCGGTCATTCATTACAGCTCGTATTAAAGATCAAAGCAGTACGTCTTGCAAATTGTGGGGAGCTTTTGAAAAAAAAATAAACGTCTTCTCCTACAGAAGAAATTAAATATGTGCAGAATTTTTTTCGTGTCGATCAAAATTCTGAACAGATATTTAAACACTTACTTTTTGTCTTCACAGAAAATCCTAACCCTGACAATTTTCTGTGACTGCGTACGGTAAAATTTGATCAAATTTGTCATTGTACATTTTCGTTTAAAAAATGAAGTAATTGCGATTAAATCACAATTTGCTGAATTAAAGTGTTGAACGAAAACAAGATGCAACTATTGCATTCTGAAGAACATTCGAGAAGATCATATTAAAATTAATAGAAATTCCAAGAGGAGGTGACTCGAAATTCTTTCCCCTCCAAGTCTCAACTTCCAGACTGTAAACTGCACAAATTATGTTTTCCCGTATAAAATTTGGTATTTATATTTTAGAGAGAGGTGTCCAGGGAATCGCGACGGCCCAGGATGGTTGCGTTGGGAATCGCAGTAAACGATCCTGAATTAACGCAGGGCGTTGGCCTGGCACGGCGCAGGCCAGGCATGTTTCGCAAAATTCATTGCGCGAAATGTTTCGCAGCGACGCGGCTTTCAGCGGATCGCCGAGGCAAATGGAGGGTCGGAGAGCATCGTGGTCAGGGATTTTACCTGACTTTCACTTAACACTCTCCTCGCGGGCCCTTGTAACTCGCAGACGCGATGCATTGTGAGCCCGTCATTCTATTATGCGGCGCTGCTCGCTCCTACACGTACCGAGCGCATCGAAAGTGCATCTGAGAGAACGATTTCTAATCGCTCGATCCGCACACGCGATCCTGCGCCGGTCGCGCCTGTGAAAAACGCGAAATTGGTTCTCTTTCTCCCATCCTCCAACCGGAATCCAGGATGTATCCACAATTTAAATATTTTCTGTCTCCAATCTGCATTTTATATAGCATGATTCCTTGAGTGTCAATATTTTAGAATCTCCTTCATTAATAAACAACAATGTTCCTGTAGAATTGTGTCGGAGAGTGTGAATTTTTGAAGTGCTGCATTCGTAATCTTCATTTTTAATGACAAAGATTCAAAGTAACATCTAAGCCGCTCGAGCGGTGACTCATATAGTCACTATTAAAAATTGCTGTACCATTATTCGAAATATTGTTTACATGTAAGTATTGTATGAGGCATTATATAAATTTTAAATTCATACAAAGAAAAGAATTCGTATAGAATGGAATTATTCTGGGTCGGAAGAAATGTTTAATTTTCGTGTTAGAATAGCTCCGAGTACAAATGGTTGAAAACGAGATACATTTCAACAAATAAATTCCTGAGCATATAAAACAAAATGAAAAAATTGTTTGAATATTTTTCCACGTGATTTTCACGGAACCGTCTCTAGAATTGAGATTACAAGGCGAAGTTCCATTTCTTTCGTAACAGCAACGAACAAAAAATAAATTAACGCATGAATTCGAGTGTGTAGTATAGGAACGATTTCACGGTGCTATCGTGAAAAGGCCGCGTTTCCGTCCGCGACGTCCGCCTTATCGTTGAATAAACTGAAACTAAAAAACGGACGAATGAACGGACCTTGTGGAGATGAAATGCTGGCACTGTCCACTGTGCCCCACCTGTGCCCTTATCTGTACAAACAACGCGTATCCCGTCGGTCACAAAGAGACACGGGTCACTCGGGGCCCCGACTCTGTTTCCCTTCTCATTTTTTTTTCCGGTTTCTGGTGTGACCGGCATACTAGACAGCCGCGAGCTACAGAAATCAAACAGATACGGGGAAATACGCGGTCCTTTTTACCAGTTCCTCCAGCGGATGGGGGGTGGGGGGGGGGTAACTGGGTTACCTTGACTCCGTATTCGGCGTACAATGAATTCTAACCGTGACACTGCATAGAAAAGAAATTTAGATAGTAGAAATGGAATTTCTAAGGAATATGGAAGATCTCGGCGTTCTCGGAGGTTCCGCGCACCGTGAGTTATGGTATGGAGCTTGTAATTCGAACGGTAGCGCTCGATTATGAGGGGCTATTTATTTTACAACTACATATCTGTTCCGCTGACTAAATTTATGCTGGAGCTGGGACGCAAATAAAGGCAAATTAACAATTTACGTCGACAAAAATACAACCAAAGTGCTTGATCTTAAAAATGCGTGCAAGACTAATTAATCGAATTTCCTTAGTAAAGGGTTCCCAATTTTCTCACGGCAATTTCATCTCCCGGAAATGCCCGATCTCCAAAAATCGTCTGACATTCGTCTCAAACAAAGAAAAAGCGTCGCCACCATTATAGATACTTAGAAGACGTCTGCAACATGGAATCCGCGTAATATGTACGATCGAAGGACTGCGTGCCCCGCGGAAGATCGACTTACGGCTATCGATCTCCATTAGGCGAACTGATTGGCTCGGGCTGCTTATTCGCATTCAGTGTGCATGCATAACTCACACAACTGTACATAGCGAGAGAAAAAGAGAGAGAGAGAGAGAGAGAGAGAGAGAGAGAGAGAGAGAGAGCCACGTGCAAGCAGATTTCGACGACTGTCGGGCTCCTCGAGGGTCCACTTGTTCTATGACAACGTATCGGAGTCCTCTCGATAACCAAAGAAGCTGCAGCAGCAACGGCAGCAGGCAGCAGCACTTTATTATTCGAGCGGAACCCGTTGGACGAAAAGCGGCGGGAACGGCGTGCAGAAAAATTTTAATGGGCCCGCGATAACGAGCAACGGAAAGCATCGACCGGCATAATAAGGTAAATGTCGAGGGAACGCGATGGGAACGGTAACGGCGCCGCGGCCACGCCGAACAATCATTCCTTTTTTCTTCCGCGAGGCGAGCAGTTTGTTCTGGTATCAAGGAGGAAACCGGCAGAGGCAGAGCTCTCTTCGAAGAACTCTTCGAGGAAATCTTCGAGGAGCGAGACACCGTCCTCGCGATCCGCGAATGTGCCACCCCTGCTGCCTCCGAGGGGACGTATTGACTGATGGAATTGAATTCGGGAACGAGGGACGCTTTCATTTGCTATAGCGACCTTCGCATGCTAAACGCCAAACCCTGTTCGTCAATGCATCTCCCTCTTACTTAAAAAGTAGTCAGTTTGGACGTGGCGTCCGAATTGTGCTCGCTGATGATTTTAGAAGTTAATTGATCGCTGGGAAAGACGATTCTCTTTGTTATCCGAGAAGGTAAAACTTGTTTTGCGTTCGAATCGTAATTGTCGCATCAATTATTTGTTTCTACGAGAATTTTTTAAAGGAATCACTGAAATTCTTCTTGAACGACAAAAAAGTCAGAGTATCTCATTGTTCAAACATTGAAATGATCGCGAGAATCGTTCAGAAATAAGATGGAATCGTTGCGGTAGTAAGGTAGACCGAAGCGTAAAAATGGACAAGTATTGTTCGACGCGAATAGTGCCAAAATAGCAATTTTTGTGGGTGAGCTGACCGTGACGTTGCGCCAGTGTTCATCTTTCCTTAGATAAGACGGCGATCATTTGTTACTAGGCGAGGCCATTGTTTCGGATTGCCGATCGATAGGTTCCTCACACCCCTGTGCATTATTGTTTTCGTGAACCCCAACCGCGTGAAAGAAGACCACGACACATCACGAGCACAGCGCGGATGTAACCTCTTTTCACGTTGTTGCGTCCCTAAACTGCTTATCTGTCGCTATACTCGTTCCAACAACGGTGACTGATGTTCCTCGACGAGCAACATTACCTTAAAAGAAAATAACGAAGCAACGTTCCTCTCGAAAAATCCCTTGTAAAACTAAAAATTTTAGCTTGAGAAGACACAGGACAAACAAAACTCTTCTTATTATATCTGTAGATCGGAAAAACGACAATCATATTAAAATAATCAGAGTAAAGAAATTGTAAAAGGAAGTCCATTTTACCAATTTCTATAATGTGTATTGATTTTATCAAATTAATATAACCTAAAATAGAAATGGTACTTTTCGTCTCACTCCATGAAATAAAGTAAAAATTCTATAAAAAATATATTGGAAATCTCTCCATGTGAATACACTAAGTACGATATAGACTACCACAACAATGGAGTTTGTTTTCCTTAATCGAATGTACAAAGACGAAGCAAATATTGCCCCCAATTTAATTTTCCGAGGTACCGAAGTTACGAGCGTCTCGCGCCAATATTTTAAGACGAAGGAAATTGTTAGTACGGATTGTTGAATGTCGGAAAGACTTCGCGATAGCATCAAGCAAGGGGCCAGCACAGAAAATGTCGATCGGTCTCGATCGGTCTCGATCTCGATCCCACGAAGCTGTCGATGCTCATCAATTTCGCGTCGCGTCGAATCGATTTTACAGGCCGCGTCGCTACAACGTTTAAGTGCAAGGAACTGATAACTAGCTGCTAGAAATAGGGTATTGGGTACGACCGATCGCGTAATTTGCTTCTCGGTATCGCGATCGGTGACTGTGAATGGTGGCTTCGTGGCGGAGAGGCCTGCCTCCCCCCCCCCCCCACTGGTTTTAAATAAACAAATCGTATGAGACAATTCTGAGTTAGAGCGGGAACCGCGGCGTAAATAATGAACGGGAAAACCACGTGGGAACAGCGGCAGATTTAAACTACAATTATAGTGCACTTATCATTCACGTCGCTTATCTTCCGGCGCAACATTTATCCTCCGGTGCTCCCTATTACTGTATTAGATAATTGTTAAGCGACGCATTCGTTAGAAAGTCGCGGAGAAATTTCTGTTACTCTCGTCTTACTCTATTAGCGATAAAATAAATCAAATAAATTTTGTATTTTGGATGTCTGGGCACGACGAACGCTTTGAGTAGCAGTTTTAATTTGTTGGCAAACGTTTGGTGGATTCTACGTTTCGACTTAGGGATAAATGGACTATTTGCGTTCAGTGCTCGAGCAAGATCTTGCAAATAGATTCGACGTTGGAACGAGAAAAAATCATGTTCGCGGAGCAGCGCATTCTCACGATAAGCCCGTGTTTCGTATGGTCAGCGTAGTTGGGTGCCGATAAATTATGGTCGGCTGCTTTCTACGAAGTATCCTCGCGTTTCTGGGTGACTCGAAATCGTGGCTCGTTATCGAATCGCGATCGCCGCGGCTGGAAATCTTCGGGACCGAAATTTCTTGCTCCAGATCGACGCTCCGCCGCTGGAAATGGATACATACCCGCGGATCCTGGTCAGAAGAATGCACGACCTTTCTAATCGATCTAGGCAATCCGTCTTTTCACCTTACGTGTATGCCCAGTATATCTTCTGCGGGTGGTTTTTTTTTCGGGCGCTGTGCCTCGCCGGTTCACACACCGATCCCACCGTGATTTCTCCGCGATTCGGATCTTTTAATACCATCTACGGTTCCACAGGTTTCAATTTCAACGGGATGGCAAATTGAAGTCGGCTGAAATGCCGAGTGCCAATTTCCAGGCTGCTCGCCATGAAATTGACTCGATGTCACAGAAATAAACACCGGTCTTGGTCGGCGGTCCGCTACCCGAAAATCTCACTTTTTTCTCAGATATAGCATCACACGAAATTAATTTTTAGTGGAACGCAAAATAATTGGCGGTTCAATATTCGGAAACATGTATAACGTTCGAGGAAAGACCAAAAATTCGAGACAGGACCAAATAATTCATTCTCCAGACATAGAATATTGCAGAGATAATTTAGATGGCATAATTAATCGAATATTTCCCAATTGATAAAATCCAGAATAGATGGCTCTGAAGTTCACAATTCTCGAAGAGAATCCTATAATACAGAATATCGAGAAAGCTATGAAATACGTAAAAGGTGGATACCATAAAAAAAAAAAAGAAAAAGTGATCGAGTGCAGAACAGTGAAAGCAACTGAAGAAACACGGAAATTAGTATATAATTATTTTCATAATTTGCAAGAAGATCCGCAGTCCGGTGACGACCTTGTCACAGCGACGTTGAACCTTGCAGGTCCCCGAAGAAAAGTTCACCGATCCTCGGTGAGGGAAATTTCAAAATAGTCGAGGCGGTCGAGGAAGGGGGTGTCGCCGGATTAAAAGGTTACGGGTTGCTCGGACGATCTCTTGTATCCCGTAGATCAGCGTCGCGGGATCCCGATCCCACGAGAGGTTGGTAGCGCTCGTCGATTCCGCGTCATCCGGAATCGATTCAGCGGGGCTAGGGACACGTCTAAGGTGCGCGGAGCCGATAAGTCACGGCTAGAGCCAGGCCACGGGAGTACCGTGGCTGTACAAGTTGCTCTTCTACGTCGCCGTAGGAATCGAGCAGCCTGGGGTAGGTAGGAACGAGGGGAGAGACGTGTAGGAATAACGTGCACACGTCCGTGCACACAGAGGGAACCGTACACGACACACGTGAACGGACACACGAGCAAACTGCAGCACACACGTGTGCGCATGCATACGCGCATAGACATAGGTACACACGTACACGGAACGGAACACCGAGCTGGAGCAGAGACAGAACAGAGACAGAACAGAGACACCTCGAGCGCGTCGTCGTCGCTCCACGGCGAAAGAGAGAGCGAGAGAGTGGCCAGGGCTCTCTTGACGGGCTCTGCTGTTGCTGTGGTTGTTGGAAACCCGGTGTGCATGTGCGAGAGAAGATATCGCGCGCCGCGCCGGCCATATAGGCTAGGTCGGTATACATGGGAACTGATGCCGCGACGCTGGAAAAAAAGTCCTACGGTGAGGCCGAAAAAATGAATTCGTGCGCATCCCGTGCCCACACATCTAACTTTCACTTCGCTTAGGGATCGGGCAGCAGCGGCAGCCAGTCCGCGCGCCACGCTCCGCCGTCGCAATTCCGCGAGATATGTCCGACGTTGCTGAACAAACTGCAGGCCTCCGCTCCGCGGGAAAGAGAGACCGGCCTCGGATCGGCGGAGAACCAGAGAGAGCCGGAGTGCCCGTGTCACCGATATCGGTTCGCTTTTCGTGCGACCGTTTTCGGTCCGGCAGACGAGATTCCGTGATCGGGATATTGGGTTCGTGGATATCCCCCGATTACCCGGCCGAGATACACCGGAGCTCTCCGAGAACCATTAGCTTCCTGGCGAGCATAAATCGAACCGCTTCACGCTCCATCCACCGAATCGGTCAACCAATTTCTACCGAATTTATTAGCTCCGCCAGGAAATCATTTCGGCTCAGACTCGTGTCCTTATCCGGGTACCCCCACCTTCAATTTATTTATATTTTTCTATCTGTCTCTGTTGACGAATATTACAAAGCTCTTCTGGATTTCTGCCTTCTTGCACGTACGTAACATGGAGAATGTAGGATTTAGTTAATCGTTCGTGTACATCGATCAGCTTCGCGCTCCGTTCACCAAATCGGTCCACCAATTTCTATTAACTATTGGAAACTATTGGAAAACATGTTGAGACATTTTTTTTCTCAGCGAATTACAGCGAATTAGCTTTGTACAGATAGGTTAATGTAAACCAAGTCACATGTCTTAGCTGTAAGGCTGAAATAAAGCAAATTTTTATTATTATTACTAAAGAATCCTCTATCTTTGAAAGTACTGTTCGGTTTGTATAATTCCTTCGAGCGGGCACTCGTCGCCGAAATGAAAAATGGAAGTAGTACTGACCCACTATCTTCAGGAATTTAAACCCCCGCTCTTCAATCTCCAGTACCTTGTAACTGCTAGGAAATCCAGGAACTCGGGTTCGTAGGAGTTCGTAACCTTTGAAATTAAAATTGTCCGCTTAGAGGCCTGTTTCCGCGTTCCGGGACGCGAACTACCGCTCAAAGGTTCGGATACACGTGTTCACCAAAAAGAAGTTCATAAATTCTGCCGTCGTGCTGAGATGACCATGCTAGTGACATTGGTTCCGCTGAAAATATTACATGCTCGATGCGGCCCTTGCTAATCTCTAGAATCTCGATATACTCGGTTTCCCTGAACCTTTTCCAATCACATTTTATTAACTATCAATCCAGATAATTTTCTTCCCTCAAGTTATTTTTGCAACCCATGCTGTTTATCACCTAAAGCATTAGTAATCGAGTTGTTGAAACTGATGAAATTAATTAAATGAATCACAGAATTTTTTGTCGTCGAAAATTAAATACTATTTATTGTACGCTATTACTTACAGTGGCTCGGAAATGTGTTTTAAAGAAACGCCTTTTAAAACAGGTGGACCACTGCAGGTATACATACTACTATTCAGATAAATTGATAATGATTAGTATTTAGGTATGAAGTAACTCCATTTCGAAAGCTAGCCATCCCACTATTATATCCATTGTATACCGTAAAATATGCAGCGACGAGATTATATAGAAAACATGACAAGCAATGGTGGATCAATGACATATGGAGCAAGTAGAGAGTGAAACTCCATTAGCCGCGGCAATGAAAAGGAAACCAGAGCTTCAGGTGCCACCATGGAAATATGCATACGATAAAGAAGAATGATATTATTATAATAATCGCGGGACAAGTGCAAAGTGAAATTCACTTGTCACTAGCGAGTGGGTCACGCGTTCCTCGCGAACAACAATAGCTGTTTGCCTACGGAACTGTCATCAACTGGGTTTTATCTGTTACTCGTTGATTGCTAAAGTTCGCGTAATACCTATCAGCGACGTATTATGCATCGCGTAACGCATTCCGTGCCGTCTGAAATGTCAAGTTTCCAGTAGCACCTCGAAACGGTCGCAATACTTCAAGATTAATTGCAGGAAATTTTTCCGACAAGTTACGATCAATGTCTTCCACCACAAATAAAATTGCATCATGAATACAAACAATTGTATGGAAAATTTATGAACACAGTTTAAGAGAAACGAGTCTCCAAAGATCATGATGCATGGTTCAACAAGAAGTAAATGTCCAAAAATGAGAAAACCCTCTTCAATTGTTATTATTGTTAGAATATTTCGATGGTGTAGAATGAGGGTCGTGAATATTTGCGGAAAAGTTAATAGAATCGGGGGACATCTGGAAAGCATGGAAGAACCGTTTTGCGCGGGTTCTGTTCTACTTGGCTCCAAAGGATTCCCATCCGCCGTAGCTCTCACATATGAGAGACCGATACCTATCGAGAAACCACCGTATCTTCTCCGCCGGTGTGCTGAACGGTGCACACCGTACGTTTCGATCGTTACCGAAACGAGATCGTTATCGCGATACGGATGCGCGATACATCAGCGACGCCGCTGATTTTTGCGCCACGTTCAAGGATGCGGCTCGTAGCAAATTCTACGCCGAATGCTCGCCGCGGCCTCATGATTCTTATCGCCGCTGATATCGTCGACGTTTTTACAATTTTATCTCGCCCCGATTAGCTAGGCTACCAACGCGTCGCGTGAGTCGGCGAGAATCGTCTCCGAAGCGAACAAAGATTTTGCCACTTTGCTACTCGCATCTCAACATGTTTTCGTTTCTTCTGGGCGCCTGATGGCTGGAAAATATCGTAATGTCTCGATTAGTTCAATGGACTCTCTTATAAGCAGCTTTTTAATCGATATCTCTGTACTGTATGATAAGAACCTAGTTAAATAAAATTAACATTTACTTAGAAATCTCTTTTATTATAATGTGGCTTGGTTTCGTCTATGCAAAAGAGAAGATTGTCGAGGAAAGAAAATTTTGATTACATTGAATTTTTGGATGATTCGGGTTCGGAATTTCGAGAAACCCCTTTGGGGAAACAGATTTACGGTCAGGCTTCTGCTCGGTGTAATAATGAGTTTGGTTGAACGAGGCACTGAATGTCAGCGATTCATTTTTCTGATTTCCACGTATTCCATGTTTGCAATGATTAATACTGGAAGATAAAGGCTGTGTGTGAATGTATCGTGGACCGAGACGCTAACTAGTGAGCTACCAGCGAGCATCCCGTTTGAAAAGGATCTACGATAGAAGCTGTCTTCATGGGGAACACGCTTTCCCTTTTCTTGAACTTTGCGCAGATAGTGGACGAACAAAAGTTAAACCGTAACAAGCGAGTGCTTTTTTGTTAAGCAGGAATGTATAGAAACTCGATGTGTGACTGAAATCTTTGATCATTCACCAATTAAGCAAATCTTGGATATATATTATCTATTATGAGGATTCTAGTAATGCGTTGGAGAGACAGGAGCTGGGGCTAATTAACCACTTCCTATCTTAACAAGAAAATGTAATGATACACCGCAGTTACTGGATACCACGGTTCCTTAACGTGGGTGCTACCACCCACTGAGTCATGAGCAGATCTTGTGGGCGTCAAAATTTCTGATCATTTTATATGTTCCCCTCATTTTTAACTCATTAAATATTACTTTAAATTCAATACCACCGTCATACTTCGTCATTTTAAATCGAATATAAGTATTATTCCATTCATAATTTCGTATTTTAAAGAAATCTGTTAGGAAGTTCACAGAAGTTGAAAATTTTGTAGAACGATGCATTTAATTCGACAGAATGTGCCTCAGTTCTTTTTTGTGACATTCCTTAAAAAATTACGAAAAGCTACAGGATGTGCAGAGAGTAGCCCAATTGTTTGCAACATTCACTGATAAATCGCAAGAGGAAGCGACGAGGTCAGCAAAGAGGATCGACAGCGCTTAAAAATCCGCTCGGATTTTACACGGAAGGAAAGCGAGGAGAGTCGTCGCAGCGGAGAGGAGAAAGAGCAGTGGCCGGAGAGACAATCGCACGCATTTTTGCCATAATCCGCGCGCGCGGGTGTCTCGGAAGCGCTCGGCGTCTGACCAGTGGTTACAGAAATCCCCCTTTTGTCGCGGCGAAAAAAATCGGCAAAACCGCTAAGAGCGCAATCTGAATACCGCTTCGCCGCGTCACGATTCGGTCGGAGCCGTGGCTACACGAGGCGGCGCCGGTCTTCTTCAACGGAGCGAGGCGATCGCCGAGGAGATCTGCGTCGGGCGGACAGCCTCGTGTGACGGGGATCACGCAATTTTCATTAAACATTGTGATTTCGCGTAATGTGCTTTGCCGATTTTTTCCGGCGTCGACGCCACCGACGCCGCCGCCTCGCCGTTTTGCTTCCTACTTCTATTATTCCGCCGGTTTAAGAGTTCTACGCCGACCCTCCTTGGCTCGCCACGGAGGATTCCGAGACGACGAATTCTGTCTTTGCGGCTCTCTCTTTCGCGGGACAATGCCGATTGCGAACACCGCCGGCAGGAACAGCTCCAAGGAAATTACTGGCCTACCAACGACGCCTCTCGCAACTGTCCTCTGCGTTTCGGACACCCGCTACACCTATTAACACTCGCACGGCCGTCGCCCGTCGTTTAGACCCAGAAATCACAATTTTGCTATCCACGCTTCTCTGTGATTTTCAACAACGTAATTTTTAGTATCTAGAGGCTTGGTGCAGAAAAAATGAGAGGTCAAGATTTATGCTATTAATTACTCTCTTGATACCCTTACATTCATCGAAAATGTTCAATTTCGTACACGTAATACTTCATAAATGAAGACATCGAAAATCTTGGTAGATAGTTCAATAAAGCCATAAATCCCCGGTCTAATATCTCGGTAGACTCCTGCTTGAAAGATTATCTCCGAGCAACTTGATGACCAACTGAATCATTTTCCACGATAGTACGTGTTCTCGCAATGTAAAGGAGACGCGGGCGCCGCGCCGTAAAGAACCTTAATCCCAGCAAATTAATAATCTAAATTGGGGAATTCCTCGCCTTTAATCAACAAGAACGCGTTTTCTCTTGAAAAATGCGGAAATGCCTCGCTGTTTCACCGAAGATCCGCCGATCTTCCTTCGAATCCGTGCGCAACAGCGTTCGCTATCACACAGCATTGTGTTCATCATAAGATACGAGTGTTTCCTAATGAAGCTAATCTTTCGCTAAACTAATTAGGGACAGTATCAAGATCGGGAAGTTTAATCTTAAATGAAACGGCCTCGCGAACAATGAGCAACAAAATTCAGCCAAACAAAACGACCGTTGCAATTACCGTCATTAAAAAGCCACGCTAAACACTCAAAAACTGTTCATTTCGGAAAAGGCTCCAACGAAATGCTTAGAAACTGTCCACGTCAGAGAAGGCGCACAAATGATGTGCTCCAGAAATTCTCACATAGTTACGAGCTCAATAGATATAGTTCAATCAAAATGCTGTGATTACCACCCGCAGAAATCAAAATGCAAAGATAGCGACTGTCGGAAGGTATGAATCTGTCCGAAAATTAAGGGGCACAGTGGCATTCCGTGTGTTGGAGTGTTGTGGGTTCTCGGAGCCAAAGCAATCTGTAGCGGGGGCATCATTCAGCGCGGCCTCATCGAGTCGAAAAAGAGGAAAAAAGCGAGCCAACGCGGGGGGGCGTCGTCTCGCTGACAATTAATCCGATAAATTTCGCGGCGAGATAGGGTTGCGGCGGTGCACTGGGCGAATATAGGAAGGAGAGCGAAGGAGGAAGAAGAAAAATCAGGCGAGGAGAGCCTGGATGAGGAGAGCAGCGGGGAGGAGGAGGTGGAGGAGGAGGCGGCGGAGAGTATGCAGATGAATAGCTCGCAGAAACCGTGAGACTCTACGGTTGCCCTATATATCGGGGAGCGGAGAGCTATGGAGAACTCGAGGCTGCTGCCGAGCGTTCTGCTCGCTCACGACTCTCGTGTGTTGTGTCGCCCGTGTTTTAAAACTCGAACTCGGTCGGTCTCTCTACGACGACCACGACGACGACGACGACGACGACGACGACGACGACGACGACTATGGTAGCGGAGGCTATGGTTGAGGCTCCGAGGCTGCGACGAAGGCAACGAGCAGGAGGACGACGTCGCTGAGAGGCAAAGAGCCACCGGCTGCCGCGAGAGAGACCCGGGGACTTCTGTTTCGCCGAGGAGACAGAAGAGGAACGAGCAGCTCCCTCCACAGTCGCGAAAGATCGGCGAATGCTCGTGAGGAGGACGAAGGAACGAGGACTCGTGGCTCGCCGTTCAAACCGTGAACTTTTGGCTCCAGGCATCGGGACGCGGGCCAGTAATGACCCTCGACGTCGATTCCGTGTCCCGTGACACGCTTCCACTACCCGTATAATCAGCTCCCCGACTAATTTAACCCTTGCTCCACGCTCGATACTAATTATTACGATTCGACGTTATCGCGCCGACACACGAAAAACCAGGTTTATGATTACGCGTCAGGCGTCTCGTTTCACGCTGCGATTACAAGCCGATTTTTGGACATGTCTATCCAATAAGTATGCACCATGTCCGGAAAGCTTCAAGTCGTTCGGTTCATTAGTTATTGAAGTAATTGTGTTCACCAGATTGGAAGAAGCTGTTTTGAGAAAAAGAAAACCTGTAAATTTTCAGTTGTTGCTTCTGTAGATCCGTCAATTCCAGCGGTAAAATTCCATCGGCACAATTTTGTCAAGATATGAAACTGCAACATCATCCGAAACCGTGTCACAATGGTCAAGTATAGAAAAAACTGTTGCAGCAAGAAGCGTCGGCGATAAACAGAACCGTGGATCTTTTTGCGGGGGAGGGGGGCAATAATAAATCTTCGCCGTTCGCCTAGACATTTCAGACAGTCCGGACAGATTCGACGTCAGAAAGCGAGCTTGCCCAAGCCTTTCTCGGACGGAACTGCAGAAGGGTTAATTGACTAATGCCCCGTGCAAACCGTACCGGAGGCTTATTAAATGTTGCCCGTTCGCCGAGGAAATTTGCTTGCTCTTGGTCACATATCGTTAATTGACGAGACCGGCGAGCATCCAACCGAGGCCTAATTGACCCGATTCGCTCGGAAAATTGAACATCGCGAGCACCGTGCACCGGAGAACCGCGACACGACGCGACGCGACGACGCGACGTATCCGTCTCCGAGACCGGAGAGACGAGCCGGGGGTTTTTGATGGTTTTTAAATGTTTCGACTCCGGGTCTCGGCTTGAAAGGGCCCCCGCGGACGAGTTTCGAGTGCTCGTCTAGATGGCAATCGGGGGCGCTTCTTGTTGCGCGAATTATCGGTTTCCGAGTTGTTCAACCTGTTCGTTTGCATCCGCCAGGAACAGCGCTGCTATTTTTTTCAAAGTGGCGCCCGAGGAGCACAATAATTTTAATTGACTGATAAAACGATCGACTCGCGTCCCCATGGCGCTGCGAAATCTTCGCTAAAAATAAGAAGCCGAGTGATACTCGAATTTTATTAACTGGCGGAACGATCCGCCGATTTTCATTCCTTAAATATTCACACTTGTCTGGGGCTGTCGTGTTCCTTGCGTATTTTTTATTCGAACTCTCTCTCTCCCTTTAGACAGGCAGTTCCTGTTTCTCATGTTCGTTACGAGTAATAATAGGTCTACCATTGACGAAGTGTAATCATGTTTATTGCAGTCGAAAGAAATCTAAAAGGAAAGCAAAATATAAATTTGCTGAGCCTCTACAGCCACTTCAATATCGACAATGAAAACAGATTAACATTACATGCTTAATAGATTTTGTTTAATATTTTCTTCGCCAGTCTGACTCGACGAGGCAACGGGTCGAATCGATGTGATTTAGCTTGATTCCAAGTGCGAATTAAAGTGTGGAATTGTTGAAACGCGGACCACTGTGCACCGCGCCGCGCCGGTCTAGGATCGAGGATCACGGATCGTCGTTTACGAGCGTCCCACGCGGATCGCCGGATCGCGAGCAGCCGATCGTCAAGCTGTCAGCGATCGCGGGCGAGCCTGGCGAAGGGTTAAAGTGCCTGGCCGTGGCGTGTTTTCACCTGGAAATACTCCCGTGCCACTTAGCGGAGGGCCTCGCTGCCTGTGCGCCGCGGTGCCTATGTCCTTTGAAACTAGAACTCGGCCGACCTATACAGTCGCGAGCGGCCGTGCACCGGAGTCAAAGAGTCAGCGCGCGACTAGAACGGGGATAAGAAGACGGACGGCACAAGGAAGACGGTCACAGAAGAAGAAGAGACAGAGGACGAAGCAGACAAGCGGAAAATCAGCAAATCCTCATAAGGGAAACGAATCCACACTGCGTCTTGCACTTAAAGAAGTAAAAGCTGGAATGCGTACGCTCCTAATTACCAAAAACTTTAAGAAGAACCGTCTAGTATATAGCTTGTTCTCTTAAGACTACACTTCTGCGCCCACGCCTTCCTGGCGGATAGCGCCTGAAATGCTGTTCAAAGGAATCGAATAGTGGAAAAATGAACGGAGTTGGAAGACATTACAAAAATTATGCTGCATAGTCTTGGTTGCAAAGAGAGATCAGAAGAATCCTTCATAAACAGATAGGTGAAGGAGTCGGATCTGGCTTGCTCGTCGCGAAGAATATTGGATGACCAAGTGAAACATTTTCAGCGGAGTATCGCAGGGTAGAGAGCGTACGCGAGCGACGTTAGAGGACGAAGAGGACAAAGAAGAAGAGGAGCCGTGCCTATCCGTGCCGTGCCGTGCCGGTTAACCGTACCGATGAACTTTCGGCTCCCGGCGAACGGCGATGAGTAGTGACCGTCGTCCAGCTCTATCGCTAGCGTATGCACACGTGTGCATTGCCGGCGTACTTACACACAGCCGCGCGTCGTCCCGATGCGCGATGCACCGATGCACCGACGCGCGGCCAACGGACCCGGCAGCACCATCGTGAGCCCGACCACCTACGACACAGGCGAAACCTTCACCGTAGGTGCACCGCGAGAGGTCGTGCCGAAGGTGGCCCAGCATCGAGGATCGTGCGAATGCGGCCTAAGAGGGCCGCGCGGAACGGTGAACAGAGTCCGACCGACAAAACGTGAACAGAGCCGAGAGCGAGAGAGCACCTACCTATTCGCTTCTAGGAGGGAGGGGGGCCGCTGACGGATGGAAAAGGGGGGACCTTTTATAGACGTCGTTTGTAGGACTCGATATATCGGACACGATTGACGATCGATCGGACGTGGCGAGGAGGTTGCGAGGGACGGTCCGCTCCTCTCCTTGGGACGATTAGCGGAGCGCGGTGATTCATTTCGGACGCGAATTACGAGGCCCTCGGTCATGGGAGTTGCGTCGCGGACGGTAGCCAGATTTGTGGGCGAATGATACGGTTCGCTGCGAGACTGTTTGGTCAATTGTGAGACCAGGACTGACCGAGCGTCAGTTGGGTTTTAATAGAGCTTCTCTTTTACTGATTTTAAGCTGAAGATATTCTTCCTAGAACATGGTGATTAACCCAGAAGAGAACTTGGCAGATCCAGTGTCAATTAGGTTCCGATAGAATTTTTGGAACCAGCTTTAACTAGTTCTCGGTTTACGGAGTCGAAAAATCGCTTATGATTTCACGAGTTCGGGAAGCTAATAGGAAAGCTTCGTAGGATCGCAGAGGTTAATGCGGCTGAAAATCCGAGGTATCCTAATCGCGCGTGAAGAATTCGAGGCGGTGTTTAAAAAGGAAACATGGCAGGAAGGGAAACTTTGCGGTAAACAGGAGTATGTTTGCCCTGGTCAGCGGAATTCCGGCGGATACGCCGGGAAAAAGGTGGCAACTATGAGGGTTCGTTCTCTCTGGGCGAGAACGTGCTGGAAAAAGGAGAGGAAACGTCGGGGGTTGGTTAGCGTGGCCAATCGATCAGCATTGCCGGTTTTTGCGCTACCCATATGTCATAGTCGGCCTGGCCAGGAACATGCCGCAGCATAGAGAGGCCAGCTTGGGCCGTGTCCATTCATGATATGTGGGTAGCAAATTTTGTTGGGTGGGCGACGATCGTTCCCTGTCTCTGTCTATCTGTCCCACCCTTCGCTCGCTCCTCGTTTCGGATTCAAATCAGGAAAAGGCACTTTCGTTCCCCGGCTACTATCGGCGAGGAGCATCGCCCGTAATTGAATCCAAAGAAAACGTCGCGTCGTAATTACGTGGTCCTTTGGCTCGGGAACTGTTCTTCGGGATATCTAAACCTGAACGGACGAGACGATGACTCCAAAGCGGCACTATCACCGGACTATCCAATCATTAACCATCTCAATACGCACGATTTTGATAATTCTGCATCTCGTACAGTGATTAGATCCTCTTACGACTTCATTTACGAATTTTAGTAGATGATATTTTTAAAGCTCCGGGTCAAAACGGACCCGATCATTGCAAACAATTTTTTCATTTCTAATGTCTAGGCAAAACGTTGTGGACTACGTTTCTTGCTCAGATTTTTCGGAGATATGAATTGGATTGTTTTGTTTTGCTCTGAAAGATTATTTTAGGGCGATCATTTTTGGACAGTGTGCTTCGAGCACTTTAACGACGTTACTGTCAATCCGTAAAGTTATTTCCGGGACTTCCTAGATAAATCTCCTGGAATTCAACAGTTGTTTAACCCCTATAAGTCGGAAACCGTCATTCCCGGAGCTGCTAACACAATTCATCGGTAATTGGTGAATTATCAAATACAGGGGTCGACAAGATGTTTACTCAAATTGGAACAAAATTAGAACGGATGTAATAGTAGTTTGTCCAGCATTGATTCGATTTACAGATGTTCTGTCGGGTTCCAAACTTAATAACGACGGCGACGATTGGTCTCGATTGCGCATTCATTAAAATGAGTACAAAACCGCAGTATTTAATGTTTGAAAATTAATGGGCGATTCGGTATGACGAATTTGAATAAGGAGAACATTAATTCTGCCGAGTAAGAGACTCCCTGTAGTAAAAATCCGATGCGAGTGCCATTAAAGTAACTGTGTTTAGTGGTATATAAATCTTCAAACGCTGTCATAAACACATAAAGATCCTCATGAACTCGTACGGATTCGCAGTCTATTAATATCAAAGCAGCTTTTAAACCGCACGATGGCGAATTCAGTTAGAACCGTACGAAAGTATAAATTAATTTTTCAAACCTGGCCGACACAAGCGCCCCGAGGATCTACACATACGCACACAGAGTCGATCAGCTTTCGCCGGGGTCTAATCCGCGCGAGTGCAATCACCGTTCGAAAAACGTTATCTCGCGATCGAGGAGGATCGAGAGACACGGTCGCCGTATGGCCGGAGGCGAAATCGATCGACGATCCCAAATATTTCCGGAGGGTTAGCGACTTTCCACTCTCTCTCCTAAGCGCTGATCGGATGCAGCAGCCGGTTCCATCGGCGCTGGATCACCGAATCGCGTTTAGGATCGCGGAGCCATGAGATCATCGGCCGCGAAATCGAAGAGCGGCGAGCAATCTCGAATTCGACACCACGTGACGGGACAATGGCTAGAGAGAATGACGCGGAGAGACAACGGTGAAACCGCGGAGGGGAGGACAGCGGAGCGAGAGGATCGCAGAGGAGGTTCGCGAGAGGCTCGAGGAGGAAGGGAAAGAGGCTAGCCAGGACGCAGGGGCGTGCGAGGGGGCCCGAGGGGGCGGGGGCTAAAGGGGGGCCGAGGCGAGAGTACGTGGGTGCAGCGCGCACACCACTCCGCTAGAAAGTGTCCCAGACCGAAAGGAAAAAAAGAGTCCGGGTCAGTTTGAATAATTTTGACCACACCTCTCGTCAAAGCAATACACGAGCGTATGAATACATACATTTAAATGTACCCCGAGACGCCCGGGGAAGTATTGTCCGAATTTTTAAGCAGCCACGAGACGACGCCGAGCCCCCAGATTCTCCTCTCGGCCCTCGGGTGACCGATATTTCTCGGCCCCGTTGCAACCACCTGACTGTCTTCACCAACCCTCTCCGCACGATCCACCCCCGACTCGCCCCTCCTTCAGCAGACGGGCGAGTCAACGCGCCGGGTTTTACCTGTTTCGTGAAAGATGCAAATTTATGCGCGCCGCGGAAAGGAAGAGAACCAAACCCCCGTACGTCCCCGCGCGCACCATCCCCCCATCCACCGATGTCGCCAGTCGAGAAGTTGTCGAGACACGAGGGTAGCCCGCGAAGTTTTCATTAAGGACGATCCCGACTCGAAAGAGACGCTCGCCAGGTGGAAATCTGAATTTTATGGCGACACCTGTTCGGCCGCCGCACCGCGGTGACCATTCCCGAATACGACTGTTTTATGAAATTTAAATTCTTCATTCATTTATTGTAGGTATGCTACCACATAAAAATATATATATATATATAGTTTTGTAGTGGTTCCTAATGGCGCCTCAGCGGGGATAGTGGACTGCAAAGAAATCCTAATTCATTATAAAATATAAGAAAGAACAGAGAGAGAGAGAGAGATGAAGAGAGGCAAAATGGAATCCATGTATGTTAAGAAAAAAAAAGGGGGGGATTTGGTCCGGATGGATCGGTTTTAGGGAAACGTCGGTCGGCAGAGGCGCAAACAGTCGGTTCCGTGTGCGGGGGCGTCGGGATCGCGGTCGAAGACAAATTTTTATCTCCCGATATGATTTTGGTGGAGCGACGGCATCGGATCTCGTACCGTTAAGAGCAGGCTTAGCGTTCTCCCGCGATTTGAATATCAGAGCGAGTCTGTTGGAGGAAGAAGGAGAGCCGAAGCGGATGGTGTCGAGGGGGCACCGTGTGCCCCGATCGTTGCGCGCGTGTGTGTACGTGAAGATCGATCGTGAAAGATCACCTCGTACGTTACCCGGAACGTTAGGCTCTTCTTGTGGATTCGATCGTGCCACGAACGAGCCGGCGAGTCCAGATCTCCCCAATATAATATCCACTCGGGCCGGCATTCGAGCGGACGGACGCGGACGGCCGTGTGCCGATTTTCCATCGCATCGGCGCAAAACACCGACCAATGGAATCCGGCTAATCTCGAACCGATCGCCGCGCACCGCCGCGGAATCGGTTAAAACGCGTCGGTGTGAATCGTATGCTTGTTCGCCAAAGATCTCGAAAGAAACGAGACGGTAGACGCGCGGAGTCGCGCTGTTGTGGCACGATTTTCCTCTCGCGCGCGATAACGCTCCGCTCGCTCGCGCCAGACTCCGCGACCGCCTTTTGCCTGGCCGCGCGCATTCCTATTAGTGGGTGTGAATGTGGCGCGAATGTTATGCTACCCGGTATGAAGCCAGAATGTTACTCTCCTACCGGTAGACCGCGCGATATGACGCGGAGAAGTGCCTCGTTAACGGCGCTCGGTTATGTGTTAATTCAATTAGGTTCCGAGAATGGTGGGGCTCGATCTTGAGAACCCGCCAGGACGAAGAAATCATTGCTTTCTACTTGTTACCGCTTCCTACCGAGTGGACTAACGAGACCATGGAACCGCCACCGATCCGACGCTCGTTTTTACGATGATCCAATTTCCTACCATTGACGGTTTAATCCTTCCTGCTTTCTTTTGCACTCTTTATTTAGTCTGGCATCAGGAGGCTGCGTTCAGAGGCCGGAGTGAAATTGCTGACAGAAACTGCGAAGTTATTGATAACTGTATTAGCGACATCGCAAACGACGAAGTTTAGGCACATTCTATGATTTATACAGTTTTATGAATTATAATGGAATTCCACACATTTTTTTCAATCTGGACATATTCAAGCAAATTTGAGAGTACTAAATTAAACTAATTCTACGAATATTATTACTTAAAGTTGTAAGCTGCCGTGCAATACCGTGAATACTCGAGAGAACAATCAGATTCTTCTTTGTTACCTTTCTTCGAATTATAACTACAAAGTAATTGAATTACATTGTAACTCAGTCATATTGTAATTTATAATTCAGATCTTCATTCAATCAAATTACAATGTAATTCAATTACACAAGAAAGAACAAGAATGTATAAAACTTAATAAAATAACGTGACTACAAAAACCTTACCAAAAAGAGGTGGTACAATAATAAATAGTACAATGGCAAACATATTAATCCTAGAAACGTAATGATTACATTATTAAAAACAATCGTAAAAACACAACGTGTACATACACGTGTCAAGGAGAGAGGAGCAGAAATGTACGAAAGAGAATCGCCGGAAGCCACGAACAGCAATTCGTCGGACGATAATTCTGGTTCGAGAAGTTATTCGGACTTTTACGGTGCCGTAGTCTCCGAAGACATTATCGGTGACATTTGTCCGCGCCGGACAAAACATGTTCCGGTCCGGTAGGATGACCCTAACGCCGCGCCTTTTGTCGAGCGAAAGGTACCCAGCCGACCCGGCGTGTCTTTGTCATTATATAACGCCATTGTGGCCACACTTGCCCGGCGTGGAAGTCGACTATACCTTTGCATATTATTAAAATGACGATGATTGTCATTTTTCTCCCCTCGCCCCCGTCGGCCCCTCCTCCTCCTCCTCCCTCTTCTTCTTCTTCTTCTTCTCCGGGGCAGCACCTCCTCCACGAATACCTTTCTTCTTCTTTCTGCAGGTCTCGATTGCTCTCTCACTCTTCGGAACCAACGCGCGTTCCCTCGTTCCACCGTTCCATCGTTCGTTGCACGACCGCCACCAACGCTTATGGTCGTCGTTGCGTTCGTTTCGCAGCGATACTCCGAGACGACGTACAGCGGTTCAAGGGTTATGCTCGGTCTAGAGCGTGAAAGTGATTGTCTTGAAAACTGTAAGACTTTAGAAAATGTTTTCCTATTTGAAATGGTTATTATTAAGTAGGAAGAGTTAAAAACAGCGATCATTGGCTACTGGTTCATCTGAAATTGAAAACTCAATACGATTTGTGTAATATATCGTGTTAGCGATGTTGTGAACAGCAATGTCTGAGCACGTTCAGTTGTTTATCAATTTTTCTTGGACTTCGATTAACCCACAGCACTTTCTAATGCTATTTGCAGTGTGAGTACATTATGGACTACTCGATTGATCCATTTATTAATAAATTCGTACTAAATCAAATGATGATAGTCCAGAAAGAAATGATAGTATCTTTGGCGGGGAATAAATATGTTTACAAGAATTGCATTTTGAGCGAATGTTCCTCGCGCAGGGCAAGCAGACAAGGCGACACAGAGGAGAACACACTCAGGAATTCCTTCTTGTCCCGTTTACCCTCTTCCTTCTCGCCAGCCAGCCTCTTATTTTCACTCGGCCATCCTTCCGTCCCGTTTTCACCGTCTCTACAGCCTCCTACGGTGTCTAAACCCTGCTTTCGTCCCACCTCGACCCCTTGCCCTCGAGTTTTCGCACTGATACGCTCTCCGCGCCCCTCTAATCCAAGCTACACACCTTTAACCTCCTCCTCCTCCTCCTCCTCCTCTTTCTCTTTCTCCTTCCTCTTCTTCTTCAACGAGTACCACTTTCTTTCAGCTCGAGGAACAATCCGCGGCATCCGCCGTCGTAATGGTAACGTCTTCCTACGTGGACGTTGCGTGAGCCTACAAGTACGCACGAAAACGATAATCGTAACTTATGGCGACGATGATGGCTGGAACGATCCAACGCGCCGGTCGAGGTGTGCGCTACCAGGGGCACTTGAACCGATGCTCATTCAGTACCCACAGGAGGAATCGATGAATCAAAGATGTGGTTGGAGACTATACGATTGATTTTATAAAAACGATTTGTTTGATGAAATTATGATGGGTGAACGATGGAACCACTGGAAGGGTGAAAATGGCACAGAGACATGTTTCACGATTCTTGAAATTTCAATAATTTCATTTTTGTAATTTATACAATTGGAATTGGATTATCAAAATTTTGATGTATCGTATCAAACAGGTTAAATTTTAATTCGTAGACGGAACAAAGAAGTTAAAGAGAAAATAGTAAATTGAGATTTTGCGTTGTGATCAAATCAGATTTCGATTTAATTCGTGGCATAAAGAAATTGGAAACAAGGTAGTAAATTGATTTTACATCGCGATCCAATTAGATTTCGCGTCCGACATTTCGTAGCATAATTCGTGCAACAATTCCTCTCTCGTGGCTGTCCATAGAACACACAAAGTGGGATCGCTTAGGAAAGGGGCAGCCTGTATTCACGTCGGCTAATAATTTCCAAGAAGATCTCGATTCATTCGGGCCACGCGTCCCAATAATGCACGACCTTCTCCTTGTCGGAGAGCTCGGAACGGAAATTTGCATAATTACGTGTTTTCATGTACCCTACGGTCATGAGGGTCAGATCGAATTTATCTCATTGGCCCTCACCTGTCCTGCACGATGCGGGCCAGCCCGGGACACAACTGACCACCTGTACAGTCGAGGCAGGCAAAAAGGGGAAAAAAAGAGGAACAGGAAAGAAAAGAGCGGAAGGGCCCGAAGAGGCTGCTGATGAGAGCCACCGTGAAATACTCGACGACTCTCGAAGCGATCGTGGTTAATTTAATGGCCGCTTCTGACAACGGGAATCTATTTATCGGTCGTAAATTGAAATCAATCCGTGTAAACTTGTAAACCCTTCCCTTACCTTCTCTTACCTTCGCGCCCTTCAACCGTCGAATCGGAGCGGATCAAAATCGCCTCATTAATTAACGACTTGTTGCATCTGCGCTCCATTTTTCGATTGCACTTCCGAGCCTCGTAACTTTAAAGACGTATTCAAAAAATTGATTCGTGAAATATTACATTATTTGGGAACACTTTTTAAATTGTAGACCATTTATGTTTGCGTTTATTGAATTATATTAATCAGTTGTTCTGGTGAGAAACGTATAAAGAAAGAAATCCATGTAAAAATTGGTCGTGTGAAAAATGATAATGCAAGAAGATGCTCCGGTGTATTTTGATAGCCGGAGCTCTCGTATCACGAGTCGCGCCTCATTTCGAATTCAGTCGCATTAAAGACAATGAGGCCGGTGTTAAAACTCGGTTTGAAGTTCATCAGCGATGCGGCGACGTTCCATCAGGAGGCCCGTAGCAATAAAAACCTAACAATATAGCAAATGGATCGTCGGATGGTTAAACAAAGGGGCGGCTCGGTGTTCCAGCGAGGTCATAACATAACGTTCTCCTGGCTGGTCTCCGGTCTGTCGTTACATCTCGAGGAAGGAGACACCGCTCCGCTCCGCGCGGAGGCTCGGCGCGATGCCCCATTCAAAAACGACGATCCCGCAGGTCGTAGCAGCCGCGCGAAACAATAGAAAAGCCATAACTTTCTCCGGCGCGGTTGTCGCTACATCCTGTGTGCCGGAGCGGCTGCGAGACGTGCCCAAAAAATCGCCTCGCATCTTTCGAGCGCTCCTGCTGCGGTCATTTTTCCCAAAAACATCGACAAAAGTCACATCTGTGATCAATCCCGAGACAAGCTCAGGGAATTTCTCGTACTCCATGGATTTAGGTCATACCTTTAGGAACGTATGAAAAAATTTTTATACATTTTCAACAATAAATAACTTCTAAATATCATGTGAATAAAGAAATCGATATTTAATCTTGACTGATAGTCAAATTATGACCAGTTAACCCATATACTAATAACATTAACCATTTTTATTATATTTCGTCTATGTTTTTGGGCAAATTGACCTCATGCGGCACTCGACTAAAAACACGAGAGGCCCGTGTCACCGTTCTAGATGACTGTAGACGAGAGGTGAGGGCTGAAAGGAGGAGCTAAATTCGGTAGGCAACACCGTTACGCCGTCTAATCAGAAAATTGAATCGTCTTCTCTCGTCAGCCCCGTCCTTTCTTCTCCCTCTCTTGCTCCTGTTCTCTTTTTCATGGTAGCCCCCGGTCGGATTCTCGATCTTTTTTTTTTCATCGTTCTGTTCCTTCTCTTTTTTTCACCGTTCGTTCGATGTTGGACTGTACCGACCCGCATGTCGTTACGAGACGAGAGGTCCCCGGAACGCGCGTGTCTCCTCGCCTCGTATCGTCCCGTGGATCGGCAGGCCACAATAGGGACACATGTCAAAACAATTGGCACACAGGTGTATCGAATTTACCGGAGAATCGACGGAGGCCGAAAGAATCGTGGCGGTGTTGCGTCACTTGGAACCTCCTTGCGTTGACGATCAGGAAACGACGCCATTGTTGCTTTGATCAAGGAATCAATTCCGCAAACAATTATCTACTCGGGAATTTTTTCAAACTCGATACCCTCTCTAATCTATCACTAAACTGCGATGACGAATGATGTGACGAAAACGAGCAGGTGATGTTTAAAACAGTAGGCAAATTTAGAAAGTTTCGCAGAATATTTTGATTTCACACGAAGATCAAGAAAGTGATCACCAAATTTATTTTTACAAATTTCTCAAATTTTAATAGAGAGAGAGAGAGAGACACCAGTGAAAATTTCAACAATCAATTCTCTGAACCATAACCACATTTATTTGCACTTTTAAATCCCATTAACAATATCCGAGAAAGCCGAGGTTCATTAACAAGCCTCTTAACGTCGTTACATATTTTCGGAGTATTTATTATTACGTTACAGCCTTGTGCATATTGTATCAACAAGAATTAAGCAGGAAATAATTACGTTGCCTCAGGTTGCGTTATTAATAGGCTGCGCAATCTAAAGTATTTATAGCCTGCAACAATCTTCCGAGAATTATTACACAAGATACTATAATAATGTTCCGATCGTCTACGAACAAAACAGAGTTCCATTTAATGCAAGTTTCTTTAAATTTCACCACGAACTCGGCGAATTTGCATAATCTTCCGCAGTCTAGCCATTAGTTTCCGATCGCAATTTTCTGTCCTGATGGGAAAATTTATCAACGAGTTCCTGGCTGTTAATCGGCAGTCTTAAAACGCCTATTAAATAACTTCCGGTGGAAGATGCGCCTGGATACTTACTTCGCTGACCGTTTGAAGGTTGGGGAAACACTTCTTCGCAGCGACCTCATAAGTCATTAACTTCTTACGCGTGAATTGCGCGTTCGACTCGACGCGATACTGATCCAATGAATTATACGATTTTTATTATTGTCTTAGCTTTCCCAATGGATTCATTGTCTTTGGATTTACTTACAACTAGAACACATTTATACTTACGATTGAACGAACGCGCTAGCGTGACAGCTTAATAAACACATAATGGGTGGAAAGTTTCCAAAAAATCCTTCAGAAATGCGACACCCTAAGTTCTGAAAAGTTCCAAAATCCGAGAGCAAGGGCAGGGAAGAGCATGATCCCCGATCGTTGTCTATAAATCACAGGTAACGCCTGGCCTTTGTGCCGGTATTAGAACGGGGCTAAGAAAAAAGGCGGAAAAAGAACAGGAAGAGGAAGATGAAGAGAAGCGAAGCAGAGGAAGTGGCGCACACGCTGGTGGCATCGATATCCTCGCAGTTAGAGTCGTCGCCGTGGTCCCGGGCGAATCCGACAAATCGTCCGAGATAAATTTCGAGATTTCCCGGCCGATGCGTCGTTTCGCATCAATCCACGCTCGGCCTGGCATTCTTCCGCTTGATCCTCAGACACCGGCCACCCTTCGGATGAAAAGCCAACCCCCGGCGAGCTGTGCACGTGGAACGTCGGCGTCGCGGTGGCCTAATCGTTTTACGAGGTATAACGTTCGCGCACGCCGCGCCGTGCCGGCTCCTTCCTCCTTCTTCTCCACGGCCAAGGAAAGTACGTGAACCTTGCGAAATTTTCGTTTACACAGCCGCCGCACAGGCCCGTGAACGCAGTACCGCGCGGCCGCCCGTATATCAAAAGTTTAATTGAATTTTCGACCGAGGCCCTGGCCCCCGAGAGGAGATTAGGATCGTTCGCTCCTCTTTCGACGGTTCCCTTGTTCAACAGCCCGCGCCGACGACTGTCTCCTGGCCAGGCGATTCCTACGGCCCTGATGGTCTTCTTCCTCTTATCCTCTTTATCTGGACGGCGTACATCTTTACGCGAGTATTATTCTAGCTGGCCCCTTCAGTCTCGCCCCTGGACCCCGGACTGATTTGAATCGTTCGCGTGGCTCCTCGTTTCAGACTCCCTGGCTTTACACAAGTTCGTCGGACGACCATTTGTTGGCAGTTCCTCTCGATTTTAAGAGTCTACCATTTTCAATCACTCGGTTTGCAAGCTCTTTCGCTACTGTGCCATTCAGATATTTTATTATTCGCGATTCTCTGGATCTTTTGACTCCTGGCCTGGGAGATTTTTCACCTTTGTGAACTTCAAATTTTTATCTTTAGTAATTTCGTAACTTCATAGACCGAACGAGAACCTTGACTACTGGTCACAGAAAAGATTTGGATATTAGTAACATTAATAAATATTATTCCTAGTACATTTATTCGTAGACAAGTTCCGATATTCGAAAGGATATATTAAGGTCCAGAAGAGTTCGGGGACACGTTGCGTCGGTTACACGTTCTGCCACAGGTTACTCCCTGCTCTGCATTATTTATGAGAATTGAAATTCCAAAATTCTAAAGGGGCTCATGCAAAAAGCATGGAACAATCTGTACATTATGCTCGCGTCCTTTAATAGCTGTCCGTCTATTTAAGAGTTATGGCAAATATTTATACGTGCGCGGGGAACGTCATCGAATAAAAAGTATATACTGCGTCGACACTCGGAAATTAATGCTAAATTTACTTCAAATTACCCTCATTCCCTCGAAATATCCGCTTGCTCTCCCGTACTGTTTTCTTTCCGCTTCTCTCTTTCTACAAAAAATGATCGCTGACAGTTTGTGTACGCAGCGTCATGAGAAGTTACTCGTACCTTAGCACGACCAGCGATCTTCAATCCAGAAATTCTCACAAACAATCTTGTCTGAAACCTTTCTACAACGTAGCGAAAAAAGTGCGGTTATAATTTTTAAGAATATTAGATTCCCGAAATCAACGGAATCCATTCAATTATTCCTATTTACTACAAGCATCTTCTTGGTGTAATGAGAGCACGGTTCTACTTTTGACCATTGCAACAAACTAGTTTTATTAAAATGTCCATAAATACCTCACTCCACAGTGTTTCATTTTTTGATTAATATAAAATGAACTCTATTCGGCCAAATTCCTGCGACGTCGCGTAGATAATGCTTTCTTCCTGACAAAGCCCATTTGCGTCGAGCCGCTCATTTCCAAATTTACACTGGCGAGGCAGCAGAGCAGCTTCCTTTCGTAGTAAAATTAAAGTCGTGTTGCAGAGGGTTAGGGCCAGAAGAAGGGTGCCGTGGCCTCGTGAGCAGCGTCGTAGATAGGAAGTACCGATTCCGAGTTCAAATATAGAAGTGTCCAGATGCGGCGGCGTGTTTCGATCGGCCGAGGAAATGCCTCGGACGCGACACGATTTATTTTTCGACGCCTTGCGTCGTCGTCGAGGGGCGCGCGGGAGGGAAGCGAGGGAGACAAACTTTTACAAGGAAAAGGAGCACAGACGAGACGGGGGCAAAAAAAAGGCGAGATCAACCGAGCGGTCCCGACCAAATTGGACTCGCTGATCCGAGGGGCATAATCAGGAATCGGTGTGGAATTGCCGAAATGTGGTGCGAGACCGGGTCCCGTTCCCAGTGCATTCTCTGAATAAGAAAACACGCTCGTCATCCCCGGGAATCTGTTTGCCGGTGTCGTTCGGTCCTTTCACCGATGAATCGTCCATCATAGGCAAATATGACAACCGGGCAGCGCCCCCTACAAAGGGGATCGGCACCGTGAAAAATCTGACAGAACTGACGGTGCAGATTCGGACCTCGCAATCGGGGCCCGTTGAGGTGACGCGAAAGGAGGTGCGCATTCACCGAGTTGCAGAGGAACGCGTTCAATGGGCCCCAGAACGCGTTCAGAGCAGACCGGAGACGATCTTTGGGAAACGCCGGAAATCGTGACCGGCTTTCTCGCCGACGAACCCGTTTCCTCGCTCTTTTTCCCCTCTTTCCGCCGCGCAGATGACCATCGCCATTCTCCCACCAGTTTTCCGCAATTAGAGCCTAGATTTTACGAGTCTGCGAGGACAATGAGCGCGCGGAACACGGAGTCGGAGAAACTCTAAAAGAATTTCAGAGCACGGGCAGATTTTTATTGGCTTATTGAAATGGTCGGGGACGAGATAGGAAACAAGTTGTCTATGCAACTCGTGTTTCTTGAAATTTCATATGCATCGAATGGGAAAATATTTCAGACAAATAAAATAAATTATTGTTCGAAATCATGGAAGTTGTCTTTCGACAGTGGAAATAGTGACAATCGGCGACGAATCGCGGGGAGGAGCAAACCAGTGGTCCGCCGGTAGCCTCGGCATCGGGTATCCAAAATTTCAGCGTGATTCGCCGGGGAGGAAATTATTTTTTCCGTTTTGCCGGCTATTTTTGCGGCGCGGTGTTGCGCCCAAGAAGTGACTGACCTCTGGCCAGTTCGCGGTACGGCGATCGCCTATTTTTAAACGGGCGAAAAATGCATAGTCTCCCTTTCGAAAGAAGTCGACGGAACGAGGGTCGACGGACGGGGTGGGCGGAGAGGGCGGCGAAGAAGCCGAGAAAGATGAGACGGACGAGAGCGAAAACAGCAAAGAGAATGGCGGAGAGAAAAAGAAAGAGGGAGAGAGAGAGAGAGAGAAAGTCTGTCGTCGTTGGTCTCGTCGCCCCGATGCCGCGAGGAAAAATTTATTTCGTGGCGGGCGCATGTCACGGTCAAGAAAACCGTCTCCTTTTCCCGAATTCCTCCGGCTCTGCCCAGACGTCGTTTATGTATTCTTTGTCGAAAGTATGCCCGGTGGCGACCACGGGGAGACAACGGAGGATTTTATTAACTGTGCTCGCGGAGAACAAATTGGCGCCGGTTTCCTGAAAAATTCGTGCCTTCTTAACAAACGCTGGTGTCCGATCATCCCGGTAAAGTGGTGTCAATGTCAATCTATTTCCAGCGGTGTTTTGTCGCCGAGCTGCAATCCCGTGAATGACGCAGCCGCATAAAAAATAGAAGTCCCAGGCAGTTGCGTTGTCCGAGCGAAATTTACTGGTCCTCCTGAGATTTATCGTGGACAGTGTATATGGTAGCGCAGAAATTGTTGGTGGGACTTTTCGCGAGGGGATGGAAGTGAAGCCGGTTAAGCTCGTGAATGTGCTCCACAGCTTTTTGGAGATATCTTGCTCGCGCGGTCTTCAGTTAAAGGCATTCCATTCTCTGTTAGCCTCGCGACCATATTTTATCGGTATTTCTTAATATTTTTGAAGCTGCTCCTTCGAAACATGTTCACTTTATTATCGCATCTAATATGCAGATGAACGTGTATTATGTGTACAGAAAAATTGATAAATATTTTTAAATGGTTCAGTGAAGTATAAACAGAGTGAACCGAACAATTGCAAATTCGGAAAGGAGTAGAACGTATGAATGTTTCAAGAAAGAAGTGATCTTGCCAACGATCGTCGAAACCTCGTGGAAAATGTGGAAAAGTCGAAACAGTATCGTGGAGGATTGGAAAGATGGGTGCCGTTGATTCCCCGGGTTCGGTTGATTTCAGGAAACTAAAACTGACCGGTGTTCTACCTGTTAGGATGCATCTAGGCGGTGGCTCGCCAATTTAAAAGTAATTTCCTCGAGTCCCTTCGAGAAAAGGTAGCCGGGATCACCTCTTCCCACGGCTGGTCAGCTGGCCTGCGCGTCCACAAGCGACGATCTTCTGTCTGTCTTTCTTTATCATTTCACCCCTGCACGCCCCACGTTCTCCGTTCTTCTAGGCTTTTTTTTTACGAATTTCGATTTTTCTACCTGAGATCTGTTCACGGGTCATCCGAGGCCGGGACAGGCCGCCACTTATGGTCCTTTACAGTTACGTAAAGAGATTGGCCGGGACAGATAAAGGGAAAAGGTTTATTATTCCATCCACGTGGAACGTAAATATCAACCTTGTATTTTGGCCAGTCCGGGAATGCCCAATTTCCACAGGTCAGAAGCGCAAGAATATCGAGTCGATGTCCGTGTTCTCGTAGAGTGTCCAGTAACCTCTTGATGAAGAAAATGTCTCGGAAAGCTGTGCGCCGTGTGTCGACGTTCGCGAAAACGAGACTATGCTGTTCGCAGCTGATCGGAGTCGGTTTTTCGGCAAGCGGAGCGTCACGTGAGCCGCCATCGCGATCTCGATGCCGAAAGCGATACCGAACATGAACTGGAGCATAGGAGGGACGGCAGAGGGCAACTGCAGAAGAAGGCCGATTGTCGAATCGATCGGATGAATGGCCGAAATTCGATCAAAGGACGAATCTCGTCGGACCCGGGAGTTGACGAGCCGCCTCTCTCTCTCACGGAGAAATTTTCAAGAACACACGTGGTCCATCGCCCCCGGCTGTCCCCCCTGCCTTTTTTCCAGCCCGCTTTTTATAAACCTCCACCCTTCTTTTTTTTCCGTGGGCCCTAGGATTTTTTTCTTACCCCTTGGCCGGCCATCTGCCGCTACGGAAGGAGCGGCCAAGATGCAGGATCCGCAACAGGGGTGAAACGGAGGGGGACAAGGAAGAAGGATGCGCGTTCGACTAGTCGGACAAAGATGGAGCTATGATAGAAAGGAGGAGATGAGTCCGAGAGGAGCTACGTCACCCCGGGGTAACGGATTAAGTCCCAGTTTCGGGTCGCAGCGGTTCTAGGGCGTTCGTTGCGCAGTTTCCACTTCCAGCGAGCCGGGAACCGAATGGCCATGGGAAATTAGGCGATCGGTGACGACGGGGAATGGAAAATTGCGCCGGATCGCGATGGTCTGGTGATCGGTGTACTATATTATATTGTAAATACTTATAGTCTTGTACCTATAGTCTCACGACTAAGAATCTTCTAGTCAATTTAGTCAGCAACTTTCGGTCACAGTCCAGGCTCAAGACAATAAAACGAGATCCCCGTTTTCCATCATAGTCACGGGAATCCTGGCAACGAGACAATATTTCCAACGTCCGCCCACCGTCTATCAACGCATCAATATTAAAACGCAGCAGAATTTCGAATTCGTTGTAAAGCTGCACCCCGCAGTAATAAAATACGGCGCGACTACGCGGCTGGTAGTCCCGGCGGTGCGAGTTTTTAAATGAACAGTGCCCCGGGGTCCGTTCTCACGGGCTCGCTCGCGAGAATTTTCCCCAAAATGCTGCAGGAAATTTCTCATCCTGCGTTTCCTCGCCGGGCGCGCACCAGTATTTTAACTTTTTTTCTCTCTTGTCCCGATATGCTTTTTTTCCCCGTGGCCTGTTCCGTTGCGGAGGAATCCGTGCCACTCATGGGGTACCGTAAACCCCTCCCCATCGGAACCTGCCCCCCTCCTCTCGCTTTTTTTACATCGCACAAGGTGTTTCCGTCCTCGCGGCTGAGGTTCCGGCCGTTCCCTGTCTTCCTGGATCCCCAACCCCACACCGCACCGGGAGGATGGAAAAAAATAGACAGCCCCCTCTTCCCGACCTAGGAAGTCGCACGTTCGCGATCGTGATCGAAGGAATCCACCTAGCCGCGACGTTGCCCCCCAGGGACGTTTTTTTTAATCCAGGGGCCCCGATCACCCTCCCGTTCTCGCAGCGTTCCGCTACCTGGAGGGTGAGAATTTTTTTATGCAAAACTGGACATGGGAAAAAACGGGGCTGCAGCCTGTGCACTGGACCCGTGAGACGGAGGATGAGGTCGGGATAGATAAATCGCGAGGTGACCTGCAATCAGGCCCCGGGCCTTTTTATGCGGAGTCGGACATGAGAAAGCGGGCGCCTAGGATCGCGAGTGGACTCATTAGGGACGCGCTGGAAAATGTGTGTGGGAAATGAGCAGTCGAAGCAGATGGAACACTTATGACATGAACATGATATTCATCATTGCTCTTGCGAGAGCAACAGAATTTTGTTATTCACTCCCGAGGGAGAGCTTGATTACAGCATGGATTTCTGAATGGGTTGATGGAATATTAAGCAAGCAGCGGAAGGTGTACTTATTTCTAAGAAGGTGGAAAATTGTTTTTGAATGCACTAGGCTGATGGATAGCTGGAGTAATAAAGAACTTCCGGAGTGCAGAAAAATAGTTTTAGTCAACAGAGGAGATTCGTGAATGCTAATGCAGAATATCAAAGAAGAACTCGCGATCCTGATGAAAATCTTCTTAGCAAACAGTAGATTTGTTCCTAAAGGAAGGTAATTTTAGTCAAAGTGGATTTGCGAATGGCAACGTAGAACATTCGACACGAAGACCTGCACTCGCGATGACAATCTTCTTATCAAAACGTACATTTACTTCTGAGGCAGGGAGAAATAGTTGGGGTCAATATAGAGGGAATTTGTGAATGGATTTGTGGAATATTAAGGACGAAGGACCTGCGGTCGTGACAATTTTCTTGTCGCGAGTATAGTAGATTTACTTCTGCAGTGCGGGAAAACAGTTTTTAGCCGGGTAAAGAGGATTTCTGAGTAGGTCTGTAGAATATTAACTTCGTCAACGTACCCTGTTTCTTCGGACTGGAGAATGTCGCAGTAAAATCTTTCCTAAAATTTTAGAAAATATCAAGTGTACAGTTCAAGGCTACAAAATTGAATTGCGAAGAGGGAGCTAACAATCGTTTTATCAAAAGGTGAGCTGGTAAGATCGACAGGATTCTCGAATTCTCAAATCGAGGTAGCTCGAAAAGAGGCAGAATTGAGGATCGGTGGCAAACCGCGCAGGATCCAGAGTCACCGAAATAAATCGCGTCGGGGATGCAGGTCTAGGTGGACCGGTGGTTGCCGTCGCGGTGATTTAGAGTGCCGATGGATCATCGATAGAGCGTGGCTGCCAGTAATTCGCGAAACGGGAATCCCGGAAGCCACCGAAACGTTAATCATCAGGACGCAAGGAGGATTTATAGGGTCCTGGAGTCGATCCGAAAATTTTTCGTGGCCGCCGCTCTCGTGCCAAGGAAAACAAGGAAACTGATCTTTCTCTCCTGTCGTTCCGGAATAAGACGTGTTCTCGCGGTTCAACGACCCCTGATGGGCCGAACTGTCACCCGCCGATCGAGCAGCTGCAACCTTCCCGCTGTAAATTACTGATCGGCCGCGCTGCAAATTTTAAAAGGAGACCGAGCCTTTAAATAGCCCCTGGTTACAAAATCCCGAACGAAAATATCTCCGAGAACAGGGAGGAGTGAGCGAGAGAGAGAAAGGGCGAAGGAGGAAACGATCAGCCGGCTCCTAGGAGGACGATTTTCCTTCGTCTGCGTCGCCATCACCGGAGGAGAACGTTCGAACGGTGCCCGAAGCAGGACCAGGGCTAACCCTTGC
Source organism: Lasioglossum malachurum (assembly GCA_028455605.1). Classification (NCBI taxonomy): domain Eukaryota; kingdom Metazoa; phylum Arthropoda; class Insecta; order Hymenoptera; family Halictidae; genus Lasioglossum; species Lasioglossum malachurum. The sequence continues at coordinate 26,762,100 of CM052315.1, forward strand.
GAGGAAGATGGTCCAAACACCCTTGGCAAGGGGTCTGTCTCCGGTTATATTTGGTGTCTGACTCCTCTCGGGCACACATGCCGCATTGGCGTCGACATCCAAGGTCCAATCCACCGGACAATACTGTCTGCTTTTTTACTGACGACTTTTACGTACTGTTTATTATCGATTTATCTGTGTTTTGTAATTTGGGCAATTTTTTTGGAGGCTTTGCTGGACGAGTTTCACGACATGTTTTACAACTGCCGCTTATATCTCGGACACATCCCGCCTTCAGCAACCGAATTACACCCCAGCCCGATTCTCTTGTAAATTCCCAAGTTCCTTCGGATCCATCCTCCTTCAGGCGCCAAATCTGAATAATCAAGTAACCGAAGAACTTCCAAAGAAATAACTACATCTGCCGACTTTTCTGTGACCATCGTGTTATTCTGACAACTGCACTTTGACCTGCCACTGGACTAACAACTCCCCATCAGTTAAATTCAGCCAGCCAACTTGGATTTTCAATTATTTAGAGAGCCAGAGACCCGATCCCTCAAACTCGAACGTACAACCAAGTAAATAAGTGGGAAGGGACACTGGCAGACACACTGAATAAACTTCAACATTTGCCACATCTTCGTCGAACTTCGAAGCTTCGATGAAATGAAAAAAAGAAAGAGGTTCGATTTTTTGGATCGTCAGGGTGATCTACCCCGTGAAGGGGTTAAGACCGTAGCTATCGACAAAGACATTCGGCAAACCGTGCCCGGAGCATCGCTATCAAAGGGCCAAGAGTCGTAACCCCCCTAGGAAGTTAACACCTGCAAGAGATTATTGCATCCTGTTCGATTCAATCTTTTTCCGTTAGATAGCCGCCGTACCGCGCCGGTGTCTGTCGCGGGAGCTGGAAACGGAGAGAAAGAGAGAGTGAAAGAGACGTAGAGAGCCTGGAGAGACAGGAAGCCTGCAGTGCGGTTTTAGGCGACCTCTTGACCATCTCCGGTCACCGATATACCAACGCGGCGCGCAGCCGCTTTGGGGACGGATGTTCGCTTTTATCTTCAGACCTCTTCGTCCCTCTGGTTTACGAGTCGTCCAGGGAGGGAAGAAGAGGACCCATAGGAGCTACGGTAGTGGCGGTTCGGGGAAGGAGAGGGGCATAGAGATAGAGAGGGAAAGAGACAGTGGGAGAGAGAGAGGGAGAAAAAGAGATAAACTCCCACGAAGAGCTGGACACCAGCAACGAAAAGCGCACCGAAACCATTCGTCCTCCGGCGTCGTCGTCTTGGTCGTCTTCGTCTTCGTCTTCGTCTTCGTGGTCGTCGTCGTCGTCGGTGCCCGGCACATGTGCACGTCGCCGAGTCGCCAGACAGATCTTTTTTGTCCCGAAGTAAAAATAATCTTTAAAACCCCGAACAGGATGCGTTGTTAGGGGACGGGAGAGACTCGGGGAGAGAGAGAGAGCGTCCGAGAACGGCCCGGGCCGGGCATCGTCACCAAGATGGTCCACGCTACGTTTTTTCACCCTTTGGACGAACGCCTTGATCTAACGGGTGACGGAAATTCCGGACACAGCACTGCGCATTTCACGAAATGCATCTTCTTTATCACCCGGTTGTATCTGTGCACATTTATAAAAAGATTCATTTGATATATTGTCATATTTCGAGAATCTTCCAAGCCCATTCGCCAGCATCCAGAAGCGATAAGCATCTGTCGGAAGTGTAACTGCGATCGTGACGTCCTATAAGATTTTCGGCTTTGCATGTCCCATCGTAGAGAACGATGATCCCAAAAGGATCGTCAGAACGGAGACTCGTTAGGTCGAGGATTGTTAAGCGATTTTTACATCAGTCATGTTTCCCGGGAAATTGGAACGTGTTGCAATCTAGGGACATGCAGTCGGTTGTAAATTATGTGACGACCGCCTGACTATGCGCTCCTCGCTCCGCGTTATCGCGGCCTGCTGTTTGACTTAACTAGGCGGCCGCGTTACTGAATGGCACACGTGTCCACACATGGCGCAACCGGCGCGGCTTGTAACGGACGAAATGAAGAAATCGAGCGAATTGTGTCTCGGATCGCTTTTGGGACCCTCGAGTCACTTGAATCATCGATTCTAATTATTCTAGGATGATTTGTGTGGGCGTGGATGGGAGTTGAAAGAATGTTGAAATAGCTCATAGGATTTGTTCGTAGAGCTCTATTGTAGAGCAACGTTTGAAGATACTCAAACCGTAGTGAAGCATCCGTAATGGTTCTTTAAAAAATGCACGTGAAATAGGAACATACGAAAAAAATGAGTAGGAACTCACGACTGGTACAGCTTGTCACTCTTTTTACCAAAGAAATCAGAGATCTTGTACATAAAATGAGTAAAATTTGCATAATAAAAGTTCATAGTAGAAATATACTCCCAAAAGGAAGAACCTCCGAGAATTTTTCTACTATAGGCACTTTATAAATTGCAAAACGTTGAAACGAATTTGGGTAAAATTATCACCTGCACTATGAATTAGAGACCATAATAGGTACCCCGGAAAGTTTTCAGATCACGTTAAGGCCTGAAACAATTAAGACCTCAGGCCGAGGAATGAAAGACCCGTTACGAGAGCCACATTACCACCGGAAGATCGACAAAGAATGAATCGTAGTAGCTTTTTCCGCGCAATTTGTGTACAATTAATAGTGCACTAAACGAGCCGGAAGAGCAGTATTGCTATGGCGATGAGGTTGAACTAGGAATTTCGTTGTCACGACGGATTCCATCGTCCGCATCCGGCGGGGGCGTGATCGGTTGTCGTGGACTCGTTTAAAATGTTGGCGAATTTATAATCGCGGGTATTCAGAGTGCGTCGAATTTATTGCAGTGCCAGATAGATCGTATCGTCTATTTGGAATGCATAAGTTATCAAGCCTGTTTATTACGGACGTGCACGCTATATAAGCGGTATATAGGGCCGGGTCTCTCTCTCTCTCTCACTCTCTCTGTCTTCGCCAGGAGAAATTCCGAGCGCATCTCTCGCGTGGATCCCTAGAAAACGCAGCGATCCGTTGACCCGTGTGAAACTCCCACATTCATTACCGTGGGGGCACTGTGTTTCGAACGTCCGCAAGTTCATACAATTTTTCCTGGCGTCTTAACCCGTAGGTTTCTACGATTCCCCGCACAGGAAGAGGTCTTATACGGTCACTCCTCCGGTGTGAGTCTACGCTCGCCTGCGAGACCGTTGTTTCCATGGGTTTATGATACTTTTAAATGCGGGGTGGCGCACGCTAGAGGATTCACGGCAAAAACCTGCAGAGTCCCGTCTCTTCTGCACGCGGGTTACCATCTTTATTTTAACGTTCCCGCGAAATCCGCTTTTCTCCAAATCTCCTGATCATCCCTCTTCGATCAACCTCCACACAGAATTTCAAAAGACAATTTAAGACAAAATCATTAATACCTTGCCACTTTCTACATATTCGATTAATTACCTCAGTTCATCAGTTTCCTTTTATTTTTACACACTTACAGTTAGGCTCCCGCATAACATGATAAAAAAATTTTTCTTTTTAATTAAAAAAATTTTTTTTTTTTTAATTTTAGTAAATACATTTTAAATACGTTGCCACAGAAAGTACACGTATACAGTCAGTTTAAACAATTTTTTATCGCGTTATACGGGAGGCTACTGTATACAATTCAGACCAAATGAAATTCTATAAAACGTAAGCCAGAAAACTGTAGAATTTACGCTTTACACTAAGGAAATTACTGGTTTTAATTGTACAATGTTAGATTGACGAAGAAATTACCAAGTGGAATCGTATCGTTGGTTCAAGCATGTATTAAAACAGGCGCGAAAAGATTAACGACAGGTCACAAAAACGTTGTCAACATCGGCGCGTAAACCGTCGGCTCGATTCACAAGGATCCTCGGGGATCGGAGCGGAAACGCGGTTCAAAGTCCGTGCAGCGCAGGGCGCAGCGCACCCAAACACGGTGTCGTTTCACAGATTGGTCGAGATATCTGGGACAGGTCCAGAGAACACTGTCCAGGACCCCAGAGCCTGTAGCAAGAGCCGCAACAGATAATTTCTACGGTTAGTTAAAAGTCACTTGAGATCCTCAGCCGAGTAGTGAGTAGAGGACAGTCCCCGCCGAGGCCTGGGAAACATTTTTGGCACTCGTTGCCCTGCCTCTTCCTAGTTTCTGGTCCGTAGGAACCCTGGAATTCTACGAAATTAAAGGGCGCCGCCATTAGCCTGGTTTTCGGGGCAAGTGATACACGCGTAGCCTACACGATCCCTTCCATTTGAGCGGAATTATGTCGAAAGTGAATGTATAAGGACCGACGCTATTAATTATTGACTCGTTAAACCGGGGAAACAAGCTGATTTATTCAGTTCATTTATATCTTTCGGAAGATGTCTGAATTGTCTGCATGGTATATGATGTGTAGAATTAACACAATTTTTTCGAATTCGATGGTTTTATAATTGTCCTTCATCTTAAGCTGGGAACAATGTACAAATTTTCTTATATTTTCCTGATGTTTTTACAATTTTGTGTTTCAATGATTTCTTGTAAAAATGTAAAAGTATATTGATTCAAGTCTGCCACGACTTCCAATAAATGAATTTGATAGTCTTTTCCAAAAAAAAAGTACGTACATTACACTAGTCATTATAAAATAAGAATCCGGAATGGCGCATGTTGGACCTGCATCCAGCGGTTTCAGTGGCGAATAATGTTTCTCTCCACACGAACGGATACGCGAAAAGAAATTACACGTTTCATATTATCCAGATGAAATTACATATTCCATTTGCGACGACTCCACTAAAAAATTGATCCAGCCGGAGTATCCAGAATCGGTCAAGTTAACGTGGGTCTGCACTCCATTTGTTCGGCAGCAGACAAAGTTGCTCTCCGGGCTATTAAGATCCAGGATAATGCAAAGCCTCGTCGTCTGCTCCTTTTTCCTGTTCGCCTTTCGTCTGGCTCGCGGTTGCCTTTCTGTCTCAGGATCTCGATCCTTGGGCGAATAATCCCGTGGAAAGATCCGCGACGCGGGTATCGATCCCACCGTGGATGAAGGGTTTAGTCACGGAATAATTAATGTGAGAGAGCAGGTATCTCTCGTCTTGCGTACACTCGTCTACTCCACTTTCTCTGCGAATCGACGGTGTACGTGTTTACGGGAAGTTCGAAGGGGACCCCGTGCATCGGTAATCGCGCCGAGATCCGCGCCAACCGAGGATCCATAGAGTATAGAAGATCGTAGAGTGACGAGGAAACGACGTGATCATTGTTCGTGCGATCCATCGAATGGTACCGGCTCGCATTTAACCGGCCCCGTTTTAAAAGTCCGATGAGCGCCGCGGTATAATCTCTTCGATGTTTTTGCGCCGCGGACGATGGGCTGGTTTTAATGTCTACCATCGGCCGCCAATCCCCCGTTTCGGTCGATGAATTATACTAATGAGTGCGACACCGTGCTGCCATTATTCTAATCCGAACACCTCCGCGGGTTCTAACTTCAAATCATTTCTAACTTCAAGATCACAGAGATTCTGTTCTGTAGTAAGTAAATTGCGGATTTTATGCGCATACGTATTCCAAAAATGAGTTGATCAAATGCAAAACAGTAAAAACATTTAAATACTGTTACATATATTGTTTCGAACGTTATACACAATTATCAAAAAGTGAAATAAACAGTTGCCGCAGACAATTTTTGTTTTGTACATAGAATAATCCGCAGTATAATGAGAAGTATTCACGGTTGCAGTATGTGTGCACTTTGTGATGCAAAGTGTTCCAAGAAACTGGACACTGCGTCACCTATCTGCGCAACTTTGTTGCAACATTTAAATATTCGGAGGTAGACGCGGCTGGAGATCGTATAAAGAGATGAATCTTGGAAATCTCTCGGCAAACGCAACCGGGAGCACTATAAAGTCTTCGGTTGCATCGTTGTATTTGTATACGAGATATAAAAAGCAAACAGTAGCGTAATTACCATCGACGCAACAAGGATAAAAAATTGCCGCGCGGAAATTTAAAACGGGCCAGGGTAACGGGAGTATAACAAATGTGACAGTGATCGTCAACAAAAACCTCCTGGCGCCGGTCCAAGCTGCATTAACACGCATAGAAATTGCCCGGGGTAATTTAAACGCCTGACCATCGTCGATCGCATCCTCAGCCCAAGAACACTAGCCGCCACCCAAGAATATTTCTGAAAACACACACCGGTGGACTCTCACCATACGGGAACATGGGAACCGTTGGGACTGCGTCTGGAAAACTCGAGAACCGATCATCCTACCCACCATGGGCGCCGACAACTGAAAAAAAAGCGAGGGGTGACTTTCTAAAAAATCGTGGTTACCCCTCGCCGCTGTTACTTCGTCGAATTTTCTCCCTTGAGGAGCTTTCGATCAAGGTGACTATTATGGGAATAAGCTGCAGATTTTTTGGGCATTCGCCACATTTGCGGGTTAGTAAATAACATATTTATTCGATTTTTTAATTTTTTGATGGACGAAATCGCTTTTTGCTCCGATTTTAACGAAGTAGATCATGAAAAGGAGAATTGCCGTATCTATTTACACTACAATAATGAATTTTTGCAATTCTTCCCATTATTTTGAGTTCACAGAATCTTCGACTAAACAGGTGGCGTTTCTACTGAATATTGAATACTTGACTCTGAAAATGCAATTTGATATGAACAAAATGAATACGCAGAGCTCTGCAGTACGGTGACTAGTGACTACAATTTTCGACGTGTGTGTGTAGAACTATGAACATTGAGTGTGCAACATGAAGCTATAAACAAAAGTAACCTTCGCACCATATTAGTTGTATGGATGGCAGGAACACGTGTACTCGGATATTAACATGTGAAAGAAACTGCACATGTCGCGCATACCTTCCAGTTGTATTCACAAATTCGTTCAGATAGCCATCACTCGCACAATACATTTTCGAGCACTGTCTCATTTAATACTCTCCACGCCTTTGGACTCTCGAATGACCCGCGGTACACTTCCAAGCGAACTTCGATTAAATGCACACTCTCATATCATTCTCCTATCTTCAAAGTTTCTATTAGACTGAGGTCGTTTATACGCGAGTCCCAATTTTTATGGGCGGATCCCGAAAATAACTGGAATCGTTGTCATAAAAGTTCTACTTCCCATGGAGTAACAAACCTACATTTTCGAACATGAAATCTAGTATCAGAAAATTGATTCCTCCCAAAACATTCGTTCACCCCAACATCTCAGTCTCCCTATATTAACACTAAACCAACTGTTAAGGTTTCTACCAATCCGAGAGCAACAATTGAACATAAACATCAAAATCATTCCATCGAACCTCCCCCGAAGAGCGGCGCTGAAAATCGCCGACAGCGTACAATCGGTAAACAAAACCGCAAAAAAACGCGTCATCAGTCTCTCAGCGCGTTTAATTCTCACGCGAGAGTCTCGGCGGCCGCGAGGAGCGGGTGAAGCCCCTCGAGGATGACCATTTCAAACACTCCTGGCAGAAAGTATGCCCACCATTGCCAGACGAAGAATGATCGAGGTGGGCAGAGGATGATCGTCCGCGGAAAACGCGCGCGGGAGAGAGCTGCGAGGAGCGAGAGAGAGGGAGTGAGCAAGCTCACGGGGGAGAGCAAGAGAGGGAGAGAAAGAGAGAGAGAGAGAGGGACAGGAGGGAGACGACAGAAGGCTACATACGGCGCACACAGCGGCGGTGTTGTGTACGTGTACGGGGGAGAAAGAGAGGGGGGGACGGAGAGAGTCTACGACAGATGCCGGTGCACCGAGAGAGACAGCGATCCGGGGACAGAGAGCGGCGACAGAGCCGAGTGGGAGCGAGCGAGAGGGGGGCCGCGTTACCCCCACCACGGGGGTGAAAACTACCCCGAGAGCGCGTGGGGTGTCCGGCCTCGGCGCCGAGGCGAACCGAGCGCGTCCGAAGTGAGCGCAGTGCCCGACACACCAGGTCCCGCACGGCACGACTAGGCGCACCGTCCGGCACAGTCCACTCAGAGATACGACCCATGCTGGACCATCGTCGCTCTGGTCCACGCCGGCATCAGGCATCCAGCATCCGCGCGACGTCGTCAGAGAACACGAGACACCAGGTCGCCAGCAAGAAGGCAGCGGCCAGGACACGTTGCGGTGCCGGGTACGACGACACGTTGCCCGGGTTGTTCGTCGACGTGACCGCACTCGTCTGGGACCAGGGTCGTCTTCGTCATCTTCGTCGTCGAGAATACACACTCGGCCGAGCGGAGATGCGTCACGTACGGCAACGACGATAGTCTCGTCGACCAGAGGGAAGCCGCGAGTTCGAGCGGATCGCGGGATCCGTGTTGTCTCGCGAGGGAAGGATCATCGGCGGTGTGCGCGCGTGACAGGAGACCGCGCGCGTCGGCCCCGGAACGGACAAAAGCTCGCTCTCTCCTCAAGGACTTCGTTTGTTTGTTTGTTTTCCTTTTTCTTTTGTCTTCATTTCCGTGACTGTTGGTCGTACCTACCGCCGAACCTCTCATAGTCGTGCAGTAGTTCCACTCGGTGAACAACGGTGAACAAAAGTGACCTAGGTGACGGATCCCCGTGTGGCGATCGGAAGCGCGCGACGGTCAGTGGTACACACGCCGAGTTATAGATCTCGGTCAAGCGGAACAGGATATTCTCGATGGTGGTCGGGGGATCGATCAGCCGGCAGACACAGTGAAACAACGGTGGTTCGCCTCCTGCGTGACCGGCGGCCGGCGAGCAGCGCACCTGTGTTGGTCACGCGGACCCATCATTGTCCCCGCGGATCGTCGCGGTGTCGTATGTGCGTCGCGACGTGTGCCGAGTCCGCCTGGCCTCTCGCGAACGGTAGCCGAGGATCATGAGGACCGACGTCAGTTGACGAACAAGTGCGTTCCGGCCCGTTACTGTCAATCCCGTGGTCGTCATCGTTGTCGCGGCCAGGTGCGTGCACGAGGATCCCGCCAGTGATTCCGTTCTTCTATCGGAATAGTCGAGACAAGACTCGAGCTGTCCGCCGACAGGCAGAAGCACGGGGGGTTTCGTCCGATCAAGGAGCATCTTTGCCGCCCGTTCGCGATACCCCGTGAAGTTTCCTCAAGGTGGAAACAGGTGAAACGTTGGATGGACTTGTCGGTGAAAAGCGGAAGGCGGAGGTGAGGGGGAGGAGGGAAGAAACGTGTCGACGATCCTCGCCGTTCGGTTCGTCGGGCCTGAGGGTGTTTCTCGGCTGAAAATCGTCGGCCTCCCCCCTTGTTCTTCTCGCCTCCCGGTGGAACAGCAGGAGAATAGAGGAGCCAGAAAGAACAGTTCGTCAGAGGACCACGAGGACCAACGATTTCCTCGAAACCTTCTCCGTCCTGGACGCTCGACGGAAACGCAATCGCATTTCGAAACGCGCGACGAGCCACGAACATCGAAAAAACGTCACCATGAGGATCAAAATGCCCGCGGTCAGGATCGCGCAAGGTGAGTGATTCAGACCACAGACACGAAACGTTAGACACACTGGCGTGCTTCTTTTTATTATTCTTCTTCCTCCTCGTCCTCGTGTGCGTCGCACGACAGGGAACAGACACCATTATTTTTGGATTTCTAGGCGGGTACGCGCGGCCGCGTCGATCCCGCTGCACGCGGATGAACTTGAAAAGTAGAGGGAAACTTCGTGCACGGTTTCGTTAGCACCCCTCCCCCTCCCGTTCTGTCGTGTCGTTGTCGGATTCCCGAGGATCAAACTTTCCGCAGCAATGTAACTTTTTCGTTCGGTGCTCGAGCGCTTTCTTCTGCCGCCGCACGACGTCAAGTTACACGCCCCGTGTTTTCCTCCGCTTTGAGCCTTGCGCTGAACGGAGCCGGAATGATCCCGCAGCTGAATGTGAACAGATAGGAATAGAGTCTTCTGTTCGACGGCTGAAGTGCGACACGTGAGAGCCTAACTCAGGGAACCTAGAGTAGTATCAATTGAAACACCGAGCTCCTCTGCCCCCTATATCATAATCGACATGATCGCGTAAAGCACGTCGGAATAGAGGCGCGAAACTTTCAAGTTCCGCGACCGTGTTCGCAAAATCCCGAAAAAGCCACCTGTTTCTCGCGCGAACGTCGCCGACAAATGCCCACAATTTCTCTTTCGCGTCGGCGAGTCGGAAGCCATCGGCCTCGTCGATCGAATCGCAATAAATCGCTGACAACCAGCGTCGAGCCACGCTTCGTTCCGATCGAAAACGATCGTCCACTTTGCCGCGCTCCCCGTGGATCCCCGAACATCGTCCTTAACCCGGAAGAAACGTCCCCTGCGAGAACCGAAATAGAATCGTCGTCGGATCTCCATTGTGACGAGGCGGCAAGGCTGAAAGTCGAAAGACAGAAGACCGCGCGCGCGTTCGGCGACGGGCACGAGCAAGAAACGCGTCCGTGGGTCGCGTGGCCGGGCGGTTTGCGGGGAAAATAAAAGACGCGTGGACGTCGCGGAAGACGCGAAGAAGGAAGGAAGGAAGGGGGCTGGAAAGAAAGAGAAAGGGAAAGAAGGAATGAATGAATCGGGAAGGACGAGGCGAACGGGGGCGCGAGCGAGGGGGAGCTCGGGGGCGCGGGAAAAGCGGGATAGCAGGCCAACGTCTTCGAGGAACTCGTCTGAATTTTTAATTAGTCCCCGACACCCCCACCCCTGAGGTCGGCGTGCCTCCGCCAGGAGGGTGGTAGAAAAAGACCAGGCAGAGAGGAAGGAGGCTTTCAAGGTGGAGGTGGAGAAAGAAGAGGCCGCCGAAGGGAGGCAGTGGGGTGGGCAAGAAGGAGGGGCGGCATTGTCATGCGCGCGTTTTTCAGAGACTTTTCCACCCCCGACGGTACACACCACCCCCCGCGTAGCCTCGAGCCTAGCCTCCGACACCCCCTCGCCCCCACGGGGAGCCAGCGGCGGCGGTGGCGGCGTCGGCGGCTCCGTTTTCTTAATTACAACTGCGATATTCTTTAGTTCGCGCGATGACGCCGCCGCGAAAAGATACCGGAATATTTCTCCAACGATTAACCCCGCCGCTCGTTTCCGTGCCCGCGCCCGCACCATCTCGCGAGACGTCGATCGATGATCGAGATCGGTCAGCGGCGATCGTCCGGCTTCGAACAGGCTCGAGCGACCGCTATGAAGTTCATCGACGACAATCTTCGATCGGGCATCTTTTACATCCGTTAGACTGCTTCGCGGATGTTCGAGGCGACGTCCGATCGAAATTTCGTCCGCCATGATCAATGGCCATCCGCGACTGACCAAGGCTTCAGTGTCGATCAGTGGACCGGGCGGAACGGCTTCGAAATGTACGCATGTCCGGCACGGAATCGAAATCGTGTGACGTTTTCGAGTCGGCAGGGGCGGTTCGAGTGCAAGACACCTCGAGAGGGCTGACAGGAAGCGAACGCTTTGTGTGAAAGTAAAAAGTCATTGAACCGGGGTCGCGGTTCGAGCATGACGATCCGAGGCGGGTCTTGGAACTTTCGGCTGGGCTTCGACGAAGTGGTAATTGACAGGTGATGTCCACGATTTTCTTTTATTTCGCTCGTCGGTGCTGTCGTTTCATTTCGCAGCAGTCAAATCTGGCCGAGAAGGTCGAGGCACGCGATCGAATTTCCGCCGTTTAACGGACGAGTCGAGCGAAGTTTGACCGGCCGGAGCTTAAAATTTCTGTTTGCAAATGCGGATTATCCTCTCTCGGCCAGGACCGTTCGTACGTCTCCTGTTTACATCGCGATTATCTGCCTCCTCGGTCGTCCTACATACGTATAATGAAGTAAATAGATCACGCGTTTGCCTCGCCGTCGAACTGCAAACACCACTCTCGCGCAATTACCTCCCGATTTGCGGCCGCGATTTCGATAAAATCGCGTCTTCGCCGGGACTCGGGGGACGCTGACGACTTCCGTTGACGGTGTGACGCGTCAGATTTATAACTCGGCGGCTGTCGATCTCAATTTCCCTCGTGCGGCAACAGTGAACTTTCGCGGATCTTATTTAACGTATCAATTTTAAACCATAGGAGAGAGAGAGAGAGGGATTTATTTTCAATGGAATTTATTTTCCGTTCAACTCCTTGCAATACGATTTAACTTACAAATCCAGTGCGATTAGAACGTCTTTGTAGTTCATAATTGCTTGGACGAAGAAACTATCTAGCTGATTTAGTTTAAGCCCCAATGGCCCTGAAAAGAACTCGATTTCTAATTTCAACTTGCCTTAGATCTCTAAATGGGGCTGGCTCTCTAAATGGCTCTCCAATGGCTGTACATCATCAACAACAAAAAAAAAAAGATTAATGATATACATATTTATTGGACTCTGCTCAGAATCTTCATCACAAGTCTAACTTAATATACAAGGGGTGAATCGATGATCGTTCTCGGAGTTTCAATATTCGGTCTCGCTCCTTGAATTTTGTTTTTCTTCGACGATCGAATTTAATACCGGCTACGTCGTAACGACCTCTTATCTGGATAAGCAAATTCCCAATTAAGATATGAATCGTGTGCTCCGTGTGTATACGCGGGCAGCGTTCGCGGGGACACTTCTGTCCGAGGAATGTCGAAACAGCTGCTGTTTGAATACGAAACGCCGGTGAATTGAACGAAATATTAACAACAGACCGCCGGGAGTAAAGTGTCGAACGACTGGCCCCCATTACACGAGGATTATTGTTCTTCTGTGGCGATATTGCCGTGTCTGTGCCGAGACACGAAATAAAGGTTGACGAGAGCGACAAAGCCGTCCGCCATATTAGTCGCTTGTTCGTTCGTGGCTGCGAACCACGTTGAATTTTCTGTTTTAACGAGGCTCGCCTAACGTACAAGCGTATTCAGAAAAACTGCCCGAGAATACCAACCGGGACATTAACAGGCTACAACTCCTGGAATAATAAATGTGTGCATTTACTAATTCACAGGTCTTAGACCCCTGGCACGATCAACTGATATTAATTAACCAAGTAGAACATCAAATTTATAGCCAAGATTCAGAGTACAAGAATGCATTAAAGGGAAATTATTCAATACATTAGAATAATAATTGAAATAGGTACACGTAAAACCGTGGTAGAGACAGTGTTAAGCTGATAATGGGAAGACGTTCGATTTGAAATCTCTTTTCGAAACTGCTCGAGATGGAAGCATCGTACTTAACCCCTCGCCGTATTTTAACGAGTCAGACTCGTGATTAGTATTTTAAACGAAGTCGAACAAATATGGATGTTACGCGTTTCTTTTTAGATGAAACAAAATTTGATTCGCCGCAATCAATATTTAAGCATTGAAACAAATGTACGGCATTCTTCGGGATAAAGATGTTTTAATCACACTGTAACTGTAAAGGAAATGTTACGGCAAGGGGTTAATTTGGTAGTTGCGTAACAAATCCTTAGGGTGGAAATATGTAATATTAGTGGCTAGCTTCTTCCGTAATTACGGTACCTTGCGGTACGATAAATTATCTTTTCGAGGTGCAAGAGACCCAGTAAGAAGCAACGGCATCGACATACTTCGGATCTAGGAGTCGCTATCGAAACGCTCGTCGATGACGAGCAGTCAGCTCGGCGGCCGTTGAAGAACGAACCGTCTCGCGCCTCGCGAAAGCAATTTTATCAGCGGCTCGAGAGCGTGACTGGTTAATTGACGCAATTACGCCCGCATAGCAGGACACCTCGCGGCAGCGGCGTCCTGCAAAGCCTCCCCGGGAGCCTCGGTATCGGGCCGTGGCACTTTCGAGGATGTTATTTAGCAAACAGAGTGAGTTTTACGCGCCCTTGTTGGCACGTGCACGGCATATGCGCGTTTTCTATGCCCGCGCGCGCGCGCGCGTTAAATATTGTCTTTGACGCGCGGCCCGTCGGAAGCCCTTCTTCGTCTTCCATCTTCCCTCCTCGATCCCTAAGCCGCGTCTCTCTCTCTCTGCCTCTCTCGTGTGTCGTGGCCTCGCCGATCCTCTTCCCTCTCATCGACGCGATCGCAGTCGCCGGCAAAAAACTACTTTGATTTGATTTCTCAGATTAACCTTTCGGGCACGTGGCGAACCCTTCCATTCGGCCCTGCTGCCTCCCCCTCGTCCTCCTCGCACCTTCTATCTCTCGTCGGAGGGCCGAGCACGTGGCCAGGTAAGAACTCTCTCGCGATCGTGCACCGAGGGACCCATGCCGCAGGCCGACTTTTCATCCCAGAAGCACGCGAGCCCGGCAAAAAGTCCTCCTCGCAACACGAGGCCCGCTAATGGCGATATCTTTTATGGGTCGTGAGGAAAGTTGTCTCTCTCTCTCTCGATGCACAAACGTGAGATGCGACTGCGAACGGGAATGAACGCCCAGCGGACCTCGAACGAGCCTCGAATTTATGCACCAGTCGCCACGCTGTTCGACAATCAGCTATCTACCACCCCCCCCCCCGAATTTCGAAATGAGATATTCACCCGATCCTAGGTAGCTACGATGCTCCGTAGCAACATTCTTGCCGACGAACGGTAAGTTTCGAGCCGGTTGCGTCACGCGCAAGGACTTTGCGCTGCATTCTTCCCTAATAGGTCGTGTAACCCCTGTGGGAGTCCTTTTGTTCGGTTTCTTGGTTGTTCCTGCAGTTTTCCTGCGGTAGCGCTTGAGTAATGGTTGCTTCCGAGGATTTCATGGCTGGGTATACATGGAGTTTTGAATCTACGCGATACCTTAACCCTCTTCAGTCTCGTTCCCAGCCAGATTCAACATTCATAGATTTCGATTAAATTCATTAATGATGCTGGGTGAAAAATTCGACTGTGGATCTAGCCATGGTTGCTTTGAAATGGTCAGAATCACCCACCTGGCGAGTGTTAGTGGTGGATCGAGCGGTTTCCAGTACTTCCAGCGTCGGCAAAGTATGAGCAAAAATGTTCCATGCAGGTTGGAGTTAGTTCGTCGACGGGGCCCATTTGGCGGCGGATTATTGGATAAATAGCGTACAGGAGGAATCGATCAAGTTGTGGGTGTACGTGGACTTAGATGGCGCCACCTGCCGCCGGTGTCCGATGCCGCATTGACGCTCGCTACTGGATACCTCGGGAAAAATGCGCGAGATCTTCTTCCCTCGGCTTGAACTCCGTCGCAAAGTAAACACCGTGTCCCGCCCATTAACCGTGTCGCGGTTGCTTGTAAAGCGTAGTCGAGTCGTGCCGAGTCGAGACGAGCCACGACGACGACGACGACGACGTCGCTCGCGAAAATAGTTGATAAGATAAGGAAGAAGCGGGGCACGGAACGGTCTCGGTAGTTTCGAGCTCCGGGGGCCTTCTCCGTTATTTCTGGACCCGACTTAATAACCAGCGATCGCGTAATTCTTTGCCAAGTGTATACAGCGACGGCTCCAACCGTCGTTCGCGGTCCCCGGACACCGTGAGCAAAGACGTCACCGGGAAAATTCGAAGGCAGAAGTAATTAAATCCATTACGAGAGGAGGAAGAAACGGCGACTACCCGGCAGAGGAGTAGAAATTAATTAGCCATCCACTCCCGGGACTTTCCTTAAATCCTTGTCCCAGCCACGGCCGGGACAGACGATGTCGATACAGCCTTCTCGCCGGCTATCTTTCCCGAACTCGGCTGTATATCGTCCGTCCAATCTGCCGTTCGGCAATTTCGGCTGAAATACGATGTCGTCGGGATCGTTCCCGCGAACGCCCGACCGTACTGCCGCGCTCATTGGTCACCGTGATACGATAGCTACCCTTAAAACGGGGCCAACACCTTGCACTTACCGTTCGCGATTTTTCTACGATTAATACGCACTTCAACACTGAACCTGCTGTTGCCTGTTAAAGGAACATTTTTAGCCAAAAAGGCTCAATGACTATAAATTTTCCTCAGATCGAATGAAATTATCAGAATGATTTTTTGAAGCAAGATAAAGGAACAGGGTATGAGTTACAATAACATTGTACTCTTGAAGAGTTTAATGAACTGAAAATCTCGACTTCGTATGCACTATTCTTTCGACGAGGCAACTGAAACCATAGAACAGAATACAATAGGTATCGGTAAAAGCACAAACAGTCCTTCAAAAAGATGTTACCGTAGGATCAGTTTCATCCGGATGTTATTCGAATAACAGGGAGCTCGTCCTAATCAACGCGACGGCATTGAAATCACGACAGTCCGAAATAGGAGCGGGTTCCTGAAGAAGTATCGCCGACTTTCGGCCGGTAATGGGTTTACAAGCACTTCAGAATAGGCTTTTCGGAAAACCGGCCGGTACCTGAAGAATTGTACGATGTTATTCGCTCCCCCGAAAAAAAAAGGAGAGGAAAGAATGAAAGTGTCTAGCCGGGGTGAACGGACACCGAGTCCGAGAGCCACGGCATAATGCTCTCGGTGCCTAAGGAAAATTTATGTTGTTTGCAGTCTCGATTTCCTAGCCCATTGTCCACCATTGTCCGAGTCCCTCCTTCCAAGGTGCGAACACCCTTCGGGGCGATAATCTGCTCGCATTATTATACGCTTTGTCGGCCGGTTCACTTGTCCGAGGAGAAGGGGGTCCCGACCAGGCTACCTGACCAGGGGTCACTCAGGGAGCGCCTTCTTCACTTGCCAAGGTGCGATTCAACCCCCGGACGGAAACTGTCTCCTTGTTTAGGGTGCATCGAGGACGAGGGTCAACCTGACCTCTCCTCTCTCGCGGTCCTGATCGTCCCCCCCTTTGCGGTCGACGATCTGCTAATAGCAGAAAGGTCCACTTGTCGTGGTTTTTTGCCTTGCGAGTGGACAGGTTTGATCGAGGACCTCTTCAATTCACTTTTCGAATATTTATAGTTAAGCACACACAGTCGACCCTTCTACATAGATCGCGATTAAGTCGTACCACGTTGTAAGAAACTCAGAATTAGTACGAATCAAATTCAATAAGATCTTATACAAATCAAATCGAGATTTTCGTTGAGAACTGGCTATCATAAGTAAATTGCTTTTACTTCACTATCTTCTATTCAAAATCTTCATTCCCAATCTGACTCGATGCACAGAAGGGGTTAAGGGATTGATTAAGAGCCTCCTTTTCAAGCTTCAAATTGTTCGAGCGTGAGCTCGGTAGATCAGGATTGTCACCGAGTTTGATAGACATTAGAGGCTGCATTGCTTCTTTGTTTGGAGTGCAGCGCCAATGAGGATCAACATAGCCTCTCCTCCAGCAGCGACCTGATCGTTCCCTTTTTGCGGTTGACATTTTATCAATAGCTGAAAGGTCAACTTGTTACGCTTTCTTTCTGCTCTTTCAGAGAACTGGCTATCGAGGTTTGAAGGATTGATTGACCCATTTGTGCGCATCAGGGACGGACGTATTCGCTCATTCCGCCTGGCCATTGTCGCGGGGCCGGATAAACCCTTGCTTCCTCAAGGCTGGCTGTAGATTATAAATAATTTGGCTTTCCGTGCTATTCCGAAACAAATATTACCTTGTGGAAATTATGTAAAAGAACGTGTACCTCCTACAAAATCTGTCGCACGAATACATCCATAAAAATTTGTCTGCTTGTTACTTACGAATTAAGATCTATTTTACTCGTCTCAATTCGTCGAGAAAGAAACAGCCCTTCGGCATCAATTCCCGCTCCACCAAATGATCTTCCAGTAGCAGAAACTACATCCTAACGAGGGCCAGCACCCAAGGCATGATCCAACAATTATTTATTTCGCTCGCAACTACTCCTATACACTTGCAGAGAGCAGTACCCGCGAACTCGTCGCATCACTTGTCGCAACTTGCGCGAAAGCTAACTTCCCCGACACAAGGGACTCGCGTTCATCCTGGAGGACGGTAACGCGTCCACACGCCGTCATAACCTAATCGGGCGAGCATTTCAGCATTTAGAAAGTCAAGCCCGCGGAACCTGGCAGGGGTCACCGTGGGGCGCTTTCTTCCCGGAATTAAAGTATTTTCCCGGGCGATCGATTATCGACGAGCTCCCTTCCGGCGTCGAGCCGGCAATCACGTTGCCGCTCCTCCGACCATTATCTGGAAAGGGTGTCTCCGATAGGAAGCGGTCTAAATTCCTCCTTCGCGAAAGGTCTCGTTCAAGGCTCGCCTGCAGCGGGTCAGGTGGCGTCTTCTCTCGAGCCGACGACGTCGTTTCGACTATTTTCGCCGGCCGCCGTTTCCTTGGCCCTGGCCAACCGTTAGGCCCCCCACACACACACGCGTCCAGACATGTTGCGGTGCACCTCGGAACTCTTACCACTTAAAAATTCTTACAACTATAGGAAGTGATGATGTTTCGGACCATTCGCTACTCTATTTATCAATTTTCTGAAACAGAATTTTGGAGGTACTTCCTGTGGACACGTTAATCTTTCTTTCGTTCAATTAATTCGCTAGAAATTGGACAATCGACGACGAGGAAGCAAACCAAAGCCGCTGCAGCGAAGCCTAGATGCCAATGCATCGCAACACGTTTCGACGCGTACAGGGGGCTTTATGGTGCAACGCGCGAGCGGAGACACGCGCGTGCATTCGGCCCTCCTATAAATAGGATCTTTCTGGAGACCAAGTTCAGAGGAACAGGGTGGACGCGAGTCGTTTTTAGATTTTCCGGCCGTTTCCGAGTCGACTTGACTCTCGAGTCGAGTCGTGTTGGGCCGAGTCGAGTTGCTCTGCACGGCTCGGAACGCCCGCGAGCCAGTTATACGCGCTCGTTTGGGAACGCCGTAACTTTGGGAACTTGAACGCTACTTCGGGGTGCCACTTTACGGGGAGCCTCGCCCTCCTGGCGGCGTGTAATTAAATGGGAAAGAGGAGACTCCGTAATGGCGTAGCCTTGAGGATTTTCGTGGTGTTCGATGGATTCGGTTTCCCCGTTCACGAACCAGTCGCTTATGTCAGGGAAATGCGGAGACTGTGAAGTGTGTCGGAGCCTCGGTGTCCTCCGGAAACTGGTTTCATTAACCCCCGTGCGCTCCTTCGCCGGAAAACTTACCCGTTTCCGAATTCTGATTGGGTTCAGTTGAAAATTCGGCTTGACTCGTGTCCCGGGATAATGGTCCGTTTTTAAACAATTGTGGTTAATATCGAATGATTTAAGTGGTTTTAAATTGTCTACTCGGTTTATTGTTGCCACTGGTTTTTGGGTGAATTGGCGTTTCGAAATGTTCGCGGGGTCTAGAAAACTGTCAAGTGAAAGTTTATGCGGCGTCCTGTAACGTGATAGCTGTCGTTGTCCATTTCTACCGGATCGCGGACTTTCAAGCATCTATAAATTTTTATCGAATAATTTTAAAGTGTAATCGAAGAAAAATTTATTTATCCTGTCGCGAGGTGGCTTTATTAGGCTGTAATAAAGCAAAGGCCTCGTTCGATTCTCCTAAACTTTCTAATAGAATCCGTCATACGTAGGCAGTCCATGCTATAAATGCATAAAACTAGCAGTCTACCGATGACATAAACGCTTGCAAAAGAGAGGTCTGAGACGAGCCTCTTTGACCAGTCTGCTAGTTATATAGTAACGAGTTTGTAGAATTTTTAACGATGGTTGAGCAGTGAACGTGTTAAAAACGAAGCTACGCGTCCGTCATCGAAGACAACGCTCAAACGAGCAGAAACAAATAAAAAGCAGTCGATTATCCGCGGAATAACGAACGAGAGCCGACTTCGCTTGCGCAAATCCCGAGGTGCGGTCCACGCTCGTTCGGCAGTTTCGCACCGGAAGCGGAAATGGCGATTCGAGACGCGATTTTCGGGTCACGGCGGCGGCCAGCTCGCAGGATATTTGCTTTGACGAGCGACGGGCACCGAGTAGGTGAAAAGTAACGGGCGAGAGGACGCGTACAATGAGATAAAGGTGACAAAACGCGGGACCGTTCGGAGTCATGTCCGGCCATTGCTGATCCGGAAGTTGAATAAGAAGAAGAAAAACCGGCTGTGGAACGTCGTCAACACGCCTGGGCTCTCTCGACCAGTGGCGTGCCGGTTTTCGCGAGTCCTCGTCTGATTGGCCGTCGCCGGTAAAATTGCTCAGCGGGACGGTTCTCTTCTCTCTCTCTCTCTTTTCTCTTTTTTTTCGAAAAAATCGACCCG
This sequence comes from Lasioglossum malachurum, assembly GCA_028455605.1. NCBI lineage: Eukaryota > Metazoa > Arthropoda > Insecta > Hymenoptera > Halictidae > Lasioglossum > Lasioglossum malachurum. Next base: position 26,782,187 of record CM052315.1, read on the forward strand.
GGGTTCGAGGAGAGTAGGATTGTCCGAGATAATTCATTGTGCCCGGCTGGACCAATTGCGTGGCCGATCCGCAGGACGCTGCGCGACGGGATCCCGAAGCAACGGTGTGAAAAAAAGAAATTAGGGGTCACGAGTTTTTCTGCGACCCGCATCGAAGCCCGAGGTCGGCCACGACTCCGACTATGGCGACCATTTTGACGTTGTCGTCGAGGCCGAGGAAAGACGTTGGTTAATTGTGATGAATTATTCATCGGGCCGTGTATCTCTGAATTCATAATTCATGTGTCTATACATTTTTAATGCTCCTCGTGTGTGGAATTAAATTGAAACTGGATGATAATCGGAGAGCCGGAGTTAATTTCGCTTCTTCCTATTTAATCTTCATAATTGGATGATTTTTGAAGCGCGCTTGAAGGGAAGTGTTCGCAGTCCATTAAGAGATCTAATGAAGTAAAAATAATTGTATAGGAAATCATCATCGAAGAGATATGGCTCAAATTCTGGGTAAAATGCTTAATAATCCTCGCGAGACTTTGTCTGCAGATCTAATTATACGATTTTTTATTACGATTTTAAAGTAGAACAAAATTGAACAAATATTTTAATGCTCGACGTATAGCACAAGTAGCATCGCGAGTATTCTTCACGAAGCACTCGATGACAAAGGGATCTCGGAATTGATACGATCTGTCATAGATCAATTTATCGCTTGCGTGATTCTCGAATTGATGGTTTATCGAGTGGAATGGATTTCGTGTAATCGCGGTGCAGCTCGGGATGCTGCTCCCCGTGGACAGAAAAAAAAATTATGGTTGCTGCGAGACGAATTGACCTAGAGTACTGGCCTTCCTTTTCGCCATGGAACAAGACTGAACCAGCATTTCCGACTTCAAACTCGACATCAGTATCCTACAAATCCAAAGCAAATATCCGTGGTTGCCAGGGAAATCGCCGCATGTCACAATTTCAAGAAATTTCAGTTTATGCATTGAGATTTATAGTACAGGATTTACGTCTTTATCAAAATGAGTCAAGAAAATAAATTCGAAAGGCTCAAAAACATAATGCAATTGAACCGATATCCTATGGCAAAGCATTAGTGACATATCTCGAAAGTGAAATTATGTGACATGCGGCGTTCTTCCTGACAACCACGGATATATCTACATCCACAGAAGACCCAATTAAAGCGTCTCAATGATCTGTCTGCAAATAACATCTCCCCTGCACCCAATTTTCGATTCCAGCTTCGAGCGACACGTTTCAAATTCGAGCAGCTTCCCTGAAGCATCCCGCATTTTCCGGGTGCCCATCAGATAACCGGGGAAAAACATGTGCTTCCCACGACGCAGCCGAATCTCATTGTACCAGTTAAATTGACCAAGGTGGCCAGACAATGCGTGTCCGGCGCTCAGGTGGCCGATTCCAAACAGACGGGTTGAGAGAGATCGCGGTCGGCTGACCGGGGCCCGAGTTTCGTGTCTTTATCCATCGAAAAGGATGCACACCGGCTAGAAAACTGCGAGGCTCTATCCGTTCCGCGGTCGGCCGGACGGACGGTTATGAGAAATATGAAATCTGGTTCTCACGGGCTGTGAATGGGTATACGGTGTGCGGCGTCTTTCTCTTTCCCCGGTGGATTCCCACTCGGCCGGGTTAGATCCTTCTCTCTATCGTCGCTCCACATGCGTATCGTGGGAGGATCTCTAGTCCCGGGGGTCCTTTGTAGCCGGGCAGCAGGACATTGTCCATTGAGAAACGGCCAAACAGGTCCTAGAGAGTTTGACCTGTGTCCCGCGTCCCCCTTTTCAATCGCGGCACGGTTTCTTTCAAGGAAAACCCCTTTCCTGATTTTTTCATCAAAATAAATCATGTGGGTACAGTTAGAGAGGGACGCGTCGGGTCCAGCTGGCGTGCCAGCAGCAGCGTCTACCAAATCCACATCGGGACATCCTGTCACGTCCCTGTCGACCGTTCCACGACCGTGCGTGGCCTTTGCCAGCCGAGCGAGGCGAGCCGAGTTTTCACCTTTCGTGGGAGTCGAAAACTTCGACTCCGGCGGCGGCGGCGGCGGACGCCTGGGAACGTCGCGACGCGGCCAATCGCGGAAATCGAGCAGCGCGGCGCGCCGCGCCGTGAAACCGAGGCCAAGAATCCGACGGTAACGTTTTTCGCAGCGTTCGCGGATTGTCAACCGTCTCGACTTCGCCGGCGAAATTATATTCTCGTCGCCCTCGCGAACGTGCATGCACGCCTTTGTGTCGCGCTTCTTGAAGTTCAATTTGGCTTCCGGCGAAACGCAAAGGGCTCCCCGAAGCGGATCGAAGTCAGCTATATTCTCGATTCCGCGCGCGTAAAAATTTTCCGGTAGCCGCGGAACGGCACGCGTCACTTGCCGTTCCCGTTCTCGACAATGACCGGAAAACAAACGATGAGAACCCGCGATAACAACGGCCGCGCGGGATCGCCAATGGGGAACGCGGCGACGAAACACCATGGAGGCCTCTTTTATTGTCCGGCACGGGCACCGTCGATGCGTGTTCCGCCGTCTCTTTTTCTTCTCCCCTCCCGGCCCCTGACCACCCATCCCCGCGATCGTCCCGAATCCGTTCGCAGTCTCTGTCTTGCTCTCGCTCTTCTCCGGACGCGTTTTCTCTTTCGCCACGGCCGGCCTCGGTTAATTAGAAAGTTCCGTGGTAAAGAGAGGAAAGAGGGGAGGTGGCGGAGGTGGAGGAGGGCCATAGAGCTTCGTTGTTACATTATTCAAAACGTCCCCCGCGAAACTCGCTGCTCGCTCGCCGCAAAACATCCGAATGCAAACTTTTGACAACGCGCGAACGCGCCAAGTGCCGAAGCATGTCACGCGAAATAATTAACGATCGCGCGAATTTTCTCGAGCGAGAATTAACGCGACCGTCCCGCCCGGGTCCTCTCCGCGCTGACTCTGCCGCACCACCCCTGTTCACCCCCGCCCCTCTGCGACCGTTGTTCCGCCGAATTTCTGCCGGCGAAACTCGAGTTTCCGAAAACGTTACCCAGAACCGCCGACCGGGCCCGCGAAAGGGCGCTTGTTCCAACTTCGAACTCGTCGGATTCGTCGGCGAACTCGATCCGCGCCGACGGGTTTTTCTGCTCACGCTCTCGCGAATCGGCTGCCTGAAGCCGCCCCCGCGATTCGTAATTTTGGCGAAAATTAAACTGCAACAAAGCGGTTTTTCATCGCGACCACTAACGCGACTTCTGCGATGAACCAGTAAACAATCTGGGGCATTTAACCGTCAAGCAGAGGGATGAAATTGTGGAAACTCTGGTCAATTACTTAAATCAATAATTATTTACCTGTGTGTATCGCAAATACGATTTCCAGACATTATCTGCCGGCGATTATTCCATAATATTTTTGAGTCTACTAGAAACTTCTATCGAAGAATACTAACATATAAATTTCCTATCGCTCCCTCTCCCCAAGCGCATTCACCCTGATCGGTCTTGAGGACTATACATCCGTGACCCCGATTCCATTCGAGCGCCAGTACCCGTTAGGTCTGGTCTCGTGTTCTAAGGACTTCATAGGAGCGTCCTTTAAAAGAGAGAAAACGATCAAAGATACAGAAGAAAAGCTTCCTTAAAATAGGCGGGTACAAGAGGAGCACACCTAGTAGTCCTACAGCTCGATCCACATCGCGATCCACAAAACGGCTCTCCAGATTTTTTCTCGATCGCGAGGGTCAACTTTTTTTTTTCTTCATTATCCTCCCTTAGGCGCATCGAGGCGCGCAGCGTCCCCGATGCAGGTAAGGGTCGTCGCCGAAAAAAAACCATGTGCACGATCAACGCCATTTTGGATCCTTTGTGGGGCAGGATCGTTCCGACGGACCAGCGAACTCGTTCCTCGGGGTTAAAAACTGTTCACCCCTGGAGGAAAGTCGAAAGGGCCGATGGGGTTTCCGGGCGCGGAGAAAGGGCGATACGTGGCGCAGGGAAAAAGGGAGAGAAAGATCCTGGTAAAATAGTGGGGGTTTCGTATAAAAATTGCCCCCACCACAGAAGAACGCGACGAGCCGGTAGGTCCTTTCTTTCCTTTGATATCCTGTCGGGGCCCTTGGCCCCTGGCCGGCCCCATGCGTGCCCCGATGCTCCAGTCAGCATCCGAACATGGGAGAATCCAGATCTCGCCGTTGATGCTACCTTAAATTCGTGTCTAGCCGGGCGAATCTCGGAAATCGACCGAAATCGAATGATGATCTGTGCTCGGTGAACTTCGATCGTGCATGCTCGCGTTCACGTGATCGTGATCAAGATCGTTGACGATCGGTGTGCGTGAAGGGCTGGATGGTCACCGTCGGATTCCAGCCACGCTCAATGGCGCCCGAAGGTAAACAACGCGAACGGAACGACTGCCTACTGGATAATTCTCCGTGTTTTGAGAACCGCCAGCTTCCAGACGCGATTGGGAAATCGGCTGCAAACGTACGGACGCGTTACGAAAGCTCGCGCGATAATTCTCGTTAGAGATACGCGCAATTGCTATGGAGATCGTTGCAGGCAACCTAATTACCGATTCATGGCGGTTGATGGCTTCAACCCTTAGCGGTAGGGCTATGCCGCACGGTTTTTTGGACGGCGACAGTTCCGAGAGATATTCAAATTAACACTGTATATTAATGCGCTTCTGATGCACCGTGTTGCATAAAACGATAATACACAGTCTGTCTTTTAATACGAATTCCGAAAGCAGCGATTAGATTGTTACTTCAGGTGGTTTGTTGGTTTAGGACTGAAATTGCTATCGAGCCAATTTACTTAGGTAAATCTTTAGATGTAAATCACAGCTGTTTCTGTGTTCAAAAGATTCACTAAAATCAATTCTTAGGTATCGTTGAAAATAACACTTCGAATCTTCTGCACGATGTAGTAGAAATAATTGAGATAAATACAGTGTTAGTACATCGATTCCAACTATCGAATAGAATTTTTCCACATTTATATAATTATAAACAACGAATTTTGTCGTTCTGGTATAAGAAGAAATTGTACGACGTTTTATAGCGAATTGTTTGCGTTTATCTGTGCAGAGCCCGGCGTTCGGTTTCGAAATTTTGCGAGCGTTTCGGGCGAAATGACGCGGAACGAGACGTTTTTCGGTTTCGAAACGACTCGACCGACGGGCCCCTATCGCCGTCGACGTCGAACGGTTCGATAGTTTTGTGACGTGTGCCAGGAATCTATCAGTTGCTTGATCCGTTTCTATATTTCGCGTGGTTCGTGGCTGCCACGTACGGGGCGCGTTAGATGCCTCGGTCGGAGAAGGAAATTGCTGCGACCCAATACTAATGGATAATGGAATTATTGGTTACGGTCGGAGCTCGCCCTGGGGATGATCGTAATTCAATTGCTTCGATGTGTCCTCTGGACGTTTTGACAGGACGGATGTCCTAACAAGGAAACCGCCTCGGGATATCCGTCAGTTTATCAGTGTTGGCCGCGTTTGTATCGCCGATACAGATGTGTTGGGAAAAAATCATCTTCGTGTTTCGCCAACGTTCGTGACATCGAGGTGCATTTTGTAATCCGATGTTATCAGATCTTTGATTTCTGGTAATTTCCGCGAGCCATTTGATTTGGGAACTGTTTAACAAACAGTATTTGTGTAGACATCAAATCTGTAAATTATTTGAGCCTGAGCTGTTGAATTATTTCAGCCAATTCTTTTACGAGAACACTTGACTTATTTGAAACTATGATCTCGTACAGTACTTTCGCAATCAGAATATTCTCTTGAGAGATGTAATGAAGCAATGAATCGGTGAGATATTTCAATAATAAATTGACTGAAATTGGGATCGTAAATTCCAAATTTAATTTTCAGAATAATTTTATTGGTATATAATGTGTTTAGAAATGCACGCAAATAAAGCACAATTCATGCCGTTGTGTACAGTATTAATATTTCAAATAGAGTTTGCTTGGAACTATAAAATAAAGAGAAGAGAAGGGAGTGTTTGGAAAAGGGTGCAAATAATTGCGAAGTGGACTGAATTCGGGATTGACGACTCGATGTGAAATCGATACCGAGTAATTGGCGTCCATCGTCAGATTCGCTGTTCCGGACGTTTCGTCTTGCCTTGGAGAGCGGAGGAAAGAAAATTAATGTGGAGAACTAATAAGCTCAGGACGTGTCCTTCAACGATTCCCATACGTATCTGCCCCACTCGTAGATGGAAATTACGAAGTCTGCGGCAATAAGGGAGCCACGCGGGTACAGTGATCGAGGCATTACAGATGTATGGGCCAATTTGTAAGCAATCCAACTTACATTCGCAGAGCAATATTGTATTTTTATGTTATCTTTTCTCGACTATTCGCGGTCTCCTATACACGATACACTCTCCTCCCTCCTACATATCCCCGTGGCCACTCTGTTTCTGGTTTCTGCCAGATAAGGGATACGGAGGAATCGAATCAAAAACAAGGAAATTAAGGAGAGCTCTCCGGGAGGCAGTGCAATTTTCCCGATCGCCCGGAAATGTACCGTATTTCGTTGCAGTTTACGTTTTAATTTGGCCACTAAAACGCCATGATCCCAACGGTGCTCTTTTATCACAAAACATTGTAAGATTAGCATTCGAATAGTTAATCTAAAGTGAGATAAGGGCACCACTCCTAAAAGGGAATCAAACGTGCCCAATCTCAGGAAAGTCCTATCATCAAACTAATTAAGGAATTGTTTTATAACGAAAATGTTGAAAGGGCGGACCAGTAGACAGCAAAGGCCGCGTATCCACCCCCGCACCAGGTATCTGTTAAATGCTTAATGGGGAGCAGAACGTTCCGGATTTTGCAACAAACGGGAACGTGCCGAGCAGGAAGCTGCTAAATGAATAAGCAGCCGACGACACCCGATTGGGGCGGCGAGAGTATATCTCCTTTCGACCGGTTTGCGGACAGGTTACAAGGAGGAGAGACACGGTTCGCTCGAGAGCACAAGGAGAGGAGAGGAGAGACACAAGCGCACACGCGTCCGCACACGAGAGGGAGATCGGCGAAGTGACGAGGAGACACGTGTCGGTCCCGGGGTCCTCCTTCGCGCACCTTCGAGGCCCGCACGGGCCCCGAGGATCTCTGAAACTGGGGTTGCTTCTCTCTCTCTCCTCTCGTACCCGGTCGCAGCGTCCCGTGCACTCGGATCCAACATCTGCCCCCGAAAAAACAAAAGCCCATTGTCGTTAACGACCGGTCGCGCGTCTCTTGTTTCTAACCGAGCGCTTTTGAATCGTAGGCGAATAACGGACCCGAACGTCCATTCAGAACCGGGTCGCTGTCTCGTTCTTTTTCCGTCCGCGGCCTCTACGATCGCCGTTTTTGCCCCCTCGTCTTTCTCTCTCTCTCTCCTCGCCTCTCGGACTTTACTTTCCCCCCTGCGCATAATCTGCGACTACCCGAGTTCGTGTACCCTCTGTTTCGGAATTTCTCCTTCGCTGCTACTGTGCACGACGTTACGAGACACTTTAAAATTGTTGGGCTAACGGCCTCGTATTGTCTCCACGCCAGGTACCCCGAAAATCCTGAAGTCAATCCTCCGTGCTCGTGTTCATGCTTCTTCCAACATCTTCGAATTTTTGCTAGCTGCATCAATTTTTGAAAACTGTCTAACTTCGAGTACCCACCCAATCGTTGATGCAAATAACAGTAGGTTAATTTGTGCCCGGTCCCCATCGTAAAAATGCTTCAGTGGATACTCTTCTGGGTGGTGTCTAACAATTTCGTGCACCGGCGTAGTTTGTTGGCGCTGCGAAGCGCGTCCCTTTTCTCGCTGAATTTTCCAGATTCGATCTCGCGCCGCATCTCGATGGATCGATCTTTGGGCGCAATTGTGTCCGAGGATTTATCTCGCTTCCTGTTGCACCCAGGTACGCGTCCTTCCGGTGACAGGCAGCTCGAGCCGTACAGGACGACGATGCTTATCTTGATTGCTTTTGGGAGATGTTGCTCTATAGTCCGTGCTTTTTTCAGTTATTATTGTGCCACTGGCGATCCGTATCGGTGACTAATAATGGGACACTCCGTGTGGGACTAGGCTAAAAGAGATGTGTACTTTCAACTTCCATAAAGGAGTCTCTATTCAAATGCACTGATCAAATTGATTCAGGAAATTCCAGTCTCCTAGTCCGAATTTGCATTTCGGATTGCTTCAAGAATCTGATTTGCCTCACGTATCTTTCAGTGGATTGCGAAACGTATTTCCTCGTGTAAAATCGAGCGCAAGATTATCAACTAGCATGTCAAAATAATGGAACAAAGGCGTCGACAATGGAGGTTTCTAAAATCGCTAATAAATTCCCTTACATTGTACATTTAAAGCAAACCGTGGCCACGCTCGTATTAATATTTCATATTATTACCGTAATTGCCATCGCCATTCATAAAAACATTTTCCACGACCAATATGCGATTAATTAAACGACGGAACACAATGCGGCGCGTTTACGTGGTTTCAAAACGCGGTCGGGGGGGAAAATTCTGACTCGGCGACCGGGATGAAGTAAAATCCGGGGTCCGCGCGGCGTACAGCAAAATTTACAAGCGAACAGAGAGGAGATGTGCCAGAAAGATCGCGGATCCGTTCCCGAATATTTCCCAGCGATACCGGGTCGTCGTTTCATAATGAAATCACGGCTCCCGTATAAATCCGTACCCACGGACTCGATTCGCGCGCGCGTTCGCAGAGCACGCGCTCGCGCGTTCACCGGCCAAACAACAGAAAGGGAAATTCGGTTAGCTTTCGGAGGAAAGCGCCCGCGGCTGATATAGAGATCTAATTTCCTTCTACGCAAGTCTTATAATTCACCCCCGTCGCCGGCGAACGGGAGTGGGCGAAGGTCCCGGGGTCAGCCGCAGACGTAACAATTCACTTTTAAGTGTCCTCGAGCAGACCTTCTGCCGGAGATTCTTGCGGCTCTTCCGTGCCCCCGTCCTCATACTTCGGCCCATTAACATAGAGATTGGCATGGTTTCATACATCGATCTTTCCCTCGACTCGAGCCGCCGTCGAGATATCGAGAATCACCCCCTCAAACAAGAAAAGCGTTTATTGTCCTCCTCGTTCCGTCTGCTACCCGTCGCAGAAAATAATCGATAAAACTCATGAATATCCATACGTTCGTACCATTTTTCATTTAATCAAACTGGGTACGATGTTCAAATAAGCTCCACAAATTTTTGATCCGCTTTGGAATATTTTACAACCCCTAATGAGGTAGAAAATATTTATATACCTTTCTTAAATTCACCGGACACCTCTCTAAAATAGAAAGTATTTCCATGCCATTTGTATAGATGAATATTTTTGGACTACGAATTTACCTTTTTCCATTGTGTCTTGCCGTGAATGCTTGTTTTCCTCGATCGATTAGGCCGTACTGCACGGTGTATAATTTCGTCGCGGTTTTCCGTGGACAGTTTTCACTCTGTGCGCGGACTCCGTTCGATTCTTTCGGGGCGGAGCTTGATTGACCAATGGCCAGCGCGCAAACGCGAGTCCTCTTGACCGTGTAAGCACCGCCATACTTCACGCCGAGTGAAAGAATTAGATTCCGGCGTGTGAATCGTGGCAGGGAGTATCGGATTATCGATTTTTCTTGCGTTTAACTGTTAATCCACCCCGCTCAGATTCGCATCTGTCATTATCGAATTTCTCGCCTTATCCCGTAGAGGTTTATAAATTGATTTCAAGTAATTGCGTCTTGTATATTTCAACACGGTTGGAAATCGTCACGCTCTATTCATTTGATAATGTCCCTGATTCATCTCTCATTAAACTGTTCGAATATCGATATCTTAATTTTACCCAAGGAAATGAAAATTATGCCGTAAGCCATTTTGACCGGTGGTGGTTTAGCGTAGAGTCCAGATAAACTTGCTAATGGGTTGCATGTGCACAGGATGATACAAGAACATCTGATTGAAAGATTGAAGACAGGGTTGTCTGAAGAGGTTGTTCGACTTTTCTGGTTGCAGCGGAAACCTCGCAAGGTACCACCTCCCCAGACACCGTCCAATGCGGGGGTTGCAGGGCGTCCTACCCCCTCGGCGAGATCGTGCGGTTCATCGAGCACAAGGTGAACCACTGTCGCAGCACGCTTCAGGGTTGCCATAGTCCATCGGCGACGGCGGCTCCGGAGGATTCCGACCCGGAGGATGCCCTCGCCCTGAAGACCGTGGATCAGGACTCGAAGCTGAACTCGGTGCCCAGCATATCCGCCCCCATCAACAAACGAGGCGGGGGCAGACTGGAAAGTCCACCGACCCCTCAAGGGTCAGGACCGGATGCTGGGAGTCCGATCGAGCTCAAAGCCAGCGCCAGCTCGACGCCCAAAAGACGGACGGAGACCTCCGAGGACAAAGAGGACCTCCCGAAGAAGCAGAAGATCGAGTCTGTCGACGCGGACACGAACACAGTCAATTCTGGTGAGTCCCTGTCTGTCTGTCTACTTCGTTATCTTCGCCGAGGTTAATTACTATCGCGGTGCTTAACCCGTGACCCGTTCGCGTTTCCTACCCCCGACGGAAAGTCCACCGTCCAAATTATTCTCGTGGTTCGCTGACGAACGATTCGCATGCGTCTCCAAAAACAATCTTCGACACTCCACGATGATAGTCTGGAGCACTTGATGGTGATCCAGAAATGTTGACGTCGCTTTCGTGGTTTTATCAACCCCTAAACCTTGAAGGGTGCGGACGATATCGAACAGTTTGTAAAGTACACGTATTTCGGTAATTTCGCTTTCCGTGTAGAGATGGCATTGCTCCCATATGTTATTAGCTACCCTTATTTTAAATCGCAAAATCATGGTATATCTTGGCAGCTGACATTTCGGACGTCATTTTCTACATTCGAGTGATGCCAATTTTGACGCACTTTCTTTACCACTGGTTTTGCAGAGTCTACGTATACGCAAATCAATTTTATAACGGGTGTCAAGTTCCATTTCAATTAAATATTATTGTTATCTTCGTGCGAAGTCACATCGCGTGGACATTTTTCAGGAAGTAATACAATTGCGATTAGCTTCAGATCGTATGCATTGTCAATGCATCAAGATGTACAGCCCGGTCGTGAATCTGAAATGATTTAAGGGGGTTGGGCATACTGCTACTCATACTGCGATCGTTAGTGGTAACATATGCGCCATGACTATGTTTTTATAATGTCCATTAAATAGTCGAACAAAATTTTACCACCTCGGTGCTTAAACAGATTAATTAGACAAAAGTTTTCACCCCTCGCGCGCGACTGTTATTACCTGCAATTAAGAAGTCGAATGGGCTGTGCCAAATGTTTGAAATCCACTCTATGACAAAGTCTTCTAAAAACCGTACAAAGTACTTAAGCTCATCTCAAGTATCGAAAGAACAAGCGACAATAAAATGGCTATGCGCCCGTGACTAACGATCAATCAAAAGCTCGAGCACAAAGCGATTAGCCGTTCGATGTTTCTTAGTAGCCGAAACAAGAGGTGGAAATTAAACGACGAACTTTAATCCTCCGCGTGGTTTCTTGAGTTCACGATTCTCTGAATTCATTGAGCATCCTCTTTTCCAACCTTCCTCTCGGCTCGAATCGTTATTTACCTTTCCTCGGACGGTCTCTCGGCGTTTCATTAATCACATTCCGATCAATATTTCATAGTTTCGCATTCCGCGGGATGAATGAGCGTTTAGCCCCGGAGTACTTTTAATTGCTGCGGGTTCACGTCGGGAATTTAATTGACGCCGACACGCAATGAAAGCTCCGGGGCACGTGCTACCAAAGCGTTGTCGTGATGTTTTGACATATTCCGCTTTGAGTTCTGCCGTGGGTCTCCCGAGTCAAGGCAACCTCTATAAATATAGCCGGGTCTGGGTTCCGGCAACAAATGCTCGCCGCGACTTTCATATTCTATGAAGCGTTCCGCGGCCCACGAAACGCTCCCGTGACAGGAGCAATTCTCGCAAAAATGCCGCCATAACCGTTCAAACCGTGTTCTAGATTTCTATATGTATATCGCGCCCTGTCCATCCCCATTATTCGTTCGCATCCTCCCAACGAAACATTTTCGTAAATCGAGCTGCGTAGAAAAAGAGAAAAAGAAAGAAAGAAAGAAAGGAGAACGTATAGGACACACTGTCATCTGCGTCGAAAACTACGGTTTCGAATTCGCCGGTCGAGAGGGGGTCTCGACAGAAAGAACGAGAGAGAAAAGGGAGTTTTTAAAGTACAGTTACTGGCTGCCATCTGATGTCGATCCTGGTTCAACGAGCACGAACAATACAGCGGTAGATTCGATTTTTGAATTTAAAGAGCCCGCTCGGGGATTGGGGTGAACCTGCCCCCATAGTCCACCTACCTCTCCCACCCCCCACCTCTGTTACCCCCGTGTCTGACCCCTTTTTATCGCCGGCCACATTGTCATATTCCAACGGCGAGAACGTCCAGGCTGCTCTTTCATACTCTGTCGAAGATTAATAGTTTATTTTTAAATTTCTTTATTGCTCTTGCTGGCCTTCCTCTGTTCTCCTATTCTACGCACGCTGTGTACGTATGGTCTCCAGAAATTAGACACGGTCAAGGATGGGACTAATGACGGCAAAAACTTTACCTGCGAACGATCATAAATCGAACATAGACGTTGCTCTTGGGGAAATCCCGCAGTTACGTGGAGATGCGAAGATTTATGGGAGGAGAAGTTAGGATGGACTATGTTTATGGACCTCAGTTTTTTCTCTCGTCACGTTTACGTCTAGAGTCGATGTTTCAGATTTTAGGTAGTTGTTCGATCTTTTTACTCGAAACGTGATTCTAGCTTTTAATTTAGGTGTCCAGAGTCGATTTCCCAGATTATTTGATTTTCAATAGGACACGGACTGTGCGTGTGTGTGTGTGTATTCGTTGGAAAATTCGACGAGGCAAATTTATATTTGTTACGTGATTTTTATGGTGCAGTTTGATCGTCCAAAATCGATTCGTTAGCCCGTTGTTTGACTCCGCCGCGGTCCAGGAATTTCCGGCAACAATGGTGGCGGGGTTTGCTGGTCTGCTCGCGGAATTGCGGCTCACGGGTACATAAAGGTGGGGGGGGGGGACAGCTTTAATTTCGCACCCACTCGTCGGCGAATCGACACCGGAGCGCGATCGCGGCGGTTTACTCCGATTAACTTCAAAGAAACGGCGCCTGCCTCAAACGAAATTCATGCGGCCCGACGCCCTTGATGAATTGAAAGCACAGCCTTTGAGATTCTTAACTCAGTGCTTACCTGTGCAAATTGACGTGGCGGCCTGCTTTGCATCGCAGAGAGGAGAACAGAGCGGGAGAGCGAGAGAAGGGAAGGGGAGGAAGAGAGCGCGACCGCGCTCCAATGAGAGTCACTGCCCTCTCCTCCGCCCCCTCCTTCTTACAATTAGCGTCTTCTCACTTTTGTAAATATTATTACGTTCACCGGAATGACCCCCTCCCGGTTCTCGAGACTCGTTAAGCCTTAATTGTCTCTCGTTCGAAAAGGTTTTGCCGGGATGATAATTTTATTAGACACTCGGCCTCGGGTACCCTTTGTTCCAGTATTCACACGTTCGGATCACATTTTGCCCACGATGAAGTTTGTTCTTTTTTGTAACTGAATACTTTGTCAAGTAAATTCGTTTCCGTCCAGCGCACCAGTCCACTACAAAAAATTGTAACAACGAGGAGATTGTCTGTGAACTAAACTGAAGAAAAAAAATTGTCTGAACACCCCTAATCTACACTTCGGTGCAAACTTAGCCGCAAACTCAGGCTCGAACGAGCCCCCGGTAGTTAGCCGGCAAAATCGAGTGGCTTGAAGCGTGGATAAACCGTCGAGAGAGTTTCGATCGCGGCCAGAAAGGAAAGCCACTAAAAAGCCGGATAAAGGACGGTCCATAGGGGTCGCGTACCCCGTGATCGTTTCTGATCCGTGTTGCTCTACCTGGACACACGCAACGGGATGAGACGAGTTTCGAAGCAGATATCAACGCGGTCGCTTACGGAGATCCTCCACTGGTGACGCGTCCGTGTGCACGGCTCGTGCGGACCACGTGGCCAGACAATAGGACGATTCTAATTGGGCTTTTGGACGTGGCCGGTCGATAACAAAAAAAACACGACAAAAAAGGCGACGAAAGGGGCTTATCTGGGGAACAAGCCTGACGCGGAGTCCGGGGGATGAGCACGAGCCGTTTCTCTCTCTCTCTCTCTATCCCTCCTTCTCTCTTTGGCTCTGTCTCTCTTTCTAGCTGGCCCCGGATGGGGTTAACTGTCGACCCAGCCACTGGGAGGGGGGCTGGAACGAGTTTCACGGACCGTGATGAAATTTTAAAGAGACACCGGTGCTCGCTGCATCAACAATCTGTTACGTAATTATGATCGTTTGCATTAATCACCGGCACTGAAGCGGGTGGCCGTGGCTTCGCCGCGACCCGAATTAACCCGCTGCTCCGATAATTCTATCGGGAGCTTCCATCTTCTTGCGAGGCTTCGCCTTTGCTGCCCAAAAATGTTGCGTGCCGTTGGTGACCACTTTTCTAGTAGTATCAATTCCTTGCTCGTGTGTGTTCACCTTGTCGCTATGAAACGTCTGCTGGTACATAATTATTCGAAGGGTTAGATGGATTTCAAGCTACATTAATCGAGTCGTCGCAATTTCTCAAGTCCATGCACTGTCTGCAGAAAAGCTGTCCAGATTGATACGTCAATCGTGACTACCAAAACTCATGAAACATTCGCAGACCACGACTTACAACCACGGTCCAACCAAAGCGGCAGTAAAACGCGTCGAGTCGGAGCAGTTCGCGCGCCCGCAGTTGTAAAAATTCTTCCATCGACGGGACTAAAGAAAGGTAATTCTCGGAGAGTCGGCGAAATAAAATTCATCCCCCTGGGGGCTAACGGGGTCGAGAGGAAAGAAGAGAGGAGAGATATCATTTCCGAGAGCACGCGCGGGGCTGTCCCGCGAGCAGCTGCGTTAAGACAAAAAAAAATATATAGAACGGAGAGTGACGTTATGGGAGATCGCGTCAAGCGGGCGAAGAAAACGGGGGCGAGAAAAAGAAAGCGAGACGCGAAGCGATAATCCGTCGAAATTGACACCGGCGCGCTCCCGGTGAGATGCAGATTTGATCTATCTGTCAGGTTTGTCTGGAATATTAATTCTCGTTCGCGGCCGATCCTCTTTCCCTGGACGATCTTCTATGCCCCCTTTCACCCCCTCCCTCGTAAACTACTCCTCTCTCGTCTCCTACACTTTCTTCTTTCTTTCATCCCCCGTCCGGTCTCGTCTTCGTGGACCGCCCGAGGCGCGTCGAGAATTGCTTGCGAATTGGTTGTATCTCAGGGTTTCGAGGTCCTGCAGCCCTTCCGTCCTTTTTCCTTTTCTCCCTTCACCACCCGCCACGTCCTCTTTCCACAACCCTTCTCACCCCCGCGGAAGGAAGTCAACGAGGATGACATAAAAGTGATACACAGAGCGACCGGGAAAGCCAATACACGTTACTTGCACACACGCGTTTCTTGCCGCTTTTCCTCGGGATTTCCGACGTTTCCTTCTTCAGCCTCGTTTATCTCTGCTCGATGAGACCTGCGAGCCTCTCGGACCTCGTCCGTCGCGGCTTTCGAGGAACGCGCAATAAAGCCTCCGTTAACTTCAAAATCTAATGGTGCAAATATTTTCTTTCTACTCCTTCTCTCTCTCTCTCTGTCTTCAACCCTCCAGTCCTGCAAAGTCGAAGATACAATTGAACAATTCTTTTTACGATTCAGTGTAGAAATGAGCGCATTCGTTATCTACGTGTTTGTTTCTGTGAACTTCGATTTTAACAGTCTTCTCAATTCTTTGGTTCAGTCTCAAGAATAATTTAACCCTTCACTGCATGATTTTTTTAATTGGGATGAAACAATTGAAAGGAGGCCAGTTTTTGTGTTTTATTTAAGGGAAAAATATTTTTAAAAATTAAAACAACATTTTATCAAATGAGATAAAATGTATGTAGAATAGTGAGAAAACACATTCTTACTTTACTATATACCAGATTTGTTAACTATAACAGATATGATACACTATGCAGCGAAGGGTTAATTATGTTCCGTTTCGGTGGTGCTCTTGTATGACTTGCATAAAACTAACTTCTAGCTCCATAAATGTTTTAAAGACATTTTAAATACATTTCGCAGCACGTTGCTTTCGTACTTCATTTTTCGCAGCTGCTCAAAGCGAAGAATGTCTTAATTTGCTAGACAGAAGTTCGACAAGTTCGTTTTTGGCATTTTAACCCAGCACGCTTCTTCTTCCTGCACGAAGACCAAGACTTTTTCGAAAACTAGCTTCGGAGACTCCCATTTGTCTTCTTCTTACTCTTCGCGAAAGGAGATTCGACGAGGACAATGAAAACGTCGCTCTAAGAGACAAGAAAAAGCCGAAGTTTTAATATACGGTGCTCCCGGAACGTTCCAACGCTTCTAAAATGCCAAGACAAATGTATTTTTCCTTTGTTTCTTCCTTCCACTCGCGACGCGATGGATTTCCGAACGAGGATGAGGTCGAGGAGTTTGTAAGATGAAAAACGTGTTCGAGTATTAGGAGGAAAAATAATAAAAGAATTAATAAGAAAGTGGATATTTGTGTGAATATAATTCTTAATTTTATTAGCTTCAATGCTATTATGTTTTTGACTTGCTTTTGTCGTTTATGTTTGAGTCGAAGAACACAGAGGCAGATTTAATGGGAAACGTCCAGTCTTGATACTTGCGGTTGAACTGGGCAAGGACATAAAGGATCCTCGGGATCCTCCTGACCAATGCGGTACGATTACCAATGCGAACTAGTGACCACAAGCATTTTGGTCGTTTCAGATCCTCGCAGATCTTGAATAATATTCCTATCTCTCTCTACCCCCTCGATAATAATTGATACGCAGAGTCCAGTCGATCGCGTATAAAATTTTAACGACAAAATGGTAGTTTGGCTTCCCGATCTGGTCATTCCAAAACATAAATTCTGCCCAATAAAACACGTGTCCGTAATTTTAAGAATTGCCGCTCAAAGAGGTCTCTACAAAACCCCCCGGTACTCGAGGGATAATTTTACTACCGGTAACACCATAAAATTTGGATTCTCGGGAAACGTTCAACCCATAAGCCTAGGTTTGACCATGGACCATTCTAACAATTAGCTACCTTTTCCTGAGTTCCAGCAAACCCAGGTCAAAACATATGTGCAGGAAAAAATGTTTTCTCCTTGTTGAGGATCTCACTTTTATTCCAGTCTACAATAACATATTATTTCCTTCATTTTTTTTTTTTTTTTGAGCCTATGTAAAGCAAAAATTGTACGTTTATTTTAAAAGAGAAGATATCTATGCGTCCAGAAAATAAATACGATTGCTTTTTAAATGCAGAAAAGAAGAGAATTTTAAAGAAGTCTCATCCGCGTTTCACTTTTTTCGAATAAAGATGGCGGACCAGCGGGGAAAAAGTTTATCCACGCGAATTTCGCAGCAGCCTGGAATTCCGGCTGGAGTTTCAATCGGTCATTCTCTCGGATAATCTGGCTGACGGGGCTGATTAAAATCGCCCACAATCTAGCTACCTGGATGCGATATCCCGTGCACGTTGTCCCTTTTAAGTGCAACCCTTGTACGTAGGACAAAGTGCATACGCCGCATACGTTGGCTAATCGATATTTTAATATTGTCACACGCCATTCTGGATTAAAGGCCTTTGTGTGTCTCGTGACGTCATAGACGGGGCAGATGTGCCCCGTTGAAAAGCGAAAAGATTTCCTCGGCCCAACCATCATTTTAACAAACCGTCGGCCAGTACGATGGACGCGACCATTCGGCGAACAATTATCCTGATTGCTAATAAATCCTTCGTTCCGTTGTTGTCGTGAAAAAATTATCAAATAGATACTTCTCTGTTAAACAATTCTTTTTTTGGACTTTGTCTAAATACGTCACCGGAAGTCGCACAGCTCAAATATTCGACTCAATCGGTAATCCGAATTTGCAACAGTAAAAATAAATTGATGGTTACTACTTTTAGCTACCTTTAGCTGGATTGTAACCAAATTTCGTAAATCGACTTTGCAATTTATTTTCAAAATATCATCCGAAGCTTTTTCACTATTTCTGGGCAGTCCTTCTAGCGGAAACGACATCCATGCTAAATTCACGTCGGTCGGAAACTCATTGATAAAATGTTCTACTTTTCTAAATAGGATTTCCATTATGTAATAACGCAAGGACAGGAAAGATAAGATACTGACACGTCATAAATTTGATGAACTTACAAGATTGTACTGTAAAAATTGATGTTCACGTTGAATAAAACAACGATGCCAATTTATTTATGATTAATGTAGCCGTGGAAGTGTTAAAGACGCAGTAAACGGATTTGAAAGTTGTTAATACCAGGCGAAAAACAGCGTCTCGGAAAATTCTTTTGCGGAAAGTGTCCCCTCGTTGAGGGTAGCTGGGTCTCGTGTGAAATCTCCCGTGAACGGGTTGGAAGGAAGTATCCGTAGGATGACCAAGGCTTGGCTCGTCGTTAAACAATGCCATTCCGAGCGATTTGCCCGTAAACGTCGCGTGGGCCAATTTGACGGGCAATTTCTGAGGAAAATCGTTCGGTCACTATCGCGAGCACCGGAGGACCACGATCCGTGTGTGGCCATATTGTGCATTCGATCCCTCGATATCCCCGCAGGAATTCAACTTTTGGTCCGTCGAGCACGTCGAAAAATTACGGAGCAATGCATCTCTAAAACACGGATCTTTTTCTTTCGATTTTTCAAACGTGAAACGCGCATCTTCCGTCTTTGTCTGTCTACTACTTTCCTTCGTAGCGGCGGAACTTTTCTTTATTTCCATTGGTTTCAGTCTTCTCTCGCAGTGGCCACGTATTTTACCATTTCAATATCTTGTTTATGATATACAGCTATGATTTCATATTTTTCCCAAGAAACTTCAAAGCAGACTAAAAATTTCAGAGCACCCAAAATTCATTACGTGGAATTATATTAGCAACTTTCCCAGAGTTAACTTTAATAGAGTGAACTTAGTTACAACGTATGACGATATGAATTAAAATTGCTAATACAACAGATTGAGGAAAGTTAGCTGTTGTTTTAATTTTATTGCGAAGCTAAAACAGGGATAAAACTCTATCTAAAAGCACGAGCTCACTTAATCATTGTTTCCCTAAACTAACAGGGTGCTACGGTTTCCCATAGAGGTGCCAGTGTACCGCAAACGTTCATTAATCAGACCGGTTCGCGAAGCAGATTCACTCAATCGCATTTATCACCGTTCATTAATTTTCGATTCACGGGTTATTCAGTATACGTGTTCCACTTTTTACCGGAGGAATTTCGTTCCATAAATCATGATCGATGCGTCCACACTATCGAGGGGGTGTTTCCCCATGGAAGATCGCGGGAAATCTAAAGAAATAATCCTAACGGATGGCCGCCCGCGACGCGTTTGCATATGAAAAGCGCGTGCGGTCGTGAATCGATACACCTTTATTATGCTCGAAGCACTTGCTTATCTCGCCGCGGCCTACGGGGTCCCCTCCTTTTTTTTCCATGGCGGAGGGAACTCGACAATATTTTCGACTTCCGGACCGGAGGTCGAAGGACGAAGGGCGCCGCAGGGCCCAGGGCGCGTGAAACAATATGCCAAATTTCCACGGTTTGCCACTCGATGACCCCTCATTTGTTGCGTGGCTCGTCCCTGGAGGCCCGGGCTTTCTAATTTTCTTCGTCGGTCAGCCCGAGGAAAGACCGACTTAAATTTACCGCTCGGAAAGGACGAGAATCGATCGCCCGCTGCGAATTACGTGTTTTTTCTCGTCGGAGTTCCCCGCTCGAACGTCTTTCACTGCCCGGGCCTTTTGTCTCGGCCGTCTATTGTCTTCTTAATTCTTACGGGGCCCGGTGGTCTTGCGGTGACTCGTGAGATCGGTCTGCTGGACAAGCGCACCGGAGTTTTTCACCAATTCCGAAAATTAGGAATAGGAAACTAGAGCTACGAAAAATGAGAACTTCTTCAAATCATTACGGGACTTTACTCTCTTTTAATTTTACGTATAGAATTTATGAAGACTTAACACAATGAACTGACTCTATCCTAATCTTGTTCAAATTAATCAAAAAGAAATTAACATTTGCGCCTCTAGTTATGAAAGTGATCTAAGTCATGTATTTCTTTTTCGAGATATTTAAGGGAATAGAGGATATTGACACTAAATGAATTCATTTTTCACAAATAATGTGATGCGAAATAACTGATAAACTCAGTTTTTATACTCTGGCTTAGGCGACTTTCATAATTATGGGTACATTTGTGTGGACACGACCGTACCATCCACGACCTAGCGAACCATTGTGTCTATGCATTCGAATGAGGAAATGTTTTCCTTTTGACGGCCCAGACAGTCATTTTCGGGTCCATTTTCAGGACGAACATATGGATTCATCTCGATGGGATTACGGCATTTTCCCGTCTAATTCCGCGCGCGTTTCTCGCCTTGACGCGTAAACGCAAGCGTAATCGTGGTGAAAGGTCAGCGAGGCGGGGAAGAAAAATCCGTCGCCCACCGTCAGCCTCGTTATTCTACTTAGCACCTTGTTACAACCGGCGATATGTGTTCCATTGTGTATTGTCGCGTGGTGTCCTATCACTTATAAGCCTGACGTCTCCGACTTGATTCTAATTTAATTTAGGATTCATTGTTTACGTGTCCCATTGTCGCTGGCATCCGAGGAAACGTGATTCATGTATCGGGCATCGGTTTGCGTTCTCCAGGTGTCCACTGGAAAAATCCTTCCCCGAGAATGTCATAATTAAAATCGCATTCTAGAAAAATTCTACGATCGACTCTACCGACGATCGTCGACTCATTGTTCTCTCGGAGAGCGAAAACCGTTCCGGCCGAAGTCGAAGAAACTCGCGTAAACTCCGATTTAGCGGAAGCTCGGCTTTAAGACGTTTCGCCGGTACTTTCAGGCGCAACAAAGATCTCCCCCAATCTCGAACGGCCATTTAATTAGGAGTGCTTTATTTTTCCGACGCCCTTTGTTTCCGGTCAATCTTTCTTTTCCGTTTGTTAAGTCACTCCCGGGACGGCATAATGTGGAGAAACGGCCCCGAACTTTTTAATCTTCGTCCAGACTGCTCTGTTCGCGTCGCTGTGCGTCCGACTCGACCGGAAACTTTTAAACAACGTCTAGACTGCGATGCTGTAATCGCCGAAGGAGAAACTCGTCGATTCCGCGATACCTTCTTTTGTGATTTTTAATACCGCTTTAACGGAATACAACTTCCGGCCGGGAAACTTCGAAAAAGCAAGCACGTAAATTCTCTGCATCATTCGTTCAAAGCTGTACGGGCCGATCCTTTTTCCTGTCAAAATATTTAAATTCGTAAACATTGTCGTTCCACGAAGACTCGAATATATTCAGTGTAACAACAAGCACAACAATTCGAAATTATGAATGAATCGCGAGGAAGGAAGTTTCCAGACGAAACATGAAATAATCCGTAGCAGTCGAAGAAATCATACCGGCGCTGGAGGTCATAAATTATGTAGTCGGCCGTTTCCTTGCGTAAAGTGCGAATGGCGCAGTTACTTGTCCGTGACCGCGAGCCCGGGTGACGTCCGAGAAAAGCAAAAGGAAAAGAGGGGGAGCTCTTGAAAATGTGCATCGACCCCGGAACACGTCTCGGGAGCGGTGTTCCTCTCGAAGACGTAAATTTAAGTCACGATCGCCCCCAACGTGTCCGGAAGCGTGGCGGGGTCGGCGAATATGTTCCCGAGGTTAGGTTCGACGTCGTTTCCAAGCCGCGAAATAAGGGTCGTTCCTCGAACACATGGCGGTGCCATCTCGTCGAGTCTCCGTCGTATTCTTTCGGCCCTCTTTTCCCGGTGGCTCGCGGAGGGTGGCCTCGAATTAATAAAATCCCACGGACACCCCGGGCGGCGCGGCGAGGCGTTCGTATAACGGGGCACCGTGAAAAATGGCCGAAAATCTGATATTCCGGATTAAAAACATTGAAATTCAAAACCCGTCCCTCTCCGCGCCCCTCGTGGCGCTATGAGGGAGGCTCGAGAAGTCGTTAAGGGTCAGTTTCAGCGGCGGTTTGCGGCAACCGATCCCCATCGACAGGCTGTTCCGCCCGGCTCCTCGCGCCCCTCGGGCGATCGGGAGGAAAGATCTTCCTCGGGGATATTATTTTTAAGCCCCCACCGCGACGGAGCCGCAATTTGACACAGGCGCGCCGTTTGAATTCCGAATTCAATCTGCCGCTGCGGGCCCGGCCGATTTTCAATCCCGATTCCGCGAAATTAAGGGTGCCACGGAAATTGATAGTGGGGCGGGCGACTACGTGTCCGTGTCTACGTGTTCAAACGTTGCGTCGACGCGTCGCCGCACGATGTCCCTCGTATTTTCGATGCACCGTGGCTATTCAGGGGCCCCGAACCATAATATATCATCTATCCGAGCGATAATCCGACTGGCTCTCGCGTTATCGCGGCTTTTCGTCGAACCGCGACCAATCGAGATGGACGTGTAAATAACCTCTCGTGGGTTTCCGTTTGTTCCAGAACCGAGATGGCTACAGTGCTCCCAGTGTTCCAGAAGACTGTCCTCGGCGTGGGAGCTGCTGCAACACGTGCAGAGCGTCCACGGCGCCAGACTGTACACCTCCCCGTCCTCGTCCACGAACTCCTCGTCGAACACGCCGGCACCGAGCCCGCCGACGCCCACCCCGACCCACACCCATCATCTAACCCCGCCGAATCACCTGAACCTCAGCGGAAAGTCGACGGGAAGCTCGTCCACGAACTCTTCCGGCGGCACGAACTCCAGCGGCAGCAGCGGAAGTCGACAACAACTACAATCGTCCGCGTCGCTGGTCGGCGATCCACTCCACAGCTTTCTGAGGCTACCGCAGCACCTGGAGCGAAGCTTTCCGCCGATGTTCAGGCCAGACTTCTTGGCTCTGAATCCGTTGGCCGGCTACAGGGGCTTGCAGGAGCTCCAGACGGCCACCAGG
The DNA here is from genome assembly GCA_028455605.1 of Lasioglossum malachurum. Taxonomy (NCBI): domain Eukaryota; kingdom Metazoa; phylum Arthropoda; class Insecta; order Hymenoptera; family Halictidae; genus Lasioglossum; species Lasioglossum malachurum. The sequence goes on from CM052315.1 coordinate 26,805,294, forward strand.
AACCTACAGAACCTGGGCGACCCGCTACGAGGCATGGACGGCTTGAATCTCGGGGACCCTCTAGTCCGCAGCTCCCTGGACTCGCTGAACAATGCCCGCAACCTGGCGAACCTCGCCGAAATGTCCCACGGTCGTGGTCTTGCCGGCCAGGCGCATCCACCACCGCTTGAGGCCAACCTGGATTTTTACTCGGCGCGCCTAAGGAGCCTCGCTAACCCGTCCTTAGGCGCGGCTCCACCAAGTAGCGGGAACTCGACAACGAACTCTAATCCCCCTGCCCCGGTACCAGCTGTACCGGTGCCGAGCACCGTCCAACAGCAACAACAACAACAACAACAGCAGCAGCAGCAGCAGCAGCAACAACAACAACCGCAACCGGCGCAGAATCACACGCAGTCGGTCGAGTCGCCGAGTCCGGCGGCCAACAACACCACTATCATCGCGCATATAAATCATCAGAAGGAGAACTCGCCGCCCTGCTACAACCAGAGCCCGATAGGTCACCACAACAACAACAATTCGACCGACAGCGAGAAAACTAGTCCGCCGGTTGCTTCGACTCCCATCATCGCAGACTCAGCGTCCGAGACGCTATACACGTGCGAGATGTGCGACAAGACGTTCCGGTTCCAGTCGAACCTGAACGTGCACCGGCGAAGCCACCGGGACAAGGAGAGGCAGTACCATCAGGACAGCGGGAAAGACAGTCAGACGACACCAGCCAGGTGCGAGGTGTGCGAGATCGAGGTGGCCAGCTTCGGGGAGCTGAGGAAACACATGAGGATGGAGCACCAGGAGAACCTGAGCGCAGCGAGTCCGCAAGGCAGCGTGGAGACTGTTCCCGACGACGGGTCCAGCTGCGACGAGAACATGGACCTCGACGAGGCGGAGGAGAACGAGCAGAAAGTGAAGCGGGAGGACATCGAGGAGAACACGCCCGAGGATCTGAGCACCACTCAGGGTCAGAGCGGAGAGGAGAGCGGCGGCCGGGTCGACCAGAAGCCTGTCAGCTTGGTGGGTGACCTAATGGAGAAGTTCGGGTTGAGCAACATCGCGCAGTACTCGGAAGCGTACCGGCAGGCGTTGCAGGAGAACCATCGGGGCGGGTTCATCAAGACGGAGTCGCCGTCGAACCTGACCAACTCCCTGAACAATAACAAGGAGAAAGACAGCGCGCTGTCGCCCACGAACTTCAATTCCTCGACCACACCTAACATATTCTCCGGTCAGGGTTTTCCCAGGTCCTCGGGACCCGACTTCGGCGGCCTTTGGCTGCCGAGTCCCCATTACCTGGAGAACAACGAGTTCCGCAAGGTGACCAAGGCCACCACGTCCAGCCTGGCGCTCCAGGGTCTGCCGAGCCCGTTGCTGAAGAAGGAGCGCAGCGGGAGGAACGACACGTGCGAGTACTGCGGCAAAGTGTTCAAGAACTGTTCGAATTTGACGGTCCACAGGCGGTCGCACACTGGCGAGAAGCCGTATAAGTGTGAGCTGTGCTCGTACGCGTGTGCTCAGAGCTCGAAGCTAACCAGGCACATGAAAACTCACGGTCGCCACGGCAAGGACACGTACAAGTGCCGGTTCTGCGAGATGCCGTTCTCGGTGCCGAGCACGCTCGAGAAGCACATGAGGAAGTGCGTGGTGGTAGTCCAGCAGGGTCCGAAACTCGGCATGCCGTATCCGGGCAGCCAGGACGAGGACTCCGCGCTGAGCACGAAGGACACTTGATCTTGGAACGGAAGCCTACCGCCGATCCCGCCACTGTGGCCGCACAGACCGCCCTACCCGGTGTACTGAACAGGGAGAAAACAGACACAGCAGTCGGAGAGAGAAGCAGCGAGGCTGGAGAACACGTGGGTGTGTCCGATAGAGAGACTGGGTCCTAACTGCGGGCCGAAGAACGTATCGATAAGGAGACGACGCCCGCTTCTTGCGCGCGAAGATCTTCTTGGCCTGTCCAAGGTCGCCTCTCAGGATCAGGAGAGGTGGTAGGTCGGTCAGGAAAACAGCCGATCGAAGACGGACCTGGAAACGGTCCCAAAAGAGGGGTACGCGAACAACAAAGCCCTCGAGGCCCTCGAAGCCGACAGGGCCCTGATAACGAGGATCGTACCATAAGGCACTGCATCAGTGGAGGAACGAGAAGGTACTCGATAAAAGACCTACTCCGCGTTCTTGATTCAACTAGAAAACGGAAAACGAATGGTTACCACTTTGCGAGTCTCAGCACAGTTATTTAAAGTATATCCTTATACATAGTTATAAATAAAGACACTATAAATATGAATATATATATATAAGAAATATAAATATATATATAAATATATATATAAATATATATATATATAAAATATAAATATGAGATCTAAAAATGCAAATTATACAGAATATAAATATTATACATAGGTATAATGAACATAGTGACTTTATTATCGCATTTGAAGATTATTTATTTAAATGATAAAATCTATTACCGCATACTGCGTAACGTAATGCACGTGAACACGCCCCGGCGTATGCTCGCGTGTGTACACGCATGCGGGAAGCATGGGCGGCGTGTGTACGCGGATTATGTTATGTACTATGGAGACCTGCAACCACTCTGTATGTATTAGAGACAAATGGGAAAAGACACGAGAGGAAGCGCGACGGGGGAGAACGGGAGAAAACTTTTTGTACATTATACCGGCGTCGTCGCTGCGCGTCGATCGACATCGACGCGGGCTTTGTATTCCTTCTTTTTACCTTCTTCACTCTCTTTTTCTGTTCATTTTCTTTTTCCGTTACTCTTATACTTTCTCTTTTCTACGTCCACGAAACGGAACGTTTCTATCCGCGATGGGAAAGAATAATCGGCGACTCCGACGATCCTGCGTGTACATACTCGACACATCGATATCCCGAGGACTCTGTTATCGATGATTTAGGATACCGTGAGTACTCGACGTACGTTAAAACCATGTGTAAAGCAAAGCTGCGTTTTAGACTTTAAGCTCTAGCTCGATCCTATGTAAAATGTATTATATAGTACTTTTATTGACTTTATATTGTCCACTATTAATTATTACCATTTCTATTATCGCCTATTAATATTATTCATTATTATTGTCATTATTACTATTATTATTGATACTATTATTATTATTACCATTATTATTATTATTATTGCTATTATCCATTGCCACTATTATTAACGCGGTTCGCAGCGACTGCGAGTACCGTCTTCATTATTTTATCCCGATATTAAATTATTATCGAAAGCTGTTTTAAATGGTTAAGAAGATGCCAAAGTTGTTTAGGTTTAACGGCGCAAAGCGGCGTCGCGCGACGTTTCCGTCGATCGTCAGTGATTTTCGAGATCCCGTTGCTTGCGTGTAACGCTGAAAAAAGAATTGAAATATCAATTATTTGGGTTGGCAAGAAAGTAATTCCGGTGTTTTAAGGTAAAATGAAAAACGAAATTTCGTTAATCGAACGATGAACTTCGATCAATAAAATATTTTCGTATTTATTCCTTTTGACAAAAGATCATCGAACAAAAGGGAGAATATCTTATTCATTAAAATTCATTGCTTGGATAGAAAATTACTTTCTTGCCAACCCATACGATACAAAGAACAGGCTTCTCGAGAGCAGCGATCGCAAACGACAGTGACGTGAGAAACGTACGCAAAAGTTCCCGATTCCGACGGTCTCGAAAATCATCGACGACGGCCAGCGTCGCGATCGAGCCGACCACGCTATCGTTACAATTGCGCGTTTGTTCGTTGGTTATATTTATTGTCGCGACGCGAGCGCCCGCGCGCGGCTTTCGCAGGATCGAGATCTTTTCGTTGTTCCTGCGAAAATCGCCTCGCGAGACGCACCCGCCTGCCGGTTGGTTGACGATTTATTATTTTTTTTTTTTCTGTTCTTTCCTTTCGCCCAAGACTGAGGTAAACGAAAACGAAAAACGGGCGGGCGCGAACCGTGGTCGCCGCGCCTCGGATCGATCGTGTATTTTATTTTTCCCTTTTTCGGTTCCATTTTGACTGTACAGTTTCTGTTCCACGAGATAGTCTTTTTGTTTTTCTTCCTTCGACTTTCCTTCGTTCATCCTAAAACGCCTCGTTGTAAACGTTTTCGAAGGGGACTGTTCCTAAAAAAAAAATGATCTAGGCAATAAGATAAATTAACTTCGGAGACAGAAGACCGATGGAGTAGAAGATGCGCGCCCGACAGCGCATTTTTCGATTTCCGTGCGAGTGTGCGTCCGTATGTGTGCGTGGATGCTCGTTAAAAGAGAAACTGCGAAGAAAATGCGTGAAGAGCTCGAGCAAATGCGAAAACGAAATGTGTGAATGCGTTCGAGGATGGTTTTTTTTCCCGGTGCGAGAAATAGAGAGAGAGAAAGAGAGTAAGAGCGAAGTACTTAAATAAGAAAAAAAAGGAAACTCATATCAACATAGTTGTCTCGGTGTTAGACGTGTACGGCCCTAGATAAAAAATCTCGTTATCTAGTTTAATGAAGCGGCGAGGGAGTGCGCAAGTTTGTTAGATCGATTCCGAAAATACGTACATGCAAGGCTCCGTTTATACGATATTGTAAATAATGGCACTGCCCGTAGCGAATGAAAGGGAGCGAGAGAGAACGAGCGAAAGAACGATCGAGAGAACGAGAGTGCAAGAGGGAAAGAAAGAGAGAGCGAGCGAGCGAAAGAAAGAGAGAATAGAAAGGAGAGACACGGTGATGAGGAGGTGGAGAACCGAACGGAGAATAAGGCAGACGAATGTCGTCACTATTCGAGAACACGAGAAATAAATAAAATCATCACTACTATCAGTCGCATCAATTTTTTCATCGTAATCGAACGGCTCGAATCCGCGTTCTATCGTCTCCGAATGGGAATCGAGACGCGCGTCTCTCGTCCGACGAGGAAACCACAAAAAAACATATTGACCGTTCCATCATGGCCGTCTTTAGTCGCGGGAAACACGTTGTTACATGATGAAACCTCGATGGTTGCGTCTGGCACAATTATATCTTGTTTATTGATAAAAGATACCATTAAGATTCATTGACGATCATAATAGCTAACCGTCCTGCTACAGTTTCGTAACACGGTGACTGGAGTGGGGTGAACAGCTATTGTGACGGACAATCCTCTTGGCCATAAATAAATGAAATGAAACGTCGATAATGGGAAAACGTATTTTCTAATTTTAGTAAAAGCTTAATCGAAATCGGGAACTCTATTGTGTGCAGCTGTCGAGGTTCTATTATACGTATTACATAAAAGAAGTCGCTGTTGGAATGTTAAATTTCACCCGTGCGACAAATTATTTGGTCTCCGCGATCAAAAAGAAATAGAGTAAAACGAGGAGTTTTGAATATTTATAAAAATCTAAGTGTAGCTGTAGTTTTGGTGGACCTTGGCGACCATGGTTGACCATAGAATGCTCAGCTCGCATCTCGAAGGGGGGATTACGGCGAGTGTAGCATCGGGAAGGTTAATTACAGGGAGAAATGGTTTCCCGTTTGCGACGAGAGGTTGAAACGCGGGGAAAGGGCCGAAGAACACCCGCGGAACGCGCCATCGTTACAATAGTTTTTCCCCTCGTCTTTCTTATTCGAATTCATCCTACACAGGACCAAGTTCCCTGCCTCACGAACAGCGAACAAAGAGAAGAACTCAATCACACACGCAAATCTCGCGACGGGCGATCCGGCCGACTGGACACGGTGTAGAACGGACCTCGGGAAACGAGGATAACCGTAGAAGAAACAGATCGTCGTTCGAGTTTTCATCGATAGATCGAAACGTTCCGCGAGGCTCGGATCCGTGTCCGGTCGGTCGACATCCAACGTTACTACACAGGGTAAAAATCGAGTTAAAAAGAAAACTAAAGATGGTAAAAGATAATCCCAGAAAAGAATGTCAGAAGTATAGCGAATTGAAGTATCTAGACAGTTAAATAAATAAATCTTAAAATAAAGAAGAAGTATTTCCTATAATATAGTAAGCGACGGGGGTGTGTGGGGCGGGCCGCGCAACGATGATCGCGGTGGGAGTATGGTCGGGGGAGTTGGAAGGCCAACAAAAGGTACATCGGTAGCAGGGAAATTGGATTTTTAGCGAGAAATCTTCTGATCCAGGGTAAAAAGACTAATCCGAAGCTCGGTTTCTAGAGACGGCATCACTGGGTTTTTATTTCGAGTAAAAGATCAGAAAGAGGAGGAGAGAGCGGGAGAGGGGGAGAGAAAGAAGAAGAGAAAGAAAAAAGAAAACCTGGCGTTCGGAGCACTTTTAAAACCGAGGATCGACATTAAGGCAATACGAAAACGCTGGCGTCTTCGGGCAAAGCCTGGCCAATCGCGTTTGGCCGGCTTTTCCGCGGGGAAGTCCCTAATTGTAAACATAGCAGATACGGTGTATGTCTTGTGCGATTCAAATAAACCACATTGTTTTTAAATAATCGAAACCAGATCGACTCATTTCCCTCTTCGCCATCCCATTTTTTTCCACGTCGAATAGGAATCTCCTCCCGCATGTTTTATTTGTTCGCGCGGCTCGAGTGGGCGTTGCTCCACGTTCTTTCCTCTTTTTCGTTTCTGGTTATAATGAACGAAAGGATAATTGATCCTCCGCGGTAATTGATTGATTACTCGGAAAGCGAAAGGAACGATCGATCTTCCGACGATCTTCGATACGCCTCCGCCGGCTATAGAAAGCTCGTTACATAAATTGTTTAAATCGTTCCGAGGCATTACTATTGGACGCTTATTACGGTCATTGCATAATGCGTTTCGCAATAGAAATCGCGTGCACGGAGCGCGTCTCGTTCTCTGATAACGATATTATCTACTGAAATTTACCGATTCCCATTGTCTGTTGATTTTTTGAATTACTCCACGGCAACGTCATCGGGCCTGGTGGCATCCGCGTTTTCGATGGTACACCACGCCATCTTAAGTATAGTGAACGCGATGCTTAGGTGCACAGAGTGTTGCGCACATCAGGGGAGCGTCCACTACGATGGCGGTCGCATTAGGATGCATTTATTTGATGGCGCCATTAAACAATATTTTTCAAATAATACAATATATAGGTGAACGTTATGTTCTTTATCAGAGAAAAGCAAAGTTTATGAAACAACTGATTTAATATTTCACACGGTATCGTACGTATTGGCCCAAACAACACTTTGATTCTTATTTTATACCATTCACATCACACGTTTAAAAATCTAGATATCAATATATTCTTTCTCAAGATTAAGAGATAAGAGGTGAACAAGTCTCCCTCAAGAAATACGTAGACAATGTACATAATCTGGAGTATAGAGTCACGCATTACTTTATCTTCTATACGTTTATACGGCGTAAGGTAGGATCCTCGAAGATTTTTCCGCGGCGGAACAACGGCCGTCATAAACGGGTTCACGTGTCTCGGCAGACTCGTACATCTCCCGAACCCGTCAAACCCAAAATTACACGTCATAAAGTTCGAAATCCGGCAGTAACGGCCGGGACAATCCGTCGTCGGGCTTGTAATCGAAAGCCGGGAAAGCTCTCTCTTCTGAATGGTAGCGGGGGTACGCGCCTCCCCCCTGTTTCGTGGTAATCGACTCGTCGTTGGGCCGAGTGCGAGGCGGGTTGCAGCCAAACAGAGCCGAAGGGGAGGCGCGGATGGCTCAAAGTTAAGACAATGCCGTTAATTTTTGGTCGGCTCCATTGTTCCCGGGGGCACATTCATCTGTCAACCGGCACCGACTTCTGCCACGTTCCGTAGTCGACCGGAACGAGCGCGATTCGGCCGCGACGATAGATCATCCGCCATGGCTCCCAGTCGTCCGTCGACGGTTTCTGATACCGATCCACCTGGCGAGTGCTCCTCGATCACCGACGACGAGAGAGAAAAAGAGATCGCGCGGCGGAGGGTATGGAAGATGGAAAAAATAAGAGGAAGAGGGATGCTCGCGATCCCTGCAGCCCCGCTGGTCAATAATTTCGCCAGCAGACTCCCGGACGTTTGAATGCGTGTTAACTATGGTGACGTCACCACAATGGCGGACACTAATCTCCACGTCAGAAGCAGAGGTGTCCCCGTGCTCGCTCGCTAGATACCCCCTACCCAATCCTTTCCCGTACGCCGCTTTCGTCCCTGATCTGTCGGTTCTACGGACAAAATATGTCAAACGCTCGCCAACCCCCGCACTTCCGTATCCGTTGACGACGACGACGAGGACGTCGTCGTTTCCGTCCTACCCGTTTCCCATCCTCGCGACCATGGAAAACAGCTACCCACCAGCCGGCACGATCGAAAAAAGAACAGGACACACAGCAGAAAGAGTGGAACGCCGCCTACGGTTCCACCCCCTCCCCCACAACACTCCTCAACCCATCGCCATCTTTTTTATTGTGACGTCCCGCTACAACTATTCCGCCAAATTCCTGGCCCTGTCGGTTCCGCGAGTTCCACGGATTTCGCGTGTGCATGTATTTTATAGAGTGCCCCCGGGCCTCTTTGTCCCTACCCCTGTGACCCTCCGAGGGAGGAACGCGCAGCTTTTTCCCCTTTCTTTTTTTTCCTCTCTTTTCCGACGGGACGTTCGAGTTTTTCTGTTTCGCGCAAAGACGCGTCTCGCTTCCCGCCGACTTCTGACACAGTTCCCCCGGTGATTAGTTCCGGTTTTGTTTTATTTTCGACGGTTAAGGCCATTGTCTTCGTGTCTCGCTTTTAGGGAGCCTTTTCGCTTGATCCTTCGCATCAGGATTTTTATTACTGGAGGTAAACGGCCGTTTTAGAATTTTTCGTCATTTGTCCGGTCGTAGTACGTTTAGTGTTAAGGCTTAGCTTTCTACCTCAAAGTTTTATATAATAAATCTATAGACTGTAACAGCGTTTCTTGATCGAAACGTTTTATAAGAGTCGCATTCTATAATCGGACACATTTCATATGCAACAACCTAATAAAAGTAGCAAATATCATAGTAGAATTTTTCACAACAGGCAAGGTATAATTGCTCGTTTCGCTGTTTTTTTTTTTTTGTGCACGGAGTTTTTAATCGCATGTCAGCAAATAATCCGCAGGTAGATTAGGGTGCAACAAATTTTCCCGTCTGAGGGCAAACTTCACGCGATGCAACAATCTGGGGGCCGGTGAAAATAAGTTTCGGAACTGTGGCTCTGATATCGACACGTAGATCTCTACCTTTCGACTTCGTTTCTCGCACCTGGGCTGCCTGAACTGCCTCGGCGCCGATGTAATACATGGTTGCCTACTAATGGGTAGTACACATCCGCACAAAATTTCCTCCCCTGGGATCCGGTTTAAAGGTGGTCTATAGCCCCTGCAGCGAAAGAGATCGCCGTCCCCCGGGAACCCGAACGAGAAAATGATCGTATAGTTCCTCAACTTCGGTAAACGTAATTTTGTGTTTAGAACCGAGACTTGTCGCGAAATTTCGGAAGTTGCTAACTCGGCTACCTGCTCCGTTGTAAACTTGGCGCTTTCGGGAAATTTCAAATTCCAATACCGAAGAAATTAATGAAATAGCCATCCGCGGATGGTCGATGCAAGTTTCGCTATTTATTTAATGTTAGTTTAACCTGCAATTTCACTTATCGTGATTGTCACACCATTATCATTCGAATTAATTTACGTGTATTTATGATGCTTTTAGAGCCAAGTAAAATTTTGTCTGTGATACAAACTGCTCTTTCATATTTATTTACGACCGATTATGTTAGGAAGTTATAAATTGTGGATTGTTATGCGTTCATTACGAATAAATTATTAAATAAACACTCCGAACACCTTAGTAGTACCATAATATTTAAGGACGAGCTGCAAGGTAATTAAATGAATAATGAATAAAAAAGATTGTCTTTCGGTAACGTATAAATGTATTTAATTCGATGTGGTTTCGCAGACGTACCAAGAATATAATGATGGACCGTGAATTATAGCGAAGAAGCATCCGTAGAAAAATTGTTTGTTATTCATGCGAGCTTAATTCACTAGCGGCAGCGGGCTGCGAAGCGTTTAGCAATCCCTCATTTGCAAAATGTGCAAATACCGGTGGAGCATTCTTCCCTTATTTCGCAATTACTCGCGGCGGCGTTTATTTCCGCTTAAACGGCCGCCATTCCGCTATCTCCCGGAGACACGTATGATCTCAGCTGCGCTAAGCGATTACGTTGTGCGCTGTATCTTAATGTCCGGTGTTCATTTCCCGGGGCCCTTCGCGAGGCGAGCCTGAAAAACTCTCGGCAAACGGGGGTTAACTACCGGGTCGGGCGGTCGTGGGGGGGGTTGTTGCGGGGGTTATTCGGGGGTGCAGGGGCGGAAGGGCGAGGGCAGCGTGGAAGCTACGAAACTCGAAGTTTGTTAGATCGTGGAATTAGTCGGCTGTTAAGCCAGATAAGCAGTCAACATGGACGAAAACAATTGCGCTGGATTAGTTCGGCTGCGTTCGCGGCATTGCGTTGTCTCGTTCCCGGTTAAAAGATTAAGTAATGTTCATTTGTCTTCGGACGAGGCTAGGAGTTTAGGGCTCGTATTGCTCAGCACGAGCATTGTCTCGCGGCGAAGCGTTAAATATCACGGAGGGAGGGAGAAAAAACTCGCTCGCTAAAGAGAACGAGAGAGACAGAGAGTGAATGAGAGAAGAGGGTGGCAGTTAGGGGGTGGGTCGGAGAAAAAAGGAGCACGTAACTAAGTGGAGGGTAATACGGGCGCGCCGGGCACGGAAGGAAAATCCGAGGCTTAGTTGGGCAAATTTGTTGAATTATCTTATCGTCGAATATCTCGGCGGGCGGCAACGACGTCGAATTAATTTCAATCTCATTATTGCCGATACTCCTTCGTTCCCGTCGCGCGGCCATCCTTCTCGGTTTCCCGATAAAGAACTGGAGAAGTATTGTCGCCCGGAGCCAGCATCCTCTCGTCTCTCCTGGCATTTACAACGGCCGCCTAATTAAATGGATATTCCTAAATCAATTACTCAAACATCCGTTTATACCGCGCGCGACTCGACGCGCGATACTTTACTTTCGATTTTCCGATCCCGCGGCCCCGCACCACTTTCACAGGGTCCTCCCGCGATTGTCCCGCGGCTCACGCCGACACGCTCCCGCGGATATTCGTGTATTTCTGGTCTTTAGAATCGAGTGTGTCGTTGCCGGTTGTTGAAGCCTTCTTGGCGACGCGTGACACGCTTTTCACAACACAACCGACTCGCCTTTGTTTTCTATTGCTCAATTTATTTGTAGGGCTGTCGAGTCGAGCTTGGTTTTTCTCGGCGCGGAAACCCGGAGGTCCTTCAAAGATGTTCGTACGGCAGACACCTGCCGTTTTACTCCTCGACTTTTCCTGGGAAATTAACTATTCCATATTTATCGAGCCCCTTAGAGGCTCGAGAAAATTGTTTAAAAATATTGGTTGTATTCTTCTGTTGTTACATTAAATATTTTTAATCTGTTATAACTCCCTAGCAGTGTCTAGCTTTCAGGGACTTTAGCTGTAGAAAATCTTCTAATAAAAGATGGAGTCGTATCTTTTACGGCGAAAACAATCTTGGTGCCCGACTGTGACGTGGCGTGTTTTTTCACGAAATTGGGGATACTCTGTTAGAGGGGGTTAAAATATCAATGACGTGTAACGAATCGGTTCGGGTTCACTGAAACGTCCGCATACGTTTTACGAACTCACCCCCTTACGCGCTCGCTCGCCGCTCGTTTAACGGGAGTGCGAAAGATTGCCGATATTTTTCAAGGGAGAGAAATCCACCCCCGAGAGGTCAGTATTCGTGTACTGGAAGGGTGGCTTTGACCAATCGCACGCGTGGATTTGCCACCCCTTTCTGCTGACCAATCGAGGACCGCTTCGACGTGCCCAGTCGACTGATCTCTTCAGGGGTACGTCGAAGCCTAACGAGCTGGGTACGTGGCCCGACTTGTTCGTTAAAATATTACGCTTCAAAATTCCTGTAATTTGTCGAGATATATTGAAATTTTATATTTAGCACCTCGGGCACGCGGGGTTACGGATTTTATTTTATCGGTGATAGATACGTTTTAAGGAAAAATTTGTAGACTAGATAATTCTGAACATTCTTTGTTTCTTACACTTAATATCAACTTATGAAATTTATTTTGAGAGGACGATCTATTGAAAATAATTGATCGCATAAATTGAGGTAGAACATTATGATTTGAAGAATAATTTTTAGAAACTCATATATTTTCTTTAAGGACGTATCAAGTTTGTCAAGAAATTCTTCTTAAATTGTTTACGCATGCCTTCGGCACGTCGAGATTCCATGCTGTACATTACAAACATTTAGAAGAAGCATCCCCCAAATATTTGCAAGAAACTTTTCCTAGGTTCGTGCAAGTAGTTCCCTGAAAACTTTTCGTAAACACGAACTGAATATTTTATAGTGGTCCGCGAAGCTTAAAGGAGCATAAATATTAATATCGAAGCCGGAATAAAATTAAAATTGAAGTATATTCTCTATGTCCAACAAACTTCCTCAACAAACAATTTTTATCCTCGACAATTTTTATATCGTGTGTTCCTGCTAGAACATTTTGCCGCGTACTGCGAGGAAAATATTGTGAGGAATGTAAAAGTCTCTGTGAACGAACAGTGGAATGATGTTAAAACCCTTAAGTAGCACAGTGTTAACTCAAATTACGAAATATCGCACTAGAAGCTTTCCACAGTTCTGTATAAAATTCCTCGGCTAGCTTTAAGTATATTATTCAAAGCTAAGAAGTTAAATAAACTTAATATTTCCATTCTGTATGATGATTTTTCTTATACATATAATATTTCATACAATACTTAAATGTTTCGTGATTCATTAAACAGAAACAAACCTGCTAAACAATATTTTGAATAGTCGTATAGCAATTTTTAGTGGCGTCTCCGGGTCTCCATTCGATTGCTAAGGGTTAAAAGAGTACCGTACTAATCTACACAACGGAGAAAAAGAAAATGAACGTTAGCCCCATAATCGGCTCGTGGTATCGTCGAGGAAACAATTGACGGTTCGAGGGTCGATTCGTTAATTTTCCATCGGTGCGGCCCGTGTTCCGCATCGACGCCGTCCTCACGTGGCGCGAGGTATCCGTGGCTTTTGCAAAATTCACGCACGCCGGGAAGGTGGATACCGGGGCAGCGAGATAATAATGATGAAGTTCGGTGTCCGTGTAGCCGAGTGGATGGCGAGACCAGGGAGGGTTGAAGCCGGCGGAAGGAGAAAGGCAACTCCGTCCGGAGGGGGTGGGTTATACATTTGAGTACATAAATGTATGTAACTTTGAGTTTGTGTTGGAGTGGGCGTCGGCCATCTTGTCCGGTGGGTATTGACCGAGGCGACCGCCAGGCGAGAGACATGCCATGGCGGGCAAACCACCTCTAGTTACTACCCTCGGCGCTAATTGCTCTTATTAGTTAAATCCGTGCGGTATCGTCGCCGTGCTGCGCCGACCGGGCACAGAAAAAATATACCTTCGACCTCCGACGCGTCGATCCAATGATTTACATCTACGCCTATGCCTAGACGAACGAGATTTCCCGATTTTCCTAAATCTCAGACGCGACTTGGGAGGACATTTCAATTTTTCATTGAATATATAATCGATTTCTCAGTGTTTTTATCGGTTTTAGAACTCTAGGAATGTTTTTCTTCAGGGGCATTCATTTAACTGTGCCATGTACAGTTAATTGAAAAATATATACACTGACGTATTCGGATAATGTTTTGTATAAAAATAGTTCATTTTGCTTTGTTTATTTTTCCAATGACCTTGAAACGACCTTGATTATATGGAACGACGAAAATTCCATAAAATTGTAACCAAATTAGTTTCAGGATTATAAAAATGTAAATATTTATATTATAGATAGTACGATGGTTCCGGTGGTACATCTTCGAAAATATTTTTCACTCAGCCAGCTTTCCCACCAAACAAAGCTCCCCGAAATTAGCAAGTGGATTAAGTCGTTTTAATCAATGTCCTTAGCATGGCAGTTATGCCGAAACTTTTTCTTCGAGCTCGCTCGGTTCCAGCCACGCATTTGCATTTGTCTCGGAAGTTACTTTCCACTTTCGAACAATTATGCGGCGCAATTATTTGTGGACGACCGCGGACCACTAACAACGTAACCTTGACGATTTCTTTTAATCGGAGACTCGCCCGGCGGGGAAGAAGTTCGGAGGAACGGGAATCCGTAATCCCTATCTTGCCAAAAATCTCGACACCGCCATCGATCGTCCTCTTCAGAACGTGTTAAAATTCAAAGTACGCCTTTGATTCGCGACGTAACCTATTTGTCTCCGTAACCTGCGCGTTTCTTGGCCCGGTTGAAAGATACTCTCTTGCCAAGAGAAGCTTTTAACTCGGTGAGGAACGAAGAAATATTAGGTGTGATCACCGGTGACGCCGCGGTTCCATAAATTGATACGAATTTTTGCTGCTGGGGCAACGGAAATGGGAAATACAACGTCGCTGAAGTATATTGAATTATAAAAATCGTATCAAATATAAATGGCGCGATATTGAAATTTGAAGAGCTGTCACTCGAAAGGATTTTACACTGTCTCCCTGCTCTTCAATTTGCAACATTGCGTGTTAATTGTTCCAGATATGTTGTAGTTCTATTATAAGTGTATTTTCCAAAGATACTTCTTATAAAAACCGTTCAAAATAATTCACAGCTAAAATTACCTTCAAAAGTATACTGCAGGGTCAATACAGACCCAGGCACCGGCCAGGTCCGAGTGTTAAAGCACCACGACGCGATTTGAATTCCACCGAAGAATGAAACCGCGACGGAGCAGCATATTTTCCAAAACAATCGAATTTCTCGCGAAGCCAAACAAAGATATTCCGCATCTGGCGAAAGAACAATTTTCCCCGCTGATTCTCGGACACTTTTGATCGCTCGTTTCTCTCTCTCTCTCTCCTCTCTCTGCGGCGGAAAGAGCGTAGCACGCCGCGCGCAATAAGCCAGAATAATTGTTTGACGCGCGCCGATACGCGGTTCCGTCTCAACGACGTTTAATTAAACAGCGGCGACGGTGTTCGGGGGCCGCGTTCCGCAAACAGCCCCGATGGAAAAAGAAATTGTAAGGCGGGCGGCGTGCAGAAAGCTCGCCCCGCTCTAATAATCGCCGGGCGGGCAATGAATCGCGGAATGTTTCACAATCAACGGGGTCGTGTCGCGTTGTCGTTGGAATTCAGCTTGTCGGCGGCGTCCCGAGGATGCAGAAGGTCCGTCTCGGCGCGTCTCAACGCGTAACGCGAACGATCGAGCAAGCGAGCAAGCGAGTGAGCAGAAGCGAGTACAATCGGAGTGAGCATAAGCGAGCGTGTGCGGGGGCGAGAAACGGCGCGAGACGCGTCGTCGTCGTCGTCGGTTTGCGGCTTGCGAAAATTCCGAAGGTTCGTTCGTTCGTTCTTCGGTCGCCGCAGGAGCGTGTATACGCGCGGACTCTAATTCACGCCCGGTATTTCGCGCGGCGTGTATTTTAAGGCTAGCCCCGGCTCTAAAATTCCACCCTTGCCCGTGTGCTCACCCTTCCACCCTCTCCCATTCGATCTCCGTCTCTCCCTCTCTCCCTCTCTCTCTCTCACTCTCTCTTCTACTCGTAGTTTCTCTCTCTTTCCTTTCTCTCCTCGTTCGTTGTCTGTCCCGCTTCGTGTTTCACTTCTATATACACCGGTCTCTGCCCATTTCGCCACCCCCTCCCACCCTGTTCGAGTGCTCGCGGTCTCTTTCCCTCCGTCGGGCCAGCAAACCGCCACGTTTGTTCCTCTCGCTCCTGCCCGGTGCCACCCTCTCTTGCTCTCCGGCCTCTCTCACCATTTCTCTACCCCCCGAACACACGAGTAACCGAGGTAGGTAGTACGTACTCGTGGTGGTGGTGGGTATAGTGGCTGTAGATATAAAGGTTGTTCAGCCGGGAGGTGGGAGGAGGGCGGTCAGAGAGGGACGCCGGGATGGGTACACGCTCGGTAGAGAACGAGACCGGCGAGGGTTGAAGGGGGACCGAGGAATCATGGATAAGGGAGAGACAGAGAGAGAGAGAGGGAGAGAGAAGCATCGTGTAACGGAGGAAAGCGAAAAGAGATGACGACACAGATGTGGACGAACGAGAAAGCGAGAGAAACGTCGAGGTGAACGTGCGAGGGGTGTGGAAACGGCGAGGGAGAGAGAGAAAGAGGGGAAGACGGTCCTCGGACTCTCCGTGTGGTAGTGCAAGGGTTCGTTCGACCCTTAAGGGGTTGTGGCTAGCATCAGCCCCCCTTTGCCCCAGTCCTCAGCCACCGCTATCCCCTTTACCGACCTCCAGCTTCTCTTCGTACTCCTTCCAGTGCTCGTCGACCACCCAGTTAGCCACCCTCGTAACCACCCCACGACGGGCAAAACTACCCACCGCCGGCGGCCATTTTACTCTCCCTTCACCCTGGACTCGCCAAATTGTAATCCGAGGCCCTGGAATTCCGGGTAGAGCAACCGTGGTCCGGCCTCAAAGGAGGCTTCCTTCGCCTCTCGACTTACCCCTGGATAATGATTAACGGAGTGCTCCTCTTTCTCGCCCTCGCGGCTTGCTCCCGCACTTCCCAAGACAAACAAAGACGCGGCCCGCGCGTCTCGGATCAACGCTGCCGCCACGGCTACCCCTGCTACCACCTGCACCTGCCAACCCCCTGCAACACCCCCGTAATAACGCGAAAGGCCGCGGAAATTTTATTCCGGACCGTGCCGGACGTCTCGACACGACGACGGCGACGCGACTCGTTTCGCGCACTTCAGACTCGCGTTTCGCGCGAAACGACACGCCGCGCCGCGCCGCGCCGCAGCCTTTCAGATTTTTCGGAGAATGAAAACGCTTCGAGAGACAAAGAAAGAGCGCCGCGACGAGGAACGCGGAGAAAAGAGCGATTCGCTTTGCCAGGCAATAATGAGGACCTCGAAACGCTTGGATGATGCAGGGTGTGCTATAAGATAAGTCGTCTCTGACCCGTCCCGACGATTGTTGTCTATTTACTAAGAGAATAGTTTCGGGGCCGAGTCAAAGATCATTAGAATAGAAATTCTGCGTTGGTCCTGCTTTAATCGCAGACCGAAAAGTTCCATGAATGATGCCACATCCCCGAAGAGCGTGCGAAGAGGAAGCCGACAGAGAGTCTGTGATTCGATTAAAGTTAATTTCCGAATACATTCAATTTAGCTCTCGAAATCCACTTGGCGATCGTATCAATCCCCGTGTAATCGATTCTTAACAAAATGATCCCTGGCGTGTCCGGAAGAACTGGCGGCTCTCACGATTCCGCTGGCACCCTTTCCATCTTTCCTCAATCTCCGCGCGTCCCATGAATAATTTTAATTCAATTATTACGTCGGGAACGACGATTCCGTTCTCCGGTTTTCCCTCTATCTCTCTCTCTCTCTCTCTTCTCTCGTCTCCTCTCCTCGTGCAAGTTAGGTTAGCAGCCACTCCGCGCGGCGGCGGCGGGGAACGAGCCGAGAATCGCGGAGACAATAATTTCATATCTTGACGGCCGGGTTTATCTGATTGGGCGAGCGGTATCGCCGGGAAATTCGCGATTATCTGTTTATGGTGCGGTTAATGGAGGTCGTGCTTGCACGGAACGACTCGAACCTCATGTCTGCCCGATATTGGCCGATAATGTAGCACGTACTTACCGTACGGTGTCTGCGCCAGTTCGCGTCGGCTTCGTCGAATAAAATTAATGTTCGTGGAAGGAGTACGAGCGACGGGAATGCGGGACAGGAGCGCGATGAACCACGGGTCAACACCTTTCCCTCCTGCGTTTATTTCAGCTCTTCGATTGTTCCCAGCCTCGTCTCTCAACCTTTCTTTTTCTTAACAACCTGACACGTCGACTGCCTCCGGGGTCACCGGCGCCGATGAAATTAATTGGATGCTAATCCTGGGATGTTTATGCGAAAATGATGTATGGCCGGGGGAGTTCAATGGTGGTTATTCTGTGGTATTGACGGTTGATCGATGGTATTGTGGGAATCGTTGTGTCTATGTTTATTCACAGTTTTTGGCAGTATATTTATTAACGCTTGTAGAACACATTAAATCCGAATTTTGAATTAGTGGAAAGATATTCCCGTCTCATCCATGCCATCGAATTTATCCGTTTGCAACAGGATCGCTGGACGAACGAAATGACTCTCGTACCGAGCGTGATTAATTTCAATTAAATTAATTAATGTAATTCGTTGTCGAAAGATCCTGTTGAAACTCTCCGGGATACGATAGTTTATTTTTTATACATTTTTCCTGCTCAGGTTATTTATTCCTCCACGTTGTGTAGACCATAATTAGTTCCGGTGCTAAAAACCGTAAAAATTTTGTTAGGCAGTCAACGTGCTAGGTGTCACTCAATCTTCTCGCATACACGCAACATTTATTATATAATTTCGATATTTTTGATGTTGTTGGTAAACTTTGCACAGAATCTGGACACTGAGTTCGTCCTCGGCAACACACACCTGTAACAAAAAAAGGAAACATTAATTCATCAAACTTTTTATGGCAGAATCGGTAGATACAAAGGTTACTGTTCGGAAAGAACGTGAATTCAGAAGAAACACGTCTAGCAACGATCGAAATCAGGAATGAGGGGTGAGTTGAGCGGAGAGCTCGATCAACAGAGGGGATGAAAGTCGTGTCGTCTTCGAGCACTATTTATCTAACTTCCGCGTAGATTTTATCGCCGTGGATATAATTTGTTGTGCAGCAACATTAGCGGTCGCCACGACATTTGTCATTCGGGGCGCGCGTCTCTGTGTTGACAGGACTGGCCCCATTTTGAGGGCGAAGTTCAACGTCGAAACCGGACCGAGAACTGGATCAACGGGTAGCGGGGACATTGTCCCTGCATAGAATGACCACAATCGCCCGTGTAGACAAATTCGTGGCAGTGGTGTTCATCCACTCGGCCTCATAAAACCTTTACAACGTCGCACCGTTACATAAAATGTAAAATTTTTATTGTTTGCTATAGTTTAATATATGGGGGACACAATGTACTAATACTTTTTACATCGTTCAAGCACTTGTGAAGCGCTTTATCGATAGTTAGAGATTGTCACAGACCGTGACTATACTTTCAACAAAATTTTGTAGCTTTTATATTTAATAAAAAGAATTATTTATACATAGTATGTAATATGTTCTGTAAAACATTGTTGAAATCACCAAAACCCTTATTCCACGTCTTATTTAAAACTGGGGAAGCATTATAAATACTTATTACCAAAGGATACTGCTTAAAAGGAATCGATTGTCGCATTAAAATTTTAAGAAAAATGGCAGAGCCATTTCGAGTCGCGGATTTCCGGGATTAGACAATCACGAGAATTAAGACGAAACTCGATCACAGTAGAGCCGAACGAGCGAGGCGGCTCGAAATCGGTTTTAAAATTTCGATACCGTTCGACCCATGGATCTCGAGCCGAGGAAAATGGCTTATGGGATTCCGGCTGATCGTTCATTTGAAGAACGTTCGCCGGGATAGTCGGAGCGATCGCTCTGTCCAATTTTCTGGATTTCTCGTGCACGAACTCCTACAGATCTGAGAACGAATGTGAAACGAAGCCGCGGGGAAGGGACAAGAGGGGGTGGGAGGAGGTTGGGAAAACGGAGAGTGGAGGAAAGGACTTTTCCGGTGATGGTTTGCTCCTGAGCGTGTACACCCACCGATACGCATATCGACATCGGTCATGCATGACAGGACGCCTGGCTGGCCACGACAGTAAAAACGAGGAAAACGCGGAGAATACGAACTCACCCCGTTCCTTTCGTGCCATTTCAAGGCTAGCTCAACCCAGTCCCACCCCCTCGGAGAACCCGAGACCAGCCATTTTCTAACTCCGACACAACCGCTTCCAGCCAGATTTTCAGGCAACGTGCAGCCACGAACAACCGGCAGTTGTTGTAAAAAAGCGCGCGCCGTTCGACGAGCTTCGAGATGAAACTCGAGTTAAAACAGGGGAACGAGCACTTGACACAGTATCAGCGCAATTCGCGGACATCAAGTCCCCGGTAGCCACACTGTGCCAATTTTTCGTTCGCTGCGAGTGCTCTCCTGCCGCAGATTCGCTTGTTTCAATGTACGTAATATTTTCTAAGGTTGGACTCCCTTCATAGATGTTTCTTCTAATCACACTGCTCTTTTCAACCCTTTGCACGCGGAACTATTTTAACTCGAAAATTAAGCATCTCTTCCGACCTAGAATAATTGCATTCCATATGATTTTTTTCGTTTTATGGATATGAAATTGATATAACACCTCGTAAACACACAAATGTTCAATAATCGATTACCGTGTGTGAAAAGCAAATTCGATTATGTATTCAATGATCTTCAGACACCCACAATGTCACGTAATCATCTGAATGAGAAATACCGAGTGACCGTTTAAAATACGGTCTAGTGATTAGCAAAGATACGGAGGGCTACACGAAGAAGATTCAACTGGATCACGAGCGTGTAAATCAAACTATGTACAACGCAGATTACGAAGACTGCGAATAGCCAATCACCCAAATAACAAAATTTGGGACCTGCACCGGAGGATTTGATCAACCGAGGAGCATCGATCTCCGTCGAACAAACGCAACAATACGCGCGGGCAAAGCCGAGGCAATAATTCGCGGCGGAGCATAACGTGAAAGATTCGATTAAATGCAGGTGCGGCAGTCGCCGGAAGAAATGATTACCGATGCGCAAACGTTCGTTCGTCCAAATAAAAATCACATTTCCAGCGTCGGGTATCGCGGTGAAAGGAGCCCCGGCGCGCGGGGGTGGTCTCGCGATTCTTGTCTCTATTCCGTGTCGCATCCCTCGAACGTCCTCCGTGGGTAGGTGGAGATGGGAGGCCTGTGCTCTCGCGCGCGGGACTCCGGTAAGAAGGAAAAACGAGCTATCTCTGTGTATACTGCCTCTCGTAAAGGGGGGGGCGGGGGTGTAGTAATCGAAGCGCAGATGGATGCAAACCGTGGCGGGCTGCCGCGCGTTACGAGGGTTCGCAATCTCTCCGTGCAGTTTTTCAGGAAGGAGCCGCGACGGGAGGCCGTGTGCCGCGAGCTGATAAGGCCACCTTTATCAAAAAAAAATCCCCTGCCCGGTGTCTTGACGCTGTTGCGGCTAGGTGGCTCGGTGAGGGCTCGAAATTTCGGGGCCGACCCCTGCGCTGATTCTCGAATTTATTGGTCGACGAGCCCGGTTATTACGGAAATTCGGGCCGAACAGCGATTTCGGATTATGCACAAATCGTACTCATTAGGCACCCGCTCCGTGTCGGAGTTTTTATAAGATCTTTATAAGGAAGGGGACCTTCGAATTCATGGTGGTTTGATGCCGAGGAAATTTTTTAACCATTTTACCAGTGAGTCAAATGGCGGTCTAGGATAAAAAAGAGACCTTCGGAATGGTCAAGAAGCTGTCACGAAGCTCACGAAAAACTCCATCCAGATTGGCGTTCGTGACAGAGTGCGCCTACCCGGCTCGATTCAACCGGAGCCGGGCTGATCGGTTCCGGCCGATTTATCGATGATTCGGTGGCCGGTCGAAATTCGAAAACGAGCGGGAAAATCCAGCGAATTTCCAGAACAGTGCGTCGTATCGATTCGAGTTTCCGTGGGCGTTGCTATGAGATGGACCCTTGTACAGCTCCGAGAGACCGAGAGCAAGCGAGCAAGGTAAACGGAGAATGAGCGAGCCAGGGGGCAGGGGGCGGCCGAGCGAGAGAGGGTAGGAGAGAGTGAAAGAGACGAAGAGAGGAAGAGAAAGAGAGAGAGAGAATTGCTGGAGGGAGGCACAGACAGAGAGGGAGACAGAGGTCTTGAGTGTCGCCAAGCTACCCTCCACCTCCTTCGCCTCCTCGCGACAACCCACCTCCGCGTACTCAGCCACGGTCTCTTCCTCCGACCACTCTGTTCCCTGCACCCGTTATTACTTCTACAAATATACAAGCTATCACATTCCGTGATCGAACCGTTGAGACCGGCCCGCCAAGCAAATTCGATGGAATCGGCCGGCTAATGCCGCTTCAAAGAAAAGCGCCGTCGACTTTCGCCTTTGAGAGAGGCGCGAGATCTTGCCTACCCGCCGAGGTCTCCTACTCTCTCCCACAACCCCCTTCCGGATTCTCATCCTCGTTTCACTGTTCTTCTTCTTCTTCGTCGTCGTGCACCCCTCCCGACAGCCCACGGCTCTCGTCCTTTGTTCGATCTACGTGTCTCGAGTAGGAAATAATGTGAAAGATCGCGGAGGAACGGAGAATCGGGCGCCGCGACGCTCCTTATTGTCCTCCTATGCGGAATCTCTGAACCTGACGCGCGCGCCCGGCACGGGCATGTTAAGATGCTTCGATGAACTTTACACGACCCGCGCACGCATCGGAGAAACGAATTTCTTGCGTTCCTGTCGCTTACCCCGGCACCCGAAGGGCTCTTCAAGTGGAGATTGTTAACCCTTCGCTCTGGACCGTTTAACTTTGATACTCCCTTTTCAACTTTGGGTCCTGGATTTATTGGGTTTTTGGGTGAACGACAACGGTGGACAACCTTGGCCAAAGTGTTTAGACGGCTTTCCGGGCGACGACTGGTCCGGGTTAGGCCTTCCTCTTTTCCTTTTACCGGATGAAATAGAATGAAAGAAGAGGGCAATTAGAGGCGACTAGAAGTTGCACGGCGTGGCTTCAGTGTGGACATAGCTTTAGGTTACTGGTTCGTAGACATTGCTAGCAAATTGCAAATTGACGCAGCTGTATCCAATATTCTTTTTGTTACTTCTCAATACCAGTTTCCCCCAAGAGAGACTCTGAATGAAACGTTCTCATTCAATTTTTCTTTCAGTATTAACGCAATGGTCTTTCTAAAAAAATTTTAATCTTCCAGAGAAATGTTATGCAAGTCTGATATAAGGAGATACGAAGGAAGTATCTGAATAGACACAGTCTTGTAATTTTCTTACAAGCTAATATAAAATAGAAGAGGGTATAATAATGTTCCGAAGAAGATCCATGACAAATGGTGAGCACTTGTTGTTGGAGAGAACAGGTTGGAGGAACGTGTCCAGCATCCGGTCAAGCGAGATCAAAGATCATGGGTTAATCTTTGTCCAGGTTGTCCATCCAGTTCTGGACCAGGCGAATCCTGTTTAGAGGGATGCTCCCTCCGAATATTCCCGTCGACATCCCAAACGAGATTGTACTTAATTCGAGCCATAATTCATTTCTTGCTTCGACCCAGCGACAGACTTCGTAGATTACGCTTGCAAATACCTTCATCGTTCGGTGGAGTGTCTTAAATACAATTATCTCCTCTTTTCTTGCTCTCTGGTGCTTTCCGTTGGTTCTTCGTTTACCGTTCGCTAAATATTTTCGGCGGAATGTCTGTCGAATTAACGAATTATCCTCTTTCGAGAAAATATTCGATATCACTGGACAGCGAGTTTTATGAATTTGTGAAGAACAAAATATTAGGTCGATCGGAAATAATTTCGATTTTTCGTGTCGAGATGCAAAATCGTAGTGTTTTCTAACTATTCAAGTAAATTTCTTGTCATCTCATCAAATACGCAATGTCAAAGGTAAAAGGCAAGGGTAAAAATGCAGTGCACGAAAGAAAAAGTTATGTGCTGATTAAGGAGAGCTTTCATAGGATCATTAAGTTGCCTGCAAAAACGCAACAGATCATAGAACTGTCATAAAACTGACTCTGAATGGTAAAAAATTGGCTTTCATTTTCCCTAGAGACGACCAAATGATTTTACGAACGATCTAATTAGTAAACACTAAGGAGAATTATTTTCAAATTATTGCCCCCGCGTTAAGGGATGAAAAATTACGACGAGTGAACACATTGTCGACCACTTGAACGATGTTTTCAGAGTATAATAATCTGCTTTTCTCCAGAAAGTCTCCATCAATATTCATTTCTTTCTGAGTAAGGATCGTTCAACTAGATCCGTCAGACACTTCCACGGACGAACAAGACATCAAACACCATTTTCCACCACCAGTGTCTGCAAATTGGAAGACTCGCGACGCCGCAGTAACAAATAAAAGACATTCGTGAGAGGTCTGGTGGCAAAAAATAATTGCGAGTCGATGCCAATAGAAGGATCCTGCAGTTCGTCAAGCGGAACGTTGTAACTAGCTACTCGTGAGGGCAAGAATTATGTTCTGTCGTTTTATTCTCGCATCGTTCGCGCAGCAGCTTGAAAAAGGTCAACAAGACGTAAATCCGAGGGTTCGTATCACCGTGGAACGGGGTTCTTGAGAGTGGCTCGCCACGCGTCCTTTCCGGAGGACTCTCTCCGGGGCTCCTTCTTTCCTCGGCTCTCCTCTCACGGTTTCCATGACGCTTGTGCGTCGCGAAATAACGGGTAGCCGCCGTTGCCGCCTAGACTCACTTAATTGGGTCCGCCATTTTCGGTGGCGCGACCCCTCGAAAATCCTCGTCCCTTTCCACCCCCCTTTTCCCTGGCAAGCCCGTCGCCGGCCCGCACGAAAGGACTTCAGAAGGGTTGCCCACCGACACAACCCGCCCCCGACCCTCGAATCCTTCCTGCTCGACCCGAGTGGCTTTTGTTTTCGCCCCCAAAGGGTCCGCCATTTTGAATTTATGATATACCCCGGGACTGCCGAGGCTCGGACACCGAAAAACTTCGGTCGTTAGTGAAAGTTAAGAGCCGACCCTCTATCGTCCGTGCCGGAGCGTGCGGAGTCATTTTCTGTAATAGGAGACCGAGAGAGACAGACAGCAAGAGAGAAAAGCGAGAGAAAAAGAGAGAGAGAGAGAGAGGGAGTGGGAGAGAGTGACGTTCCTGATGGACGCGCGTTAATGATACGCGCTCCCGCTGATGAACCGCGCGCTCTTTTGAACAATCCCGCGATGCACCGGCCCCGTCACCTTATGGGATATTAAACCCGCGACGGTGTTCACCGCGGACAGAGTGGTCTGAGCGGAATTAAAATCTTTCGATCTAGGTTTGATAGAAATCGACGGAACGGAAGAGATTGCGGTAACTCTTCTGCTGGGCTCGTCTAATTGCTACATTCATTTCACGAAACCACTAATTATCAATCTGTAACTGCATCTCGGTGCGATCCATAATTTATTTAGCATTGTGAAACAGTGGGCATTTTCTATGCAGATTGACGATTAAAGGTAAGAACACGGAGCGTTACGCGTAACTTTTCATGAAACCTGACATTCTTTCTATTCCTAATAAAATGAGCAACGACGTTACTTGAATTACGATTCCAATTCAAGAACCTGTATCACTAGATCTCGAGGACTCCTATAGGGGTTGCAAATAATCAGAACTCAGCGTCCGATCTTATCTCACGATCCCACTCCAGCAAACAAGATGAATGACCCTTGAAACAGGAAAGAAATCCAGCTATAAACATGTTAATTCTAATTTCTCCGGAAATGTTGCCTCTTCTTAGCAAGGTAACTAAATATACGACAAAAATAACAAAATCAATTTCTATTTCACTCCGGCTTGTTGCGCTTCGGGTGGAAAATTTCTGTTTTCCATAAAAAACCGCAGGCTTGTTATAAGAATGGTCCGTCGTTTGAGGGTTAACGAACGATCTCGTAACGAGGTCTGATCAGCGCCGTTTACCAAACCGGTACGCGCACATGCGGCAGGGAATATTCGTTTACGACAAATCCGATTTTCTGCGACTAGAGAAAGAGAGACCGAGTGGGGGATGAAGAGAGAGTTTCGGGTACGCTTCTTCCGCGAGGCCGCCGATAATTCGATATTCCGGGGCCGGTAGATAGTTTAGTTCAAATTCGATGTCCGGAGGAGCGGCAAGGACGCCGCTCGGCGGAGATGTCAACTTAAAACAATTGCCAGGGAGGGTGGGCCATAGCGACACGCAATATCCTGACTCCTCTAATTTGATTAGAGAACTAACGTAGCCGAGGAACCTGGAATTCCCTTCAACCAGCACGGAGACTCCGCAGGTACCGAGGCGTAGGAGACGAGCAGCGTCGCGGATACAGCAGAACGGCCACCAGAGCCGGAGATAGTCACCGAATTATCGGACCCGATGGAGGAGTCGGTTCAATTTACTAAATTAATCCAGTGTACAACTCCAGCCAGACCACCAAGCCCCCGGGTTCTTGATAAAAAGTGTCCCGTGACTCACGACGCTGAGTGACCGCAATTTATTTCGCAGATTGCAGTCGGGTTCGGATCCTTACGAGTCAGCTCTCTTCTAAAATTGCTCTATTCTAACCACAAATCAAATAGTGATATTACCTTTAGCAACGAACTTTTAGTAATTAAATAAATGATTTTCTTACAAGGAATATAATTGCAAGTGCGAATTATATTTCTCCGCTAACTGGGGAGTATCAACGTTCCTCGACGTTCCGCAAATAAGGAGGAAAATGAGAAGGCTAAAAGAGCGAAGCCCATCGATCCGCGATTGCTGATTTAAGAACGTATCCATAATTTCGTCGCGATAGCGTCGCGTTCCGCGAATAATTCACACATTCTCCTGAATGTGGAACGAGCCGCGTAGCAAGCACCATTTTCGATCAAATTCATTTCAAAGTTTTATCCAATCTCTACGACTTGTCAATGGCCCCCGTGCCATTTCTGCCCTCCCATGGCAGCCCAAGCCAGCCAGGGGTCCTTCCGCTGTGCCCCCAGTCGCATCCATATACCGAACAACCCCTGCCACAGGGAGGGGTAGCAGCGTTGTTGGACAACCCTGCGACAAGAAGAAGGGGACTAGAAACTAGATCTAGGAACTAGGCTCGACTGCATTACCGACTACCTTCGTGAATCGCTCGCATCGATGATCTGACCCTGTCCCATCCACAGATGTCGACACCACCGTTTTACCAACCCCTGTCACACCGTCTCCCGCCTAACAAGCCCTCTCCACGCTCGATAATTTGATCATTCCAGCAAGAAAACGACTCCTTCGAGCACTGAATATTGCATCGGTGCATGAAAACATCGCCGCACGTGGACGGAATTTTCTCAAAACGCCCCGCTGCAGTTCTACGTGGAAAAAAGTCTCGAAAAATCTAAGTTGTTTCGCGTAGCGATTGTGTTTCTTCCAACCCTCTTGCATCCTACTGATTTTACGCGCTTCACACTTGCCACTCTCTCCTTCTCTTCGTCAATTTTACGTTCTCACACGTTAATTATCATTCAACAATGTTTCGTCAACAAGAGAAACAGTTTTTGTCAGTCATGCAGGTTGTGTACGTTAAAAAACAAATGTTCCTCGTCTAGCACTTTCGGATGCGTTTGCGGATTTATTAAAGGATTTTCACGAAGCTTGAATCCCAGGTTTATATCCGGTAATTTCAGTAGAAAAATTTGATGTTAGGAAATTGACCATGTAAACACATTCTGTGATGAAGTGCGTCTTAAGCGTTGCATTTCGTATGAGCGCCGGATGGCGAAATCTGTGACAGAGGTAGCTGAAAATGTTTGTCGCGTTCTCGGACCGAGATGAGATGGCTCCAAGGACTTCGATCAAAGGATTTTATTTTAATATTGACGACGAATCACGTTGCGTCGTGCCCGCATTGTCGATGATGTAAATCCCACCGTGCATTTGCTATGACAATACCACATGAATGAAAAAACAAGTAAAAGTTCAGTTACAACAATTCGTTTCATCTCTCTAGGATCATTCGCATTTCGACGAAAGTGTAATTTTGCGCGTGCAACATGCCAGTCGATAAATGTTCGAAGGTTTCGGATAGTGGCCGCGGACCGACGAATATCACTCTAATTGCGAGACAGCTTAGGAATATAATTAGTGACCTGTATACAGGCGATACAGCAACACTCGCTATTGACCCAATTACCGGAAGTGGGGTCGACGATGTAACCGATAAATACGTGTGCAGCAGCCGGCGTGGCGGTGTTATTTCTTCCGGAAGCGATTCGCCCATTGGCTGGATCCGTCATGGATCGGGAAACGGTGCATGATGGGACACGGGATGCTGTACTTTCTTTTTTTTTTATTTGCGCGCGCGCGCGCGACGTTGAATAGACGTTGTTCGGCTCGGTTGTTCGGTTTGGAAATGAACGGGGACAGGAGGCTCTCTCTTTCGCGAGAGCCTCTGCGAAAACCGTGGAAAGTTGCCTGACGTGGCATACGTGTGCCACACACGGATTGTTCACCCTTCACCTCCGCCCTCGCGCACAACCCAGCCCACCCACGCTTCTCAGACGAACGTTACCCCGAACGCGTATTTCCCAAACCCTTTCTCTTTCCCTCTTCCGTTTCCGGCCGAGGCGGAGAGACGGCTGAGCCGTGAATGGTCTGACGTATCGTCGGCGTGTCTGTGCCTGACACCTCGGATTTTTCCATTAAATTTTCTCGACGCGAAAATCTATCACCGGTTACAGTTCCGGAAAAACCTGCTTCGACTCTGTAAAGCGATTCCCATTACGATTGCTCCGCGGGATCCCGTGAAACGTATCGAGCCGCCATTCAACGATCCCTTCCACCAACGAAGCCTCCTTTCGCCTATCTCGCTCTATACCGCGGATTAATAAAATTTGTTCGGCGCGGGAGTGCCAGCGAGCCATGTCCACTGACAAAATTCCCGATGTTTTTAACCCCGCTGTATACAGGGTGTCCCAGCCAACATGACCACCTTGCATATCTCGCTTAGTTTTAGTGATAGAAAAAAACGTTATAGGACTATATTAGCCTAACCGAAGGGGCAATATAGTGATTCGGAAAAAACTTTTTCCAACTTCATTTTATTCTAGATATCATCAAGTCATTAATTTTTTTTTTTTAATGGGACTATATATTTTTTTAATCGCGCTGTAATGGTAGGGGTGAAGTCCTCTTCAATGACATATTATACAATGACCTTCGTGTGACCTTGTGTATGAAAAATCCAAAAGGCATTATAGGTATTATCAGTGATTATTTTACAAAATTATCTAACAAAAATTGTTAGTTCCATTAAAAAAAAAATTGTTCAAAAAAATTTTTTCCCGGTCACTATATGAATTAGCTGGGACACCCTGTATACGAAAAACGTACCTGTGTTCCGTGGTATCATAAAACACGATTCAAATACTTTAGTTTTTAATTGCCTTATATGCGCATTCACTTGTACGAGTAATATGTTGGTTTTTATTACAAAACGTATAAAGTTAAACAGTTACGTGATCGGTGTTGGGGCAAGGATCAACTTCGTTGGTTTTACAACCTCCGTGACCAGTCTTTCCGAAGTTTAACGCTGGGAATAATAGTAACGAAACACAGATCGACTTCGTATTGCCGGTGTATCTAAGTGCTTAGCCCTTGGCAGCACACCTCTCATGTAAGTCCCGGCCCAATAGGGTGGCGTCGACTTTGCGTAAATACGGATTTCGCGCGCCTCGTTCAAACAAGGGTCGTTCAAATACAGATGGAGTCCCCGGTCGAGTGTTTACCCGGATAATAAGATCGGCTAATTTATCAATAGGAATCCCGGAGACGTCTCTGTGTACCCTCCTCGATTCTCAAATTTCCACGAAAAAATCAAAATCATGAGAAATCCACCGGTATCGTCCGAACAGCAGATGTCTCGAACACAACACGGGATCGTTCTAAGCATCATCCATTCAGGCGACACGCAACGACATAACTCAATATTGATCAAGAAATTGAGACGCGTCGTAGGGTTGGTAGGGAAGCGCGCGCGTAAAAAGGAGAGAGACGTAATGGATAGGGGGAGGTGGTCGAAAGGAAAAGTTTAGGAGCGTTGTCCTAATACCACGGAACAGAGAGGCGGAAGCCTGCCACGGAGGGCAGCTTCATTTTTCAAGGAATCTGCGGGAAAATGCAAATGCGCGGGGCATCTGGCAACAATGGCCGTGGTCTTGTGGCCCCTATTTTAAGGGTTGGTTTTTTGGTCGACGGTGGTGCGGGGGAGCCGCCGCGCCGAGGACGGGGCCGGGGGAGAGATGCAGAAGGAAAAACGAACAGGACAGAGAACAGAGACAGAGAAACGTCCTGGTGGAAGAGGGGTTGTTCAGGGAGCAGGGGGAGGGAGAGATCGAGGTGGCAGGGGAGGGTCGACCGGGGAGCTTTGCCGGCCATGCAAAGCAGAAGCACAGAGCTCGGCAGCAGCAGCAACCCCCGACCGACCGACCTCGGCTATATACTGGCTCTCCCAACCCCCTGATAAGGGTGGACAGCCACGATCGATTAGAGGGCTACCCACCCACCTACCCATCCGTCCCCCGCCCTCACCCTCCGCCCTCGCATGCCCACCCACCACTCACTCACCCTCACGGCATCCTCCACGGAGCTTCTGCCCATATTCTGATTCGCAACACGGCTGGCTAACGATCCCCGGTTTAAAAATACCCGCTCACCAACCCCCGACCACCCCCGAAAATACCCTCGAAGTCTACCGATTCTCGGTGGTTATATTCGACTCTTGCCGGACGCGTACTCGCACTTTCGCTTTCGCTTTCCTTCGCGTCTTCCCGGCTCGTTCTTCGCTTCATGAAAATTTATGAGTGAAATTTAGCCGCCCGGAAATTTGTTTACCCGCCGCGTCTTGAAGGGGTGCCGGAACTAGACTGGTCAAGCTGCCAGGACTCTGGTGGTCGGGTTTGATGACGTTCGGAGGAAATATTGTATTGTAAAAGAAGACTTCTAAGCTTCCCCTTGGTCCAGTACAATTATTGAAAATCCTAATAATAGGCTTCTGGTAGGTACAGTGTTAAGAGCTTCATTTTACCAGTTGAGGTCGCTGATGGCAAGAATACTTGGGGTGCTAAGGATTAATTCATCTCACACTAAGCAGCTACATTTTAAAGTAAATTACCTTATAATTCTTATGATCTCGTGGAAATGTTCATTTATTATTACGTGCACCGAAAAGAGTAGAATATTTTAAGAATCCATACCTTTTACCGAAATGGCCGGTAAAAATTATCCAATTAAAAATTCATAAACCCGTAGACATCTGCCTCACAAGCATCATCCAACTCCGCAGTTCCTGTCGAATAGAATTAGACGCATTATAATTGTAAGAAGATCGAAGAGTCTTGAACAAGTTCCTTTAAAAATATATCTTCATTCAAAATTAAGCAATGAAGATTCAAATGGCACTACTTATCGCCAATCTTGTAATTGTTACAAACGTCCACCTTCCGGCTATTAAAGGAAGTGCAGTCATGCTTCGGAGTTACGTTCTAATTGGTTTTAAAGTAGCCGACCTAAGTCAAATGATAACAGTGAATCCAAGTATATAAATTTGTGAATACTTAAAAAACTGCTTCGTTCTAATATTTTATCGGGTGAGAGTGGAACATGGTGTCCCGTATCGGCGTAATCGATGAGACGTTCGAGATAGTCCTCCGCGTTTGTAAACCTCGAGTGGTACAAGAGCGAGGATCGTTGTTGGTCTTCCCCGACGCGAAATATCTCCGGTTTAACGCGTTTACTGTCGCAGTTGTCGGTGTCCAACGAAAGGCTAACAATAAGGAACGATCTCCAACTACTTAGGTTAAGTTCCCAGCGTCCTTGCTCACCAGCCCGAAACTTCGTCCCGGGATCGTCGCCTTGTACTTCCGCGGGCGAGTCACACTCGCGCGCGTATCGCGCCCGGCGAGTTCTAAAGTGTCGTAACTGCTAACACCCTGTTTTCCGGCGAACAACACGCGGCCCCACCGTTTTTCATTCAACTTGCCACGGCCGGAAGTTCGCGACAGATTTTTAATCATACGGAACAACCCCTGTCCCCCGAGCGAAACACAACCGTATTCATTTGATACGGTCTCTGCGAGAGACACGTTCCTACAAATGGTTACTGATGCTCGCGAACTTTCCTGTTCGGACTTTCCGCATTTTGCGGACAACCGGCTGCAATGGCAACGCAATATAAATAGACTGCGGATCTTTACGGAAATTTTAAAGTCCGCATCTGATTTTATAAACACCAGGATGAGGAACAAGTTCACAATTTATATCAACTAGAGAATTAGAGATGTCACTAATAGACTGCGGATCTTTATGCGTTTATAGAAAAATAGAGAAATAGCGTTCAGTTTAGGTTCTAGTCATTAATAAATAGTTTTAGTGTTGCACAAGAGTGTGACCTCTCTTATTCTGACATTTTCGTATTCGCATATTTATTCATGTGACGGAGAATGAGATCTGTTCTGCAGTTTACGATTTCAGTTGGATTTTCCAAAAAAAAAAGAAAGTTAAAAAACAAAATAGAATTTATAATATCGGAACCCATTGGTCACAATAAAAGCTGCCATGTTCGAATAGGGATTAAAATTCAAGAGACGGAATTACGTGGTAACATAATATCTCGAGATCAATGTCACCGGATTCTTCACCGAGCCATAAAACTTTCGCAGCGACTTTCAATTCAATTATGCTTTCGCGAGACGTTCGCCCGGCAGTTTCCCACACGCGTACACACAGGCAAACAAAATAATTTGAAATCTCTTGTTGATTCGACGTCCGTGCGAGCCGTACTGGAAATAAATCCAGAGGCTTTTTAAAAAAATTGCCAATAAATCCTCGCGTTAGCTCGGCCCAGTGGGCACTTTCCCCTCGGACTTTAAAATTCCTTAATTCGCTGGAAAAAAAGGGTGACGCGGAAAGAGCACGGCCGCCTTTTCCCGTTACAGAAGCCCGCGGGGTCCACCTAGAGCCCTGAAATCGATATCACCAGCAATGATATCATCCACGTCCGACGTGCTTGTTTGCTCGCAAATTTGTTTATTCCCCAAAGAATTTTCCCTTAATATATGCTTCCGGTACGACTTGTGATTTTTGAAACCATTTTCGAAAGTGTATTTTACTAAACATTACAGTTCGCGATTCGTTTACGTAGCAGATTCTTACAATTTTTATTATACAATTATATTTTACAACAACCGTGATCGATTTCGATGACACTTTGTACACTGCTTAGACCTACCAAAA
The DNA here is from genome assembly GCA_028455605.1 of Lasioglossum malachurum. NCBI lineage: Eukaryota > Metazoa > Arthropoda > Insecta > Hymenoptera > Halictidae > Lasioglossum > Lasioglossum malachurum. The sequence continues at coordinate 26,838,297 of CM052315.1, forward strand.
TTTTCTAAATTTTCAATAAAGGTATTACTGTATGTGAGGATGGGTTCAGATTCAAAATTTTTCAAAAATTTCCGTGACCTGCGACTAACGCAGATATCGCAGGAGAGGAGGACGATCGGATTTGTGAAGTCACGCAGTTTAAGCGTTAAGTTGCCAGCGGAGTAATGGCTCCATCGATTAACGGGGCCGATGCGATGGCGGGCGGGTGCCGACGCGGGTCGCTTCTCCTTGTCGCGATTACGGTGGCCTCCGCCACGTACTTGGAAATTATAAATTTACCGTCGAGTAAATGTGCTTAAATGCGGGGCCGTGCCTTGAAAACAGCCTCGTCCCAATAAAGTTTCGCCCCGGCGGGAACGCTAAACAATCGGGACACCCAATACACCGAGCAAGCGGGCGGCCTGCGGGATAGAACCCGCTGCGCGCGGTAAGAAGATACATTGGACGCGGAGGGCGCGGCGATATAAGAAGAAGCCCCGACGTCGAAGGAAACAGAGAGACGTCGGAAAAAAGGCTGATATCCTTGGAATTTTCATATCGACACAGAATGACAGTTTTTTAATATTAAATTCTTTCCGACCTTTTGACTCCGTTTTTTGCCCCGCGACGACGCCCTCAGACGAAGTTCCATCCTCCAACCACGTTGCACCGCCACCCCCAGGGAACACGCGGCCTGGATGGATGAACGGGTAGACAGAGGAAAAACCGAGGGAGAATCACTCGAACGGATGCTAATTTTTAGTCCGCGTTTAGGGCAATCGTCGCATTCCTGCGACGCTTTTGAATCCGATCCGGTGTAATTGCTTGCGCTTTCAACCATCACTTTATACCGCGAAATGTACCCGGTGAGATGTAATTTCTGGTACAAATCAAGTTTAGAGATATTTTGACTGAAAATAAAACAAAATTGCAATGGCAGCACTAACAATTCTTTGATAATCGTCCTCTGTGATTCGTTGACACGGAATCGCCACTGAAAGACGAATAAAATTACTTCGGTTAAACAGCGTTGTCTGCGAATTCTCAGGCAAGCCACTGTGTACGCTGTACCACTTTTCGCAGAACTTGAAAATCATTGAACTTCACCGCTGGTGTTCTTTAGGGTGTTCCAGCATTTAGGCCTAAGTAACACAGCCATAGGAACCCCACCATCGAAATCCATTCATCATGCAAGAGACTGTGTAAATCTTGGTTCCACGGCCATTTTTTCTACGCGACAGCACGTTATTTTAACTCCCTTCGCAATTCCATTAAATCCGCTCGTATCTTTTTGTCCTTTTGAAATAGGGCTCTGCGAGCTATACCCGCGAAAATGGCTAACAAGGGAAATAGAAATATAAACGGCAAAGAAAATAAAAATAGAAGGTGCGGCTAAATGGAGACCGTCGCTTCATCTACTCTTTTTTTTTTCATACATTTTTTTCTATCTTCTCTCCCTTCTGTATTTTCACTCCTTTCCGCCCTTATCAAGTTATATCTGGGTTAGGTTTTATAACAGCACTTGCTCGCCGAGACTCGCCTTTGCACGCAACCTTAATTACTTCGCGTTCCACCTTATTCATATATTAACCAATTTATAGTTTTTTCCGCTTTTTACGCTGCACCGTCCTTCGTCTTATTTTGTTATCCTTTAAAGCCGTGAAACCCCGTCATCTTAAAAACCACGATTTTAAAATGTTAGTCTCAATGTACAATTTGATCAACCGATATCTGTGGTTCTAAGAAAGAACACCGCATGTCACGTATACTTTGACTTTCGAGATATTACCGTTTAAAGTTTTTTAGGCTTTCGAGTTTGTTTTCATGACTTTTTTCTGGTTGATACGTAAATCCAATTAATGCATAATTAATGCATGCGGCGTTTATCCTTGCAACCACAGATATGTAATCACGTTTCAGCCCTAAAAATCTATAGATCGATTCGCGCAAAAAATCCAGCAAAGTTTGTTTTCACAGGATCTGATCCCCTGTGCGCGAGTTACTTTTCTTGCCAGTCCTATCACAACACTGTCGGACTCTTCACGAGCACAACAAAAATAATCACGCCGAGGACAGGAAACTTGAAAGTACAGCCTCGAATCTCGACTGTTTCCCGACGCGTTCAGTTTTTGCTAGGTAATCGGCGACGCTCGCAAAAGTCGGCGATGTTTCTGTACGGTTACGTGCAGCCGAGACGCAATAAATATCTAATAAATTTCTAGCCGGGTGGTCGCGGAGGTCACGTTCTCGCTGGGGACGGAAGGACGAGAATCGGCGACAATGGGGGTTTCGACGAGAAAAAAAGGATGCACCCGGGTGGCCGGATGAAAGCACGGTCGCGCTACAAAACCCAAAACAGTTTCCAGAACGACTGTCATTTATTTCGTTATTTATTCCTGTCGCTCTCTCTGTGGCTACAACCCGAAAAGAGAAAGAGAGCCGAATCGTGACGTTCTCGGGGCTCGCTACCCTTCCCCGCTCTCTTTCTCATCATCCTCTCGCCTTTTTTTTTCTCTCCTTTTTTTTTTCGCCAATGTGTGTGTGACGCATTGTCGAGTCGAGTGCAAGTTTTTAACCCTTAAAATTCGGCGGAGGGGTACCCGGGGCAGCTTTCGGAGACAGACGGGGGCACGGAAGTCGATGTTCGGAGGGTTCGATGATGCGGAGAATGAGCGGACCGATGGCTGAAGAGAAGGGGTGTTGCGACGGAGGGGGATGCAAAGTGCGGAGAGAGCGAGCGAACAAGAGTAGAGAAAAAAATCGCAGCCCTGAAAGGAAGGATTACATTGGGGATTTTGGTTTTCGCGTTTCATCTGGACCAAAGCCGATTTCCCGATTTTCCGTCTTTCCGCCGACGAGAGCCGGTACTCGAATTAGGTATCCATTGTACGAGAAGAGAGACGAGATCTACCTAACCCCCCTGCGATCACCCCTCCTCAGACCCCCTTGTCCTGCACCCGCACGACTTCGTGACGTCGCATATTAAGTCCGCGTTCGACCCTTTAATGGAGTCGCCTTGGAACCCCGAAATGCGAAAGACTCTCCTCCTAATATTCCCGATAATATCTCCCGTCGGTGGAATTTCGGAATTCAATAAAAAAAAAAGAACGGTGGTCACACCTTTTCGAGTCGGAAAGGATGAATATTGGATAGCTAGGTGGATCTGGGCTGACCGTATGACGTCTGACTACCTATCCCAGACCAGCACAAATTACTTATTTATCGAATCCACTCTTTCCCCCAATCCCCGAGCCGATCGTCCAACGGTCCCGTCAAAACAGACGATCGGAAACACGGCGAGAAGCATACTGCCGCCGACATTCTGTCAAATGGTAACCCATTCTCATCGTGATTACGCGAAACTCACCGACGATCCGTAAGTCACGTATCGATGGGTGTGTTTGTTTGGACAACGATCCTTTCGCAGCGATCGTCTCTCCAGCTCGTGGGAAACGGGGCCCCCGGTATCGATCAAAAATATATTAGTCCCCGATATGACAGTGCGGAGTGTTTTCGTTTCGGGGACACGGCCGTAGGGTCGTCGATTTTTCCAAGGGGGTCGAAGACCCGACGGAGGAAGAGAGAGGACAGCTTTTCTTCTTTCCCGTAACTCACGAGGACGTTACAAAAGGTGGTATACCTGCGCGATCGAAAGGGGTTTCCGACTACCTGTATCGTCGGGAAAAAAACGGTTCGCCGGCCAAATTAATGATTTAGTGTCAGTTGCGATATTTGGGGTGACGGTGCCCTTCTACTCGCTCTCTTTTTCTGCTCTCCCCTGTATCGTTGCGAGCCGAGCCGTTTCGCGAAACGGAGATCGCACGGCCGGCGATCAAACATTTTTTTCTCCGCCGTTTCCCGCAGAAGGGAGCGCTCCCTGAAAAGCGAGACGGGCTTCTTGGGAACCCCTTTCCCCTGGAATTGCCACCGGGAGAGAAAAGGATCTTCGGGCGCGTATCGCGGAAGAGTTGCGCTCGCAGCCAGTCATCGAGATTTACGAGGTATCCACTCGGAGCCCGGAGGAAATGAAGAGACCCGATCCACTTGGTTCCAGAAGGGGGCTCTGCTCTCTTTCTCTCTCTCTCTCTCTATCTCTCTCTCGCGAAGAATCCGACCGTCGACGAGGATTTGTTAAATGAGAGGAAAAACGATAGGATCGGCGCGGACCCTCACCGCAGCCCGTGAGAACCTTATCTCGCCGCCTAAGAAAATTTCAGGAGGTTCGACAAAATTTCGGATCCTCCTCTCCCTCTCTTTCGCCCCTCCGCGATCTCTAATTCGTTCATTTCACAGTTTAGCTCGGATACTTTCACGGTTATTTTCGCGTGAATCGCCGTAGCCGATACGGGAGGGGGGACGCGACGCTGGCTACCTCGTAAATAACTCGAAAATGGCGGCCATGCGATGTATCTTTACGGGGTTATTTGGAATTTACAGCGAGGGTGGAGCCACCGTTTCCCGGATAGACACGCGTTGGGGAAAGGTCTTCCCGTTGACGTCCCGCGGGACACCTTCGGCCGATCCTGTTCAAAAATTGAAGGACGTCGAGACCGAAAACTGCATCCGATGGCTGACCAGGGGACTACGGCGCGTCTCCGTTCCCGCGGGACCGTATGCCAACTCCGCAGTTCGAAATTTAAATTCGTATACACAGAACCGTCCTTTATTGCACCCTCTTTTTTCTACCGCCGCTCGTTCTCCTTCTTTTCTCTTTCTTCTTTTTTTTCTTTTTGATCTCGGCGTAACCGTACCCCGCGAAATTGGTACATCGTTTTGATCTACGACGAGGTCGACGCGTGGGACAGACGATCACACAGGGCCGAGAGACACGTAGACACAAGCGTGTACATATGTGGAGAGACGCGTGTATATATGTACAAGGAATACTCGTGTCGAGGGACGAGTTATGTATCCTTCCCGGTCCTCTCGTGGAACGACATGAAACCCCCGTAGCTCTCCACCGTCTTCCCGTTCCTCACCCTCCGCCCGCGATCCCGTACCTTGCGCTCTATCTAACCCTTTCTTTCGCCAATCCCTCCTTTTCTTCTTTTTTTTTTACAGCGCCAATATACCGACGATGCTTTTTTCGACATCCTCTCCCGCGGACCGCTTTGATATCACGGAACTTCGACGTCTCTGTTCTCTCTTTCTCTCTCTCTCTCTCTCTTACTCTACGCTTCTGCAGTTTCGAAAAGGTTCCTCGGTCTTGAATGATGCTTCGCCGATGCCGCTCGTGACGAGAGTTGTCCCGGCTTTTCTGTTTTCGTGGCTCGCGACCGTTTCGATACGGTTTGCAAAATTCATGCGACACAAGATTTCATAATTCGGGGAACTACCAGGTTCTCAGCTTGCTTTCGAGTTTGAATGGGTTTCGGGCAAGTTCGAGGATTCAAAAACTTTTGATGGGCTCGCGGGGTTTCTTCTCTTGTCTTCGTTAATTTTTTTTTATATATACGTATATATGAGGAGAGAATTTAACCATCTCTATGTTTACCAAAAGCAAGAGTAGTTCGAAGTTTTTTCATTTTATCGATCATCATCATTTCTCGAACTCTGAAAATATAATACCATAATCTTTTAAGAGAATGATGGAGTTTCGAACGACGGCTCCTTTTGCACTTTTTACCCTTGAGTAGAACATGATGCAATAAATGAAACATTGTCGATCTTTTGACCCTGAACTTCAAGATCAAGGTTAATTCTGCGACACCTTTCTTACATCAATTTCCACTAAACCGAGAGCATAGAATCGCGCTTTGATAGTCGCGACATATAATTTCTATACACCCCGTACATTTCTCCCTATCGAATCTCATCCTCTACTGTAACCTAACATCTTTCACACGATCACTTACGAAACACGTACATTTCCGAGCCAATTTGATGACCACGAATAACATTATCCAAGCCGCCGCGCCGGTTAGCTAAACTAAATACACGCAGTGTCAATAAATTGCGATCCAGCCAAACATTATTCCGCGAGAGCAGTGTCCCCGACAGTCGTCAAAACATCACCGGTCGAAGTATACACATTCGAAAACGTTTCTCGGTGGTTACCCGGCACGAGGGAAGCCGAAAGGGGCGGATCACGGTGCTGGAAGAAGACGAAGAAAGCGTCTATCGATACACGTTTTCGCGTAGGTGCGAAAAGAAGCTCGCCCGTATGTATGGGCGCGATGGCGGAGGCTCCATTAGCGTGTTTGCTTTACGCGAGCCGGGGTTCTCTAAGTGATGTTTTGTGCGCCACTATTCGAATCGTCCTTTATGCCTGGGACGTCCCTCCGTTGCGTGGGTGGAGAAGGAGGATCCGAGACAGAGATAAAACGAGATCGTGTAAAGGAGAGAGAGACGGCGGAGGGGGTGGGGAAAAGAGGAGAAAATTTCGCGAAAGATTCGCGCGAAGACATGCATCGCCGACTCGCCTGTTCCCGTGCCGATCGGCAACGAGATGTGCGCGGCGCACTTGTTATTCTTTCGAACTGCAACTTGTTATTCCCGCTCGAAAATACCGTGTTAGCGGAGCCCGCTAGCGAGCAGAGCGTCGACAACGGTAATGAGAGCGGGCGTTGTTACACAGGCCGCGCGAAAATAACGTAACGGGTTCCTTTGACAGGGTCCCGCGGCACGCGTATATACACGTTCGGCATAAAGCGAGCCCGGAAAGCGTCTAAATTCGTTTCGGCGACGTCGACATTGTTAGCGATTCAATTTTCACCCTGGCAAGGCGACGCCCTGGCAATTTTCGCCATTCCGCGCCGCGCGTCGTTCCGTTTCTGCCACGCCGCCGTTTCCGACGACGAACGTGTTTTTCGGACCCACCCGGTGTGCACGCTCCGATGCACTCCACCGACGGGATAAGGCCACGGAGAAAGAAGGTGTTGGCACGTGGTCAAGAGTTGTCAAAACTCGTTCCGTCACTACTTGCCGGGCATGTCTGAGGGGTTCTCGGGGGTGGCCCGGGGTCAGCGGTGTCTGCGCGGACTGCTTCCGGGTCAAAAACCGGACCACGCTCGACAACCCCTTCGAGGAGCCGGAACTAAGACGTTCCGGATTAACCCCTCCGCCAACGGTGTCCGCCATTTACCGATTTTTCCTGATGAACAAGTTTTTAATTATTTTCTTACCTGCTCTTTCTTTTTTTTTCAGGAAATTACACAAAGAAAAGTGGAATCAAATGCCCAAAATGTCCTAACATATTTTTTAGTTCTTGTGGCTTGCAACAACTTGAAATAATTTCACTTTGAATACACGCCACAATTTACTGAGCATAGTTCTATCAACACCTCCAAAAGATCTAAGAGAACGCCGGAGTCCACAAAAATAATTTTCGTCCGTGGTGTCAAACATTCTCACGTAGAAATATTTGCACTGCCCTTGTTCCGGTAGAAGTTCTATTTTCTGAGGAAATAATAGTCGAGTAATGTCGTAGAAGTCCTTCCGCCCACAGTAGATTCGTGTGTTTGCAGGAAGTATAACGAAGAACGCAATATTCAAGAGTATTAAAGAGACTCGATAGGAATTATTTCGACCACTCGATCTTTTTTAAATGACCGAAAATTGTTCGATCGTATTAGAATGAAGAAAGTCGAGGGAGTTTTCCAAGGCTTGCCAGTCGCAATTTCGCGCTCGGAACAAAATTCTCGAACGAGCTCGTGAAAACCGATAATCCGCGTTCAACACCGCGACTCTCGGAGGTTACTTTTGTTATTGGACCCTCATTTCGCGAGAAGGGCGGGCGTGAATCGAACACTTCGGCCGGAAATAACGATGGCAGATAATGTGGAACGCGCGCCTCGCTATCTGCGGGATCAAATCACCTTAAGCTTACACTCCGACACCGGAACCTCTTAGCCGTAACAATTTCTATCATTTTTCCACCCCCGGGGTTCTACCCCTTTTTCTGTCCCAGAAGGAGGCGATCGTCTCTCGCTCGTGAGGGACGATCTGCGAAGAGGTCAATCCACCGATCCGAGCTGTCTCATCAAGAAAATAGTGTTCTACCTTCCAATCTTTTCCACCTCTCGTCTATTATTCCACGTCGGATTCCATCGAATAACAAATGAGAGATCTGACAAGCAACGCGCGGGACACTCTATTAGTTTCGCAAAGTGGAACAGTCCGTCCGATATTTTCGAGAAACACGACGTAATCTCCGAAAGATAAATTATGCAGGATCAGCCGGAGGAAGTAACCTCGATTTTTACGTTCCGGGGAAAACATGAAGTAGATGAAAATCGGCACACGATGTTTTAACGAGCCCTGCCTTTCAACATCATCTTCGGTTTGCTAGAAAGAAATCAATTTAATATTTACTTTCCGAGAGTCTACTGCTCATTTTTTAAAGTTAACTTCGGTCACGTACGTTTCTTCAATTTTCATACGCGCTTTAAACAGCAATATTATGTTGTATTTATAATTCCATGATTTCGAAAAATTTGCCGTACGGTCCCCCGCGAACCTTAGGGGGTCGACGTCCGCCATTTTCTCGGTTCCCCCCAGGTCCAACCTCCCCCAGTACGTGGTATTGATAAAAAAAATGCGCTCGTCCCATTGGCCAGCCGGACCATAGGGTGACCTCACCCCTTGGGTGCTGACCAAGCACGAGCACCCACTAGAATTCTCGTTCTCACACATAGTGACGGGGGGCGCGGATCGAATGCATGCTAGTCTCACACTAGCGCGTCTCACTCGCACCACGAAACCGGAGAGTGCACCCTCGACATTTTTCCCGGGTCTCTTTCTCTCTCTCTCACCCTCTCCCTCTTTTCTCTCTCTCTATTCTCTCTCCATCCCCGTTCATCTCTGTTTCCCGGCTCTGTCCCTCCATATCACTGTCCGTCTCCCTCCCGTCGATTTTCTTTTCCGTCCTCGTCCGACGAGTCTCTTACGCCACTCGGTGAATATTGATTAGTAAGGACGTCGCGTTGCAACGGAGGCGAACGGTCAATTAGTCGAGGCAAGTCTGATGCGGAGAGCGCGACCGTTAATTAGACACTCGTCATTGATCCGTCACTTCAATCCGTCCGATCGCGCGTCACGAGGGATTATATTCGTACCGCGGGACGCGGATTTCTCCGCCTTGGAAAACTCGCACAGGCCGCGCCGCGCGGGCTCTGCCTCCAAGAACCGTTTAATTAGTCGGAGAGGAGCTCGGCGCCGCGGTGATCACGCTCCAGCGATACCGTTCGCGGGAAAGTCTTGAAAAACGCGCGGAAAACCCCCGCGATCCCAACAACTTTCACCCCTTACGATCGTTCCCTCACCGATCCATCACGATTCAAGTTTCAGCCCGGCTCGACAACATTTACCTATGTCAGGACACTCTGGAAGTCAACCCCTTGCGATTCAATTGCAATCTTTTGTACCAGAATTATTATTTCACTTTGTAATATGTAATTCTTTACTCACAAGAAGAAGCAACGAGCTGAAATGTAAATCTTAAACAATAATTCGCTTACCTCCGAGTACAACGACAGCCCGAATTCTTCCAGCGACCGCAGTCTTCCTCCTCGCTGATACTCTCTTGCTCGTTCCCGGAGAAGTTGGCGAAAGTATTCAGGAACTTCGCCTCTTTGATGAACGGCTGACCTTGCGTCCGCGAAATAGAAATTATTTCCCCGAGATACCGGGGAAAGTTTCCCACCCCCCGACTGATCGCACGAGATGCTTACGTTTTCTTTTTTTCTTATTTTCAGAGTTTGTTCTCGCGGTGAATGCCTCGACCGGTGAACTCTCATCGGATAAATTTTATTCGGGAAAAAGAGGGTGCTTATTTGCTGGAGTACAAAACATCGCGTCGGTAACTACGGCAGCGGCTTTGAAATGATGTTTTTACTCTAAAGAATTTGTTGACTAGCTACTTAATGGTCCTTCAAGGTTATTCTTAGACCAGTAGGTCATTCTTGAGTAATTTAATCTAATAGCTTCTTTACGGATTGCAATTTGTGACACGAATTCGTTAAGCCCCGTCTATACACAGCACAGTCAAAAATGGTAGTAACTAAAAAGGTTAAATTTCCGAAATAATAAAATCACAGTTACAATAATTAAAAATACGAAAAATTATGACTGAATATTAATAATATCACAGGTGTATTGTAAACACGAGGAGGCTTCTATCTTGCGTCGATCAGTCAGGGTTTGACAGGCAAAAATGAAACTTGCGGCAATCTTGCTTCCACTGCGCTCGAAACGGGACTGTGCTCCGCAGGAAGATTTCGATTCTCGTAAGAGGTGTGATAGGGCCCCGAAAATCTTACCTGAGGCGACCTTTGCGACGGAGGGGGGGGATCAGGTAGGAAAAGGGTTTCGCTGCAGGAGCCCCTATTATGCAATACGATTTTTGTTCTCCCTCTCTCGTTCTCTTTTCGATCGCGTTGACGAGGATTCGGATCGTCTACCTGGGATGCAAATGCCAGTTAACCGGGAACGCTGGCTGGGGGTTACTTAGCCTGTGCGTGTAACTACCTGAGATGCAAATACACAAGAGACCCGATCACATCGAACCGTTTGCTCGTGTGCGTATTCAAGAGGGAGGCGTTTGGGCATGCACATTTTATCGCTGCAACTGTCGCCACGCGTGTGCAGCTAAACCTGTGGGAAATGCATTCTCGAACGACGCTAAAAGATGAACGATACCGTTTTCTTCACGGAGCTGGATGCTGCCATATTTCTGACCCCGTCAACGAAGCATTTTTTAATTCTTCGATTTTATATTGTGTGCAAGCGGAACCTTCATTTTCCAATAAGACCAGGAAAATTTTCCTAATTTCTTTTATCCATTTTTTTACAAAAATTTTTTAGCTTAATTTTGCAATATTGCGGGAATCGGGGATTTGAAAAATTTTTAATATTCCAGGTTGCAGATGCGCCAGTTTCTACTTCCCGGCGACAAGTGTATGTAGTGTCCTTTAACATTTCATAACGGTGCGTCAATATTTATGGAGTACTCTATGGAAACGCGACGTCGTTAACGCCGCCGGAATCTGTTGCGTGAAGAAAATTAATTTCATTTATTTCTACCCTGCTGCGAGGGTTTACGGACAGGCTGGGCTACCGGGGAAAGGGTTGCGAGCGGTTCGGAAGGCGCCAGATGACGTTTTCCAATTTCCTGAATGAAAAGCGAAACCGATTCACGGTTTCGTCACCTGGCACGTTTTTTTTTTCACACGATCCGCAGTCTCCGTTGTCAGATAAGCCGTCGAAAAAACCGTAACGGTTCTTCTTCAACCCTTCCGACCAATAAAAAGATGAGAGAATTCTTTTTTCTTAATTACTTCATCAAGTTTTTATGTACGACCGAAATGATCCCTACGGTTCCAGTAATTAATGAAAGCAATCGTAAACGATGCAGCATCGACATTAAAATAATCGTGATTATTTGAAAAGATCAATTTATCGAAATAGTCTCGCCCAAAGTAGTATTAAATTTGACTCGAAACGACACTAAATCACGTTTGTTATTGACGTGTGTACTAGAAGGAGTGTACCTGCAGCAAGCAACCTGCTCCACAACAAGCGATAAAGTAGAAGTGCTTGAATTCACCCCTCGTGCCGGATTACGCGCTTTTCAAAAAAAAAGTGTCGAGGGCACAATGGGCCAGGGGTGGTTTTGGGTGAAAAAACGTGAAAACCGACACCCAAAACAGGGCGGGGAGCGAGAAATTGACGACAAAGAACGCAAATAATACCGCCAAAGCAACGATATCCGATTCGTGACCCCAACCGTGCTACACAGTATTTTTTTTTTTTGCACCGTGACGTCAAGTTAAATCCGATTTTAATCTGCCCTCGCAGGTTGTTTCCACAAAAATATAACTTAATTCCGCACGACTTCGCTGTAACATCCTTCAGAATTCTAAACGTTAAAAAATTCAGAATTACAATTATAAAATCGTTGTCTACGAATGACTCGTATTAATTGCAAGATACGGGAGTTACATAGACATTTATTTGTTTTTTTAATTTAGTCAGCTGACAACAACGCGTCAGCATTTTTAAATTCTTTAAATGTTTTTGTTGATTTACTTAAGCGAAAATAAAAATGTAAAAAATATGAATGTTAATAGGAACGAGATTGGACCGTCAGCATGCGACCTCAAAAATGGCCGCCACAGTGCTCCGGATAGCAGTGCGCGCCATATTTCGCACTTCGTCCGTCCCCGGCAAATCATACATCAGAATATTTGCGTATGGATCGTACGGAGGGGTAGAATAACACGCGAGCCCACCCTTAAATACTCGAAACGCTTTGAATGCCTTATCTCGGGCATCTGTAGAACCCTCGAGTTCGGTTGGACGCTTCTCGGAAATTATCCGAAATCTCCGGGTGCCGCGTCCTCGCGACTTCTGGAGCGAATCCTTGTAACCGATCGGGATCAAAATCTTCATTGTGAAATGCAACGAGTTCCCTAACTATTCTCTTTTTCTTTTTAGTTGACGCGGTGCTCGAGAGGGCCGATTCATCCGAATTGCTTCGAGTGGGTTCACTTTTGCCCCGGCTAATCTATAGCGGGGACAGTCGCGCCCGCACTAGACAGAGGAACACTTAACTCTTTCCTGTTGGCTCGCATCGAGAGGTCGGGATCCGATGTTGCACCTGTTACTCCCATCTAATTAATTATTTCGTCCCTTTGAGGACCGTGGCTGAGGGGGAGGAATATTCCGAAACAAGCCACTCGGCGAGGAATTATTTTTTTGCTCGCTGTGGCGTCGCAGGGTTGCAAACTGATTGAAATAATAACAAAGAGAAAAACTCTGTTGGGCGATCTGAACGATCTTTGAATATTTATGATGGGAGCGCATTGCTTTATCGAACACATTTTTTCAATTTTTAAGATTTTTAAAAATATTCCTCTTGTAATTATTTAAATGTAATTTTCCGAACCGTGAAAGAAATCTGGTTTATTTTTTGGCCGACTATTTTTCAAGTGATTTTGTTAAAACATTATTTTATGACCAACACGAGTAGGTGTAATTTCAAACAATAAACAAATTAGAAGAATTTTAGTATTAACGTATTAAGAGAAAATGTAAATTTCTATTTTTCACTCCAGGTTGTTGCAGTTCGAGTAGAAAATTCTTATTTTGCATAAAGATCCGCTGTGTAGTTATTAAGATAGCGACTCTACACGACTTGGCGAGTCGCAAAGGGAACAATAAACAATGCAGAGAGGAAGTCAGAGGAGAACTTTCGCACTCGTTCGGTATTAGACAAGAATAGAGGCGAACAGAGGGAAGCTCAACGTAAGAAGTCTTTAATTTTCCAGAAGCTGCGGTTTCCCTGAGAAAGAGAGCACGGGTGGCCGCGAGAAAAAGGAGGAAAGAAAGGAAGCTAGAGTAACAGGGTGAAAGAGACCGGAAAAAAAGGAAGGAAGGAAGGGTCTTCGGGATTAACCGAAATGAAAATGCAGAACCTAACGGCGTTCGCGCGCGCGCGCGCGTTCGGGGGCAAAATCGATAATGCAAGTTCGGCGCATCCCTAATCCTCTTCACCGATTTTTTAACCCCATCTGTCGTCCCGTGGAACACGCATGCCGTCCCGTAGGCGCGTGGAACGGTACCACCTATGCGATTCGACCTACTTCCGCGGTTAGGAGGACTGAAAAGGAAAGGAAAAAAAAGGAGCGAGAGAAAGAGAAGAAAGAAGCGCTCGATGGGTATGTCCCTGTTCGTCCTGTTGACTACCTGGATATCGCGGCGCGCCAACCCCCCAGGATAATCCATTAACATAATTTTACATGGATCGAGCGAGAGGAAGAGAGATGGAGAGAGAGAGAGAGCTTTGCCGCGCCGCGCCGGGGGGAAACATTATATCGACGGATCCGCCAGATGCAAAAGAGAAGGAGAGAATAAAATAATAGAGGATCCCAGGTATACGGGCCCGCGACGCACCGCAGCGGGAAAGGGTTAATTCAAATATTTAAAATATCTCCTGCGCCGATTTCTCGCGTAACGCCTAGCCCCGGACAACCCTTTGCTACCCTCTCTGCCGACCCGTCTCTCCTTTCCGCTTTGGACGTCGCGCCTTCTTTTCCCCGTCTCTCGCGCGGTATATGTATACCTGGGACTAGTAACTCTAGCCATCCGGATGAAATAGTCGTATAACCTAGCGACCCTGCGTCCGGGTACACCGGGTACAGCGGGTACGCGCCGTGTCGGCGTGTCCGCCGCGCGCTCTACTCGACGATCCTCAAAGGGTTCCATTATCGTTACGGAACGAGCTCGAACCACTCGTTGCCTCGCAGCCTTGGCTAACGAGGGTGCTGACAGCGAGTTCTGCGCTTTCGCCCTGTGATTCCGCAGTGTACACACCCGGGTTCCCGGCGACCCGCGCTACTCCTCTCTTTCGCCGTGTTCCCAGCTCGCTCCCTCTCGCCTAGACCATCGGCAAGTAGATACGAGCGCGAAAGTCTCGCCGCGGAACTTTCGCTTTGTGCAACAATAAACGCTGTCAGTTGCGCGGAACCCGCAACTCGTCCGCTCGTGTGATACGATTCGGAACCCGGCGACGTTTAATTCTTACGATGCAGGTTCTGACAAGAGGAATCGGCACAGCCTTGTGACTCCTTCGATTTCGAACGCATCCTCGTCTACCAGGAAATTCTTGGTCCTTGCACCGCAACATTCGTGTCAGACGCTTGATGAAGATTTCGAACAGAACCCACCAGTGGAATTTTCTTTACGCGAAATAATAGTCGCCGCAAATGGGCAGGTCGCTTATAGTAGGACGCTTATGAACATCTTAATACAACAGTTTATAGCCAACGCGGTTCCGTAGTACAGAGGTTAGACTATGTTCCTGCGCACCTCACTTATGTTGTGTTAACCGACATAGTCACTATACTCTTCCACGCTGCGGCTCCTGTAACGTTAACACAGTATATGCACAATGTAAAATGTACCTCGTATATTAAAGTTTACATTGTTCATTTACTAAATCTAACACACTTATGCCACTGAAATAAATATTATAAGGTAAAGAAGACGCCAAAAGCAGGCAGAAAGTGGTCCGCAATATGGTTAACGCATAATTCAGCCCCAATGCGGATAAATAAGACCTCTTGAACTAATTAACCGAATCGGTTCCAGTGCTAACCAAAAGTCAGCCGGCAGTTGCTAAATAGACGGAACCATTTAAGAATGTGTTCGCAGAATAAAGAACAAAGAAACTCTTTAATCAGTAGCCAACCGAGAACGCAATTTTTTTCCGAAGCTCGGTTAACGGGATTACCAGGGCACCGTAACATCTTCCGCCTGTCAGGGAGGTAATCATTAATCCCCGAATAATTAGCGAAATTCGTATCGATGTTTGGCCATTACGGGGGGTCGCCGGGGGTGGCCGCGCTAATTTTCCCGAGGAAAGTTTCGCCGGCGCGCGCGGTGCGTCCGTTAAGCGGATTATTCCTTCCGCAGAGTGACAGGAGGAGAGGCCAGCGAAACAAGGACTTAGAATCCCGCTACGAGGACCCCGTCCTTTCGGTGCTGAGCCTTGATTTACGAGAGCCGTGACGGGCCATTTGTCGGGGCAGACCCTCGGACAGCGGTGCTCGCGCTTCTCCTTATCAGAGAACAGCAGAGCGGCCATTTTCAAAACCGCGTCCTTTTCCCTACACGCTCTCGCGCGCTCGCTCCTCGTCCTTCGTAATGGAACCAGCAACGAGCGAGAGGATCCGCGCGCGTGTACTCTCCGGGAGAGACCGGGCTGGAAATCATGAAGGACGGAGGAGGGAAAAAAGGAGAACCGGTCGTTTACTTGGCAGTTTAATTCACGGTTTTTCTCTCGCACGGGACGACCTTTCTGGCTTTCGTTCCGTCTCTCTCGCTCCTCGCGTCCCCTCGGACCGCATCAAGCGTTCATTCCATTCGTGAATTGCCGTCATCGTGGAACGTTATCGAGCGTCCGCGAAATTACCAAAATCTCCGTGTCGCTCTAATATTTGCACGGCAATGAAAGTTTGTTTCGAGCGGTGCGGAGCGGTGCGGAGCGGTGCGGAGCGGCGCGGAGCAGCCGCAACGGTTCCGCTCGGCTCGCCGCGGCGTTGAATTGCTGTGCGCGGGCCTCCGCGTAATTACCGCGACTTTTCTTCGCCACTCGACGGCGTTTTCAGGCGGGCAAGAGTGACGCGGCCACGCATACCTATATCTGCGCATATACCCACATACAAGGAGAGAGGGAGACCCGGTCGCAGCGAAAAATTCCGAAAACTCCTTTGACGGGCCACTCGAGGATTTTTCGCCGAGCGGAGATCGGGGCTAAAGCGAGCGGCGAAGGGACCTCGCCAGTCAAAGATCACCGGTGGAGACGGCTCCTCCTCCAGACAGATGAATTCGACGTCGAAATTAAGCCAACCAAAGTCCCGCGGCTCCGCGTGCAACCGAACCGATGCAAAAAACGGACGTGCACCGCAAAG
This sequence comes from Lasioglossum malachurum, assembly GCA_028455605.1. NCBI lineage: Eukaryota > Metazoa > Arthropoda > Insecta > Hymenoptera > Halictidae > Lasioglossum > Lasioglossum malachurum. The sequence continues at coordinate 26,854,688 of CM052315.1, forward strand.
AAACCGCGAAAAAACGAACAGAGAGACCGCCGGAGAGAGAAATAGAGAGACCGGTTGTCGTGCGCGCGGGGGAGAGCGGGCTCTGTGGGTCGGGATCGATATCAGCACGAGGCGAGGCTACATTTTTCAGAACATTGGGTACCATCGTGGTAAGCCGGTCGTATGTATTCTTATGGACCACCCTGTTTATGGCGCGCAATTTATTTCGAAATCGAAGGTAATGGCCGCCGGTTTACGCCCGGCATTCTGGCCAACCCTTCGCGCTGTTCTACGCCACCCCCTTTTTCCACGAGCCGACTCCGCGTCCGCTCGACCGTCCCGTCCTGAGAGCGCATTAAAATTTCAAACAAATACAAAAATGGCTGGAATCAACCCGAATATGTATTGCCCTATTTCCCGGGGCGTAACAAAGGGACGGGATATTCCGCTGCGAGAACGCACAAAAGCATATACGGGGAGAGGCCACGCGACAACGACGACTGTCGGTTCGTGTTTTCCACGGACCGGCACGGCGCGCGGCGTCGCGTCGCGTCGACGCTGCACGTGGAAATTATTCAACGTTCTCGTTGTGGAATATTTTTTTCCTGCGGATATTAACAGTTTTTTTTTGCTCGTCGCGTCTCCTCTTTCTAGCTGGCGTTCTGCCTGTATCATTTTTTTTTTTTTGCTTCTCATTATTATTGCGATTCAGACGGCGTTCCGCTACCCGGTAACGTGAAGTCGATAACCGTGCGCACGGCGGTCGACGATCGAAGTTCCCCGATTTCCGGTGAAATACACCCGCCATTGTTCCATCCGAAGCCCGGTCAGGCCGAAGAGAGAGTGGAAGAGAGGGAGAGAGAGAGAGAGAAAGAGAAAGAGCGTGGCCGTTCGACGGGAAAGAAATCGACAAAACTTTCACCGCGCCGCGGACACGATATCACACGGAGCAGGATTTCCCGCGGCTTTGCGGGACTTCGGGAAATATTTCCCGTATACGTTCGCGCAAAAGCAAATTTTCGTGGCCGGATAGGATCCGCGCTCCACGGAACCGTGAACGATGTCGCAGATTTTTGTTTGCGTGACCGCCGACCGGAACAGCTTTATTCTCCCGCGAAGAGGAACTCGCGAGCCACCTCCCGAATTAATCGCGAGATTCGAACGATGCCGCGAAATAGATCTCCTGCCAGTGATAATCCATTGACTCTTTCTGCGATCTGTGCCTCTGAATAATTTCGATCGTTATTCCCTTAGAATCGTAAACCGAACCATGAAGAAAATGTTTATTCGTAATACGGTACTTATGATCTCCAATACAATTTATTCTAAAGCAAACATCTTAGAAACTGGCCTTAAATCTTTTTACTACCTCCACTGTTTTAAACTGTGCGTACCCATTTCTGTTATAAATGCGCAAAATCCGCAGTCTACAGGCAGATACAAAAATCTAAAACGGCTACAACCCGGTTCCCAGTCCGGAGGCTCGTTTAATTTCCTGGCCGATTAAAAACGCGGCCGGCTTCCACGTCAGTTCACGATGAGATATCACCGCGAGAAAATCGTCAGTGGGTCGAGCACCCCTCTCGCGTTTCTCAGATGGATCATTTTTTGATCGTGCGCCGATGACTCGGCAGTCCCTTTCTCTGTTCCGCCATCGGCGAGAGAAGACGCCCGGTTATCTTGCGTCAGGGACGAGCGAAGGGAATGGACGAGGGGCTTCCCTGAGCCTCGCGTTATCCAAGGGATTTAAGGGGGACGGAGGACGAGAGAATTCGTCCTTCTCCGCGGAGAGCCGACCGCGCCGATCCTCCGGGGTGGCCTCCAGTCAATTTTTATCATATATCTGAGAGTTTCGTCGGATTGGCTTCTGCCTGACCTATGCCCAATGGGCCGCGCGAATTCTCGCGCTATCGCGCATGGCTATCGCCTCCGTCCCGAATCTTCCTCGAATCCCGGATTTTTCCTTCGGAAACTCCCTTCGTCGCCGGGTCTCCCCCAAGCTAACGAAAATATTCCTGATCTCGTCCATGAAATATACCGAAAAAGAATTATGCTCGGCTCAATCTCTCTACCGTCGCGTTCTTCAATGTATGAGCCAATATAGGGACCCTAATCCGTTCTCCTATACATTTTTTTACTGATACAGCATTTAATAGTTCTGCATCCGTTGAAAGAAACAAGCCGAGAATTTCTTTCTTCAATGATTCTGGTAGATAGAAAGTAGCTGAAGCTCATACAAATGATGGCAGTGAACGTGTTAAATATACACCAATTTATCGAGTGCTCGATATAATAGTTTTTAATAATGCCTCAGAGCCACGCTTCGAGCGCATGGAGTCAATTTCCTTTACTACTTACGTAGTGAGAAGTAAACGAAGATAAAATCGGTATCGACTGATGCTTCGATCAAGGAGGGAAACATGGACATGTGTGTTTCCTGTTGGATCGGTGGGAGGGTGCATAACCTACATAGATATCTTATTTAATTCTTCGCAGTCCGTGCGATCCGGCGGACGAGCGCGTAAAAGCGCCGGTAAGCGATGAACGTCAGTTATTTCTGAATTTTTCACCGGAAGCATCGGGCAGAGTTACCGTATGCCCGACAGACGAATAGGAAAACGGGGCTGGCATGCATCTAGCAAACAGCATCGGGGGTCGAACCGGCAAAATGGGGAGGGATGAGCCGGTTGCCGGTTCTACCTGGCCGGTAGACATACCGGGGAGGACTATCAACCGGTGCGACCGCGAGCCTCGTCAGGCGAAATTTTTACCCCTTTTACACGGACCGGAAGGGGTGCCAGTTTTGGGCCAGACTTCGCACGCAGCGCATCAGGTAAGAGCCCTTTGTGTAATCTGATTTCCGTTGCCCTCCCGCCACTTCAACGGGATCGATACAGTTTCGGAAGCACTTTCGATCGTTAACCTATTTTGTGCACTTACCAGAGAGACCGTAATTCGTCTCTTTTCACCGATACCGTGTTGCGATACACCTCCGGGCCCTGCCAGCGAGGGTGAGCTCTGCTGTGAACGGTGTTCTATGTGTCGTGTTCGTGGTTCTTAACCATGTTGTTGGCGAAGGAAAAAGTCGATCTTTCAAATATTTGTAAATTGGTCGATGTGGAATTTGAAGAAGCTCGTCCGATAAAATTTTTCGAAGCCAGTGACTAGATTAGACAGCTGACGTATTTTTTAATCGAATTAAGCTGAGTGTACTGTGAATGCTGCATGATTCTTCTGCATCGAAATTACAATTCTCCCGCGAACACTCCGTTTTCATAAGAATATCTATTAGATTACTTTATTTCTAAAGCGAAACACAAAAATGTAAAAATATTTTAGTCTCGTCTTTATGTTTCTTTTGTGAAACAGCACGCGAATCTCAATTAAAAAGGGAGATAGTGAATTTGGTATCGGCTAACCGACATAATTTGCGGGCAATGGTCGAAAAAAAGTAGGCAATCCGTTCAGGAAGGTAACAAACGGGAAAGTCCACGGGAAGAATAATAAGGTAAAAGTCGAGGTCTCCAGCAACCCCGAATTTTCCACGTTACAGCTACGTGTGGCTTATCCTCGTCTCACTGATGCTCGAACTTCGAGATATTTGAGAGAGTGGTCGTCGGATAGAACAGGAGGAAGAGGGAAAAGGGGGTGGAAGGGCGCTCCGGATGGTTTCCGAACAACCGAAGTCTGCGGAATAGTATCGATCTGGCTTGATATATTAGAACGAAGGTCCACCCTGCCGCAGCCCTGGCAGGACCTCGAAATATGTTTTTTATATGCGCCCTCCTGCGGTGGATGTAGCCTCCGCGGCCACCCCCGTATTCAACGACGCCTTTTTTTACCTCGGCATGTCTTTTCGGGAACTCGAGTCAAACATTTATTCGAGACGCCATATTGTCCTAAATTCCCAGCGCAGACCTCCGATTTCACACCTGACGCTCCAAATTACAATAAAGAATTCGCAAATGAGAGAATAGCCACTTTGATCTCAATTATGTTAGAAAATATCGTGTCAAATTGTTGGAATCATAATTGTCTCTAGAAATACCGTTTTAAAACGAAGCTGAACGAATAGACCAGTAATTGAAACATTGCTTCGAACACCCACGAACACGACAGATTGCAAAGGGTAGGGGTAGAATATTCGTGAATGCAGGCTATATAAAATGTTATAATTAAAATGGTGACACAGTTCGTTCGCTCGGTGATCCATCATTGAAAGTGAAACGTTTCCATCTTCACCCAGATTTTCATTTGAATATCCTTGAATGGATGAACGGTCCTCGCGATTACAGCCTAGATTCGGCAGTAGCTAGAGAACTCGAGGGTGACTTTGGAGGTCCAAGCGCGTCTGAGGAGGCGCAGTTCTTTAGGAACGACACGGAAGCAACACGGCAATAAATGGCACCGCGCGCGCGGGGTCGATAACGGCATAACTCGATCCACAAAGCGAGCAGAAGCACTCCGTCTGAGGCGGAGCTCGCGGAGTCCGATTGCTATATAACGTCCTAATTTTCCAAGCGGATGAAAACATATGAAAATCTGCGAGGCAAACGAGTCGACGTTAGGGGGCGCCAAGTCAGAGCCAATAAAAGTCTCTTCGCTCCCCCTTGGCTCGCTGCTTTCCCGGCGCGAGTCGTCCCTTTTGCTTTCGTCTCGCCGCTTCTTTGTCCGTTTTCCTCGGCGGCAAACTCCGTGAATACATATCTGCTGCACGGCTCTCTCGTTCGTATCCCGTGTCTCCACTCTCTCGCCCGATGGAAAGAGTCCGTGGGCGAGCACGGAGAAAGAACGAGCACAGAGAGAAAGAGAGAGAGAGAGAGAGAGAGAGAGAGAGAGAGAAGAAAAAAAAATGAAGAAGGGCGAGAGAGGAAAGTTGGCAGAAATAGCCAGAGCCAGTGGATTCAGGAAGTTCTCAATCTCGAACGATCTTCGAAACGAAGTCAAATTGGCCGACCGAAAGAAACGAGATAACGCCGGGATCGTTTGCATTTCAATTGGCGGACAGTTGCCCCCGAAGAGACGTTAATCGGTTACAAGAACCTCCCGGGAAAATAATGAAATTATCGTAAATCAATATGCACCGCGGAGGATCCACTCTGCCCGGTCCGTGGCACACCGGCTAGAAGCGGTACAGTTGCTTGCAAGACTTACCGCCCCAATAAATCCGCGCCGCAAAATTGCTCGATTTGCAGCCGCCGGACGGGAACCTGGAATTGTTTAAGCAAATCCGAGCGGAGTCGCTCCGGAGACACTCGAACGCTGCCCTTTTAACTCGCCGCGATGTTAACGCGTTGTATCCTACCTATTTTGGATAGTTCCTCCCGTCTGCCGCTATTCTTCGTTATAAAATACTATCTATCCGCATTTCAGTGAACAATATACGAAAAAGTTATTAGTACGTGCTTCTCAAATGTATAACGTGTTAATTGCGAAGTAACGCGTGATTATGGGACTTCGGGTTCCGTGCATTTACGACACCAACGAGTAGATAAGCTCCGCAGTCTGGTCATAAAGATCCACACATCTCCGGTTAAAAATATATGAAATAAATAATTTCGTCTGTGTTACCTTTCGAAATTAAAGTAAACACCGCGAGGCGAGCGCGGAACGAATAAATCACGCCCCGGTTTTCAATTCTCGCCTGTTGTCCCGATCGGCGTGCAATTTCTGGAGCAACAATAACTCAAAAATTTTTATTGGCCGTTCCCGGAGTTTCAAGCGAATATCCTGATATCGGAAGCAGGCTCGCCGCGAAAATATCGATATCAAGAAGGGGTCGCGCGCGCGGGGTGGCCGGGACAACGACCTGCGCCCATGTAAGAAAACACGTAAAATGACCCCATATTGTTGGGAAGCTGTTGCCTGGCCCCTTGGACAAACAGAAATATATGTCGGGGAAAGATGTCTTTCCACCCCAGGACTCGAGGCGTTCCTTTTTTAAACGACGAAACAGTTGCGGCCACGAATCGATGGTAACTACGCCGACCGTACCGGACCCGGGTACAGTCCGTTGAAAATGTACCGTCGACCTCGACCTTCGACCCGCCCCGAAATCAACCCGTTTCGACCCTGGAACGAGCGGTCGGGTACCCAAGGAAGCCGTAAGGTTCTTTCACCGTGCTCGTCACTCCTCGTTCACCGTGATAAAACGAACGGCCGACGAAGGGAAAATGATCGGGCAGGTAACAGCGGCGATTTTCTCCGGCGTGTGTACCGTGTTAGGATGCGCGGGGTGCTCCGGTCTTTTGCATACATTTTGAAACGTGGAGCCGCCACCGCCGACGCCACAACCGCACCGAATATGCTGGCCGAGCAAGAAAAAAGAGGAGACCACCGGGAAAACAAAAATCCTCGTCTCTCTTTCGCGCGCAGCCCGGTGAAACGAGAGGGAGAGCGTGAGGAGAAATGCGAATGCGAGCTGGTGCTGCTGTTGAGGCGCGGTGGCGAGGGGTGCACGACGGGGGATGAAAACGAACGAGTAAACGAGAACCGCGAAAAATCAGGGACCGTCGCATATTTACGAACGCACGAATATACGGTCCACCCGAAACCTCCTTCCCGCTCGCTTTTTTCGCCCCATTGTTTCTGATTAGAACCAACCTATAGAAACCACCCCCGCGAGCGAGCGGCCATTGTTTTGGAATTTGGGACGTGCGTGGGATTGATGAAACTGCGCGCGATGGGTATTTAATGTTTAATATACACCTGCATTTACGTTACAGGCCTCGTAGACTATCCTCATCGAGTCGTAATCATCCCTTAAAATAGTCCTAATCGCAACTACAAAAATTCATTTATGGGTCTGCAAAACCAGTTGTATTGTTTCCTTGCACTAATCCTAAATATCATCCAATTTTTTAAAGACAATTTTGCAAGCCGATCGCGTAGCAGTATCCTTAAAGAATACACATCGGAACAACCTAATATATGTATTTAAGTTCTCATAATGAATATTGGAAATTAGTAAAAAAGAAGTAAATTTTCATTGTTAGTCCTAAATGTTGGAAGGTTTTAATGGAAAGTCTTGATGCGCAGCACATCTTTTACAATTCCAAGGGTTCGGCGGCTTTAAAATGATACAGGACGATGTTCCACAGGAGTGTCGGAGGGAAGAAGGCCGAATGGCGTCCGCTCGACGCGGACAAACACCGTTCAGCCATTGGTCAACACGCTAAAGATCGCAACAGCAATTTCCTCGGGTTCCGAGGCGAAACAAGCGACAAAAGCTCGTCGGGTAGACGGGCGGTAGGATTTTGCAGCGGACTGGCGCGGAGGGTTATTCCGGCGCTATCGGAAAAATGTTATTTACGCAGGGCAGGAGCGAGCTACAGAGGCTCTGTCCTTATTTACATGTGGTAAGTCTCCTACGGGACCAAATCCCGGACCGCGCTCGGAACCCTGATAATTCTTCCTTTGATCCCAGTCCCGTGGGCTTGAGCCCCGGCCCAGCCAGTCCTGTCTGCGCCGGGGAACGAGTAAAGACCCACCAAAGAAGTCTAAAAAAAATAATCAGAGAAATACCTGTCGCGCAGAAAAGATTGCGAAACGTCTCGACCGCCAATTTTTAGGCACCTTGCTTCGGTCCACGACAAATTCTGGAACCTTCCAAAACTAATCGCGCTCAAAGATCTCTATTTCGTCTGGCGCATAAAGATAAGGCTGTGATCATTCTTTTCCAAGAGAACGCGACGACGGTATAAGAGGAGACTCGCGCGAATTTTATTCTCAAAAATGAGAATGAGGCTCGTCGCGGCGCCGTAAGCGGTTCAAGACTTGCTCGCAAGACTGTATCCGCTGAAGAGAGCTACCTAGTCTGGCGGTTCGCGAGAACTCTCGAGAGCCGGCGACGTTTGACTGGCTGTTCCCGCGGAGTGTTTGTTTCTTAACAATAACACCTGTCTCGCGGAGGCTTGCGGAGGCTCTCGAACCGTTTTTCTTCGCGAGACGCATCTCTGGCGAGTACGGCGAATTTCCAGTATGCCGATAAACAGCCGCTCGACCGGAAGTTCAAAGAGGAAGACGCGGTCCGCAGTGGTAACCGCGCGGTCGGAAATCGATCGAAATTAACCCGCGACGTCATTTCCAGCGTGAACGCCGCGGCGCGCCGGCACGAAATTTCCGCGCCGCTGTTCCATCAGCTGGGGTGGAGAGATACTACCCGGGGTTGAAGGTTTCTGTCCGTTTTCCCACCCACTCCGCTTCTAACCCGTCCGGCACTCGGCCCGGAGCTCGCTCGCTTTAAGGTGTCTTTAAGTCAGCGGCTTGATCTGAATTTTGGCAGGGTTTCAAGTCCCATTTGCTTTAGTAACGGCGGAACCTAACGAAAAGGAGAGACGCCGATATCATCTTGAGCAAACTAGCGGGACGACCGGTGCCACTGGACGGGTATAGGGTGTCCCACTATTATGCTGATAACATTCGTAAACACTACGACATACGGCTCGCTGCGACGCCAGTCCAACGGCGCCGGGTTTCCATCTTTGGCTGTCTAGCGGGTGACGCAGCAGGAAATGTCGAACTTTTCCGGAGCGGAATATGTATATCGAGTTTCCGACGGTGTTAGCTCGCCGAGGAAGTATCCGCTCAAACTGACGGACGGTATCCACGAGACGCTTAGACGAGGATCGAATTTCCATTAGAAAGTGTCCCGCGTTACCGATCCGCGCACGATCAGACGGACAATCGAAAGGATCCTTCGGCAACCTACAAATCCCGAAGGAACGTTAAAATTTCGTAGCTGCCGGAACGTTTCCCTAGAATCAATTACGGGACGCGCTCACTCGCTCGCTCGACCAGCCTGGCCTGTCTCTCAAGAGTTATTCCGGCAGGTATAGGGGAGGACCGGCTCGGTCGAATAATCAGGACAGAATTCAACGGTGTAAATTCGTTGTAATCCCTCATCAGAAATTCCTTTGCCAGATGAGACTCCGCCGGTAGAATTCCAAGGCCAGCAGCAAATATCTCTGGACGGAATCCCCGATATCGAACGTGCCACCCGGTACGTAATCTCTCCTCTCTCCGGTTAGTTAGCTGGTCTCGAGGATTCGGGCCGTGAGTATCCTTGCCGGATAGAGTATCCCTTGGGAGGTTTTCGTCCAATCGGCTGGCTGGTCAGCCGGTCCAGGTGGTGGGGGCCGGAGGCCGACCATTGGTCAGTCGAGGGGCGGCTAGGTATTGAGCGACTCGGTCCGGGGGTTGAAAAAACCGCCCCGAACTGACCTCAAACGTCCTACCCTCGTCTCGTCTGGAAACCCTGCCTAATGTTGCTCACCCCCGGCCTCTCTTTCCCCTACCTCGTCTCTAACCTCGACTTCTCCCCCTGGGTTTTACAGCCGCCCCGTTCCGTTCTCCCCTTTCGCACCCCTTCGCGCTTCATCAGTTACGTTCGCCTCTTACGCGTACCTCTCTCTTTCGCTCTCTTTCCTCCTCGTTATGGTGGACGTTGTTCCGTTATAGCGCCCGGACGAATACGATGCAAATTAAACACACTACTCTACGTGGAAATCGAAAATATTTTGAATCAAGCATGACTGATCCTAAAATTCGATACTTTAGCTAGACTAGATTTATTTCGTACCTCTTGGATTCTTCCGAATGTATATAGAAAAACACAAATTTTCATAAGCTCTACAACAGCATAGCCATCAAATAGTCAACGTCCAGCTGTAAAAATTTAAATTTCGAGAGAATGAACTGTTCATAAAAATTGGGGTAACAAAAGATCGTAGACCAAAGTTGAACATTTTCCAAGTGGCAATCCTCGATCCGCAAAACCGCGGACAGCGGTGTTAAAATTTCGCAGGGAAGCCCCAGCGTGTGACCCGAACTACGTTAATGGAGCAACGTAATTGCGATCCGGGGAAGAAGTTTTTCCAGCGGGAGGCGAGCGGTTACGGAGGGAGGACCGATACAGTGTAAGGTACAAAAAGCATTAGCCGGTGCAAGGTGCAAAGATTGCGCGGGAAATTTCGAGGTCCAAGGTGGCGGGATAGCGTTGTAGCGGTTCGGCCGTTCTCACGTAACTCGGTGAAAAGTTTTGCTTAAGGATCGCGCAACGGTCCGTTCGCGGAAGGACTTTTGTCGAACAACGGCATAACGAGCCACGTCCCGGTGATGGAATTTTTTAAGAGAGTCTGCACACGGGAACTCCATCCCCCACGGAAAATACGATGCGGTCTAACTCGAGCTACGAGCCCTAAAGTATATTCAGCCGGTCTAAGTCCAAAGGCTATTTGCATAGGCGATATTATATCTTCGCCTGGAAACCCACCCCCTACCTTTCGTCCTTCTGCTTTCACCCCCTTGCCTCCCCCTCACCCCACCCCAATCTCCTGTTCCTCATCCCACCGTATCGTCTATCCTCTAGCCGGTCCTCTTTCACCTTCTGTCTATAACGGCTCTTTCTCTTTCGTCCTCCTCTCGTTCCAACCACCCCTGCCCAACAACCCCCGTGCCACCCCCTACGGCCAGGACGTCTTGGGATCTCTGGAATTGGATTAGTAGTGGTTCACCCGAGTAAGACTTGGACTATACTCAATTTGAACTAAGATCGCGCGCCCGCTCCGGAATGGGCAAATTGCTAAATCAGTTTTACGTGATCACCTATTCAGAAAGTTATTCGCGATCGAACGTGGGATATTCCTGCCGCGCAGGATGGACCGGCCACCGACCGGGGATTTAACGAGAAAGGATACAGGAAGGAGCCAGAGATGATTTCCACCGATTGATAGGGATTTTCGACCGCTTAGGATTACGAGTCTCCGCGATCCTCGCTCCACTGGAACACCGAATCCAGCGATTATACGCCGACGTTACGTCGGCGAATAATTAACCGGGTGATCGTTTTTCCAGCAGGAATTATTTTACTTGAACCCTAGAATACTGGAGAATATCCAATCGCATCAAATACTATTCTATTAACTCGTAGACTGTAATTATGATACGTAGACTATGATTAAACAAATTATTTTTGTCGGATAATTCCGGTTAGCAAACTCTCCGGTCAGGGATCGAGTCGTGAGTCCATTTATCCGAAAACCCGCGACACAAGGACGAGCTCGTTTTTTTCATCGAGCATGATCGGCGTTTCTTTGGCCTCGGATTAAAGGATCGTTGTTTCTCACGGGCCGCCCGCTTCGTCTCATTCTCTTTAAGTCGTCTCGAACAAAGATTTTGCAAACATTAGCGATTCGATTAAGCCGCCGTCTCGGGCGCTCGCCTTTAAAGTCTCGCCGCGCGGAAGTTTCCCAGTGAAATCGTTACTTAAGTTTCTCGCATTATGCACTTTCACCGCGTTCAAAAAAGCTCCCGGCGAAGTTGCGCGACTCTCGCGGCCGGAAACATGAACCCCGGAACATCGTATAACGAAACAGTTAAAGCCGAGTTACACGGTCAAACGAGCGTGAAACTTTTTATCCTGTTAATTAATTCCAAATGCTAAACAAATTGAATTCGTGACCCCTCTTAGCCCCCATTCTGACCCGTGACAAATAAATGCAAACGAGTGCAGATCCACAAATTAACTCATCCAGGGATCAGCACGATTCATTGGAAACACAAGTCATTGTTTAAAAAAATTAGAAAAAAACACAAAGTTTCACGGGTTAATTTTAACCCTTTATAGTGAATTTGAATAGCAAAGAATGTCGTACTCGAAAGTTTCATAGTTTCCTGAATTTCCGAGTAGAATATTTGTCGCTTGTCGAATAAATAGAGAAAATGGGAAAATTGCATAAATATCAGCAGTCCGGATGCAAGATCCCCGTGAAGAGGACACCCTCGAGCTGAATGTGCTCCGCAGAGGGCAATCAAACGGCAGAAATAAGAAAACAAGGTGCAAGTCCCGTCGTGGGGAGGCCGAAAAGCGGGCGTTCCGTTGAAAAATCCAGCGTAAAATGGCCGGTCGTAGGTCGTGGAAAGCGTAAAGAATTCCGGGGTCCCAGTCTAACGCAGTTAATTTGGCGAATGGGGCTGTCCCTCCACCCCGAACATGGCCACTGCCGTCGCATATACACGGGACACCTCCACACGCGAGTTTCGCGTCTGTCTGGGTGCACACATCGGCACACGTACGTCCACACGAGTATACCGGGTGATCCTGGCGGAGTCTAATAAAAAGCATCCCCGTGAGCCGTGGGATGGTTGGGTCAGAAGTCCATTCGGAAAATGGAGGGACCCGGTCGTCCAACTAAATCTACCCGATAACGCGGACGTATTGTCCATGGGAGGCTCCGTTCGAAAATCGATTGTGTCCAAGCGGATGCGACTTAAGAAACGAAACGAGCTTATTAAAATCGTTCGATGCTGGATCGATGATCGTGGCTACGGTCATTCGGCGAAAAACCATCAGGAAATTTTCAGGAATTTTTTGTTCCAGGCGGGTCGCCGACCAAACCTATCCGGTCTGTTAGCAAGACGTATGGGATACGGCTAGTCCTGGCCAGGGTTCGACTCGACTTCCGACTTTCCCTGCAGAAAACATTGAGTCTGAGGGGTGGCGGCCTCATCCCTACCCGCCGGGATCGCAAAAGACGCTATAAATTCTGGCCATCCTCTATCCCCCCGGTAAACCCCCCCTCTCTTTCCTCGCCGTCCCATCCTGCACCCTCCGACTGTCTTTCTTTCTCTCTCTCTCTCTCTTTCTCTTGTCGACTTCCGCGGATAGTAGCCAAAAGTAAGAAGAGTAGCTATATCGATACTCTCCCTTGGAAGTCGCAGTTCCTGGCCTGTACAAAGTGCCGGCGGGACGCTTTCATTTTTGTCGAAACGCTGGTTTGAGGGTAAACTAGCGTGATTCATGGGATGGAAAACAACTTACGAAGAAAGGTAGACTGGGATATTAAAATTTGAAGGGCCCTACCGACGCCGCAGCCAGTCGACTATGATTGTCAAATCGTCCCTCGGATGGACTGACATTTTGGACAAGGACCACCGATGCTACCTGGCCTATTAAGGGGGAGTCTCGTTTCTAGGATTGGAAGGGTGCGGGATGCGATAATTCAAATTCTCATTTCTCGATAATGGGGTTCTTCAGCAGTCAAAAGCGCCTTCAAAAGTCCTATTTTTATGTTTACGAGGCGTAATTTGCATTATTCGGCTGCATATAGCTGTCGCAGCTTTATGAAAATAGCTACATGCGCAGCTTTATGCTTCCGAATTTATGCACACCACTGTACCTGTAACGAAAATGATACTGTTATCGTTAGAATAATAAATACATTTTAAAGGTAGATTGATAACGTGAGTAATATTGTCGCATTTAACGAAATGGAAGCGAACAGACGGGAAAATGTCGGTACCATGGAAAACCATGGACAAACCCATCTTGCTGGTTCTTCCGGGCAGGAAATCTGTGCCCGCCACGGACCGTCGACCAATTGAATCTCACAGGGAATTTAACACCCCTCTCGTGGACGGAAAAAAGCCGAAATTTCCAATTTTATCGAATCTCCGGTCGTCTGTCCCTTAAACAAATATTATCGTGGCCGTTGACTGATCGATTGGGAAATTGCAATGAAATTTATTACCAGTTCGAGCACCGTGGGGACGCGACAGAACTTGTCTTCTTTATAGACAGCATTCCGTTTCCTAATCTGTTCACAAATTCCTCATAAAAATCCTTACAATTCCAATACTTCAGCGAAACATGACTTGTTCAAAAAATATATAGAATATAAAATTATAAATAAAGTATAAAAATAATCATTATCTTCTAAGAACGCATTGTATGAAATCGTGTTACGCGAGAACATTCAATTTTACTTTTTACTTATATTTTATCTATTAAGAATATGTAAAAAGCCCCGCTAAAGCAAACGGGGAATTCCTGCATTTTATTATATTGCGCGTTGTACTATGAAATATTGTATATTTTCGTAGGCGAACTAGAATTCCTTGCACAAGTATTTTGAAGAAATATAAGAGACGTGAGACTGAAGGCAACTGTTCACCTGCGAATCACATAAACACAAGAATTTGAATAAATGCACAGAAGTACTAACTAGGACCTGTAGCCTAACAAATAAAGTGCCATCTTCTCTAAAATTATGAAATCGTTGAAACTCCTTGAACGTAACAGGTTATCAAACCCAGCCCAAAGAACGGCTCGGTAAAATCGAGTGCAGGCGGAATACAACCGTCATTAAGCCGCAGAGAAAAATCAATCCCTCGGCAACACTTCGTCGCAGCCTATCGTCAAGCCGTGGCTCGACACGGAGAGGATCGCTCGCGGAAGAAGAAAGAAAAAGAAGATTGAAGAAGGAGATCCATCGGCGCAGGCACAGCATCTGCGTTCACGACCTTATCGGAAAGACATAAACGCCTGAAATCCTGGCCATAAATTAGGATCGACAGAATGCCGGACTCTTCATCCGTGTCCTTCCTCCGCGCTCTCTGGTCTAGGTTGTTCCAATATTTTTACCGTCTCGCGGATCACGCTGCAACTCGCGAAAAACAGAGTGCGAAGAGCCAGAGTCGGTCCACCGCGCGACGACACCGAGCCACCCCCGCGCATTCGGAAATCAGATACACCGTATTGTTTCGAGGGGAACGCCAGGACTGTCGAGGAAGATAAGAATTTTACGATCCGGTCGGAGAAAAATGAGCCCGCTTCGGCGATTAACCTGCAACATTTATTTATGGTTTTAGCGAGCGCAAACCGTCATTATGCTTTCGTTGCTTGCGGCGGTGAAGACTGGGCGCCAAATCCCGTGATCCTAGATGAACCTAGTTAATCAACATCGTTAACACTGATCCTACCGAGCTTTAACAGTAGCCGGTGCATGTTGCCTCATAAAAATAACAAGATCAAATTAATTTGAACTTTGTACAAATCAAAAATCTGGAACCGGTCATTTAATTCGATTTTAAGTAATTCGACTCTATAAAATGTAATTTTTGCCAAGTTCGGGGGGAAGAATACAAGAAGATGTTTCCAATTCAGCAGCAACTCTAAAAATTCAACCGGGTAAGACCACAGACAAAAGTCCCCCCCATCATTCACCAGCAATCCCCAGTCATCAAAGCGATCTCCTCGGCGTTATTCAAAAATATGGTGAACACGTATGCGAGTGCTCCACCGTGCTCGTACCGTCTGACCATTACAGGAGTCAAGAATTTTTATGGCCGGGCGAGAATGAGGGGGAAGGATGACGATCCTTCTGTCGATGCCTGGTGTGGTGGTGCTAGTGCCAGCAAAGAAGAGAGAGCCAGGTTGACGGCGGGGTGGACCAAGGGGCGGGAGGGTGGTATGGGGGGTGGGCGAGCAGTGGAGAGTCTATGCCGTAACAAGGGTGGCACGATTTCAAGAATGCGGAGCACGTTCTCAACCAATGCCAGCAGCCAGGCAGTAAAACAAATACGCCCTCCCTATATACGGGGTGTCCCAGCAATACCGCGCGTACACACACCGTCCCCGCGAAATCCTGAGACCGTAGAAGTCGGTCTCGTTACCGATACGAATGGGGGTAATGCGGCGTATACTGACACCTTTTTATAGCCCAGCCCGGGGAAACATATGTATCTGCAGACGGAACTCGAATTGACCCGCGATTACTTTCCGAAAAATGCCTGAACGGTTCAATTAACATCTTGACGAAAATCACGCCTACTCTGTGGATTACATTCGTACTAGATGGGTATATATAACCCTTCCGACCTAGAATATTTCCTACGATTTTCCAAACTTTATATATGGATACGAAATTGTTATACCTCGTAAAATATCTAAATGTTTAGTACTTGATTAGATATCGACACGTTTAAGAATGTAAACAATATTTTGAATTATGGTACAGCAATTTTGAATGGCGCCTCGGAGTCACCATTCGAAACCATCACCAAACCTCACCAAAGAATTGCAAAATATGCGATTTTGATTGTTGTCGCGAGGGTGGACGAAAGACAATTGCGCGTCTAATGCGCGATCTCATGCGTTGATACGGTTATAATGATTCGAGGCGGTTCGCGTACATCGGCGTAGGGTAAGGCGATTACGTATCGACGCCGGAGATCGGCCCGGAATCCGGAATAAAGCAGTCAATTATTGTTGGCTCCCTTTTCAAGTATTCTCGACGACGAGCACGAAATCCCTGGTAGAACTGAACGCGAAACGGCCGATAAAAGCGCACAATGACTGGTACGAGCACGGAAACGCAAATGTCCTCTTTCAACGCGCGACGTCGTCTTCTTTGGACGAGTTTCGGTGGTGAACGGGGCGGGGGAGGGGGCGAAAGGAAGGCCAACCTCCTGGATGATGGACAGGTGAAAGAAGTGGCCAATGTGGGCTGGTTTCGGCGTCTCGTGTGACACACACGTCACAGGCCTTTATTTTTCCTTTTTTCTCTCCTCACTTTTGATCGAGTGCTCCGGCTCTTTTGTCCTTCGCCCCCAACCCCCTTCTTTCGAACAGTTCGTTTAGCTGTGACGAGAATTTTCTCTGGGACAAACTCCGCGGAAATAAGACCGGACAGCTCGACAGGAGCCTGTGAGAATGAATTCTATGGCTGCAACGTGGGACGCGAACAAACTATTTGAAAATAGTTCTACGAGATGTATCGTGCACAGTGTGATTGCTCGAATAATTTCTTCTTTCATGTACATAGAAATAAAACGTTGATACAATACCGAATAAGTTTGTACCTCTAGAAAGTACAAAATCGAACACTTTGAAGCTGATTTAAGAAAAGGCTCAGCCATGCTCAAACATCGAAGAAATAATTTTAGTTCCTCGTTATCTGAAGTATGTCATCTGTCACGCTATCTAAATGCTTGTATAATTTTCATGTGACAGTGCATAATTTGGAATTCGGTAAAAGAGCAAGAACATTGAATATCCTATCTGCCTAACGCGTGTATACAATAGTTTAGAAAAATAGGATAGTCTAATTCTATGCAGAATAATTTTGCATAACGAAAAGTGATTGCAAATGTGATTGTAAATCTGATTGCAACCTGTTCGCTTGATTTCGAGTTCAAAAGTAAATTCTGATTGTAAATTGGAGCGGAGAGTACAATAACGCGACCTGTTCTCAATTGAATCGCGAACCTGCCTCTTTGCTCTGCTTTGATCTCTGATCTTTGCTCTGTCTAGCAGGCCATGGACGCTTCGCTCCCGTTTTTCGAAAGGGTCTTCCAGCGATGGACCAGTTTTCCACCTGATCTGGATCACGATCCATTTTCGTTCGTCAACAGAGTCTTGTACCATCCCTCCGAGAGAAACCTGTTCACTCGCGTGGCAAGGTCCTGCCCTCGGACACGTCTGCGGATCCTGTTAGGAAACTGGTCCATCCGGATGGGGATGCTGCTGCCTTCCCATCAACAATGGCCACTGTCCACTCTATTGTGCCCGCAGTCAAACCGCAAAATGCGCCGCGTTACCCTTTGACTCTCATTCGAAAATCTTCTCGGTCAATTTCCGCTGACAGAAAACTGGTCCACCGGCCGGGGGGATGCTGTCGCATCCCTTTGTTGCCGGTAATGGCCACTGTCTACTTAAGAGCAA
Source organism: Lasioglossum malachurum (assembly GCA_028455605.1). Taxonomy (NCBI): domain Eukaryota; kingdom Metazoa; phylum Arthropoda; class Insecta; order Hymenoptera; family Halictidae; genus Lasioglossum; species Lasioglossum malachurum. Next base: position 26,872,170 of record CM052315.1, read on the forward strand.
TAAACTCGAATCACAAAACGCGAAGCCGGTTACCCTTTGACTTCTTGCCGGAACGGGACGGGACAACCCCTTTTTTCAACTTACTGTCCCGTTTGTAGAATGGGTAAATATTTAACAATACAGTACGAATATTGTAACCAGATTGTGAATCTTTCTACAAATATTTCCATAGATACTGTTGACAAATATTTTAACCCGTAAAGAAAACACTGAAAATGTTTGTGAATTTATTTACTCTAATTTCTTTTGTTGATTCTGGTTGTTATTACGATTTAATTGCAGATTATGAACGTTTCCGCAGAGAAAACGATAGATTGCAAAGGGTTGAAAATGTCAGCATGAACGAAAAATTCTTTTTGATAACTGAAAGATTTCTTGATGGAATAAATAAAAATATTGTTGTAATATGTATCACGTTAATATAAGTTACCCTGTTGTTTGCATTTCAGTTCGCACTCTGCATCATGCCCTCTGGCGAGTCCTTATCTAATCTATAAAAGAGTAGTCGAAATTCAAGAAACCTACTATAACACCAGGAAGTATGTACTATTGCGAGTTTCGGGTAAACTTCCGAAAATCGGTCAAATCGGATTTAACTAAAATTTTGCATAGCCTTATTTTGCATAAAAAACATGTTTCCCAAAGGAAATGTTGGCGACTCGATAAAAAATTTCTTATCATTGTAATGTCATTTTCTACCTTACCTGGTTTTCTACCTTACCTTACCTGGTTGGAAAATGACACTAAAATGATAGGACATTTTTTTCGAGTCGCTAAAAATCCCTTTGGGAAACATGTTTTTAATTCAAAATCAACTGTATGTGCATCTCTGCTCCACTTTGCTCACTGCTGCTCACATCCAGCTCACAAATCTCTCAAATCATCCTCTCTGGTGTACAACCTGTGCAACGTGCAACCATGGTTAGGTTCATGCATGTAGAATTATGATTTTTACGGCTATATTATAAGACACTCTATATATATATGTAATAAATAGGCTAATGTAATTAATGTTTATCTTTTTCGGATATCTGTGTCTGTGCTAGCGTAACAGTTTGTATCAAATACATACACATTTATATATATTTATCATTTTTTATCTCACCAAAGATGTAAACAGATTTCTTATCTATGTAAATGTGGGTAAATATACTTTACATATTTATACATATATATCTCTCTACAGCATTTATATTAGTATCGAATTTGTAACTGTCACGATCAGTTGAACATTGTCACTTGTATCTAAATTCTGTAAATAAAATAGTTTTCTACGCAAGTAATTTATTTTAGTTGTGTATATACATATGTATATATGAAAACGACTGCATCGATATAACAAAAGGATTCTATCAGTATCGATTGTAGCAGTATAGATTAATATGACTGAAAGAAAATTTATTATTGACTGTGATGCTGGTGTGGATGATGCGTTGGCATTAATAATATTAATAGCTGCTCACAAGAAGAAACAAATTGAAATCAAAGCAATCACTTGTGTTAATGGTAACACTACAGTAGGAAATGTAGTAAAAAATGTCTTTAGAACATTAAACGTTTGTGAGATAACAAATGTAAGTGTGAATTCTTTACGTAAACTATACGATTATGTTTAAAAATTTGTTAAATTTTTCATACTTATCCATTTGTAGATACCAGTGTTTCAAGGAGCACACGAACCTATACTTTGTACATACCAAACCGAAGAAGCTGTGAAAGACCAATATCATGGTAGCGATGGTTTTGGGGACGTATATACTACAGAAGTAGATACGAATAAATTACAAATAGAACATGCAGTATGTGCCATACATAGACTTGTATCAGAGAGTCCAAACGAAATTAGTGTTGTGTGCCTGGGCCCTCTGACAAATATAGCATTAGCTATGAAAATCTATCCTCAATTTGTAGACAATGTAAAAGATTTCTATGTTATGGGCGGAAATGTAACAGGTATATGTTATTATTATTTTGTATAGATTATTCAAGAAGTAATCATGAAAGAGACATTTATTATTAGCACGGGGTAATATAACACCGCAAGCAGAGTTCAACTTTTACATGGATCCAGAGAGTGTTCATATAGTTTTTAATAATAACAAGAAACCTTTGTGGTTGTTACCATGGGAAGCATGTCTGAAGTCTTGTATTACACATGTACGTGTTATCAATAGTATGAAACACAAATACAACAATGTTTATAACACGGATTTTATATATTGTAGGATTGGAGGAAAGATGTGCTGGGTCATATAGATACACCCTGCATGAAACTTATGAATGACATCGAAAATGGATGCAACAGAAAACGGAAGAAACATTTTCCTACTTATATTATGTGCGATGCAATTTTAGCTGGAATTTTACTAAAACCAGAAATTGCTCAAAATGTTACACAATATCATGCTGATATTGAACTAAGTGGTAATAGGACTAGAGGTCAAGTAGTGCTTGACCATTTATTATCGAACAAACCTAATGTGTTCCTAATTCAACAGTTTGATTCAGAAATATTTAAAGACCTGTTAATATCTTCAGTTAACATGTAATGTAATTATTAAAACAATAATAAAATATTACAGATAATTTTACATACATATTATATATACGTATGTATGTTTATACAGAACATAAATGTTTACATATTCCTTTTATACTTGTCCTATGACATTATATTACAATAAGAGCAAACTCTATGTGCTATCCAGTTCAATCCAGTTACCTGCGATAGGAATGCTTAATGTTTATACATTATATTACATTGTACTAAGAAATAATACAAATGTGATACACACAAGTAACTCATTATAAAATAAATTACAACGGGGTGACCTGAAATAATATAAATAATAGTTTAGTTACAAATTAATTTATACAATAAAAAACATTGTAATAATAGGTTATGTACCTGTGAACTAAAACATTATGAGTCTGACTTTCCTAAACTCTGACATTCTTACATTCCTGAAATTGTTTCCGTGCTTCTTTGTTTGATTGCAGTAAGTCGATTAATTCTGCATGTATCACGTCATTTTTTTGTTCAAGGTTATCCAAAACCGAATTCAGTAAATCCAACTGAGCGTTTATTGCGTCAAATTCTAAACTTGATATATAAATATTTCATATTATTGATAGAAACATTTTTAAATGTCTAAGTAAATCATTTAAAGGAGAGCTTATAAAAAATATGCATATTTGTATTATGATTGTTCGAAACCCTAAACAAAATCGGAAAGATTCACGTTACAACTGTAGTTCCTTTCCAAACAATATACATTTACCGGCATCGTTGCAATTTTCTTCGTTTTCATCGTTTTCCCATTTATTGTCGTCGTGGTTTTGACGATTTTCTTCTGGCTGCACTGCGTGTTGGACCATATTTTCGTCTGCCATTTGCATCAACTAACACTGGCATCATCACATGAGAGAGCAAGTAGATAAAGGTGTGCCTTCTAACAGCACGTAACAATGAACTTGTGTCGTCACTATTGCAGTTGCGTTAGGAATTAAAAACACCGCAATTTATTTAAAAATTTTTATATAAATATAACTGGTATAAACTTGTATGTTTACAAAAGACTTATAGTATATATATGATACAGATGTAAAAACGTTTTCCAAAATTAAAAAATTAATAATTATACTTAAAAGATTACAATAAAAAATTATAACAATCTACAAGATATAAAAAATATATTGAAATACACCATTTAGCAACAAGTATAAATGTCAAAAAGATAATATATATTTTGAATAGAAATCTCGTATTGTATTTAACAATTCAATATTTGTTATCACATTTATAGTCTAGATTGCATTCCACCAGCAGCAGCAATGGTTTCACCAGTAATATAAGAAGCATCATCACTTGCTAAAAATGCTGCTACACTTGCAATATCGTCGGGTACACCAAATCTTTGCATTGGTATTGTAGACCTAGTTGCTTCACCCGTATCTCCTTCGACAAGCTACGAAATACACATTTATTATATATATATGATTAATAATAAATAATGATATACATTACAAAAATAGATATTGATACATACTAGTTGAGAAAATTTTGTTTTTATAATACCAGGTGCTATGCAGTTAACACGAATTCCTTCTGATGCGAGACTAGCAGCAGCAATATTGTTAAGACCTAGTAATGCTGTTTTACTTACGGCATAAGCACCTAACGCCTGAAATACAGAATATATATATATACATCAATTTTCATATTAATTATTCGTCTATAAAGACTGCAGATTTTATGCGTTTTTGACAAAATTGGGTAGGTGAAATTTAAAACAGTGGGAAGATCGGAAGGATTTAAAAATGTCAATATGTTATTTTTAATCTATTAAAATTATTAAAAAGCTTTCTATATGATCTCTAGTTCTTGAAGTTGATGGAGAAAATATTTATAGATCAGCAGTTTATCTATAAGTATTAAAATTGTACAGAATTTAAACTGTACTTACAGAAATTATTACTTACTGTAATTTGTTGATATGCTGCTATTGAAGATACAAGTATCATTGAAGGTGATTTACTTTCTCGCAATAGTGGCAGAGACTCCTGCATTAAAAGAAAGCTACATTTAACGTTGATATCAAAAATTTTGTCCCATGCTTCTTCAGGAGTGTCAAAAAGTGTGGCAAACACTGGGTTCACGGCTGCATTTGATACAAGAATATCTAAACCACCAAATTCCTCTTTTGTCTGCAATGTTACTTATTGATATTAATAATATACAACAATTTATGAATATAAGACATAATTGTTTAAAATTTACTTTTTTTAAAAGGTTTTTTCTATCTTCTTTTTTGCCAACATGACATATAGTACCAGATACTTGTAATCCTTCAGATTTAAGCTCTTCCACCGCTTTCTTTACATTTGCTTCTTTACGACTGCTAACCATCACCTTGGCACCTTCTTGAGCCAAACGTTTTGCAATTGCGAAGCCAATTCTATAAAAAAGAAATTATTTAACATTGTTAAGAAAAGTAGATAAATTAATGGAGGAGGTTATGTTTTGTGAAAATAATAATTAATCAAAAATTATGTTCAATAATTTGTCTCACCCGTCTGTTGAAGCTGTCACAATTGCAGTTTTTCCTTGCAATCGGTTACATTTTATCGCGGATGAATTAGCGGAAAAATTACGAACACCTTGATTCATTGTAGCACGCCACATTATGATAAACAAGCTAATATAAAAGGAAGAAGTTAATTCAGAGAAATCTTAAAAGAAATGAGTATATCGCGTCGCTACGGTATGGATATCTTTCGAGAACATGATTACAATCGTGACAGGGCACATTATGTTTTATCATATCAATGAGAATAATTAATTTAAGTACAATGTCCCCATCTCACATTAAAATGTATAATATATATGTATATATATATATTTACGGGGTCGTCGAGATAAATCCGGAGTATTTTCTAATATATATAAAAGTATAAACTAAGCAGATATACACATGAATACAACAGTTCGTAGTAATGTGGTAGTAATTCAGAAATCAGAATATCAGAAACCTCTGATCAAAAACAAAAAACAACTAGCATTAGTTTAACCATGAACTATGAACCGAGAATACGACCGAAGAGCAGCAACAGAGATCTGGTAGCAATACTCTGGCTGAATCAGGTCGAATCGCTCCGTGTTCCAGTTCCAGGATCGAAACTTGGATTTCTCATATCTTCTCGTCCAAATCTACTGGATAGCATAGGAAAAAGGCAAAAATTTTTGGTTATGCAAGGAAAAGAGCAGCTGAATATATCGATATTTTCCTCGAATTTGAATCGTTTTTCTCTATGCTCTATGTAATGACTTTTCCATTTCCAATCGTTTGATTATGTTTACAACGTAGTTCATATAATTCTCAATTTGATTGTTGTCTATATTACAAACAAGATAGATTAATCTGTGTTATTTAACTTTAAGTTTCAGGTTACATTATTTTACACTTTATTTTTAAATTTCATTTTTATTAATAACACTTTGTACTGTTAATACAAAGGGTACATTCTCTTATCGTAATAAATTAACAAAAATAAGTTTCTAGCTAGTTTTAAAACTATTCACGTTAATTCTCCACAAGCTGTTATAACTACTTTTTGTGTAGGGGTACCAGATTTCGTTCCAAATTTTTCGACTTTCTTTAAAACGTCTAGACCACTAAGAACATGGCCAAACACAACATGTTTTCCATCTAGCCAATCTGTACGAGCTGTACATACGAAAAATTGAGATCCATTTGTATTTGCACCAGAATTTGCCATAGACAAAGTACCAGGCCCTGTATGTTTTAACTCAAAATTTTCATCATCAAATTTGTTTCCATAAATTGATTTGCCACCTGTTCCATTGTGGTTTGTGAAGTCTCCTCCTTGACACATCTAAGATTATATGTAAGAAAGATTTCTATTCCTGTGAACTTATGTCAAGAAACATGCAAAAATTCTGCGATAAATAAAGGATACAAAATCAGGAATAATTCTGTGAAAAGTGCTTCCTTGGTAGCCATATCCCTTTTCATGAGTGCACAGTGCACGAAAATTTTCAGCAGTTTTTGGCACTATATCGGCTCTCAGCATCATAATGATTCTACCTATTTCTTGTTTTCCAACACTAACATCAAAATAAACTTGAGGATTTTGTTTTCCCTTCTTCGATTGTACTGCTTCACCTGACTTAGCATTATCATCGCTTTTGAGGGTTTCACCAGCATGTTCTTGCAACCACGTATCATCAGCCCAGACAGGTTTTGAGGAACCTTCTTTTATCTTTTGTGGTTTTGCGATGTTTACTCTTATTGTTCTTCCAAATAGCTCGGAATCGTTCTGTTTATCAGAGATAAATTCACAGTGATCGATGTTATATTGATTAGATAAGTAGACTCGATTTTAAATCCATTATCATGTCCATATAATATTATATTTAACTTTCTGTTACTCGCACTCCATTTTCTACATAACTGTTTACATGGAACTTTATGCGACTCTAACATAAATAAATTTTTATTCAATGAAATGACTACTTCAATACAAAATAGCCAGTTTCTAGTGTAGACGGCACCTTTGTTTATGCTTAGAACACTAAATTGAATGTTTTCAGATTGCAAGTACTATGTGCAAATAATTAAAAATTAATTGAACTTCTTTGTTAGGAAACTGTCCTTAAATAACTCGCAGAGATAAGTAGGTTGTTTTATACATGTACCATGTTATCAATTGCTGCTGCAGCATCCTCAGCACTTTCAAATTCAATGAAAGCGAATCCTCTGTGTTTTTCCGATTCATAATCTAATGGTATCTGTACGTCAACAATTTCACCAAAAGGTATAAACGCTGCGTGCAATATCTTCTCATCCACCTCTTCGGCTAGGCCTCCTAAAAGTTAATAACAAACATTAATATCAAACATGCGAGAATAAACACATACACGTTGGTTAATGTATCTAGGTTATATTTATAATTATTTCCAACAAACAAACTCACCCACGTAAATAGTTCTTTTCGTATTTGTACTCATGATCGCTAAACTAATTTTGTTTTTTCTGACTACGACATTGGAATAAACAAATACGTCTGATAACGTGATAACATCTAAATATATTCTATATTGACTGAAAGACGCCGGCGCGCCGATAACACTGTATTTACCGTACCACGGCGACACGCATTATAGCCTCATGGCTCACCTCACGGCTCACGGTATCGACAACTCATACTCATGCTCATAGATTATACGAATCGGTGTGGCAGATTTGAGTTAGCGTGTATTGCTGTCGTCGTATTGATCTGTTGATTGTCACGTTTCATTGTCAGTCTCGCCGCGTGTCGATAAACTTTATTGTAGCACACGAGACAATTCAAGACAATCAAGACGTTCAAGACTTTCAAAACTTTCGAGATTTTCAAGAGTTTACAGTGTCGAATTAGATTCGAAGTGATTCGAATATTTGAAACGATTCTAAGCATCTCCAATCCCATCGCTAACACTGGAGACACGTATAGAGACCCTTAATTGGAGTAAATCAGCAATAAGTTACATAAGGTCAATTTGTTGATGAAATTGATAGCGTCAACATATTAGAATGAACTGCTTATAAACGAACGTGGTATGCAATTGACAATACAAGTGTTTTCTACTTGATATTCTCTAGTCCCGAGGTAAGTGTCATTTGATAGCACACGCGTTATCGACATTTTATTAGTAAAGATACTATTGATTAGAGGAATAATTTGTTTGTAAATTCTACTGAACAGACGCGGGAGTGTTTTGTATACGGTTTTGTAAATTTTGTTGTGCAATGGTTTTGTAAATCATTTTTTATTGTGCATGCGAATCTTAATTTCTTGTGCCTTTTGTATGTTACAGATCGTTATTTATTCATCGACACAATGTTCCACAGTGTGCTCACACTACAAAAATGCACATCGAACCATGGATTGACATTGACCAGAACGATGCATCTTCTAAAAGATCTTGCATACATAAATGGAAAATGGGTAGGAGCAAGCTGTAAACAAGTGTTCCCTATTCATAATCCAGTGGACAATTCAGTTATTAATAATGTACCTGACATGGATGCTCAAGATGCAAAGGTTGCTATTGAAGCAGCATCTAAAGCTTTTGAATCTTTTCGCATAACATCTGCAAAAGACCGGAGTGTTCTGCTTAGAAATTGGTATGACTTAATGGTGAAACATTCGGAAGACTTGGCACAAATTTTGACCAAAGAGAATGGAAAATCTCTGGACGAGTCTAGAGCTGAAATTAAATACGGAAATTCGTTTGTCAAATGGTTCTCGGAAGAAGCTGGAAGAGTTGATGGAGAAGTGCTACAAGGAGATCCCAATAGACATTTATTTTTAATGAGGCAACCTGTAGGAGTAGCTGCTTTAATTACACCATGGAATTTCCCTCATGCTATGATTACCCGCAAAGCAGGAGCTGCCATATCTGTTGGATGTACATGTGTAGTAAAACCATCCGAAGATACACCGCTCACTGCCTTAGCATTAGCCGAACTTGCAGAAAAAGCAGGTTTTCCACATGGAGTCTTTAATGTGCTCACAACGAGTCAGGAAAATTCTCCAGCTATTGGTAGAGAACTATGTGAAAATCCCAAAGTAAGAGTGTTATCATTTACTGGTTCAACACAGGTAGGAAAGATTTTGTACAAACAATGTGCTTCAACTATGAAGCGTCTCAGTCTTGAATTGGGGGGTAACGCTCCATTTATTGTTTTCGATTCAGCGAAGTTAGACTTAGCTATAACAGGTGCTATGGCAAGTAAATTTCGTAATACTGGTCAAACTTGTGTTTCTGCAAATAGATTCTTTGTACAAGCAGCTGTATTCGATCAGTTTGTTGAGAAGTTTTTAGCAAAGATTAAAAGTGATATTAAATTGGGTGACGGTTGTAAGAATGGTGTCACACATGGTCCCCTTACTAAAGATAATCAGTTAAGTCTTGTACATGGATTAGTGACCGATGCAGTAAAAAAAGGGGCAAAACTGCATTGTGGTGGTACACCACTACCTGAACTCGGACCGCTATTTTATTCTCCTACTCTTCTTACAAACGTAAGCGAGGATATGGAAATATATAATAAAGAAATTTTTGGTCCGGTAGCAGTTATTAATAAATTTAATACTGAAGAAGAAGTTATACAGAAAGCCAACAATACATCTGTTGGCTTAGCTGGATACTTTTATTCTCTAGATGTATCACAAATATTTAGAGTAGCCAAAGCATTAGAAGTTGGAATGGTTGGTGTAAACGAAGGATTGATTTCTTGTGCCGAAGCTGCCTTCGGCGGTGTAAAAGAATCAGGTATAGGTAGAGAAGGATCCAGACATGGAGTTGACGACTATGTTGATATAAAATATGTATGTATCGGAAATATTAAGTAGTATTGATTACCTTAAAAAAATACTCGAACTAGCTCACATATTTTTGTAGTAAGCTTGATGAAGTAGGAGGAAACGCTTCAAATATTTTTTGTGATACTTTGTTTATTGTATAAGGTATTTTAGATTGAAATCATAGTATTGCATTCAATGAAAATAATGCATTACTTATGAAACAAAATGTCTTCCAATTTTTTATGTAATATAGGAACATACGCCGTAAGTATGCCATAAAACAATGTAGTGTATATAACAGAATATAAATGCATCATGTGATCGACTATATTTTTATTTAATAAATTTATTTTTTCGCATTCATGTTGCATAAACAGAGTTTAATAGGAAATGATAGTAATTGAACAGTAAATAAGATGAAATATATGTGTAACTACTGAAAACACAGTCTTCCAAAGTTTGTTGTATATTGTATACAATAATATTATAAAATATCTATGTAAAAGGGATAGGTAATTATGAAAATATACACAATTGTATTTTAGAAATAAAATTACATTCATATTATGTAATAATAAATATACATACAGCAAAACATTACATACTTGTTTTCAATAAAGATACAATAATCACAATAAAACTGTAGTAAGAATGTCAGCAATTTTTAAGTCCATGTTTTTGAATATACCTTTCCCTAGCTTCTCTTATCATTTTAGCTTTTCTTTCCTGAAAGGAAGAAGTTCCTAAGTTACTATTATCCTTGATCGTGCTTGTTTGCACTTGGTTACACGATGCTGAAGGTGCAACATTTGTTTGACTTAATTCTGGTGTATAAGTAACTATGCCATCCAGAATATTGGCGATAGTAATATCAACATTACGTGTTTTCACTGAAACAATTGTTTTGAACGAAATAATTAAAATAAATAATAATATATTATGTGCAAACAGTGTCATCATGTGTTTACATACATAAATCTCTGAGGATCACGTTATAAGGAACCGATGGAAGCACTTCACTGACTTGTTGTACCATTCTTTGCATCTCGATGTTATGTATGATTTGTGAGTTTCGTGAACTTCTGTTATTGGGCCTTTGTGTTCTTCCCATAATACGTTTTTCAAATTCTGCTTTATCTGCTACAGTATGAGAACTTGTCTGAAGGCCAAGAGTAGCTGCTATGTCTTTTTCTGTTTCTCGTACTAGCACCACACTATCTTCGTTTCTTTTGACTTTCAGATACTTAAATGTGAAAACTGTGTAAGGAACAAACATAAACCAAAAGACATCGGTCCACCATGTAGATGCCAATGAAGTAACACGAATAGGTATGAATTCTGATCTCCATGCTTTAATGGCAATCGGCTGAATAGATGGTTTTATGGTAAATGGCCATGAATTAAACTTCAACAAGGCTACTCGACTATTGGTGGTACCAAATTCAGGCTGCAGCACAACATTGCCTTTCGAAGTTAGAAGAAATTGTTTTATGTCCGTGATTAGATCTTCTTTGCTGGCCATGTTCATTACTTGAAGCCCTAGGGCATTGCTCAGGGCAGTAGGTAAGTCCCATTCACTGGGAGTTAGTGCTTGTGTAATTTTGTATAATGCAAAGTGATCCAAAACAGAAACATTGTTGGCAATAATGATTCTTGACTGTTGATCTTTAACTTCATCTTTAGGAATTTTTATCACAATGCCGAAAGCGAAACTAAATCCATGATGCAAGAATGTTCGAAGATAATTACAATCGGGTAATAGCGATGCAACAAGCCAAAGTTGTAAAGCAGTCAACAATCGTAGTAACACAAGCAGAAGACCCACTGGAGTATATAACAATATCGATAGAAGCTGCCAACCACTAGGAAACCTAGATAATTGAAAAAATACATTTTTGCAATATAAATAGTAACATAACAAAATATTAAAAACGTAAAGAATGTCATACCAATAATTATTCAGTTTTAATGTTTTAATTAATCATTAATAATCGTTCTTGTGTTATTGCGAAACTTATAACAGATATATAGCAGAAATATATTTTTAACTTAACTTGTGAAATGTAGGTTATTATTATGGATGATAAATGCAATACACATTTCATATATCATATTAATATGTAACTTATTAAGCTAGAATGTATTTGTGAGATCTGATTAGAAAGTGTGCTTTCGAAAAGATTATTTTTCATACATTTATGCAGTATCCATATGTTAATAGTAGAAAATTCAATACTGCATAGCATTGATTATATTTACTGCTATACTATTATATCACTTATTATTAAATAAAATTATGCTTTAGTAGGATTATTAATAAAACATTATCCAAATTTATTGTTTATAGGTGGCTGCTTTACCTGCTTTTATCAAATAAATCCTGAATATCAATTTGTGACATTTCTTACAACAAACATCTGTTATGTTAAGAGTTCACACTTAACGGTTATATTTCGATGAAATAATTACAACTGCTTATTGAGATTCGACAATGACACGACTGATATTTGACCTTTTTTAACCTACTTTTCAGTAGCTTTTACGAATTTTCGTTTCCATCAATTTCTGCGATCAGCTGTTTTGACACAAACGTCCTAGGAATTTTTACTTTAAGCTGCTTGAAGTATTGTTTCCAAATACAAAGTTATGTTACTTTTATAATGTTTCTTATATTTAATTATATTTGTCTTTGAGATTTGTATATGTTATTTATTAAAATGTTAAATTTTAAACTTTACTTCATGTAGATATTTCTAGAAAATTCTCTATGGTCTAAAGATAACGAGTATCCAATAACGATGAGAAGATAACATTCCAATAGCTGAAAGTCATCTTTGCAATTGAATAAAGATATCGTTATATTTGAATATAACATTATCTTTCTTCTTTTGATATATTTGAATTTCATTACTATAAAATAAACTAATTCCATCGAATGCAAAAATATAAATAATGCTGTCTTTATGTGTATATATAAATAACTACATACTGTTTTCAAGCATACGACATTTGATTGATAAAAGAATTATCTATAAATTAATAGTTAATCAGTTAATTCATAAATGTTAAAAAAAGCTGATGTTATATTATCAGTACAGTTATTTGGTCACGTGACCTCGTTATTGTCGCAGTGGTAAAGATTATAGTAACCACATATACATATGCGACAAATTTTTTACTTTTCACAGTTTATTACTCTACCAGCAATTAAATTATTTTTGTTTTACTAGAATAATAGGCTGAAAGGGTACCGGAAATTTTTACTATTTTTTGACACTGGAGAAAGCAACTAAATACAAAGCTTTCTTTTACATGTCACGACACACATATACGCATCTGTCAGTTTCGACTCATTGTCATTGTCAGTGTAAAATCTCTCTCATAGCATCATGTAGAATCAGTATGTCAAATATTTATCAATGAAGTTGCATTCTATTATGCCAATATTTACGACAGTTTGTTTCATGTGGAACAGGAATACTATTCTCTGATGCTTTTCAACATAATGAATTCAATGCAAGAAATTTACTATTCGAAACGTTGAACAGCTCTCTTTGCTCAGAAGACTGTTCGAGTAAAAAGCACAATTATTGAGTTCGCTACTATTTATGAATGAGCAGAATCTCGGTGACAGTTGTCATTCAAATCGTTTTTAAGCCGAGAAATTCGTACGATGAAGCAACTATGTTAAAAGCAAGTACACTTTACATGAGGGTGTTGTCTTATCACACAGTGGACATAATTAAAAGCATTGACGACATACATTTATAGCATCATCGAAAAGTGATGAGAAAATATGCTTATATACAAGTTTATATTTATTACGTCCGAGCAAGTGATCTACGATTGGTGTGCTCTTATTAAACCAATATTTCGTGTATTAATAAGGTTAGAAAAGGTGTACCAGTCATGAAGAATCCTGTGTCTCAACACTTAAATGGGAATAGTCATTCAGTCTCGTCACAAAATGTGTCTCCATGTATTGTGTCCCGTTTTGGGAATACATCTAATAATTACCAGGTACTGAAAGTATCTGGAAAAGATTCTAACTGTTATATTGCCAATAATATTGTTCCAAAAATTGGAAAACAACAGTTGGTGTCATTAAATGGGGATTCTATATCCTGCAATAGTGTTAACATTAATGAAGCATTGGCATGCGACGTGGCTTCGGTGCCGGTTGTAAAAACTAAGGCTCTGTGCGTCCACATCCGTGAGAACAAATGGTACGATGCTGGAAATGTGGTTTCCGTGGGAGTTGCAGGAACCAGCTTAAATCATGCTTTGGAGAGTATGTCCTTAGCTTACAATCCAACTACAAAACAATTATATTCATTAGAAGAAGTAAACGTATCCAACGATACACAGCTGGATTGTAAATCTCGATATTCAAATTCTCCTTGTGACCAAAAAGAAGAATCCTTAAATGGGGTTTTAAAAGCCGACGAAGATAAATATATCAGATTCGAGAGTGGTAGCGCGAACAGTAGTCCTAGAAACAGTTTACCACGTTCTTGTAGTAGTACTGTGTCTTCCCTTAGCGAAGTTTCTCCCTCTGGTAGTTTTTTGAGTTCTGACGAACAAGTTCCAGAAAAAGCTGAAAAGTCCAAGCGCTGGGGACTGAATACAATTTTTTCGAAAAACGTTTTCTTATGGAAAAACAAAGATTCTCAGCAATCTACACCTACAGGTAGTCCATCGAGGAACGTGGATAAAGTAGGAGGAAGTTTAGCTCTAATTCAACAGCCAAGACCAGCGAATCTACCAGCAAAGAACGCGATTGAAGAAGAACGGCATCGTAAACAATATAATGCTATTCTCGAAGCAGCAAGGAAACGAGAATTGAAAGAGGAGAAAGAGCGCAAACAGCAACGAGAACTACAGTTGAAAGAAGAAGAAAGATTAGCAGAAGATTCGCACACTTGGAATGTACAAGTTCTCGCTAAATTTGAAAGTGTCAAGAACACAAAAAAAGTACGTGATCTGTGGTGGCGCGGTCTCCCACCCAGTGTTCGTGGTAGAGTGTGGAAGTTGGCGATTTCGAATGATTTAAATATAACAGCGCATCTTTACGATATATGTTTCGACAGAGCAATGACAAGTCCTGTAAGCGACACGCTAGCTGCAATCAAATTAGATGTATCACGTACCTTTCCTACCTTATGTGTCTTTCAAGAAGGTGGACCATTATCTAATAGTCTTCAAGGTATTTTGGCAGCTTACGCTGTTTATAGACCTGATGTAGGTTACGTACAAGGTATGAGTTTCGTGGGTGCTATATTATCATTAAACATGGAACCTCCAGATGCCTTTATTTGCTTTGCTAATTTATTGAATCATCCTTGTCACAGGGCTGCTTTTACATTAGACCAAAAACGAATGGAGATTTACTACAAAGTATACTCTAGTGCACTCGCACATAAGCTGCCAAAAGTCTTTTCTCATTTTACAGAAGCCGGTCTCAGTCCAGACTTATATTTGTTAGATTGGTTGTATACTATATATGCCAAAGCAATGCCTCTGGATGTTGCATGTAGAATCTGGGATGTTTTTCTCAGAGACGGAGATGAGTTCCTTTTTAGAACAGCACTTGGTGTATTAAATTTATATCAGGAAGAGTTATTGAAAATGGATTTTGTACATGGAGCACAATTTCTTACTAGGTTGCCAGAAAACTTACAGGCAGAAACTTTATTCAACAGTATTAGTCAAATGTCTACTACTGTAGGAACAACAACGTTCCAGCAAATGTTAGTTCAATTTTCTTCATTGTGATTCTGTTATTTATGATGAAGAGTGTATAAAAGTAGCCAGATCTAAAAGAATGAATCTCAAATACTATTTTTATTATTATGAACGACAAAAAATATTTTTGTGCTGAACATTCAATTATTATTTTTATAGGTTCAGACAAAGTAAATTTCTCATAGATCTGATTTAATTTTAGAACACAATAGGCAATTTTCTTCGAATTACTGTAATATGAATGTTGAAAGTTTTTCCCAATGAAAATTTATTAAAGAGTAGCATCAAGTTTTATTTTTTAGTTGATTGAATTTATATAGCGTTTATAATTTTGTTAGATTTTATTGTGAAATTAACATGCTGAGAGATGTGATATCTGTTTAATATATTTAAGATATATAAAGGCAAGAGCTTCCCACAAATCTATAAAATATACGTTTCAATAAGTTAATTGTGTAATAAACGAGGAATGCAAAGATATTCTGCTACTGAACGAGAAAAGTTAAAAGTAATGCATTGAAATAATGTAGCTGACATAAAATTTGATATACATACTATATATAAAAATATACTCTATTTTCAACTAAAAATATTAGGATATATAATTTCTAAACTATTCTTATGAAATTTGGAGTAAGACAAAATTATTATTATTGATATTTTTATTTATTATTTAGTATACAACGATTTTTTATTTCGAATTCTAACTATATTTTTTTTTTCATTCTGTTTTATCGAATCTAAAAAAGAAATTACATTTTCTTCACAAAAGATTTTCTCTGTTCCTGAAATGAAATATTTTCAATATTTACTGCATAGACATAAAAACCACTAACATGTGTATAAAAAGTATGATATAATGAATATTGCACATTAACTTAAAGTACTTTAAATTGTCTTTGGCACATGCATTGGAACATCGCGGAAATATAAAATATTTTGAAGAATACTCAAAGTATATGCTCAGATCTGTTACGTTTGTCATCTTCAGGACAAATGTAGCATACATATACATTATCTCAAATAAGCGGAAATATAATGATTGCAGTACTTACGATGTGTATTTAAAAATGGCAGACGACGATAAACATAATGCAGTTAGTAAAATTTACGTGCCACAACGTAAACAAAAATTTCATATAAAAGAAATCCAATGAATAATATACATTATTCAATGTATAACATTATCACGTACACTTCCTAAGCTTTAATGATACTGGACATAAAACAAGTCTTTATAACTTGGTAAAATGGAAGAGATCAGTCTTTACTGTACTTCGACTAATGGTAAAGTAAACTACAAATAGCTAAGGCACAAAATTAATTTTGAATAATACAAATTATATAATAGACTAAAGAATCTCTTGAAATTATATGCAAATGATCTAAGATTATATCAAGACTTTGTCTGCCTACGTGTGACATCCTAAGCACTAATTAAGAAATTAACTAATATCTAACTATAAACGTTCCATCTATTAAATGAACTTTATTCTCGATTTGTTGAGCCACTGATTCAAATTATTCTTTATTTGTTGATATAGATAAAACTGAATATGGATCGTATGTTTCACTGCATTCATAAGAAATAGAGAAAAATTTTTTTTATTCATTACATATAAATAATATCTTGCATTCTATTTACTAAGCATAATTTACGAATACTCTGTTGTACTTGTGCAAAAGCCTACAATCCTGTCTTTTAAGTGGCCTTTATAATGAGCATAGAGTGTATTCCACACCTAAGACTTTACAATCTTTCCGATCATTGTGCTTTATCATAGACAAACTTCGAAAACATATTTTCCTACAATCTAGCTATCGAAAGTTTATTGTATGTGCTTGTTGCTTAGTGTTTTACGTTACATCGTACATCGATTGTTGTTTCTAACATGTTTCATTTCGAAATTATTATTATCACGACATAATAGAAGATTAAGCACAGTAATGTATAATGCTAGTACACTAAATGAATTTTTGAATTTCAGTGTATAGGTATTTCAATACATACAAGCACATCGCAATAACTTTGCTTAAAGCACGGCTTGATGATTCAGATCTTACGAACTATATAAAATAATCATCTAAAGACTATGCAGATATATTCAGCTAAACCTCTTGCAAGATATGAATATACTAATAAGTGTAAGACATGTAAGATTTCATTCTTGTTATTTTTGCTCATTTTCGGAGAGAAGGCGATAACGAACAGTTATGGTGTCCTGGGGCACGTTCACTATGTCGATCATCATTTTAAAAGAAAAGAATAGTGGAACACTGAACATAAACTCGGAACCTCGTGAGAATCTGGGGTATCCTAATTTTTAATTGACAATACTCTCATTCCATCCACTATTCGGACTAATTAACGAACGTTGATAAGTGTCTACGTTAATCGATCCAATTGTAAATACGAAAACACACACACACACCGACAAGTAATAAGATACAAATGAACAATATGTTTAAACGTTTACGATCATGTTACGTTACGTTACATTATTTTACGCTAATTCATATATTTCATGTGCAAATCAACGAATGCACCGGCAGTTATACACGCGGATGGTTACGAAACACAATAATTCAAGAGTATTAATAATATCAATTCTAATCTCGACTAGCGGAAAGTATAATTACTATTTGTACAAAAATTCATCGACAATGTGCCAACCGAGCAATGGTTGTTTTAGAAGAAGACGAACAAATTGTTCAATGTTTCTTCGTGTACATTTCGTAGTACGGTGTGTACCCTCGGTTACAGCGATAGTTTCGTGTAAGTGTGAAAATCGTATTTTCCGTAGAATCTCGTGAGTTTCTCGCCTTACTAATTTAGTAATCTTTCGATAAATCTCATTGTAATTATAAGGATAATTGATTACACAAATACGAAATGTATGTACGCGTTCTTGTGTGTAAATGTGTTGTGCTGTGGGTTTGCGTGGGAAATACTGAGATACATGTAGGCGTATCCACGATTGTTGTATAAATGGAGAAAATCTTTACCATATCTTCAACGTCTCGCGTATTATTATATTTTCGATACGTCTTTACCGGATCGAAAGTGAATAAGAAAGTGAGGAATCACATTTATATGATTCCCAATTAACATTGAATCGATTCGAACCATTCTCTCTCTCCTCTCTCTCTCTATTTTTCACTTACGAATCGTCAAGTCTCTTAAACGTGTTCGGCTTAAACACGATCGATCAGTATTAATTACAATTTACAGGAGGACAAAATGTTTCACGAACAATCGGATTCGTTTTGCTATACGTAGTCTCTATCCAATATTACGTAAACTTGAGTCAAGGTATCGAGCTGCCGGATACATTCAGAGTAGACCTAATGATTTCGAGTAAATGGTAGAGCAGACGTGGGCGTAGGTTGCCCAGTGGGGCACTGGCCTGGCAGAGAGAGCAGGAGAGTCTTTTGTTGCAAGATTGAGAGCCTCTCTTCCTTCTATGACGTCGCACTGTATGATATTTGGGATCTAAAAGCGTTGAAAAAAAATACATTCCGACTGAAATCATGTATTTATCCAGTAAGCAAAATGCTCGATTTTGGGCGGGTATCTACGCGCACATATGCCGGCAGAAAGACCGGGAATCTGACAGGCCCGGGTTATTTTTTCATTTCATTCAATTAGGACACATATTTGCAGCTTTGTTGGTACTGAACGATCAATAAAATTAATTTTTGAACTGCATTTATAGATAAATTTCAGGGAAATGTTTGTTGATTAATTATTGAAATAATTCACGGTTTTTGGGACTCAAATATTTCTCAGTGTGTCGCTGCTCCCGGGGGCAAATTAAGGAGCTTCGAGGGCAAAAAGCATTTGTTGCTCCCGCCTGCGATAGAGTATCATTGTCGTTATACCTACACGTATCTTACACCGTTATGGTTTTGTTCTTTAGCAGCGATTGAGATTAAAATGCTTTACGTGTAATGAGTAACGAACCGACACCCTTTTTCTCAGCGGAAATTTGAGAGCATACGTGTATGGACGAGCAGTTGTGCATAATCAATGTATGTGACACTTCTGTGTTCCTTGTCGTTAGTGCCTCTCGATAGGGGGAACTCATTGTATATTTTTTACGCGTTTTATCGTGTGTATATTTACCTTAAGTGCAATATTGTAATATATATTTTGTAAAGAATCGAACCCAGTATTTATTTTCGGTAAAACGTGCACATCGACGAAGATGTAAAACTATATCTACTGGTGGTCGGTGACGAATAAAACGGAACTGTCACGAAGATTTTTACACTGGACGACTGCTTGCACCGTAGGTGCAACGAGAGAATTCTCGCCCGATGAATGGAAAAATTTCAAGTCGTCGACTATCTCACTTGAAGTTTTCGTATTCATATCTCTTCGAAATATATCCTAGCATCGTAAACGGATCTTACTATTAACTCGAGAAATATTTTGTATATACATGAGACGCGCTTGCTTCGTCATTTAAGGGTGGTATGCAAAACTCAATACCTATTTACCGCAAAACGATGTAACGACAATTTTTATATCATGTAATGGACGGCAATGAAATTATGTAAACGTGCGTGTATGTTGTACTTTAAATGATGCCAGCGACATGTCTCAATGGATCATTTTTGTTCGCATACGAATAAAATTATACTTCGGAACATTACCGCCGATCCTCTTTATGTAGCCTATATTCTACGGTAACGATGAAGTCTAAGAGTGGGGCAAGTATGTTGGAACGCCCTGTCATGTGGAGCATGTCAAAGTAAATTTTATGCATGATTATTTGGAGTATACAGGGTTTGGCCGCACGGGTGGTATAACCGAGCAGGGGATGATACTATATGTAAACATAAGTTGAAAAAAAGGAATAACATTTTTTTGTTTGACACTTCGTTTTAGAGGTCTTTCTCAAGGTCTCTTTTCAGAGTTTTCAAGGTTATCGATATTTTTTTCTCGCATATTCTAGTTGACATTAATAATAATCCTTATATAGAATTTATGGATTTATTTAGTAATTTAAAAATTATCTGTACATTCTTTTAATTATTATACATCATTCTTTTCTTTTCCTTTTGTTTTCATAGTGTTCTATCTTAGTCTCCAAACTATCACAAGTATCTCTCTTCATAAGTGGTTGATAAACCCTCGACTGCACACCTAGAAGTAAAGGATCACTCTGAAAAGCCAAATCATTACAGTCCATCAATCCCTCCAATTCTGATAGCATATTTTCTATCATAACAGATTTTATTGTATTCATAGTCCAGTCTTTTTGCAATGTTTTCATTGTAGTCATTAATTCCTCTTTATCGTTGTACCACTCATTAGCTTCATATTCACAATACCAAAGGTTCAAGGGTAGCTCGTGAGCCAAGTTGTACTGGGGTTTTCGAGGACAATTTACAATATCCAAAAGTTCCAAAATAATCTCTGGTTGCTCTTTCCCTTGACCGACGAGTAAAAGTATTCCCATTAAACAACGAATTTGATGCCACAAAAATGCATGACTTTTTATATTCAATTCACAAATATCATATGCTGGAATGTTTCTAAAATTTGGTCTGTGCAAAACTACTTTAGCATGAAGCACTGTCCTCTTGTAATTAGTGACACCATTCGCAACATCCATTTTGCAGATGTTCCGGAAGTCGTGCTCGCCTATAGTGTATTTCACTGCCTGATCCATGGCTTCTATATTCAGTTTACCTCTTGGAAAGAAATACTTGTAAGCTCGAAATTTGCAATCGAATCTCGCTGAGAAAGACGTTGGAACAGGACACCATGCGATGCATCTGATGTTTGAAGGCAGCAGTCGATTCAACAGTTTGCAATATGGTAGTTCTTCGTTTAATTTGTGTTGGTTGTCGAGTTTCAACCTACTGCGTATGTCGATTGATATTACTTGAGCGAACGAACTTACACCTTTGTCTGTTCGTCCACATCTATGGTAATTTGACGATTCTCGTGCTTCTATGCAACAGCTCTTCGTCAGTGCAGCGAATATATGGTCTTCTATGGTATCATTGATGCTATCTTGTACGACAAAGCCATTGTAATCCCACCCGAGATAGTAGAATTTCAATAGAATATGTCGTTTGGTGCATTTATCAAAATCGAATGGTTTTTGTGATTTACGAACGGTATTGAATTTTGATTTTCCATTCAACCTGTTGACGGTGGCTTTCAATTGTTTATTTTCTTCTTCTAATGCTATTAGCTTTTGTATCAATTCAGATTTGTCGAGTAATTCTAAGTCTTGTATTAAATTTATTGTTTGTTTTTTCTCTTTGGACATATTTGACACACAGTAAACAGAAACTCATGTAATTGTTATTGCTTATTATCGCTTATTTATTATTTCTTGTAATGTAGATATTGTTGATTATTTGTCTTCGTACCGTCGAATAGAATTAATTCATTACATATATTGTTGTTATTAATTGTGCATAGCAATAAACAATAGAATTAAAAGGGTACCATAACCGTCAAATAATATTGACAGACGAGTATCACACACGTATAAATATTGTTGTGTAAAGAGAAATTTATAAATATCTTTTATAAATAATTTATAGATTAATGATTTTCAATTTGAAAGAACTTGTAACTTTTAGCAGCATCTACAGATGTATCTCTTCTTCGAGGTTAGATTCGATTACTATTGTTTTGTGTATCTGTAGCGCCACATTACGGCGATGTATGTAGACAAGTGACATCATCTATGGTAAAAGAGTTCTGAAGAGGGTTTTACTACCCTACGTCAGATGGCACCAGTTTGCCAAATCACGCGTGCATGACTAACTAAACAACCGTTTTCAATATAAAGAACAGTGCAAAAGCGCGCGAGGTTACATGTTGGAAGTTCAGTAGATTTTTATTTTTAAGTAATTTGTTTTCAGGAAGACTACTGGGTATAGGGGCTGAAATAAGATACATTTACCTAGTTGTATGGTTGAAAGGAAAGGAAAATTGGGGTAAAAGAAAATGTAAAGCAAGTAGAAGCAGAAGCAGAAAAATATAAGGGTACGTTAAACGGATTGACTAAACCAGCAAGCCGTTCGTCGATTAATTAAGACGGCTCATAGATGCTTTTATCTTCGGAGAAAATTGCTCAATCACATACAAATTGAAACGGCCGTAAGCCATTATCGGCGCGCGATAAAACACACAGTTACACGCGCGTTGGAATCTTTTAACCTTACGATTCTTCGTGACATCTTTATCGCCGCGAGGCTCGGATCATTCCGCGTACATGCTGGTGCCGTAAATGGATGCAGCCGGTAGTGTTTGCGTACATCGACACAGGCAGCGATTTATCGCTCGACGGTGCTACGATTTATCAATTACTCAGCCCGTGACGAATATGCATAAAGTATCGTGTCCGCGATGATTACACAAACATGCGCTCCCTTGTTTCGCTCTGATCACTTGCCGTTTCCCAGAGAGGGCTCGACCCCGCGGAACAATGTTAACTTTTGGTTACCGGGGCTTTCGGGAACTCGACCCTTAGTTAAGGAGTCGAGTCGATAAATTAGGGGAGTTAATCCCATTCGGGCTCGAGTATGATTTAACGCGAAGGTGGATACACCGGTCCCGTGGTTGGCCTGCGCAAGTTTTGCGGATTTTATGGTTGCGCGGAAGAGGACCTGTGGATTTCGCGTCGATGCTGGCTGTTTTCGGAATTAATGCGCTCGAGTTTCGAACTGGGTCAGCGATGGGGTGAGAGACGTCGTCGTGACGTCGATCACGCCGGGTCGGATCTATTTAACGGGTTCGAAATTAATTAAACGTTCTTCGCCGGCTAATTAACGTTATTCATGCCGACCGGGTCGGTGATTCAATTACAAGTTACATTCATCGCGGACAAGCCCGAGGATTTTCAAATGCGAACGCGATACACATTATATGTATTTTCGGAGTGCCGAAGCCGGAGAGCCGATGTTTATTTCATCGGGCTTTTATTGGCCCATGAAAACGCGTTCTTACGCTGGCCCGATGCGCTACGCGGCTCCGTCTCATTTTCCGTTCCTCTCTGCCGAGGTAAACATAAATTGTTTTCCTACGCAGAGCCGTAAAACGATGGAGGACGCTACAAGAAACGTGCCTATGCTTCACGGCAATACTGTAAGATAGTGTACAAAACTAAAGGGAGAGTTCCCCTGGTACCGGACACGTTTTTTGTTATAGTTAGTTTACTTAAGGTCGCATCAACATCTCGGGTTATTAGCGACCGCATTACGTTACATTACATTGCGTGTGTGTGTGTGATTATAAATAAATTCTTATAAAAAAATTTTATTCTCACTATTCAGCGTTTCCTTAAGACTTCCTGGGATGTTAACCCCTTGCCGTATTTCAACCCTTTGCACTCAGACACGTTCTTATAAATAGAAAAATATAATTCTTAACTTTGTTGAGGTGGTCAGTGGTTCAAGAATGGCACCATATTCCGGGAACTGGAACGGAAAGGCGAATCGGCACGGAGTTGAGCCGCGCAGCCATAAGGCAATCAGTCTAATAGAATCTCCCCGGTCGCCTATCGAATGATTCATAGGATGTCGCATGGGAAGCGAATTTATTAATAAGAGGCAGAACCAGCCATGCCAGCGGACCGGCTCCAAACTGATTCGTCATTATTACATGGGCTCTGACCCAGCGATCTTACCATCCAACGCTAATTGGTCGCCATGAACGCGTTTCAGCTGCTGATTTATCGCGCCAATATATGTATTGCCGCGTTGCTCTCTTTTGTCGCGACCCTTCTCTTTCCCTCTCTTTCTTTTTTTATCTTTCGTCCTTTCTCTCTCTCGCTCTCTCCTGCCGTTCAGCTCCGCCGCGACTGGAAATGAAGATTTAACGAAAGGATGAGAGAAAGGACTGGTCGCGGCAGTTCTCGCGAGAGAAATATTATAACGACTGTCTCGGCGCACGGATCGCGTGCACTGTAAACAACAAAAATATTATTCACTCGCCGTGTATTTTACAGAGCGAGCCAACGATTAAAACGATCGCCC
The DNA here is from genome assembly GCA_028455605.1 of Lasioglossum malachurum. Lineage (NCBI taxonomy): Eukaryota > Metazoa > Arthropoda > Insecta > Hymenoptera > Halictidae > Lasioglossum > Lasioglossum malachurum. Next base: position 26,896,797 of record CM052315.1, read on the forward strand.
CGGCGTTTTCCCTCGGGGTCAAGAGAAATCGCTCTGCCCCTGTATATCCTCCGTAACGATCAGCCGCGAACCTTTCAATTCGAGGACGCTGGAAACTCGGAGACGCTGTGGAATTCTTGTGAAACCATAAGCTGTACTTCCCACGTGCCGGTCAGTCAGCAAAATCTATTAGGTTTTTCCAAAAAGTTTGTTTCTGGAAAGGGAAAGAAAGTTTATTTGATTCTCTATACTCTGTATGATCATGTTCGTATGATCGAGTCGAATGGTTCAATGTCAAAAATATTATTGTGCTTATAAAAGTATCCGGACAGGGCCGTGCAAACGGTACCGTAAGGGAGCAATAATTGAAAATTTTTACACGACGCTTTTCTATATTGGTATACGTTACTCCGATATTGATATGATTTATCGTATTTTGTAAAATCACAGTCGAAGGTTATTTTAAAGAAAAACACACATTTACGGCATTTCGAAGTCTTGCATCTATTCACCATACGTCGATCATACTTCAGCCAACAGACAGAGAGAGAGAGAGAGCAGTGCCAGAGGCTCACATTTTCCGTATTCATTTACGGTTGCTCCAACAGAATACAAACCGGCGAAAAGAGCGTCGCGGAAGAATATCCCGCGAATGATATTTTTCGCGCGGCCGTGAGTCAGCCGAGTAGGGGGCCGTGTATCTCGGGCGAAAACAAACCGCGGCCAAATCTCCATAATGCTTAAAACTGCACTCTCGCCGGAACACGGAGTACTCGCCCGCAACATCGTATCCCCGAGACGCAATCTCGCCGTTCCCAACCAAATTGCCCGGTATTTTTCGGCGCGCGAGTGTCTCCGCGTCCGAAACAGGGAGTGAAATCCGTGAAAACTTTTGCGGAGCGAGCATTAATGCTCGGGCCGCATATTTATCCGACTGTTACATCAAGCTTTACGTAACCGCACCAAGTGGCGGAACACGTTATTACGGTCAAAGCAAGTCTGCGGAGTGTTTGAGGAGTTGGCCCAAGAGAGGCAGAACAAGATGAGAAACGGGAGAGCTTCGGGCTGCGAGAGACGAAGCGAGAGAGAGAGAGAGAGAGACGGGGAAACAGAGAGAAGCGAGAGGGACGGTTACAAGCGCACTGGATGTGCAACTTCTTGCGCAAGAGGTGCTCCGCAGTGATTCATCATTGTTACCGGGAATATTGGGATATATATCGGGGAGGTCCCTCGGGCTGAAAGCAAATGGAGTAGACAGGGGTCTATACCCTCCATCTACTTAAATGCCCCTACATTCCGCCGATGGAGGGTACTTACGTTAGCCCCGTTTCGGTTCCTTCGCCCCCCCCCCCCATGGCTACTGCAGTTTTCTGATTAAACTACATCGATTTCCATGAACAAAGTGCACTTTACGCGAGACTTCACGCGATTGACTTTACGCGAGACTTTGCCGCGTATATTAATCCTTTTCTCCGGGGGTGGGGGCGGTAGTTACCGGAGTCGGCGAGGATATACGGACGCATCAGGAAATCGCACACGGCTCACGTAAGGGGACATTTCCTTAACTTCGTCTCAAAGAGCGACCGTGCTTTTTCCCACACGCCAACCGCGTTCTCTGCTACCGGTGTCGACCGGGTGGCCAGTTTCGCCCCGGAGCTTTTGAAGAAGCAAGCTCGCTCAAAAACGGGATCCCCGATGTCTGAGTGGACCGACCGATGATATCAAAGCGGTGCTATTCAACGGGCAAAGTTTCGGGGGCCCGATTGAAATTTAAGCGACGCGACCGTCAAGAGGAAAGTTTCCCCGGTGCGTTGACGAAGCTAATTAGAGGACCGGGTACGGCGTATCTCAATGGGTCCGATTGTTTTGCGGCGTATACTGTAGTTACCAGTTAATGAGATTTCCATGCGAGAACAGTTCTCCGAGTCATCTGCGAAAGAGCCGACAGAATGCCCCAAGAGTGCTTTATTAAAGTTTACACGTACCACATTTTTACGCAGCTTTAAACAAGTAGTAAATATTAACTGGAAACTACGCTCTTTAGAACAAAATCCCGGAAGCTGCTCCGACGATTTGGATGAAAATTTCCGGGCAGATACACAAAACCATTTCCTATGATGTATTGGGAGCGGATTTTCCAGAGAAACATTCTTAAAAAATGAACAAAAAATGCTTGCCACGTAAAAGCCGATGAACGCGTGTTTTTCAACACTAACATTACATTAGTTCTTTATTTAAAACTTCTGCTTCCGACAGATGCTTTTGATATGTGTTGGGGGCGGATGACTCATTCGTCCAGAACGATGCACTCCATACGCTTTTACTTATAACTAGACCGCGAATTTTTATGTGAAATAAAAATTGTCTACCTACATACTATTCAAGTATGGTACCAGTATGCACATACACTTAATTTATACCACATGTTTATGAACTCTTCTTGGTCCGACAAAATTACTCGGAAACAACGTAGCTTCGTTGGGTATGAGTATAAATCGATCTTTACTAGCAAAAGGCGAGTCCGAGCGAAGACTATTGTCGATTTAAAGTTCGATCAATGGACACGAGCAATCTTCGTTCGCATTCTACCGCACATACCGTGGCCGCACGCGTCGAGGCAGTCGTTTTTTCGCAGATTCCCGGCAGGCTAACGAGCCGAATGAATATCGAGTAAATCGGACGCGCAGCTGTATGTCCCATTCCGCGGGGGCCAGCCTCCAATCTGTTAGGCGGTGGCTATCCACCTTACCGCGTGCCGAATTTCATCTACGAGCTCTGCATAAAAATAACCGTCTCGGGCGAGCGTGCGCCATATGCGAAACGCCATGTGGCGTAGGGTCAACAATGTCACCGAGAGAGTCTTCCCCGCACCGAAAAAGGGTGCTATGGTTGCTGTGCGCGACGGTCGGAGCACCTGCCTGCCTCGAGGTGAGACTCTCTCTCCAGAGAGAGGGAGAAAGACCGAGGAGACTCTCCTCGGGAAAGGGATTATCCGCGACCTCTCTCGATCGGCGCGCGGTGGTTAGACCGAGTGTGTAACGCGACGATCAAAGGTCGCTTAAAACCCTCGTCAAAGGAAATTCTTCCCCGAGGCACCGAGGAATCGTTCGACGAGCGTGTGCACGACCGCCAATGAACGATCTCCGGTTGCCGAGGAATGCGTCCTCGGCGAACCCGGGGTCCACGACGACGCGACGGTCGAAAACTTCGCCGCCATCGCGTGATCCCGTTGAACGATAAGGGGCCGAAGTTTTTTTTCCCCGAGACTGCCGGCGAATTCATAATTTTATTACGAAAAATCCCCCACACCCTGGTGCCCCTCCTTCTTTCTGCCCGTTGGACTAGCTACCCTCGCGAGAAGTTTCGTCGCGCACGCTATCGTTTCGCCGCGAGTCTGGCGACGATAACGCCCGCTCCCGGAGCGTCCCGCAGAAAAATGAAATCCTGCCGAGATTATGCGAAAGCGAGAACGCGCAATCTGTTAGAGGCGGCGGACGACAGATTCATTAGACGGACGGGGAAGTTTGTGAAACCGTTTTCGGAGACGAACCTGACGGACTCAACTGTTAAAGCTCTTTGATTGCTATCGAGGGGTATACAGTAGGTACTGGTCGCTCGTTGCACGAGAACCGGGCCAAGATTTCAGTCGACGGCCGAGGTTTTTGCAATGAACGAGTTTACTCAGAGTTGAATGAATCAGATTCGCGATGAAGATCTTAACAAAGTCTAACAGATATGAACATTATGACTTTCGTTTAAGATGAAATAAAATTCAGCCATACAAAAATATAGATTTTCTTTTCTCTTCTACGACATTTTTGAGGATAAAGACGTTTTAATCACTGTAACTGCAAAGAAAATGTTACGTGAAGGGGTTAAGTGACGGTCTCCCTTGACGCGACATGGTAGTCACGGTGTTCAATGTTAAACTGGACTCTCATTCGAGCAAGTTCGCAGACGTACACGGGAACAGAGTCCAGGTTAAAATGAAGCTCGCACCAGTCCCGAACGTGACTTTTATCCGTTGCGTCGGTTCGCGGGACGCTAATGTGCCGGTAGTTCCGCGCTCGAGTGACCGGCGGGGGTGGGAAAATTTGTCTCGCATCGAGTGCCCCGCTATTGGTTGAATTAATGAAACACGCGTCGGGACTATTACGAGTAATGAGAGAAAGAGGGAGAGAGAGAGAGAGAACATTCCGAAATCCTGTGCGTCGAGGGCGTCGGTGGCAACGACGTTTCCGGTGTCCCAAGGCGAGAAAGAACGTCGAGGAGGGATTGTTTGAACGAGGGCGAGTCCGCCTCGAGGTAAAGTACCCTTCGGTCCCTGCTCGAAAAGGGATTATCCAGGCCCGGAGTCTATCGGTGGTTCGCCACAGTGTAACACGACGATCAAAGTTCCACGGTGCGTTGCGTCCCGGACCTATAAAGGGATCCCGTGTGCCCGAGGCATCGCGGAATCACGAAAACACACATACAGGGAGAGAGAGAGAGAGATAGAGAGATAGAGATAGTAGAGGAGGATATAATGTGTGCGCAGCGATGCTGGGGCCCACCGTCGAGATGGGCTGTACCTTGTTATTGTTAGTTATCGCATTAATACTCGAGGACGACGACGAGGACGAGGAATAGGACGACGCCGACGTCGCGGATGGTGTCTGTGTGCGAACATCGCTCGGTTACGTCGCTGTTTCGCAGCCAGTGTGCGGAGCCATTAGCAACGGGCCGGAGGATATATAGGCGTCCTGTTCAAACACTTCCTTCGCAGGAATTCGATCCGTCTGCCCGCCGCGCGTCGCGTCGTGCCGGGATCTCTAACGTTGTCTCCGGCACCGATAAAGTACATCGGCTGTATACGGATTTTCTTCCTTCCGAGGACACTCCGCAGACGCGACAGACGATACTCTCGCGCCAGGGAACGGATCTATAACGTTTTCTGGTAACGCGGTCCCAAGCGGCGCCGATGGCGCCTCGAATACCACGACGTGGAATGATTGCGACACTGACAAAATGCCGAACCGAATACTTCTGCCTTTTATTACCTGATACGTGTCCCCTCTGTTACACTCCCGCGCGATTCGCCACTCCACGGCTGGAAGTGCATCTGACGGTTCTAAATGTTTCCAAGATCGGGATTAGCGAAACATCGTTGGTTTTACCATTAGCCGCAGGGGGTTAGAGGTTCATTACCTGTTCCCCGTCCTTTTCGCTGTATCCTTGCGTGATTGCTAAATCTTCTGAAATTTTATGGAACGCGGTTGGATGTTTAGCTAATTGTCTTCAGTGGTTGTCTTCAGGGATAAGATGCTGTAAAATATCCCCAAACCAAATTGATTTTTGGCCGGACCATTCCGGTATAACTACCACAACGCTGGTTATAGGGTGAGCACGATTTCATGGATTATGCTGTATTGTTCTGCTCAATAAAAAATTACGAAAGCATTCATGGACATTGTGTGTGTTCATCGGATAGCAGCAACTCTGAAGGCAACTTGATAATGACTAATAAAGTCTATTTTTCATCTCCAGAAGCATGGAGTTTAATCGCTTAAAGCATCAACGAAAATGGTTGAAAATTAGAGGCCGGAATGCCCCCTTAGTACATTTTGCGGGTGCCCGGCAACTTGGGCACGATCTCTGTAAGGTACCCGTGGCCGATCGATCCGCAAGGCAGCGAACAGAACGTTCTTGCTCTTGCTCCGGTTTTCACCGAGGTCGAATTCCTAAGTTCCGGATAGAGCTTCCGCTAATTAACTTAGGAATCTAGATCAGCGATAAATCGGTGCGGGTAACGAGGATATCGAGCTCGTCGTGAGTCCCGACGATAGGCAGGAAGCCGTGGAAGTGTCGATACGCGGGTATGTTAAAGCGCGGCCGGTGACAGAGCGCAGCGGCGAATCCGCTCCATAAATCCCGGGGACAAAGGCGTCCGGGGGGCTGGGAAATGTCAGGATGTCGTCGACAGTGTTTCTCCCGCTGCTCTGCAGAAAAGGTATCGATGATGGCACCGGCCACGGGGTCAGAAGTTGCTTCTTCTTCCCTCGAAAGTCACAGCTGCCCTCACACCTCTCCGCGAGAGTCTCGCTAGACCGGAAGCGTGCGCGCATACCGCAGCATGTTCACTGTCAAGGACAGCTGTTCCGCTGTCTACGACCCAACCGAGGCTGCAACACCGATTTCTCGTTCCTCCTTTTTTTTTTTTCACATTCCCGTCCATGCCCACGATGAACGAGATCGTGTGTTACGTGTCATAGGCTTGATCGTCTTTCAGGAAGTCGTAATGTACACCCCGATGGTGGCGTGCGACTTCGATCCCACTAACAGAGCGGAACAGAACGATTCGAAATGATGAACGTTCGCCTCGGAGGATCAACTGGGACTGGACAGATTTCGGTGATCCGGGTGGGACCTCGCAACCGGAGGAAATTAGGCGAAAATGATCCTCGGGTCAGCTTTAAGCACCCTTGCGTTTAGAAACGGTGGTGGACTTAGGCTTCGGACCTATCCCAGCCATTTTTCTTCCACTGATTGGATTCGTGGATCATAGGCTGAGCCGTGCGGTAGATTTTCTCAGCATGATGCAAGTCCTCGAAATGCCGTCCCTTAAATGTTTTTTCCTAATGTCCAGATAATGGTGTTATGTAATTAATGTACGTAGTGTACGTAATGCACCAGAATACAATTGAAAAAGTTTATTTTAAATTTATTCTCCTCTTGCGTCACCTTGTGAAAAGATTTTTAATTATTGAATGGTTCAAATTGTGTTTTGATTTTGCTGCTTATGTGCCGCCCCCTTCAGGTGCCGCCTGATGCCGCCGCCTCTCTGTGTCATAGCACGGCATGGCTCTGATCATCGGGCTAATTAATGTGTTAGATCATTTCATAAATTATGCAAGCTTTCTTTCGTAGTTTCGGGAGCTGAAGTACAAACACATGCAGCGTGTGATCAAATGATTTTGCATACAGATACATTTTCAAGTTTGCTTCGAATAGAACGCGGTTGTCGAGAATCCTATAAATAGGTTGTCAGTCGGCAAAGTGTCAGCCTGCAAGCGAGATCTAATTTAATACCGAAATCGTACAGAGGACTGTGCCGAAGGATGAGGTGAAGGTTGATTTCATTTAGCGGAACCGATACACGCTCGAACTTACAATCCCTCTTGAGATATTTCCCAACTACCCGACGCTGCCGTCGGTCTGGGAAATTAGCGAGTGATAATAATTAGCGTTTCTCTTTCGCACAAACGACGGCGGATCACAAAGCATCTTTGGCGGTGATGTTGGCTCCGCAGAGATGGTACTAGCTCTGTCGTCCTTTGCTCTAGTCCTTTTGATCCTTGTGACCGTGGACTGCCGACAGAGAAATCGACGGAGAACGATATCGGGCAAGAGGGAATACGATAGCTAGACAGAGGGAGAGCGAGATGGAGAGACGAAGGGAGTACTTTATGGCACGTATTCGTCGCTAGTTCGAAAATCAACGTTGTTTGTAATTAACTTCGTAATTAACCAAACGTAGTTAAGACGGGACCCCGACCTGTCGACGATGGGTCGCTGCCAACAGAGATGTCCCAGTTATGGCGTTGGAGTTCTTTAAGTGAGTACGCTGGTTCAGAACTTTTAAAAAATTGTTCCTTCTTTACCGGAGAGCTGAAAAGGGATTCATTCGATTTCGTAACAACAACGAGGTCACAGATGCTATAATAGTAAGAATACACTTTTTTCTTACTTATCTTTTCGCATGTGTAAGATGCTATGCTATGTAGCTGGATTTTCTGAACTGCAAAGGAGCCGTGAAGAGATAAATGTTAACTCGACACTCGAATCGCGGTTTTCTCGAAATTACGCTTCCAGAACTTGCACTCAGCAGATTTTGATATCTTAACGTGTTGGATTTTTGTAACCGTTCGCTGTGCAAGATAAAAGCTGAACATGGATTTTAACTGTATTTTAGCAACTCCGCCGCTTTACAATTTTCCCTGATAAGAAAACAGAAATAAAGCTCAAACGGCACTTCACAATTCCAGTGAAATTCCCGGTTTTTTACCGGTCGCTCAATGGGCGAAAAAAAAAAAACGCTGTCACATTCGACGATTTTGTTTAGGCTTTCGAGGGAGTGTGCCCACTTAATCGACCGTTCCCGTTCAGTTTCGTGGACAAAATAACGCTCGCTCGGGGTCGAATCGAGCACGTATCGGTGACAAATAGAAAGCGTACACAAATTTTTGTATTTCAAAGCCGGGTGACGTCCGGGGGAATTGGCAAGCGATGACAATTATCTGCGGCCGACAAACAATATTCCATAAAGCGTGTCGGTATCGAGTGGAAACCCGGACAACGCGTTCCAATTTCGTTCCTTCCCGATTTAGAATCCGTTGGCCGGCACTGTTTCCCAGGATAAAAAGAGTTTCCCCGTTAAGTAGAAACCGGTGTAGCGTTAGTTACGCTCGTTGTGCGAAATTGGACGCTTAACGGGAGGCGATACGCGGAGAACAAGCAGATAATGCAACCACCCGGCGCGGCCCGGCGCGGCCCGGCCCGTCCCGACCCGGTTGAGACGTGTTCGTCCGAATTTTAAAGGCGAATTTTAAATACGGCCGAGATATCGGTGAAGATTGCTGCCGCGGGAAACAATATGAATTGTTACTGGGGAAACGATCCTGAGACGCGTTCGTGTCTGAGAACAACGTGAAATACAACGTGTGAACTTCTATGCCCTTGTATTAGTTGTACAACTTGAGTTTCGCCTGTAACTACTCTTACGTACGAGGTATCGGGCTGTAACTTGGCGAAAAGGCTTCTTTCTTGGTACGCTATCGGATGGGTCCGATTAAAAAATCGACTCGGAAGCGATTTGGACCCTCAAACCCAGCTACAGCCTTTTCAGAATGTGTAACAATAGACATAAGTCAATATTTACTATCTTTTTTGCAATTTCTGTCTATCTTTAAAACAGTTTCATCATTTCAAAGGGTGTATCGAGGGTTTCTTGACTGACTGGTTTTAGCGGAGTCTGTGCGAGGGGTTAAACGAACCCCGTAACACCGAATATAAAGGTACTATTTAATGACAAAGATCGGTTCTCTAAGCGATATCGGTTGTCCATTAAAAAAAGCCGCCATCAGCGGCGAGGCAGGCGACCCTAAATTACGGTAATCTCACCCCGTCCCGAAACTCCATTTCGGCACCTTGGCACGATCACGTCTCCAAGCGCTTGCCATCATCAGGCTACCGGGCACCACGGTGGCAGGCTATCAGCATGCCAGGAGGCGTTATCCCGGCCATGAATGAATTTTGTCCGCAATTCGTAGGCGATTCCCGGCTAATACCGGTGCCGGTCGCACCCCTAAGAGCTCATCAACCCCCGGTTCGACTCGCTCGCTTACATCCGACAAAAGCTCCGGGTCCGGGATGCATATTGATGCAGCGTGGCGTTGCGTGACGGTCCACAGATAGGGCACGCTTGTTCCCGGTTCCTCAGGGTTGCTTGCGCGCGGGGGAGAGAAGAGGCGCGTGTATCCGGGAAATTAGCGGGCAATAACAATTCGCGTCCGACGGGTTGACAAACGGCGGGCCTACAAAGCGACGCGTCTCGTTCCCTCCGGATGTGCCATGGAAATCGGCCGGGTTCGGCGTACGGCCTACCTACGGTATCGTGGACCTCGCTGCCAAAAGAGAAAGGACATTGTCCTGGCGGATGGCCGCGGCGCGGCAGGCCGCAAGCCAGCGGGTGGCTGCAAGAACGCCTATGTCCGTCGCAGCGGCCGCCTTTTGTGCCCGGCTAAATGAAAAGTCATCTCGAATCTATTACTTTCGAGTTTTGCCACTGGCCAGTGTAAATATTTGGGGTTTCGGGCATGGTGTCGCCCATGCAGATAGGGAGGATTCCTCTTCCCATTGTTGCCGCTTGATAATTTATGATCCCGGCAAGCTCTCGCGCCTACCGTGTTCCCTTTCTCGCTCCCTTCCGCCTCGGTCTGCACCCTTCTTTTTCTCTCCCTCCCCGACAGTTCACGGACAACATCGCGCCCCTTTCTCTATGTGTGTGCGTAGCACGGTTCAATGTGGGCGCGACCCCCGCGGCGATAATTGTCCGATTCTGGCCCAGGCAGAAAGCGAACTTTTCGCACTTTTCACGCGATCTTCCGGGACAGAGGGCCGCGCGACGTTCGCAGGGGCTGCTCGCCACTGATTGTGCCGATTGTTCCGTGCCGATTTCGACGAATCTTCGGCCGGGACGAGGCTTTGTTGGCGCATTGTGCGGCGCCGCGCGCCCGCGCCACGTGGTGAACCGAGCATAGACACCAGCCCGGTTTATGGGCGATTTAGGAATTGGCGGTTTGATTGTCGCCTATAGACACCCGGAGAATAGGTGTTTAACGATACGGTAAATGCTCGAAGGATTCGTTTAGGGAGGACGTGGCTGATTTACGGTGGGCCGGCCCCTCGATCCTCGGACCACGGAGCAAACCAGGTATCGCGGCTTGCCCTAGGGGTCGCCGACGAGCTACGAAGTTGACTCCACCGATTGATAAGGTAAACGTACTTATGCGGAGATCGTGTTCTTGTTACCAACCACTTGTTCCGTTCGGTCAACTATTTAGCTCTTGTATGTAATATATCGATAGATAGCAGATTTTATGCGTTCATCACAAAAATGAGCAGGTGTCATTTAAAACAGTAAAAACATTCGAAGATTTTTAAGATACTGTAATATTATTTTTTCAACCTATTAAACATATCAACAAAGAAAATAAATTTCTATATCACTTAATTCACAGTTTGTCGCAATTCACAGCTAGATTTTTGCAAATTGCAAATTCATTTTCGCTATAATCCCTAGATAAATTACTTTGATTTTGCCCGAGGTTCGTATCCGGCGCTCGACGTGCTAAATAACCTCGTTGTTCGAGAGCGAGGGCTATCGGGAAGAAAGTTGGAACCACGAAACACCGTATGGAAATTCATGTTTTAAATTTAAATTAAAGATCCGTAGACAACGCGGGCAGCCGCGCCGCGTAGACAAACAATAGAAACAATGGACGGTCGTTGGCCCTCTATGCATTGTACACGGTCCGCGTGCGTGGACTATTCTTGAGCACACAATGGCTACAAGGTTTCTCCAAATAAAAAACGCCTGCTTGCTCGTTCTCTCCCTCTCTCTCTCTCTCTGTCTGTCTTTCTCGCTCTCGTGCTCTCTTTTGCTCGTCATAGCCGCGGCGAGAGCGCGCGCCTGTATGCTTTGAGATGTTAAAATCGTCCCCGTGGCTCGCGGCAAATATTTGGTCGGTAAGGCAAATGTTCTCGGCATTATGAGAAGAGCTGCTCAAATAATCATTCCATGTATCGACCGAACCAGACCGACGAAATTTCGTTGCTTATCACGGCCCGGGGTTGTTCGTCGATTCGTTCCGTCGCGGTGCTGTAATCAGCGTTCCTTCAGGGGATAATTCGCCGTGGACGCGACGGGGAATAGGTATGGAAGGCAAATAAAAGATCTGTTCCTGATTGCCCAAGAATTTCTGCCCGCCGGTGTGCATAGTTCCCTTAAGTCCACACTGCGCCGGCTCGAACACAAAAGAAATTAGATTTGCTTTTAGAAAACTTGTTTATCCACTGCACCGCGTCCGACGATGCTCTCCGTGGATCCTCTGCGGAGCAAACTTTGTTTTGTCTTACTCGAAGCTATGGCGTGGGCTAGGTTTTGTTGAACTGACCCGGAATCACTTGTTGGATCACTTTTCCTTTCGTTTTTGGCATTTACAGTGTACAGTCGAACCGCTTAGCATCGCGAATCGAATATTTTGTCCACATTTTTATCAGTAAATAGGTATCGTTCTTTGTGCTTGTTACGAGCAAACTAACAAGTGTGTTTCTTAATGATTATATGTATTATATTAAAAATGATTTTGGCTGATGAATTTTTAAATAATCGTCCCTTAAATTACGTTGCTGTTGGGGTGACCGGTTCACCACAAAAATCACTCTGCTCTGCTATCAGCAAATATATTATGAAATTCTTGGTCGGTAGACATTGCGCGAAGGAACCTCGAGAAAGTTAAACGGTCAAAAGAATAATATGCGCGCAGAGAATGTGAACATTATGAAAATGAGTTTGAACAGAGAAGGTCGAAGAAACTTCGGGACGTTGATCTAAAGAGGTGTTCCTGAGCACGAAGTTCCCTCGAGGTTCGCTCTCCTTTGTATCTAATTTCGCAGCATTTTGTCAACAGTGAGCTGTTGATAAGCAGGACAAGAGGATAGTTGGAGAGAAAAGAATTTTTAATCGTCCGGGTGAGAATGCCTCTTTAAAGACGACCCAGTTGGCCGGACTCATTTAAATTCTCTGGCCATTCGTGTATCCACCGTTTGTTCGCCGGCACGGTGGATTACGTTTCTCTTCCATTGCCGTCAGCGAAAGTAAACTTTCGAAATTTCTGCCGACCAAGGTTGGTCTGCCACTGGGGGAGAGGAAAAAAAATGAGAAGAAGAAGAAGAAGGAGAAGAAGAAGAACTGTATATTGTGCCCGCGTCCGCGAAACTCCACGGATTCTATATCTTCCTGTTATTCCACGCAGACTTTGTCCTCGAACTTCGACTCGGTTTTATAAAGGTAAAGTTCCAGTGAAAGGATAGGCATAGTCCTTGATGCTGTTGTTGCAGCTGCCGGCCGGAATTTCGGTGAGAAAACAAAGTTCTTCGAAAAGTAAAACGCCTCCGGGGCGCATTGAAACCATTGCCGGGCCCCGCCGTTTCCCATCGGCCGTCGTCAAACTTTATCTTCCATAAATTTATATTCCTCCATGTTCCACGAGCATCGCGAACGAGCCGCGACTTCGTGATTCTTCCGTCCCCTGTGTTCTCCGGTCGACTTAACGGGGCAGCCTCATGTAGACGGGTCAAAATATCGATTCTTGTTTTTATTGTATATTTTTTAAAAATATAGAACCGTAATGCGCATTATGCACCGAACTCAGACCCACAGGTCGTTTAGGGCCATTTGGGAATACCTTCGATTAACTTTTTCATCGTTTCATCAACACTCACATTAAAATAGAAACTGCAATAGGCATTGCAGGATTTTTTCAGATTTTTTACAGCCTGGAATAATAAACATTTAGTTAGTAAAATATGCCATATTGCTGGCGGAGGGTTGGGAACGCTCTCCCAAAATTTGATGCTTAAATTTCTTGGAATGGCAAAATTTACTTTAGTGAAGCTTAAAAATACACCTGTCACGCGGAATACCCTCTTAATCCACGACTTCCGGAATAGGATCGCGTAGCAAGGGAAAATTTGCTTGGCAAAGATACGTTCGGTTTTCTTAACGACCCGCTGCTCATTTCTACGACCCATTTCTGTCTCTTTCCTCTCCCTCTTTCTCCAATAGTCGGAGGATTAAAGCTGCTCTTAAATTTTTGTAATTTCAGAAGAACGCCGACGTTTTCGCATCTGTTGCAATAAAATTAGACATTTATATCATCGTTATAAGGAAACAGAAAGAACGTTTTTCCTGAATTTATCTTTCATTATTGAAAGTCTTTGGAATTCTGTTCTATACTTTTCCTTCTTAAAAAAAATTGATGAATATCCTCCAGCCCTTCCTTCCTGCACCCTTCCAGGTTCTCTATTTAAATCGTCAGAACCACCTGCACATTATAATTTCTAATAGACGGTCTCTATCGACTGAAGAGAAATCAGCGTTCATAAATTCTGAAGAAGGAACAACTTAGCCAGGAGACAATCATCGGGCGCTTCTGGCTTATTTTAATCACCGCGATACGAGCTTCTCCCGGATCACCTGTACTTCCTCCAGACCAGATGTTCAATCACTCGCTGACCTGCTAAACAAAGTATTCCGCGGCGTCGCGGCGGTTCAAGCGTGCAATCCATCCAGAGCGTTGACTTTATCGCGAAAAGGCAGGGACGGTCTCTGTTTCTCTTCGCCGCTTAATCACATGGTTTTCAAGCAGCTGATGCCCGGCGTGCGTTTCAATCTGTCGTTACCGGGGCGAACTGGAAAAAGTCGTAACACGATCCCGGGGTAAAATATCGCGTGCCGAGACATATGGTCGAAAATGTCGGGATTGCCCGTCGGTGTATACGCGCGGCTCCGCACCGCTCCGCACCGCTCCACTCGACCTGGCTCCGCGCGGCACGAGGGGTGCCGCGCTAAGCGCGAAATTTAATTAGCCCGGCACCTGCTCGTTATTATTTCCATTCTGTCGCACCTGAGCAATTCGCTGGCGCGGCGATCGATGCCGAAACCGCGGACCAACCGATGCAAATGAAGAAAAGGAGCAGCTGCGAGGCCGGCGAGCTCGGAACGCGAACTTGCGAACGGTCGACGAATTTCCCATAACTCTGTGATTTACAAACAGATACTCATTCACGTAACAAATCTGTACGAAATCAAGGCTTCGAGCAATTCTAGACCTACCATTTTGTGGTAGGTATACAGTAACGACAGTATTCGAATGCCTTTCAAAACAGAATAACTTTTTTATAATTGTACCAAACGACCTGACTTTTTATAATCAATTAGAAGCATTAGTTTATCGACATGATATGGAAAAAGGATTTTTTATTTGGGCCCTTAATGAAAATTTAAAATATATGCTTTGTAGATCTATATGTTAGTTGTATACACATGCTAAAAATTTCATCGAAATCAAAAGTCGTGTAAAATTACGATTTTCACAATTTTTAACTGCCTGTCGCTCGTGTGTATGTTAATCGATTACGATGAAATTTCCAGCATGTGTACTAAATAGAATTCCAACAAAATGGAGTGAAACGGATTTTCTTTCTTACAATTAATATTATGTTTAATAGGTCGAAAATAATGTAACAGTATTTCTAAATTCTCCTAATGTTTTTACTGTTTCAATAACGCCTACTGATTTTTGTCCTAAATCCAGAAAATTCGCGTGTTAATATTTTTCATTTTCAAACGGTGGATATAGCGTTTTTGGAGAAATTTCGTCGGCTGTATACATATTTGTTGGTCATTTGTTCGGGCGCGTCTTGCCGGCCACTCGGCTCTCCAGACAACGGATCTCTCAAATATTATTTCAGGATGGTCCTTTCTATCCTCCGTCGAAGCACTCGTGGGCTCGAAAGAGCGGCCGTTCCTTGTCCCGTGATCCTGCGTGGCCAAAGGAGGATTAGTTTCGTGGAACCTCGAGGACACCGCACCGTCACACCCCGTCAACTTTCTTTCGAGCGTATTTGAACAGGTTGTCGATGACGTGCGAGCACAAAAAGGGCTGCTCCAGGGCCCCGGGCCACGAAAAATCGTGAAAACCGTGGGGCTCTCACGGTGCAGCCCCGCGGCTGATGCGGAGAGAAGGCTGTTGATATTTCGTTAGACTCATTAGATCCTCACGGTCCATGGTTTCCGGCGCTGTTTGAGATATGCCGAGGTGCAGGGAAGAAGTGGAACGCCAGGGAAATCTCGCTTGATACTGTTAGACCGCGGATGTTTGCGAGAGGAGAAGGCTTTCGTTCTTTAATCATTATAACGATCTAGAGATGAGCGGTTTAAAAATGGTGCAAGTCGATACAGTTAATCACCTTCTGTACTTTCCCCTTCTACGACACTATTCCACCACGGCTCAGTCACGTGACCAATCCGGTACTGACAGAGAGAGGATAACTCTTTCCCCTCAATTCGAGTCAACTCCCCTGATCTGGCGACTCCGAGCCCGAGTCATCTAAAAACCGAACGGTGTCGCTTTCGAGGCGCGCCGCGAAAAAAGAAGCAATCAGATCTGCCAACGTCGGTCAGCTTTATCTTTCACGAGTTTAGGGAAGAGTCGACGGTAATTTAAGACGCGGTCAAGCAGCAGTGGTTCGTTCCCGTTTCATTTCGCTTGATATTCGGCGGGCGAGAGGCAGATGGCTCGATCGTTGCCGGAATTTACGAGGTTATTGGGCGCACTTGCTAATTTCCAAGCGTATTTTCTCGTAAGTTACACCGAATTGGCCGCGAGTGCCACATGTCGGCATTTGCGATGGCCAACGCTGCGTGCACGTTGTGCCACGTGCCTTTTAAGGGGGTAGACACGACCACCTTGTGTGACTATATAAAAATCTGATATGCTGTCGGGAATTTTTTCAAGGTCATTTAGCACGTGAAAATTTTCACTTTTCACAGTGATAACAAAATATAAAATGACAGAGTTATTTTGCTGACAAAAATTGAGAACATGTAAAAGTAAGCGAACAAAAATTGAAAACATGTAAAAGTAAGCGAACATTGTATAGACACCTATAAAACATGTATAAACACCAAAATTTTTGTTCGTTTAAGAAATGATGAACAAAAAGTAAATTCTAATCACTGTGGGGTAAAAAACAGAACAATAAAGAAGGATCGATTTTTTCGTCCCGTCGACGTGAGAATGCCCGGTTAAGCATCACAGAAAATCGTGTCCCGACCGCGCACCATTATTACAGGCGGGCATACAACGTAAATCCGTTGTTATTCAGGTCAACGATAAGTGTCCAGCTGGTTACTGCCTTCGTGCGCCTCTCGCTCGCCGGTTTAAATGATAAGAAGTTTTCGTTCGAGAGAAGAAAGTAAAATGCAAATCAAACACGTGCGCCGGCCCGCGAGTTATCTCTTATTAACGTGAAAAATGCATTTCTCGTGCGCGGTATTGCGCCCTCGGTTCATCTGGCTCGTTCATTTCATGCGCCGCCGCGCCGTGCCGAGCGAAAACTCGGCTGACCGGAGGGAAAGGAAAAGCCCCTCTCCGTTCTCTTTTTCTCCGGCGGGGTTTTTCCGTTATCGTTGCCCCTCGCCTAATAGAAATCAAAAACGTAAATCATTCCCGCCGTTTAATCGGTTGCGCGCAACGGAACGCTTCCATGCCGCGCCCCGTACGTACAGTATTTATAAATCAACGTCTGCTAATTATTTATAAATCACGGCGGAGTCGGTTAACGTGTGAGAATATCGCGAGCCGGGAGGGGAAAAAGATGTTTTCTTACAGAAGCTATTTTTAAACGAAAGACGCTTTAAAATAACTCACGCGTGTACGGAACAATGGAATTGGCTTGAACAGAGTGTGTGTTTTCGTGCACGCGTGATATACCGGCCGGGAGGGTGGGTCAATGTTTCTCTCAATTATAGTTAATGACAATAATTATACGTTATTATGCATTATAGGCAAGCCGTTAGGTACAGTTTATTCAGGCAACTACACCACGCGTGTGTATTTCTTAATTATAGTCGCGTTTATACTCTGGTTACGAGCAGGAACCCAGTCAGCGTACAGTTCTTTGCCAGATCTCAGTGGCCACACCACCTCTTTCATTAGTGGTTTCCTGGAACCTCCGGGATTAGAGTTAGCACCTATTCCTACATATTTTTCACTAAAACTTATGTCACACTTTTAAAAAAACCTATAACAAAGCAAAATAAAAAGCAAGAATTGTGTTCAGGGCAGTACGAGCTTGCCCGCTCTCTCCGAAGCGGAAGGGAAAAGCGAAGGGACGAGGAATAAGGAAGCTGATCATTAACAGAAAGTTATGCGTCGCGGGAGGGGGGGGGTTTAAATGATCTGAGACGGCGCGATATAGTACATCAGCATTCCGCCATTAGGCCGGTGGAGGCCCTTAAAATCAGTTTCAGGGACGGGCTCCTCAATTTTTCAGCGGTCGACGACGCGGTCTCAAAGGGGCCAGCCTCTTTTCACAGTACGGTGGTAGACACTTTGCAGAAAAGGTGCGTAGATTTTTTTCGCGAGGTCGTTTCGGCGCATTCCTTTGCGTAGCGGAGGCGGAAGAAAGAGGAGGTAGGGTTGGGCGGTGGGGGTGGGTTGGAAGGAGGTCGGAGGCTTTGAATGCGAGACCGCGGAATAATTTATATGGAAAGTGAGAGAGACGCTTCTTGAGGAAGCATTGTGCTTGGACTTGAATTAAACATCACCCCCCTCCTTGACTGTGAGGTTCTGCCTGTGCCTCTTGGCGATGTCGTGACTAGGAGCTTCGGGATAAAGGGGGATCAATAGGGGCGCAGGAAGTAGGGCTGCTACTATACAAACTGGCAAGGTATTCCGTATACCTGCAACTACCTATCCCATGGGCCGTACCTGCGTAACGAGACAGAAACCGTAGGCTCGGCTGCATGTCAGAGGTATTGCATCAATTGCTAACTACTGTCGTCTTGCCGCGCCCCCGTCCTTTAACCCCATCGCAACCGATGCACCAGCCATGCAACCCGTTCCTAGTTTCATATTCACTTGGATAACATCCGACACGGTGCTCCCGCCGCGCGTCACCCAGGAATCTCGCCGTTTGATCTCTGCAGTCGCGGAAACCGAGACTTTGCGTCAATTGTTAACGACCGTTGTCTTTTTCAGCCTCCAACCCTTCACCCAGCGCACAATGAGGATCATCCTGTGGTTTTCATTCTGCCGGTTAATATGCTACAGTATTTTCGTTGCCCGGGACTCTTTGTTGTCCTGTTTTCGTAGGATGGTAACAGTTAGGCTTCAATCTAAGGGACGACTCCTCTTCTTTTTCGCTTTATCCTTTTATTAGAACTGAAGCGACATGTAAAAAATATTATAAGCAGACAGCGGATCCTTGTGCAATGAAAATTTTCCACCAGAATTGCAACAAGGAATTCAAAAATAACGTGACAGCATTTCTAAATTCTCCAAACGTTTTTACTGTTTCCAATTACATCCACTCATTTTTGTCGTAAATGCATAAACACCGCTGTCTAATTACACGAATCTGTAATGTCAAATGTGTTAAAAAAACATTTCATATCCTAGGAAGACTTTTTGTATATCGAACGCTTCGGATACGGTCTCGAAGATCCTATCAGTAAATTTGAGATTCTGGACGTCGTATATCGTCCCATCGGCAGCAAAAATTACCGACGAGAGCAATCCAGTCTATAGCGAATAAACAACGGGAGCTAAACTTAAATCATCTCTCCAATCCGTTACGTTCCTTCGAGCATGTCCAGAGTCAGCTTTAATTATTCAAAGACATAAAAACTTTAGCTCTGATCGCTGGGGAACTGACCGTCTTCAGTTCCCTAACCTCTGAAATATTTATCACCAGTTATTGCCAGTCGGGAAATATTTGCGCGTATAAATTTGCCCGATCTCCATTTGCCGGGCAGTTTCACTGACTACAGTAGTGCCTTGCTAATTTTGCTAAATTGCCCACTCTTCCCCTAACTCTTACTGTCTCGCTAACAGAGGGCGTTACCTCTAGACTGCGGATTTTATGCATTTATGAGAGAAAAGAGAGTCGATGTGATTTAAACCCACCACTGTCGGTCGAACAACCGGTCTTCGATTTTTAATTCTGTAATGATTAAAATGATGACACATTCGATACATTTATTTAGCCAAGCGCGTATCGCAATAAAAATTCCACAAAATCTAAATAAATAGAGCCTTGTCATTTTTATCAGATGAAGCATTATAATCGCTTTCAGTATGTCGCTCCTGTTTCTTGCAATTGATGCAGACAATTTTCATTACGCATAAAGATCCGCAGCGTCTACGTAACGCAAGAGTTTCGGTATCCGGAACTTTGCAAATTTAAGCGAGCACTATACCGTACTCGGCTCGGCAATAATGCTCGCCTGCACAGTGGCCGTACGTTCCTTGCGGGGCAACCGATCCGGAAAGTTCGCCGTTCTGCCCGGGCGTAACGCGCATTCCTTGGGAATCGCGGATTCTATTTGGATACGTGTCAGATGTCTAGAGGACAGAGTCCGCGGTTTGCGGCGGCGAACAACCGTTATCCTCATCCGGACTCCGCTCGAAAACCGCTAACAGTTACGAGCGATCCTCGTTGACCGAAGTGTATCGCGGACGAGTCCGAGTTAGCGCTAGGACGTGTTCCCTTCGGTCCTGAGACCGCGCGCCGCGCCATCGCTATCGCATCGCTGCCGTCGGAGTCGAGCTCTTTGAGTAATTTACCCGATCGAGGGCCCGTGAAAAAATAAAGATATCTCTGCGGAGATATTAGAGCCGAACCCCATCATTTTCTTTCGACCGCGAAGCATTCCGAATGCGGCAGCCGTTCCGTGAGACTCCGCCTTCTTCTTCTTCTGGTTGAACAGAGAGAAAGAGTGAGAGAGAGAGAGAGAGAGAGGAAAGAGGACTTGGTCTTTTTGCCGGCGTGCCGATCAATCTCCCAGAAAAATACGGACAGTTATCCAGCCTTCTTCAACGGGGCCGGACGCGACGCGTCTTTTGGGCCGCACGAAATCCTCTTCGGTGTGCCGGCTGGCTGGACATTAGTCGCGAGGCATGTCGTATCGGGTCGGGAGATAAGACGTCCGATTTAAGTTCGCGAGAAAGGAAGCGCGCGAGAAGGATTAAAGGTCAGTGGTAGGGTGGTGGGCCTGCGAGGAGGAAGGAGACGAAGAGTATAGAGACCGAGAGAAGAAGCTAACAGAGGCTGCTGGTCAGGGGAGCAAAGGAGGAACGAGACCTGTGGAGATGTAGGAGCCGGGAGGACTCAGAATCTTTTGGGACTGTCGACCGATTTAATTGGCTTTCTGGTGGAGGACTGGTCTCGTGGCAAGCACAACGAGTCTTGATTCTTCTCCAAGACAAGTCCAATAAATCCTGCGGGTTCCTTCCTTCGCCGCGCCGGCCACGTTCTCCTCGCCCCACCCTCCTTTAAACGATGGTGACAAACTAAGCCGAGGTCCTTCCTCTACTTCGTTTCCAACCCTCTCGCTTGCTTTTTATCTGATCTCGCGGCGGAGGATACACAAGAAACACAAACCACCGGCCGATGGAGGGGGCGAGGTGTAGTAGATGCTCCGTACCGATAGAGTCGGGGACGATAGAACGGAGAAAGACAGACGGAAACAGGGGAGTACGAGAGAGAGAGAGAGAGAGAAAAGTCGTGAACTCTCCGAGACGGACGAGGTGGTCCAGAAAAGGGGTTAGAAAGACGCTGGACGAAGAGGAGGAGAAGAGGAAAAGAGGAGAAGAACCGGCGGGACGCGTGAAAGTTCGGGGCTCTGGTAGCGGTGATGTCCTCACATTAAGAACTCGTTCTCTTATCGGCGATGATTTATGGCGGCATTCAATTTTTAGGCTCCTCGTCGAAAGGGAATCACCGAAATAAATATGCAGCCCGTCCTTCCCTCTTCCTCACACAGTGTCCTGCGAAGGACTCACGCGAAGGACAGATGTTTCTCGACGATTGCGCCCCGAAAATCCGGCCACATGTCCGGGGACGACGATCATCTCCGTCGGCGCCTAACTGCTCCGGCTGCAATAAACGTCGCCGCCCCCTCTGTTAAAAAGATACTCGATTTATCGCGGGCTCGTGTTATCCTTACGAGGGCTTGATTAAATGTGCAGCCGCCGCCTCTGCGCCCGGAAAACCGAGGAATTGAGCTTCCTCGACTTTCCCGAGGTATTAACGGAATATACACTCCTGCTTCTCGGGATCTACGACTTTCCGAGCACGGGGTAAAGCTTGAATGATGCTGCGGAATTATTGAAGTACTCGGGTAATTTTTAGTGGACTGCTCTTTATGCAAAAGAACGGTTTTCCGATTCCGGAGTTGCGTGTAAAATTGATTTCTTCCCTCGGCGAGCTCCGTGAATTGGAAGTAAGGCGTGGCTGATTGATTTATTAAAGCCACGGCATTAAAAATACACTTTTTATTGTGTGCGCTGCTTTAAAATTGATAAAGGAACGACTAAATTTTGAATGAATGAACGTGGTTCCTATTTATTAGACGCTGTTTGAAATCTTAATCGCGAGCGCGTTAAAAACAAGTACCATTTAAAAATGAATAAGAAATTTCAGGTAAATGATTAACCCTTAAGCGTCCCTCATTTTTCACGAAATGAATCTGTCCCGCGGCGTCAAATTGACACAGTGGTAAAAGATCGGTGAAATAACAAGGTAAACAGTTACTTTTTAATATTTTACTATCCAAATTGGTTTTTTAAGATATATATTTCAGGTTTCTCGGTTGTGTTTCGCATTAAAAAGATAACAGTCACGAAGTCTCGGGAAAACTGTGTCAAATCGACACGAGGGACGGACGAGTAATCTGGAACATTGTTATTTTACTAAAAAACTCTCTTACTCTTTATGAATATAATACTTATGTCATAAATAGTATATTGAAATGTACCCAGTAGTGGTTTGAGTCAGTCGGAGCGTTCACACGTGCGACGACAAGGTTACACACGCGGCATAGTGTCGCCACTTCGGTGTGCTCGGAGCGTGACAGCGTTGAGCCGGCTCATAAACCTGTCCCTGTATCTCAAACAGCCTTCCGAGCTCAGCATACCGTGCCGATAGTTTTTCTAACCGCGCCTCGCACGGTTGTTTATGCCGGCGCATCGATTTAAACGCAAGCTATCGGTATTTATCGGCGACATTAGCGACACCTCCCGACGTGGGCGTAATTAACGAGCGAGCTTCGAACGATAACAGATAAAATTATGTCAAATTAAGGACCGTCGCGATAACTGTCCGAAAACTTCGGGCCGCCTCTCTGAAGAATTAGCGATTTCCGCACCGAGATAGAATCTTAATTTCGGGCCCGGTTTCGAGTAACGTATTTAAAGCTGTGCCGTTTATTTTACGAACACACAGACACCCAGACAACTCTCACCAGCCCCGGCTCTCGTACTCGTTCCTCTTTCTCTTGTTTTTCTTCACGAATCAACACCCGTGGTTTACTCATTAAGGGTATACGCTCCAATTTCGTAGAAGCTCCTTACACGTTAGTATTTTGAATGCCGAACAAGTTCGAAACGTTTGCGAGTCTTATTTCGTGCAACAATTGCCGCAATGGTGCAATTATCGAGTTTAGCTCGTCATCATTAATTCTTTGCACTCCTTTGTCGAGTTGTGACTCAACATTAGAGAAAGAAGAATGTAAATGAAACGGGTTTTTATTGGCTCCTCCGTAATTTATTTAATTATCTTATTTTTTAGTTAAAAACAGTAGTTTAGTTTGTTGCAGTTCAGTTGAAAAATTTTTATTATGCATAAAGATTCGCTGTCTACTAATCA
The DNA here is from genome assembly GCA_028455605.1 of Lasioglossum malachurum. Taxonomy (NCBI): domain Eukaryota; kingdom Metazoa; phylum Arthropoda; class Insecta; order Hymenoptera; family Halictidae; genus Lasioglossum; species Lasioglossum malachurum. The sequence continues at coordinate 26,919,813 of CM052315.1, forward strand.
ATTAGTACACATTTAAGTATTGTACGAGGTATTACATCAATTTGGAATGGTAATGTGGAAGACCAATGGAAGAAATTAATGTTTACCGCCTGCAAAAGGTTATTTGCAGAAAAATGAACGTGGTTATAGGCGTTGGAATGAATGAGAGCGAAAGAGAGAGAGAGAGAATTCATGAGAATCGTGAAACTTTGCAGCGTCCACACGAGACTGCCCTCTCAAGGCTGAGAGTCACTGAGAGTCCCCCGGTCGCATCAACTGGAATGTATTCATCCATCGAGTTAACGCACGCTCAATTTGTCCGGGACTTGTCAGGCGCGTTGGAAAAGGATACCTTAATAAATTGTTGCCATGTTCCCCGGGCCAGGACGTTTCTTCTTTTTCAAGCGATGCCGGTGGTGGTCGCGACGACGACGCGACGTTTCGAGTTTTGCTGCGAAGGGTATTGTTTTGTACTCGCGTTCGGTGTTCTCGCTTTTTTACGTGCTCGATCAGAAGGGACGCCACCGTGGCCCCTGCTGCTTTATTTTTTACACCTGACCGTCGCATCGGCCGGGAGGGACTTGTCTTTAAATTTCTTGCCGGTGGAGAACGGCCTCTTACTATCTTCTTTAATTTCACTTCCCCCCATCGCGCGAGTGATCGATCGTTCGTCAACGATCCGGCAAACGGTGTCGTTAAACACACTCCGCGTGCGTTCGCGGGACGAAGCCTTTTTTCAACGGCTGGGGACGCGAAAGACGTTTATGCTTCTCGCATGTGCAAGGTATTTCTGGAAATGATCACGCAGAAAAGAAACACCGGAGATAGTGGAAAGCGAAGTAGTCTAGTTTCTTCGATTGAAAAATTGACGGCCAAGCAGTTAGATATTGCTGAAAGAATTGTCAGAAAGACGCGAGCGTCTAGAATTTTCAATATGGCGGAGTCTCGGTCGCTCACAGTTTCATACTCAATGACGTCGTCACTTTATAATTTCACGGTATGCTTTTATGCTTCAAATGTATATTAATCCGAGGTTATCGCGGTGTGCAGAACACGGTTTCAAATCAGTATCGGAGCGAGAAGGGATATCGGTAATGAACTCCGGCGAAATTCGATGGCGTAGCGCGGCCGGGACAGTGTACAATTCCTTGGGATGCCATGGCTAGGAAAACGACCAGGAATTGTCGAATATTCGAGTTTAGCGAATGCGCGCGTCTGCCAATATTTTCCGAAATAAGCACGTGGATGCCGGGCCGTGTCCCGATGCGGGCTTTATCGACAACGCGGGATGATACGTTAAAAAGGAGAGAGAGAGAGAGAGAAGCGTCGACATTACATACACAGGTACATCGGTATACACAATGTCTATATAGGTGTACAGGCGGGAGCACACATACCTATCTGTACATATATATCCGATCCCGATGAAAATCTCATTTCCGACGTGTACCTTTTCTAGTGGCCCCTAGTAGATTTCGGTCGAGGGATTGCGCCATCTCCGACGCTGGAAATATCAGACCGGCCAATATTATTGGGCAAGATGAAGTTATTTGGGTTAGGTCGGGTCGGGTTGCGTTATTGTCTGTCCGGCTTCGAACTAGCCCACGTAATCATAGAGCAAAGCTCCTGATCCTCCTACTCGCGTCTATATGTAAGACGCAAAATGGTACGTTTCCTCGCCTCCGAAGCTGGCTTTTCCGTTCCACGGCCCGGCCCCGGCGAAATTGAAAAATGAAATTGATTCCCGAGGAGGCCGGCCTTTGTAACGCTCCACCCACGGACTTATTAGATCTATTTTCTTTCCGGGCCGTGTAGCCGCGAAGTTAAAGCGATTAAAAGGCGGCGGACGGCGGTGTCTCGTCGTTTTCTCGCGCCGCTCGCGCTCGTTCCCTCGTGATTATGCGGACCGGCGTGCTTTAACTTCGCCAGCGAATTGTTAGTCTTTGACTACGTCGGGAACTCGGTTTCAAAGTGATTCTCAGTATTCCGTTTTGTTTGCTTTTGATAGCCGCACCAGCTTTATAAATTCCGCGACAAGCCACGTCCGGCGCTGCCACGCGAATCGCCGCACTATTCAGATGAGTCGATCGCCCGGTTTTATGCGGGTTTGTCGGACAAATAATAATTCCACGGTTGCTCGAAACACAATCACGTGGATCTCATCCTCGTCAGAATGATACAACATTGCAGAACATTTCTTGCCACAAAAATTCTATATCTGTCCGCTCCATTTTCATTGACGGTAGAAGGTAAACGCACGCGTCCATCTAAGAGTGAAACTGTTACTCTCGAAAGTCAAATTCGACAGGGTATACGGTATTGAGATTGCTAGCAGAGAACTGCAGGAAAAACTTTCGGAGAGCGAACAGTAAATTGAAACTCGCAAATGGACACGTTCAATTTTTCCCTCGGCGAGCCGAGTAAAGCCGAGTCCGAGAGTCCTATAGTTAGTCTTCTCTGCTATTATTATACATATGCATAAATCGAACAATGGACGGGAAAGTATGGTCTGAATATATAAATTGATCTTGAAAAAAGGGGAGAAATCATACATTCACGTGTTCAATCTTTCAAATTCTCCAACGATTTTGAATTTCATCTGCTCAATCTTAGATGCATAAAGATCCGTTTATGACTATCGAAATCCATCCGAGAGCAACACGCACGAAATTCAAATGGCTACCTAGCTGAGAGGACTCTCCGAGAGTTGATTCAAAGAGTTGACTGAAAAAATGTCTGCAAATTGATAGTACTCTCGAGAGTAACTATCGACAGAAACTCTCAGATGGACACGTAGCTTAAGCGCGTATATATACAATTATACATACGTACTACGTACGTAGAGATCGATCGAAAGTAAGAAATTTGGGGGAGCGATAATTCGCCAGCGCGATCAAGGTAATAGACCGGCCGTCTGCATAATAAACGAGATAATCGTGGGCCCGCGATAACGATCAAGGTAGGGCCACGGAAGCGTCGAAATCCCCGAGATGCCTCGTTTGATTTTTCGCCGGCGGTTTCAGGAATTTCGTGAAACATTGACACGGCGTGGTTGTCGTAAAAATTTACGATCCCGAGCCGGAGCCGGGCGGGCGAGCCGGGCCTTATCTTTACTTTCACACCCCAAATGACCGACACGAATCAGCCCCTCTGGTCGGAGGACTTCAGACGATTTCTGTCGGCACGTCTCCCCCTTTCCCTCATCCTCCTCCTCATCTTCCTCCAACCGTTTACCTGAAATTTGTAACTCTTCTTTTTAATACCCCTGCGTCGCACATGAAAAGTTCCTACCGACCTTCGAGCTTTTCGTTAAAAAATAAATTTCAAGTTGCGTGCTGCTGTATCATTATTTTTTAGTCCAATTTAATTTTCTCGTCTGAAAACATTTCTAGAAATCTGCATAACTCGCGGATCTATAAACATCTGGAGCTCGCCGTCACAATGCAGTAATTAACACTAAACTGTTTTGTGTTATCTTGCAAAAATGACGAGGCTCTATTCATTTAGATTTTGTGCAATTTTTAACGCAATATGGCTTGGATAAAGAAATTTCTCGAATGAATTACCCATGCAAGCAACTACGTGATTTCAATAATAGTAAAATGAAAAATATAAAACCGGTCATTTCTGACCGGCAGTGGTAGGTTTAGCGTTAAAGCCAATTACAAAGCAGCAGCGTTCCGAATTAAAGATTTAGACGTCCCATTATCCCATACAAATCTATGTAGACCGAACGCGACCGCAAGCTCCACAGAGCGACATTAAATGTAGATTGATAGGCGCCGCGACGTGACATCGGTTAAAACAACCACATATCAAAATTAATAATAGCGCCGGGTGAAATATGAGGGTCCGGTCGCGTCCAAATCTTTGTCCGGGACCTAAAATCGTCCCGCGTGTAACCGCATTTTCTCCTTTCGCTCTAATTGATAAATTAGGTTTTCGAGGAAGGTGGCAGGGGGGCTAGCCGGGAGACTAGAGTCGTCTTTCTTCTGGTTTTTTTTCGCCGTGCAGCATCTTGCCGTCTAGTTTCTTTCTTTCTCGATTCCTGGAGGACCGTCACGACTCTCGGAATCCTCTTGAACTCCGTCGGAATGTCGGGAACACGCGACGAGGATGGATGAACGTTTATTAGACGTGACCGAGGGCTAGCGCCATCTTCGCCGGCGCATGCAAGCGAGGGTGTACGTGTGCTGTAACCAGACTGCGGAGATTTTTAAGCAAAATAAAAATTCTCTGGATTAATTGCAAGACACAAAAAGTTGTAATTACAAGTTTACAAAAAATGTTGTGCTTCCGTGAAAGCGGAGATTCCTGCGATTGTTTCAAGTAACTTTTTCCTTTGCGAAAATCGTCTCCGCGGTTTCGTTCCGCAGTTAATAACGAAAAATACGGACCAGTCAGAGCGCAGGGTCCGCTAAGTAGCTGCGCTCCGATTGGTCCGCGTTTCATTCGTTAATAACTCCGGAACGAAGCCGCGAAGAAGATTTTCGCAAAAATTACTTCAAATGACCTTGGGAATCTGACAATTCGAAAGATCCGCTGTCTAATAATGACTGATGGTGTCTAACGATATTAAATGTGCACATTGCGAAAGAAACTTTTGAAAATTTACAGAGTCCGATTTCGTCTCGTCTGGGCTAAGATGGAGGACGGGCCAGGAGTGTCTAGACAGCCTAATGATAATTTCACCGACGGTTTTCATATAGAAATGATTTTCGGGCTCGTCGACGCTCGCTGCGACAAATTATGGGCCGGTCCATCGATTTTACAATATTAATTGCTTCATGTCTGGCCATCGCGTCAGGGTAATAATTAATAATAGTCGACAGCGCGATGTTCGTTCATTCTTTATCCCTTGTCTTCCGGTCCGCCGCGGATTATCGGGTTGTTTTTATTTTTCCCAGCATTCGGGAACCCTTGTTTCGCCACCTTGAATTATTTATTTGCCACTGAGTGGAACCCCTTTCGACTGGCGCACGGCGTTTCCTTGCCTCGCGCGAGCGCCGAATCGAAGAAGTCTCCCGACGACGCGGACGAATTAGATCGTAATAATCGGCCGCACGATTTAATGGGCTTGCCGCATGAGCAGATGTATGAGACGCGTTATCGTCGATTTAATGGAGCTCTTAATGCGTGTGATAAGTTCGTCTGCTTGCCGGGGCTTTGTGAATTAGACTGTGAACGCGGAGATTCTCCGGGACGCCAGTAGAGTGTCGTTGTAATTACGTTTGAGCTCTTGAACCGTCACACGGGCATGCTCATTCCAGTTAAAAATAGATTCTCCGGAGCCTCACATCACCGTGTTCTAATCTTTTTAAATGCTTCCCCATGGGGAAAAATATGAACGGGTTCTCCAGTGCTGCCAGCTGCGAAGGAAAACCAAAAGCCTTTTGGGACAATCCTCCAAACTTTTTCAACCGCGCGAAGCTTATTTACATTAGCGTCTTCATGTGCGTTCTCACCGTCCGCGCGGATCAACAACTCAAAACGCAAATCGCGCGATCGAAAACGCGCGGTTTCCGCCGTGTCCGAAGCACTCGAATGGTGACTCTGAGGCGCCACTAAAAGTGGCTGTACCATTACTCAAAATATCGTTTACGTTATTAAATATATCGGTATCTAATCAATAGACTGCGGATTTCATGCATAAAATTTCAAAAATCACGGGGTAATGGAAATATTCAAGGTCGGAAGAAATGTTTAATTTTCGAATTAAAATAGCTCCGAGTGCAAAGGGTTCAGATGAACGTACAAGTTATCGTAGATACGTGAGCGCAACAAGAAAATAAACAATTTACGGTATGACCTAATCCAATACCGATGGTCGGGTAATTAATAAATAAACGAGCATAAGCACACACACACACACACACACACACGAAACGATGACGAGGCTCCCTGAAAGAGTCGTAACCTCGGCGAAATAATCCAAAAAACAGTTTCCAGATCGTGAACAGACCGGGCTGTTTCCCGGGCACAGGTGTCGTTCGGTTCTATCGCGATGGCAATAAATCCGTATAACCGTAAAGGACGTTCGTTTCTGATTGTTATCACAATGGACGGTGATTTATCGCTAATGGATTCAGTTTAACCGCGGCTCTTCATCGAGGGTCCGGCGGCGGGGCAGAGGAGAGGGAGGTGGGGGCAAAAACTGCCGGGTAATTAGGGGAAGCGTATCTGTCCCAAGCCCGGCGAGCTGTAGGACGGGCTTTCGCGCCATCTTGTTAATAATACGCGTCCAATTAGCGGGGTTCACAGCGTGAAGCTACGTCATCGGGCCTCATTTGTCAACCCGTTGGCCTCCCCCCGGTGCGATGAAAGCCACATCGCTTGTTGCCCTGGATACTTTCTCTGTTCGTCTTCGATCGGACCCCCTCATGTGTCCTTATAACACGCGATCGGCAAACCGGGATCGGAATAGAACCGAATATCGAGGCGTTCTCGCTGGCACTGAAAATTTCATGCACTTTCAACGCCCGACTACCGCCCCATGCACTCCCTCGAAGGCCGCGGTATTCGCATCACGAATAATGGCAACCAATTTCCCTGTGCTCCATTGATATTTTATAAAAAGATCGGTGAACATATTTGCTCGCGAACACAGCCACCCGCTGAATTAGAAGACACGGAGGAAAAGGCACGCGGACGGGGATTCTAGTGTAACAGATCCACAAAATTGATTTTTCAAGTGAAAACTTCTTCAGGCGCACCGCGTACACAAGTGCCGGGCAGTGAACGAGGCTGATCTGTCACGATTCGAGGGGAAACGCTATTCCGGTATTGGTCTGTTTTGCAAAACGCGAATATCGGAAAGATTATTTCTCGATTTCTTAAAACTTGACAACAGTATCTGCAGTGTCCTAATGACTATCTCGTCTACCATCACTTAACGCTTCGTCATGCAATATTTACCCAATTACGTCTCCGAGAAACGCATGCCGAACGGTTCAAACGAATTTCTGTTATTGCGAGCGAATGGAAGCTACGTCTATATTAGCGCGGGCACGACGGAACATTAATTGCTCGTATAAAATTGAGAACATGGTAGGAGCACCGGGGTGGGCGAGGGGGTTTGTAGAGTAAAACCGGAGCCTTCGAGTTGTTAACGAAATGATAACACCGATGAAACTCTCGGCGAGTTCTAACGAGGATCTAATTGAGCTGGGTCGAGATAAATATTACAAACCCGTTCCGCGTTAACAGAAAATAATCATGTTCCGAACTTTACGCGGGACAAATGAATTTCTGATACCTACTCGTGGAAAGTTCGTCGGTGCGTGGGATCGCGTGTTGAAGTTATATATGGTACCTAAAACTGCTGCAGTCATTGGAAGCGACATTTTCCTCTGCAAAAATGTTGTCCGCGGCTGTGTTTAGGAGTTATTAACGAAAAACACGGACCAATCAGAGCGCGACCTAGACGCCAGTTGGCACAGTCGGCCAATAGACGGTTAGCGCGCCGGGAAATTAGAAATGTGTGCTATCTTTTTGACGCACCGATTTTTCGCGTTTAATGTTACATATTTTCCAATAAAATTATTTCTTCTCGTAATAAATGCATAGAAACATATTGAAATAATTTTTTATTCTTATTACCAGGTCACAGATACTTGGAAAGCTAAAAAACCATTTATCTGTATAATGTGCTATTTTTTTGTCGCGGAGTGTAATACACTGTCGCTCGAAATTGAAAGTATATGGACATTTTCTTAATTCTAGTCGCGAAAGATATTCTCAATATTTTGTGTTCAGTGCCATTCCAATAAGAAAAATGCCACAAATAAATTGGCGAGAGTCTCATAAAATAAATGTTCGATTCTCGGGAAATTATGCTTGGCCGCATACTTTTGAGTGTGTTAATGTTGCACCGATTTCTGTAAACTCTGTTTCGGGAAGTATTCCTCTAATGATGAAATTCTCTTGTTAAGTTCAAACACGGCTAATTGCGGGCCAGGCTCCCACGCGTAACATTATTCTATTTAATTAGAGGAAAACGTAGATTAGGCGGATACGTGGGCGGGTAACAATGTCTGATAAGTCGATTACACGGGAGAAATTGTTTTCCGAGGATCCAGTTTCTTGCTTGGGGGTTAATTAATCGCGAAGCCGTGCGATGCTCACCGTTGACTTGAACTCTTCTCGGCGGAATGTTTACTTTAAGCAAACTTTGACGTTGCCTCTTTAGTATTGTTGCGAGTATCGTGTGTTTTGCTGTAACTTCTTGCTGTAACATTGATATTTACTGGAGACGTGATAGGTAGACATTATCCTTTGATCTATAAAAAATATACACATTGAAGCTTTAAGAGACCTGAACTTGAATATTATTTATTAAACAAATGAGATTTTTTGTTCTTTTCAGAGTATCTCAATCAAGTAGTTAGCCCTTGCCGCATTAAGCACATTCAAATAAATGTAGCCATACAAAAAATATAAATTTTATTCTATAAGTTTTAATCACTGTGACTCTAAAGAAAATGTTACGGCAAGGGGTTAACTCACGAAAGGAATTATTTGAAATTTTTTGAATTAATTCCAGCTATTTCATAGAATGTTGATTCGTTGCGACCCCAAACGAGAAAAAGCAACACTGGCCGGGGGTGTAAGGGGGTAGCGAGGATCGCAAACAGTGGACGATAGTGACTCCCAATTAGCCCGTTGCCCGTAGTGCAAATAAATTCGCCGTGCGGCCGGGTCGTGGAAAAAGCAATTATTTATTCAAAAGTAAGTATAGAGACAGGTCAGAAAGGACCCGTGGAAAGTTAAACAGACGTAACGACGTAATAGCCGTTAAACCAGTCGACCGAATGTCACTGTCTGTTATCGTAGTGTCGCAGGTAGTAAAATAGCTTGGTTCCGCGCTGCTCGACGAGTATGTGTGCATGTATTATATGTATATCCGGACATCAAAGCTTCCCGTTTTCGAATAAGAAGCGATCGAATGTGTAGGGGTCCGGGGTCTGTTAGAAGGATCTGTGGAGCACAGCAGAGGGGGAGAGCAGAGGCAACGGCTGGTCCTCCGAAAGTGCGAACCAATAAATTATGGCAACGGGGGTCGGGGCGTAAATACGCGCCGGGAGCTCGATCACCTTGAACTTAAAGGGGAGAAGAAACACGGGACCGGCGAAATGAGGGGACACCAACAAGAAGACTACTCTCAGCTGGAAAATAAATAGGCGCCATATTGCGTTCGAAAATAGTCCAGGACACGATGTCCGGGGCCGCGTTCGCGTTCGTGTGCGTTCGACGTATTCCTGGCGTTCTCGTGCCCCGCTCATAGAGGTGCATACGGTCGTTAGCTTCTAGGAAAAGGCTAATTAAAAAGCCGTAAAGGAAGTGACGCACGTGCGCCATGAAATTCCCCCGGCGGGGGCTGTTCCTTAAACATCCACCCCCGACGCTTCGCGGAACGCGACTCGCGATAACGCCGTCCGACCTCAAAGATTTCCACCGACACTTTTCCGGGCCGCACCTCTCCTAATTGACCTGCATACCAAGCCCACGGATAATTAAAGGACTTCCCTACTTTCGGAATCTCTTTTTCTTGAGGAGACCGCGAGAACCGGACTCGAGCACTGCGACTCTTGCGGCGCGACGACGTTGATCCAGTATTCATGCCGTTGCGGCTCTACTTCAGCGCATGCTGAAAAATGCGCCGGGATCGTCGATCCCGAGCCGAATTGTAATTAATTTATCGCTCTCGGTTGCTTCTTTTCGCTGTCCATGGACAGTCAATGTTCACAGTCGAAAAGCTATGTCGCGAAAGCCCCGAATAAGCGTCTACGTTGCGTGTAAGTAGATAGGTTGTTGCAAATTTCTTGCAGCGTTTTCGAAATAGTATTACAGCCCGCAGATTTATTAGTTTACCATTTTAAGGTACAAATCTGATGATCTATCTCTAGAAGTTTTTTATTTAGTTTCTTGGTAGACGCGGGAAGCTATATTTTACGCAAAGAAGACGAGACTGAATAAAATGGTACTATTCGAAATAATAATGTCAGTTTTATTATACTTTCTCGAGATCTTCACAAAGATATCTGCCTTTATGCGTTTCATTCTTTCAGTTCGGATTCTGAAGTATACGCATACCTCTCTTTGCATTAAGATACTCCGGGAAATATGAAGCATCTTCAGTCACTTTCTTCCTTATCATTCCGTGCTATTCGTCACGGGAATAGAATTTCTCGAGGAACGATAAATGACGCAGAGATAGAACACATTATATAATTTTTCATTTTTTCCTTAATCCAACCAACAACTCTCTTAAAACGCATAAAATTTGCGTGAAATAAAAAGCTTATGCAGCGGCCCGCGTTAATATTCAGAGATCTACAAAATGTATCTTCTACATTTTCAGTATAGTCCCACATAAAATGTCCTACATGTCATGTAGTAAACTAATTGTTCTAACTCCTCAAAGAAAGATACAAGAGGGTCGCATGTTACAATATTAAAAAGTTATCGTTTTTTTAAGTGTTCGAATATTAACGCGGGCCACTGTGCATTCCATGAGAATATTTCGAGTTACAATAGTGTAACGGGTTAATATGCCGAGTCCCCAGGTTAGCGGAGCAACCATTTGGGTCACGGTGCCATTAAAAACAAGTCTGTTGAGTCTCGGGGCAAAAAGGTTAAGAAACTCGGTTGCAGGGAGCAAAGAAAAATCGGGTTTCTTTCCCTAGATAACGTAAAAGAATCGAGAGCAACCGGGAACCTTGCAGGAGCTTACAATAAAATGGTACCATAGAGTGGAGCGTCCGGAGCCGTTACCAGCGATTTTTCCACGGTGGCGTGCCATCGCGTCGCTTTCTTAATTGCCGGGCATTCCACGCGGGGGACAATTAAGAGGCGTTTTCCGCGGGGTCGAAGCGCGGCCGGCGATTAAACGGGGCGACCCCGAAAACCCGTGAGATATTTCTGGAACGGCCCTAAATTTCGGGAGCGGGCTCGCGTTCGCTGCTCGCGCGATTAACAACACGTTGCGAGCGATTTGTCGGCGTTCCAGCACGAAGAGGCATCGCTGCGGTCCCCGACGAGAACGAGCGTTACTATTTTCGTGCGTTCCATGGGACACGGGGGCTCCTCGAGCCGCGATTAGCGCTCCCGAGGGCAGAGGGACGCGTCCCGGTGATGTATTTAAAGGATCAATTTTACAACGGGCTATTATGCTGTTCGTGTCACGTTCGAACAGTTGTCCTTAGCACCCGGGGACGAAAAATAGCCGGGCTGCGATCAATTGCGCTCGCGAGAGCCCGCTGCGTGGGCGTAGCTCAACCAGAGAACCCTCTACAGTAGTGCTCAAGTCAAATTCTACTGAAACTGCGTATAACGTTTAAATTTTCATTCCTCCCCTATCGCTTGTTGTATCGAAATTTAAGAAATGGTATTGTAATTACACAGAAAAGGGTATGTTCTGAACAATTTTTCCTTATACATGTTACCGCCGCTAGCTCCAGGATCACTATAAATTGTTAGATCCACTACAGCCAACCGTGACAACAAATTTCAAGGTCATCAAAATCGGTGAGGTGTATCCGTTCCTGTGTAATTACCAAAAAAATTTGAAAATTTCTAAACAATCGAATCCATTCCCGGAATAACGACCTTAACGGCCGATAGGATAATAGTCTTAGAATCTCAGAACGAGGAGACGTGACTAAAGTATGTAAAAATAAAGATTTTACGAGCCGAAGGCTTTACGCATCCATAAAGTTCAACCCGGTGAAAAATTTAACCCCCGTATCGCGTTCCCGGCGAACACGAGGCGGGCAAGCTTTTCAGCAAGTTCCACAAGGCTTTTGTGTTTAATAAATTTCATACAATACATATCGCCGCGTATCAACAGATTCACGCGTGCTTTTTATCCCGGTACAATATCATTTAGTAACACTGGGTTTTTTCATTATTTTGGAGGGACGAGTATTGGGTACATCGTTTTAATGGCACTGTCGATAAATATTGACTCGTGACGTTGCGTGTTCTTGATTTTCCATCCGTTGCTTTGCGTTTACCAATGCCTCTCTGCCGTATACAGATCCGCGATATGCGGGGACAAATTTTCGGAATCCGCGGTGTCGAAACGGATCAAAGGATCTGAATAAATATCGTCGCGGAAGTCGCGGCCGTTGAACGGCGGGACGACATGTATTTGCGAGAACGAAGTCTGTTTGAGAAGCTTTCGCTGGGACAGAGGGCACCCGTAGCACGTGGAAGCACTTATGAACGTTCATGCGAACGTATAATCCTGTTTCTGAGCTGTACCCATTTCTGTGCACCGGAATTCCTTTCAACTGAGCCAGTAAACTGGTTCCACTGAACTACTTACAATCACCGTCTCATATCTACGGGCAAACGATAACGATCTCGGGGTAATAAGAAACCAATAATCGGGCTCGCGATGGGAGGATCATCCTTCCGAGTATTTGATGGGAAGATAGGCGGACAACTCATCAGAAAAATGACTATAATTTGGAAACAAGAGGAACTAAATCATTCGGACAGTACGAATTATCTTCGATCCGACGCAACGATGAGGAGAGCCCGACGTGGTACTTTGGCTTCGATCAATCGTACCTTTTTATTGATTGTCCATAACTCTATACCGCTGGCAACATTTCTTTCCCTGATGAGCATATCAGATACATTTTCATTCCCCGCACAGAAGTTGCTTCAAACTTAATCAGCCCTCTGGCCCAAGGAGGAAAATTACGATTATTACGATAATTCTATAATTTTCGACATTTTATCATTCATAGCGCAAGAATTTTTAATCCCATATACAACCACTCACTAATTTTCGAAGCCTCTTATTTGTAGACTTCATACTTCGGCTTTAAAAACAACAAAGATACTTAAGGTGGCAAGATTCGAGGCAAGATTCGAGCAGATCGAGGCTTGAACAGGGACGAGTACAAACACGATTTGATTTCCTTTAAAAAAGTTGGTAGCGAGCGAGTAAAAATAAAATGGCAACTTAAAATATATAAGTACGTGGCACAAGTACGTTCTTCAGGTTCGGCTTAAGCGTGCAATAAATATTTCCGCCGCGGTACATACTCGGCGCATTGCAAATAAATAAATAAAGCAGCGTCTTCGCGCGTGTCTCAGCCGGCGAAAGTTCCGCTTGATTAAATTCGCCGGCTGTAACACGAAGAACGGGGATGAAAGGGGGCGGTGGCGAAGGAGTACTTACGGCGGCGTAAGAAATTCAATTGGCAGGTATAATATCCCTGGTCCCGGAGAAGGCAGGGAGCAATCAGAAAAAAAGCCGCCGGCGATGGCTAAATGATCCTCGGCAACGAGTATATCCATCTGAAGTCTCCTCGTACCCGTTTCTCTTTTCGCGTTCTTTGTGCCGGCTGCTCGTGATATTTGTCGCCACGTATCCCCGGCCTTCCTATTACGCTCGCCGTGATAGCTCACATCTCGTTATTACACGCTTCAGTCGTCATGGACGTAAGCGTTACCAACATGCGCAAAGACTTCTGACGGCGAGGTCCGCGAATAATATATGAACTCCGGCGGCCTGTCTTTTGCCCCGCTCGTATCCTGAATTACTTTTCCACCATCGTCTCAACTCACTAAAATTTAAACTACCACTCATAATAGCGTGTAAGCTCTAGTCCCCCCACCACATGAACCGCCAACCATCATATGCAATATGCATACAGAGTTATCGAGATTTCCGAGGTCATTTGAAGCAACTTTTCCCTTTGCGAAAATCTTCTCCACTGTTTCGTTAAGGAGCTATTCACGAGAAACACGAACCAATCAGAGCGCAGTTAATCAGACCCGTTAAGCGCGGCGTTAGCATTGGCCGAGCCGGAATCTGTCCGCAGTAGCCGCGCACTGATTGGTCTGCGTTAATAAACTCCAGAACGAAGCCGCGGAGAACATTTTCGCACAGGAAAAAGTTACTTCAAATGACCTTAGCAATCGTTCCTTTCAAGGATGTACAACATTTTTGGGACACCCTGCATTTAGTAACTTAATTTTTTACAACCAATATTTATATACATTGCAACCACAAAGAAGATTGTCCGGGTCGACCCTACATGTGTTTACACAGGTTACACTATTCCAAAATCGAATTGTATCATGTTTAGAATCGCGAGTGACGTCATCCCCTGGCCACGCTGTAAACCCAAAAGCGCTTTCAAAAGTTCCGACCGAAATCGCAATTTTCCGAGAGGAAATATTTAAATGCTGCTGACACGGGGACCTTAAACCGCCATTTACGACTCTCTCCGTGTAATTACTTCTCCGCGTAATCGTTTTCTACGTAAATACTTTTGCCAGGACGTTTAATATAAGTTCCGGTTTTCCCAGCTAAAATCGAGGCTGACGAAGCAAAGTTTCAATTAATTACTGAACGCACGGGTGAAGGGTCTCTGTCTGTTGTCAGCATTTTTATCGATGGATATACAGGTTCCGTTGCTGCTTTTTAACGAGGTTGCTGATCTGTTGCATGAAACCACGGACAATCCAAGGTTCAGAGTCCCAGATAATTAGACGGGTCTCGGCGGAATGACAACTTTCTTTTCAGATCCAACCTGTCTATTGTCTGGCTCTATTTTGTTGTTGTTAATATACACTTAGAGACTACATATAGATATACAACAAATATAAATTTCAACAGTGGGTTAAGAGGAGGAATGTCGTCCTATTGAATATATTTAATTGCTGAAGTTGCGAGCAAATAATTTAATTATCATAGTAACGTAGAAAAATGCCAGATACTCAAAGTACATCGTCAACAGACATTTTCCGGTAACCGATTCATCAGCTTGCCGTGGCAATTAAAGAGACAATGCCGGACGCGCGCACCTCGTCGAATCCTCTGTTTGAGGAGGGTGATACACATCGATACCCGGGTACAAACATCAAACAAGCATTCCGTTTGATAAGCGTACGCGGGCAACGAGCATCCAGCGTTAAAGACAGCTACCGATACGATCGCGGTATCCGGGATCGGCATTAACGAACCACCGTTGTTGTTCGTCGGCCAGCGGCGCAACAGAAGGAGGCGCGATAAAAAGCCCGCGATGGAAAGAAACATAACTCGGATAGAACAGTATACAGGGCCGGTCGGCCGGCTAAAAACGCGACGAAACAAGGAAAGAATGGTGAAGAAACGGGCGGAACGAGCGAAGACAGAGAGGAGGAAAGCCCACGGTAAAGACCTCGACCAGTTTTCAGTATCGCATTAGCTCGATCAGGAATGCTCGTATCTCTGTTCCATCGGCCTGCTGTCAGCGGGCTCTATCCCGATGAATGTTTAATGTGAATTTAAGACTCGTCCCTCCAGTTGTCCACAGGACTTCTCTCTCTCCGTTTCTCTCTCTCTCTCTGTTCTCCTTGAAGACTCGTCAGTGTGTTCCCGGTCGTTGTCACGTTTTGGTGGTTTCGGTATAAATTCGCTCCTGGCCGCGGTCATAGTCACGCGAACACGGCGGTAGCTAAGAGGACGAGGACACGCCGCTCCGGCCCCCTGCCCCTCGGGGCAAGGCCAGGGAGCACGGGCAGGGGGATGAATTTACATTCAACACGGGGAAATTATGCGACTACGAAAAGCACCGGTTACACTCCGCGCCCCTTGCACGAGGGCCAGACAAATATACTTACACACCGGACCTTACCTCCAATTTTCTATAGGAAAGCAATGTTTTCACCGTTTCAGTTCACAATGATCGTACGTTTCCTGTTCACTTCCTCAAAGTGTCAACTCATTTCCACCCGGACTCCACTTCCGGATTTTGTCGACGCGTGTCTTTACTCTCGGTGTGGACGTAGCTTTATGGTACATAAGAAGGCGCACTCCTATACATACACCAATCCGCGTTGATTGCAGGACACAGGAGCTAAATAAAAATTGTCTTCTTCTTTTAATTATCCTATTAAGCTGAAACTAATACATTAACGTCCTTAAATACTTGTACGTACTCATTTCTGTCATAGTTGCATAAATCCACATAAAATCCACCGTCTAATGATTACCAATTTGGCATCAAGCTGCACTCGTCACTTCAGTGGAAGCAGATAAGGGTGTCTTTCGACGAAGAAAGAGTGGAGAGAAAAGAAACGGAATCTCTTTAAAGAAAACATCCTCGGTTCCTCGCAGCGGCACAACGGAGTATCAATCATCTCGTATTTAATAAAGTCGGGCCGTAGATACGGATAATTAAAGTAGTCCGCGTTCTCTGGCGTCGAGACCGGGCTTCCCTCCCTCACCTTCGCTTATATCCGTCCCTTTGATCCAGTTCGCGCGAGCGAATTCATTCTCCGGGTTTCGAGGCACGCACGTATGTAAGTACGCGCGCACACGTGGCCCTCGGGGGGTCCGGGTGTCTATTTGCGGCCGGCACAATAATTCTCGAGCCGGGCTTGGCACCACGCGATATTATTTCATGTGCTTAGGCGTCAACAGGATCGTAAATAGCGGCGTCGGACGCCGACACCCGCCCCCGTCGTTTCGACGTGTCCTGTTGACGATGAGAATCGGCCTCGCGAACGGGGAGTAACGAGCTTTCTTCAGAAAACCTTTAGTTCTCTGTCTGACTTTCTTTAGCGCGGCTACGGTGGCAAAAGTGTGTAGATTGTACCAGCCTAGGCTAAAGTGTCCAAATATGAACTACTTTTTGTTGATGCCATTTTTCGATTGTTTTAGAATGCTCTTTTTCTTCCAAAAAATTACCAGTTGTAGATGCATTTCCTCCTTAGAAGATTCTGGGGTCGAGTTTGTTCAAAAATTAATACAGCTTGGGAAAAATATTTCTTTTGTGGTGTGTCATTTGCAGGTTCCAGCGAAAGGGGTTCTTAATATGGTACACCTAGTGCCATATTCAGCACCCACACCAAGAATGTCAATAGCTATACCCATATTAGGGAACCCTTGGTAGTGCCATATTGGGAACTCCATGTGGACTGATAATTATAATTATACTAGCTCCCGACAAAGAGAAAATGAATTTCAGCCCAAACCAACAGTTGGCAAACATTACTATAAATAAACTGAAACTACAGATATGTTCAAACATTTCAGAATCACTTACCTTCCTCGAAAAAGAAACAATCGAAAATCTAACCACAAAAATATTCAACGCGTACTATAAACTCTTATAGAATGGTGCGAACAGAATGCACGCTGTTGAGTGAACTTGGGAGACTATCGTTTGAGGTTCTTCTCACTAGAAAGAGGGTTAAAAAATTCCACTAGTCTAGTAAATTGCAGCAGAAATATTTGGCCTGGCCCCCGCAAGAAAATGCGTGGCATGCCGCGCCGGTTTTGGCTTGCGAAGGAGAATGGCAAAGTAGGGTGATTCTGAGTGGTCCGGTGCTAGGTAGCAGAAGCCGGTGTTTATCACGCCGGTGAATGATTACAGTCATAGAGAGTATTATATGCATTTATTACGCACGGACGGGCTTGTACGCGGTGTGGGACAAGTCTCGGGCGCGCGCGCGCGCGCGTTCCACTCCGCGTGAAGAGCGACATAAATTATCCGCGTAATGCGAACGGTGGGAGCGTAATAATAACATTGTCGAGTAGCGAGTGAGAATACACCGCCAGGTTTCCCTCGGCATTCCCATTCCACGCGGCGTGGCTCCCAGTTGTCTCAAGGGATTAACTCGCCTCGTGGAGCCCATGCTATACGTCTCGTGTTTCCGCTCCAGTGTCTCAAGAAGTCAACCTCGAAAGGTTCAGCCTAGATAGCTCGCGTTCGTTCCGTGTCTCCTCCTCGTCGTCCGTATACGTTCCTCCCTGTGTGTGCGTGGGTGTCTGTGCGGTTGTCAGCACGTGTGCACCCACACACTCGGAGCACGCGGCTTGCTCACAAAAGTATCCGTCCCGGAGTATTAAGGAAATTTTCGACGAAATTTGGAAACACGGCACGTGAATGTTATTTCAAAGTTGATTCCCGAAGACCCTTCGATGCCCGATAAGGAACTTCCCACGTGCACCGTGTAGCTGTATCTGTATGGCTCTCTATGTAGCACCAGGTGAACCCCTCGCCTGATTATGGTTTATGTTGAATTACGGCTGCAGTCATTAGAACTTGTTTGATCCTGTGAATTCTGGTCCTTGTTGAGAAGGTTTTCGCAAAAGAACACCATTTTTGGGACACCTTGTATAAATCACAATCGTGTCTTGATAATTTCGCAGAATGGGAAAGCGTTTGATCATTTTTATAGCCACACCGTGGATGTAACATTTCTTAATACGAAGACGTTCGACGGGAAGTTTGCCGGACGTCGCGTCGGCGACCGGAGGAAGACATTACCGGAATTCCCGTTGAATAAACGCGTTGTTTCAATCCCGCCGCGCCGCGGGGAACGAACAAGGAGAGAATTATTACGACAATCGGCGGCGAGGCGGAGTTCGCGAGATTTCGACCGAATATACAGCAGCGAACAGACTTATCGTGGAATCGTGATTCCTCGAACATGGGGCTGGTCTCGCAATCGTTTTGCACATAATGGTCCCCGCGAAAGACGCTGAAAATAATGCGAAAACTCATGCAGAACGGCTCACCAATGTATTGTCTGACAAATATAGTACGTTCGGACCATAGAACACCGTTGTTATATTTACATATCATGCACGTCGATTGCATTGTGCCGTACCGCCGGAGCTCGATGTTAATTTATAGCCGTTGACTTTATGATCGGCCGCGAGGAGAAGGTCTATCCTCGCCAACGATGCGTGCAAACAGGTCCATTCGCTTCTCGGCCTCTCGAAACTGTTCCCTTTAAGAGAAAATAGCGATACATTACGGTTTATTCGAAAAACACATTCACGATGAATTCTAAAATCTTCAATCAAAACACTAAGTCGCATGTGAGAAAGCAATAAAAATATTCTAAGAAACGATGTACCTTTTCCACCAATAATTTCGGTGAGTCGGAAATATATAATATTTTGTATTTCATCTATTCACTTCTGTCGCAAATGCATGAAATACGTTCGAACGAATTAATTAATCAGGAGATGAAAGCTACTCCAGCGAAGCTGCTAATTAGGAAATGATACGCGCTGCACCCTTACAAAATACGCGAGCCTCCGACCGATCCATTTTGGAAAAGGATATAGGTACCGATAAAATTTTCCGCATTGTGCCCGGTAAGTTACACAGGCGGTATGGCGAATTTATACGGGTCCCGGTTCCATAAATCGTCGAATGAGAGGGGTGACGTCCGCAGGGGTGGTCTGCTATTAGCCAAATGTGTCGTTCGTTTCCAGCCCGTCACCGTATCCGGCCGGAATTTTAATTATTCCGAACTGGCCGAAATGGCGGAGCCTGCGCGGTCCGGTATCGCGCGGCAACGAATTATCGCGTCGAATTACGCGAATAGTTTGTCGCGGGATTTCTCTGTAGCTGTCAAACGAGTAAACAGGAATCACCTACGGTCGACGGTTTTAATTAAAATCACCGGAAAACATTCCTGTCACAGGGTACCGTTGGATCGCGCGCTCTGGCGCACGCCGCGCCGCGCCGCACCGCTCCATCCGAGACCCGCGCGGCGAGTTTATCAATCGAAAAATCAGCCGCGTCGAATTAAAAAGGGAAACCTCGTGAAATCCGATGACACAGCCGTTAGTCACGGACCTTCCGACGGGCATTAGCTCCGAGGCCCGCAACCGGCGAATTTCGGAAAGGCTCGACCGGTTCCGTGCGAAACATAACCTCGCGGCCAGCGTCCCTAAGCTACATACCTCCTGCGAAACACTTCAGCGATTTTATTAGGTTGCTGCGTATATGAATATCCGATTTCGAACACAGCAACTTTCATCAATGTATTCTGTCAATGAATTTCAAGTTTCTTGATTGCATTACGGTAAAAACTGAATTCTTTCACCATTTGAGAAATGTTCAATGTTCAAGTTAAAACAGCTCCGACTGCGAAGTCGGAAACTTAGCGTTTCGAAGCGATCTTCCAGAATAGTTTTTGGAGCGGCACGTATCCCGATCTGGTTCGACCGGAATAATGTCCGTCCGGTGGTTAACGCGTATTCCGGGAAAACAACGAATCCAAGGGGAGTTCAAAGAAAATCCCCCGTAAAGATTACGGGGCGACGTTGTAGCCTCCGTTTCTTCAATTAGCTGTCTAGAATGGTGCCAGGTGTCCCAGACGTTTCAGGATTAACGCGCCGTTTCTTTTTAGACCGTCCGGATATTAGCTCGCGACAGGTTGTGTCTCTCCGTATTAAGCCGTCGATGTCTCCTTTTTTCGGTATGCAGATTTACATCGCACGACGTTTAATCGATTCGTCGCGAGACGCCTCATGCTACATAATCGTATCTCCGTCTCGCGATCTCCGAAGCACGTTCCGAATTCTCATCTTCTGGAACCCATCAACCATCGCGATTCTTTTATTTCACTATAGTATATATAAACCCTTTGATGTTATTTCCCCGTAAGGGAGAGAAAAATCCGAAAGGAGTATCCCGAGGTTCTTCGGTCCCTTGAAGGTTCTCCACGGTCCTTGCAGGTCCCTCGACGACCCTCGAAGGTCTTCCCGGGTCCCTGACAGTTATTTAGAGGTTTTTAAAGGAACCAAGATTTCTTAAGGTTTTTCACGAATCAATCTTTAAAGGAGTTTCCAATTTATTTTCAGATTATAGGGGCTCCTCGCAAAGTCTTCGTCATTATGACTAACGGACATTTGATATGTACATACGAAGTTTCCGCGAAGAGGAACACTGCGAAAAACAATTCGGACATGACTGCACGTGGCGGAAAAGGCGTTTTACGTTCTTCAATTAAGCAGAGGCGGTCCCCGTTACTGTTGTGCAACGGAAGTTTTGAACTCGTTTCCTGAAACCACATAAGTAATTTCAAACAACTGGATGTGCGTGCTATGGTAGACGTCCCAGAAGGCCCCACGTGTACGCCATGAACAAGTAGAGCGTGCTCGTGCACTTCACCGATGCAGCTCGGAGAAAGAATTAATCCGCCGCCATGAGCATATGTCTTGAGTGCAGAACGGACAAGTCTCATAATAGTTCTACTATAAATTGTTCAAACTGTATACTTCATCGCACTGTGAACTTGTACTTGCATCTATGCATACTAGAACTAAATTTATTATAAAAGGATCTCTTTCTTTTA
This sequence comes from Lasioglossum malachurum, assembly GCA_028455605.1. NCBI lineage: Eukaryota > Metazoa > Arthropoda > Insecta > Hymenoptera > Halictidae > Lasioglossum > Lasioglossum malachurum. Next base: position 26,940,903 of record CM052315.1, read on the forward strand.
ATTTAAAAAAATTAATTTAGGCTTGAATTTCCCTCAATTTTAACTAGGGTATTAGATAGAAAGAATAGGTCATTTGTATAAGTCAAACGAGGCTGTTACTTGGACATTTTTTAACATTTTGCAACAACGAAATAATGACCATTTTTGTCAAGATAAATTCCTAAAAATCACGCTGCTTTCATTGGGAAATGGTTTGTTTTAGACTGTTCGGAAATTGCTTTCATTTGGAATTGTTTAAAATTTAATATTTAATCTTTCGAAACAGCGTTCAAAGACACCGATCGGTTTAAAGACCGGTGAGAACAGCGAATAATGAAGGCAATAAAAAAGTTTCCACTTAATAGGTTCAGTCGCGTCGCGATCAGCTCGAAGACAATCGAAACCAAATTCGATTCCACCGACGCGCGACGCCCTCCCGATCCCTCGTTTACGAAGTTCCCCGTGGCCAGCGCCACGGCAAGGTGCATTTATTTTCATGTAAATAAGCCTCTCGCTTGGTAGCACCATGGAAAGGGGACGTCAATCAAAGCGATAAGTATGCGGGCTACTTCAAAGCGAATACTGGGCAAGTTAATGCAGCCAGGTTCGTAAGTCGCCCGGCACATTGTTAAAATGCACGGGCCCCGAATCGGAGAAAATGTTTATTGTCGAGGGGGTAGACGGAGCACGTTATGATTTAGGAATTAAGACCTCTATCAAACTTGGCACGTACTACATCCACCGTTCAAGAAAATGATCGAACACACTATAATAAACATTTCATGGCTGAGCTGTTTTGCACTTTGAACTACTTCGTGCTCGTTGAAGCGGCGAGGCTGTGTACCACGTTCGTTCACTTCAAAAAAGAAGTCCGTGAGATTCAGCTTCTCAAGCCTGAATTTCATACAGGTGGGAATATTTTTAATGTTATTTAATCCGTGTTAAAATGTTTGGTAAACTTGTCGAAACGTCACTTCCTCGCGGATTTTGATAAAATTGAAATATGATACGAATCTCGACATTCCGAAGAACTTACGACAGTACAAGAACAGCTGGATTTTTCGACATAATGGCTGAAATTTTTCCAGTTTCTATTAGTCATTTATATTTCTTTAAACCTAACCCCCAGACCTATAACACAATCTTAAAAAATATTTTCGCGAATATCTAACGAACTAAAAGAGAACGCCTATTATACGTATAGGAAAAAGTTGTTTAGTATCACAACTTTTAGGCAACATATTTCAATTTCATCCAAATTCGAGAGGAAATAACGTTTACCAAATGTTTCGTTACTACCAATTGCCAATCCTTCCAATTAAAAAATATTATCACAGCTTTTTGTGTACTGATAAAGGGGTTGATATCGAAAAAATAGCTTGACAAACGAAAAATAATTTCGCATTCTAACGCAGACAATAATGATGCGCTATTATCGATAGCATGTCCCACGTTTTCAGCACAATGGCGCGTATTTCATCCGACGTGGTCGTTATGCTTTTATTGTGTTTTCCGTTTTAATATTATAAAGTAGATAACCCGAGGGCTGCCGGTCGCGCAATGACAATTCTGTAACAGGAACACCCGAGGTGCACGGTGTTTATTATAAAACGAGTTGGCCAACGTGTGTTTACCCTCGACGGGCACCGAAAATAAAGGAAAAGCCGGCGGGGGCGTAAAAAATATGCGAAAATGGTTTGTCCAATATCGAGCGAACGATCGGGCACGGGTCGGTCTACGTGAAATCTATCTCGTGCGGCGCGTCTCGTCTCGTCGCTCTCAATAAATAGATACCTCGCTCGATTTTAAATGCAAACAGGCCAAAAATCACGGAAACCCCTCAACGGCGCGGTGGGGAACTCCTCGCTCTTTGCGACGAACTCCCGGAACAGTCACGCGTCCTAAATAACGCGGAGCGCCCCGCTTTGGCCGCGTGTACAGTGCCTAATTCCCCGGCGACCCAGTAAATATGTGCTTCTAATTACCATTGATATTAATTGTATGTTTACCCCGGCGAATCGGTTCGCTAGCGTGCCTAGTCGCGTCGCGCACCGCGCTCAAACAACAAATCCAAGTGGAAAAACTTAATTTTGAATAATAAAAAATAATACGAATGGAAGGTAACGTGTTGCTAATCGTGCATTAAATATTTTCACTTGATTCGAACTCTTTTACCAATAATTTTCAGCTTACATCACCTCAGCTTTGCGTGTAAATCCTCAGTCTAATGATCCTCCCGCTAGCCAAGTTGAGTCCAGGTGATCCATGGTCGATTATCCCGTTGTTTGGTCGTGGTCGGCGTAATTGAAATGCAAGCGAGTAGATTTTATTCGTTTCCCGGGGTTTCCTCGTTCTTTGTCATGCGGACCGTGACATATTACATTCGGGATGAGGCTGTTTGAAGGTGGACAGGCCGGGCGAAGCTTGGGCAGGTAGCGTGACGCGGTAGCGACCGTAATACTATTTCAAGTTCCGTGCCGTGTGGACGTCGTGCCACGTGGCATTACTGCTTAATGTCACGTACTGATTCCCTTACCGACGTGTGACTAAGAACGAACTACCACCGTCGTCGTCGCGTTCGGCCCAGTCCTGAAAATCCCCGGACAGGTCCGGCATACGAATCACCTAGCCGCCGCTGCGCCGCGCCGGTTGTTCGTCCGAGAGTTAGGGCACCGGTGCGGTGAGAGGCTCGATTTTTCTCCTGGGGGCCGAGAAAATTTCATGCGATCAAAGGCCACGCCGATGGCACACCAACCTTCTTTCGCCAGGCTTCAGAATACTTAAACCCGGGTCACATACGTGGTCGACGAAACTTCTATTGGAACATTTACGAAGAAATATTATCACTAAACCTACAGCCGCTGGTCAAATGACCGGTTTCTGGTTTTTTACTTTACAATTATTGAAATCATAATGATGCTTTCAACTTTTGTATCCAACCACATACTCCCTCTGTCCCATAATATAATAGTAGCAAGTTTAAACGGGAATTATTGGCGAATGCAGCTGTAAGTTATGCTGTAGCGCAAAATTACGAAGCCTTCAATCAAAATCGATGTTTCATGACATCTGTCATCTGTTTTGACGCATCTTCCAATTATCAGGTTAACCCAATTATTACGAATTATAACTATTTTCCTAATTTCCTCCGCTGATCGAAATCAATTGTTTTATTTCAGTTGGATATCAACTCATTGTAAAAGTAAGATGGAAAAAAAAACAAGTTGTGCTGGATGCAATGAAGAACGATGGCTCCAATAATTTTAAGCTCGCGCACATGGCTCCCTTTTAAGCGAAAGGCAGAAATTTTGTGTCCGGTAAAGTAAAGAGCAGCCATAGTTTTAATTTATTGTTTAATGTAATCTAGTTTGTTGATAATAAATGTTGCGTTCTATATTTATTTTCTTTTGCTACTATTATTATGAGACAGAGGGGGTATTATGATAAAAATCACAGAAAATCTATATAAATTCTACGATGTCATATTTATAAGGCGACACGTATCAGCCATTTTTAGAGCTCGGTAGGTTTAGTGTCACGGTTTGTATCATTTAACCATACTCACTACTAGTATCACTTTTATTGAAAACAGTAGCGGGCTTATAGAAATTTCGCCTACAGTACTTGATTCGTCAGGCGTCAAGGAAATCCGTTTATTATTGAACCCTCGCAGTTTTCACCGGCATTAACGTACCTCAGGTGGGATTTCATCGAAAATCAGAATATCCCCGGCCCGTTATTGTTTTTCGATCTGCGGCGTGATCGCAGTCCCTGCATCCCTCGAAAGAGAGACGTAATGGGGACGTAATATTGGCGCGAGATCGCCAGATTTCGAGATAATTCATGCATATCTTGACCTAATTCAGACTCGGCCTGCGGCCGTAATTGGACGTAATTTGTGTTTAAACCGACGTAACTATGATTTAGGTACACTTAACTCCGTTACGTAAAGGCCACATTTGAGCCCGGTTTTAGGCTTGACATGATTTGCTGCGCACGTCACGTGCCACGACATTAGGATTCGAAGCGATTTTTGAGTTCTCAGCGGATCCGATGACGTCGATCAACATTTTATTCATTCATGATGCAATTCTTTATCTTCTTCCTGTTCTTCTTCTTCTTCTGCTTTATCCAGGTCCTCGTCCCGCCTCGTCCTTTTCCTTCTCTTCGTTCCGTTCCATCCTCCCGTGTTTCTGAACGCCGCCTCTCCGTCTCCGACGCTTCAAGGATACCTCCCCGAGCTTTGTCCACGCGACACCGAACTCGCTCGTCTGGCGATTCATCCCTGTTCGTTAGCACTTGAGGCCGCCACAGACATCCACGTCTCCTCGGACAGATCGATCGACGTCGATTAGACCGAGAAATTGCTTTCACGGAATTACGATTCTTACCCTGCGGACGAGACTTTGGCTCGTAGCCGGCAAATTACACGCGACCGGATCCCGTGAATGAATCGGGGCCTCCGCGCGTGCACCTCGTTGACAGTAAAGTGGGGATTAGGGACCCGGCGCGCGGCGCGCTGCGGATGGGATGATCGATGGATCGCTCGAGATCCCCGGTACCTGGTGATCTCGTCGCGTACTTGTTGACACGCTCGATAATTATGGTGTTCGGCCGGTTTCATTAAAATGGGATCGGTGTCTACCGGCTCGTCGTTATAACGCTGTTGCGGTTTCATTCGGATCGGTCGAAAAAGTCGATTGATATGTCTCGATAATGATTACACCGTGAGACTCCGTTCTGTTGCCGTGGAAATTATTGGAATAATCTCCGGTAGATAGTGTGTTGAGAAACATAGATTCCAACTGCGGATCCAATCGACCGAGAATAAATCTGTGGTCGTAAGGAAGAGAACACCGCATGTCACAATTTCAACAAACTTGAGTTCACGCATTCATTGAGCCTTAGAGTATAGCATGTACGTATTTGCCAGTAAAAAGATCATTAGAACAAATTCAAAAGGCTCGGAAGAACGATGCAATTTCACCGGTGGCCGGTGTGAAGAATTAGTGATCAAGACTTCTTCCTTACACCACAAGAAATGATTGCGCGAGTTCGTCGAATGTCGCAGTTCGATGTTCGAATCTCCGAGTGCTAACGAACAGGGATAGATCACTGTCGAGCGATTTCGCGGTCGCGTGGATGAGGTATCCTTGGAGAGGCCAGAAACAAGAGAGGCTAGATCGTAGCGAAGGGGAGCAAGAGGCCGGGGGAGACCCGAGTACGTGGACAAAGCAGCAGCAGCATCAGAAGAAGAAGAAGACGACGACGGGGACGAGGAGGACGACGCGACGAAGAAGAGGGCATTGTGGCCTCGTAAAAGGTCGTGGCATCGTGAAGATTCGTACGAAGTGGGTGTCGAGGCATCTACTGGGTGGCGAGGCCGGACGAACGGGTTTCGGGTCGCGGAGGGGGCGAAGGGTAGGCAGCCAGGAGGATATATATGATTACAGGAGGCTGTGTATTCAGTTCGGGTAGTTGTCGTTTCCGACACGAGGCACGTAGCATATTATCATCGTTACGCGGTGAGGACTGAGGCCGTCCGTTGATACAACTTCGGTACATGGCCATCGTGGCCTTACAACCCTGTCTTCCATCAGTTATACCAGCCTGGATACCATGGAACTCATGAATAAGGCAAACTCCGCCGTTATGTCTCCATTCCGAAACGCCCTCCTCGAAACTTTTCGATGGTCTCCATCCTCTCTCGCACTCTCACGGCCTCTCTCTCTCTCTCTCTCTCTCTCTCCGTTACTCCCACCAATCGCGCCCCGGTCGTTTCCCTGTCATTCCTTTAACAATGGGCTATCAAAATGCATTGCTGTTTGGCGGAGGATTGCCAGGGGTTTCAAGGGCTGACAAGGAAATTTGTGAAGAGAGCCGCCCGCTGAAGTTTAAGTTCCCCGATCGTTGGATCCGCTACTCCGAATCCCCCGAGTTTCTCGATCCTGCTGCGGGGAGGGTGCCAAGGGGGTGGTGGGTGGCAGCGTAGCCGCGAATGAATCTCCTTGTTTACGCAGCACGGGTTCTTCTTAATCTGTTTTACTGTTTACGCTGCTGCTCCCCGCCACGCCGCGGAGAGAGAAACACGGAACAGCGCGAGCAGGCGCCACGCCACGACCCGGCCGTCGCCGATCTCTCTCGAATTGTCAGCGAGTTTCGGCCCCGGGATTGCGGAACCGGGAACTGGTTTACCCGCGTCTCGCATTCGGGATTCGCCTCCCGACGACGCCGTGTGCTCGTGCACGCTCGCGAATTTTTAAACACCGGCCCCTCTCCGCGCCGGGATTAACGCGGCCAGCCGCCGGCCAGACGATCGTCAGACGAGCAACGAAGCGGCTGCTGCACAGTGGCCCGTTTGCACCAACAAACGGCGAACAAGTCAATCCCATACCTTTTTACATAAGACGCGATATTTTTATTACTCGAAGCAGAGAAGCTTCTGTAACGCAAAGCTTTACACAATTCCCCCGAAGCATTTGGAAATCGCTAATAACTGGACAGCGGATCTTTGCGTAAATGAAAATTGTCCATCTGGATTTCAACAAACCGGAGCGACATAGAACTTTATTTTCAATTTGAATATGTTCAATGTGACAAATTACACCTATCAATTCTGGTGTTAAATGCATAAAATCTACTGTCCACTTTTATAGGTGAGAAAGAAATATTGATTCGCGATTCTTCGCATATTCAACTGCCTCGGACAACAGAAACTCGACGTCTCCCACGCACGATTTCTTAAATCGACTTTTCACGCGGATTTCGGGCGAAGTACTCCACTGTGTGCAGGAAAGTATTTCGCGGGTATCCGATATACCGGGCCGAGCACGAACTCCGAGACAATTTCGATGCAAAGCAGCGAACGTTTCTTGTTAAGAGCGGTTCCGCCGCGCCGCGCCGGAGAGAGCCAGGCCCGACGCCCCGGCTTGTTTTGTCTGTGTTTAACCAAATGACCTCGTTATGCATATCAGCCGGACCGGCCCGGTAGCGGCCGCAACACTCTCTTCGATTAAACGACCGTAGGAGACCGGCGTGTCTTTCCGATGAATCCGACGCGTTAAGGGCTAATCGCTGCTGATACACAAACCCTAGACATCCCGTCCGCAACAGCCACGAGCGGTGATGGATTAGTCGACGTCCGACGGCTGACGTTTCTATCTCTGACAGTGCGCATTATGGTCGTTAAGAGCCCCGCGGAGAATGGCCTTTCTAATTAACACGGAAACCGTCCGAGCACCGTCCAAGACGGTTCACGTGGATGGCGCAGAACGCGGTTATTGAATTAGCCCGCTGGATTATGTTTGCTACCTCCCCCGAACCGAATTCCCGGCTGACGTTACTCCTTCGGAGAACCGCCCAGGGCACTTATCTTCTTTCCACGGCCCCTGCGGGATGCGTCATCATACATTGTCGCTGGAATTTCAGAGGAACGTTCCACATGTGCGTTATTAAAACTGCTGGTGGATTTTCGGCTCGTGCAGCCGCTAACCGGATCGCATTGAGCTGTTCGGAACGGTCTGTTGGCTGTTACTCGATTTTCAGCGGTAATGGTAGGCTTTCGCGTAGCCTCGTCTAGCTACAATACAAATAGGATGAGATAGGTGGCTAAGTTTTCATTACTGTAGCGAAGTGCAGAAACTATTTGATTACGTATCAAGTAGCAGTTTTATTGACATGACGTTACTTCGCGAAATAAATTCGTCCATATCACGTGCTACGGCGTAACGTAGCATCCGGAATAATAAATCTTCGCTTTCTAGTTTCCGAAAGGAAAGTGAAATGTTTGAACATATCTGTAGTTTCAGTTTATTTATAGTAATGTTTGCCAACTGTTGGTTTGGGCTGAAATTCATTTTCTCTTTGTCAGTAGCTAGTGTTATTAGTTCACGTGGAGTTCCCAATATGGCACTACCAAGGGTTACCTAATATGGGTATAGCTATTGACATTCTTGGTTTGGGTGCTGAATATGGCACTAGGTGTCATATTAGGGACTCAAGGCGAACCACATCAACAAACCCTTTCGCTGGAACCTGCAAATGACACACCACAAAAAAAAAAATATTTTTCCCAAGCTGTCTTAATTTTTTAACAAACTTAACTCGGGCTAATTTGGGCTAAACTAATTTGGGCACTTTACCGTATCTGAAAATTCGATAAAATTCCGACTGAAATATTCTCCCGTCTGACGAGTTGAAAATGACGTATAGCACGTTATAGAGGTTGAGGGACGCTGGCGTAGACATTATCCTTGAATTCTCAGCGATAATTGTGCCCGTACACGTAATTTCCTCGGCTATTTAAGGAGCAAGAGGAGGCCCCTTGATCCCGGGACCCGAGAAAATGGCGACCAGCTGGACGCGAGTACAGATTCTCGGTTCGCGTTTGAACACAACGTCTCGCCACCGTGGATTCTTAATCATTGTTCGCGGTCTAAATATACCCCGGGGAGCTGGTTCCACGCGATATAACAATGTTGACTGCATCGCGAGGTTGATTCCGTGCGAGCAAATAGCGATCGTTATTGCGGCTGATGAACGGGCAACGGCTTAGCCCGATTCTTTTTTGCTGTCAATAAAGTTGGCCGGCTGACAATGGGAGGCAACGAGCCCATGTGGCTGGTAACTGACCGCGAAATTAACCTCACTTTAGAGAGGTATGCGTGCTCGGTCCGGCGCTGCGGCTCCCTGCCACTCTGTGTTATTTATTAACTGCAACAGCAACCACGAAAGTTGTTTAAATTGGGACAGATTGGCGTGACGTTCCGCGGAAACCCAAGCACAAACAGGGTCCTTGCGCTGTTAGAGTCGCTCGCGTCATGCGTTTCAGCTAGGCGTCCCACAGTGCTCCAGAAGCCCGTATTTCGTGGTCAAATGTTTCCACTTCCAAATGTCAACGAAATGTTTTGTTTTTCTGAAATAAGAACCCCTTGAAATTCAAAATATTAGATGTTTCAGATAATTTTCCCAGCGAGTATATAGCGTTTGAATTTGAAGTGCAAACCAATGATATTGGAATTATATCTTTTACTTAATAATATTCTAACTGGTTTCGACACGCGCGCGCGCAAATCCAACGATCTATAATAATATAACATTAAACTTTAAAATAACGCTACAATATTATAGTTTTGGCCACAAAACCATTATTGACCCTGCGGCTGCAGGGCCTGGGTTTAGTTCGACCCAGAGTACACGAATGGAGATTTAATTACTCAATTTCCGGCGATTAATCTTTTCGTAGATACTTGGTTGACGCGAATAACGCTGTTCAATAAATAAACAAGTGCAAGCAAAAATAATGGTTGCCTCTCTACTTTAAGGTTATGCCAGCACATCCTAAGAAAGTTTGTTCCCACACCACCACCGGTCAGTTTCCTGGAAAGATTTACATAAAGATCGGCAGCTAGACAAGTCGAATCCCCGTTAGAGATCCTATCGGCAGGAAATTCATCGGGATTATTAATAATTATCTTATCGTGTGAAAAATGTGCGGGGATAAGGTTGGGCGTTGATGGATCGTGTGGTGCGACAGCGAGATTCGCGGTAGACCGGGATCGCCGAAAGAGAGAAACAGAATGGAAGCTGGTCTCGATGTAACATGAAAATTAAATTGAAAGCATGACGACGACGTTTTCATGGAAATTACCGGCGTAACGCGGCGGCGTCTCTGTGAAGTCGCGGGGAAATTGGAATGCGCGTCGTTACACGTCGAACAAACTAATTGACAACGGAATTAATGCGGCCGCGGGCCAATTTATTTGCCACTTGCTCGGGCGAGCACCCGCTGACAACGGGTCGGGTGGCGCGTCGCTTCGCTTCGCTCGCATTCGTCATTAAAGGCGGATACGATAATGATTAATGCGAAAACCGGTTCCAGAGCGCGGTGCGCCGAGGCGAAACCCGTGTTAGGAAAAACCGGCTGGCCCGAATATGGCCACTTTATACCGGCGTAATTCGAATTACGCGCGCCTCGCGGGACCGTTCGGGACCCGTTCCTCCGACAATGAATTTCGCCGGATAGTTAATTACCGCGGATCACGGGAACACGATTATAACTGGATTCCAAAACCGAGTTCTGGGCCTGCGCGAAAAACTGTGAGCTCTCTTTCTCTTCCACTCCCTTTGACTTCCCGGGCAGGAACGAATTAAAATTAATGAGCCGCTCGCGCGCTTTTTAACGGACTTCCGCGCGGAAAACGAGCGGAAAAATAGTCAGCGGGAACGCAGCACGCTTGCGAATTAACTTATCGGAATGCCACGGGCCTGTGTTTCATTAAGACACCGCCAGCCGGAGGATAAATCCAGTTTGCTGTTCCGACGGGCTTCTGGCTTCTTCGAGATTAAGCGTTTTCCGCGTCTCAATAGCCTCGTTATTTGTGAACGGACTAGTTAGGCCAGCGAGACGTGCGTTGACAGTAGACGCCGAGATTTTATTCGCAGAAATGTTTTACCGTTTAAGTGGTTCCCGTAATCAATATCGTTTTCATTATACGTTTTCGACATCTTGGTACTTGTAACCGTTCAAGAATTGAAAAGACTTCGTGATTTTTGTCCCATGACGACTGTGGCTTGCGGCGATTTGGAACTGCTGCGAGTAGTCGGATTCGGATTTTCGCGTGGCCGCGTGCGATCCCGTCCGCGATGGACGACCGGGTCTCGGGCTGTATCGAATAGTCCCCGAAATAGACGGATCAGGGTTTTCGCGTGAATGCGCATCATCCTGGAATCAAGTCAGTGCGGGCATCTGTTCGCGCGACATTAATCCTCCGGCAGGGCCGAGTGACCTTGCGCGTTCCGAGGTTGATCGCGGTCAGAGGAGGATCGTTTAACTTTCTCACGAATTTATGAGATTGCTGGGCGCATACCGGCGAGCTCGATCAGCGAGATCGATATACGCGCGCCGGTGTACATTAAGCCCGGCATTAAGGATAAGATTCGAAGCGGTTAGCGCATATTGTTCCCGGAGCATGGTCGAGCAGATGAAGAGAGCCAGAGAGAGAGAGAGAGAGAGAGAGAGAGAGAGAGACGAGGCGATCTATACACAGATAGAGAGAGAGTTAGAGTCCCACCAGTATCGGTATCCGGCGTACCCTAAATTATTGCGCAAGTCTGTAGGGCCTGGGTAGCTTCGCAACTATGTTCGTAACTCCCGGCAAGAACGGTCCAGAGGTGCCGATAACTGACCTACTATCTTCGCCGTTCGCCGCCGCGCCGTGCGATGAACTCAGGAATCCTCTAATCTTAAAGCGACGATGCGAATAGTTTCTCGGGTTCGGTTTCGTTGTGTACATAATTGAAATACACTAGTGCTCACTTAAATTTACAAACTTCGGGATCCGGAAGTCAAATTCTTGCGTTACAGGCTAGCGTTTCTCTTCCAGAAATTGACCGGAGCCCAGCCCCGACGAACTTGGAGGATAGATAGAGTGAGCGAAAGCGAGATAGACGCTGTCCATCGGGGCTCCGCGCTTCAAGATATATCCTCAAAAAACTATTGCCCAACTGTTGTTTAAATTTTGACTTAGACTACTTTCCTAATTATGGTCACATACATATATACTCTTCTTGTTAAATGGACAGAATAGGGGTTTGCCATTTACCGAAGTACGTTCTGGAATAACTAAGGTGATCGTAAGTTGTATTTTTTTTTGTCTCTCCGTGTTTACAAACTGAAACGTCAGACATCCAAATACCATGATAAGACGAAAATAAACCCGGACCTAACTGAAATCAAACGAAAGAGCATGAAAAAAGTATTTTAGTAAATATCTCGGAAAACAAAGACCGAGCGGCAGAGTAACACGTACAGGAAAAAAGTTGCTTAGAATTACGAATTCTACAACATATTTGAGTTTCATCAAAATCGGTGAGGGGTGTACTCTTTTCTTTACTAAATACACGAACATGAAGTGAACATGAAGACGGCATCGCAATTGTTACTACGAATTATGTCCATTCACTGGGTCGCATTTTTCGTATCGCGGCCCCAATAATTTTGACCCACTGTCAAATCAGCTCGTGTTAACCGGCCTCGAAATCGCCGCATTACGAAGAAGCAAGGGCTCGTTCGCTTCCACCAATTTCCAAGTCACCGAAATTTCGGCTGGCAGTGAGGGACCAGAGTCAAGAGAGGGACATGCCAATATCATGGAGCCCAGTGGCCCATGAACGGGCCGTGACCAGCCGGGCCGGGCCGGGTCGGACGGACGTTTCAGTTTCAAAACCCGATACACAATATCGCAAGAAAGTTACCGTGCCAGTTATTGGCACCGTCGAGCCGGCCGCTCGCCATTATTACGAGCGTCCAGTCGGAATTCATGAATGTTCCATGGGCTCTCCCGGCCCGCCAACGTTCAAGGTCCCGTATTTCCCGAAAGTTGAACGCTCCCGCAGCCCGAACAGAGCCCGAGCAGATCCCGCCCCCGTCTGTCACCCCTCTTTTCCCAACCCTTCCAACCAAGTGATGACTTTCCGCGGCGACTGTATGTGCTCATAATTATGAAAGTGGTGTGTAAGTCAAAATAAAGAAAAAATGAGTTTATCAGTTATCTCGTATCACATTATTTTAAACTAAACGAATTATACGAAACTATACGATAGTCACCATTAAAAATTGCTGCACCATTATTCACAATATTGCTCACACTATTACTACACATTTACATATAGTATGAGGTGTTACATCAATTTCATATCCATAGAATGAAAAAAATCATATACAACGGAATTACTCTAGGTCGGAAGAGATGTTTAATTTTCAGGTTGAAATAGAGCTCCGACTGCAAAGTGTTAATTTCGCTTGGAATTTCACGATTATCTCTTCGAAACGCAGTACGTAATCACGCGACCGAAGTGAATAATATGTTGAGCGTTTAAGCATTGAAGGGGCGCAGTGAACAGAATTAGTTACAAACGTAAAACATGAAAAACTGACGTTAGCCCATAAAAAGTTGGTTTCCAGTGGAGCGGTTGGTGGTTCGTGGCCGTGTCTATTAAGCGGGAATTACAGTAGCCGCTTCAGGGTCGCTAACCAGCCCGGTGAAATTTCATTCTCGTTACGTTTGGAAGGGAATAATGGAAGAAACTGTGTAAAAAGCGTGCGGCCGGGATAGCCGTGTTTTCGGAGGGGGGCGAGAGAGCGGCCGTAGGACGCGGCAAAGAAGAGAAGAGAAGAGGACGGGTGGGAAGAGAAGAGAAGAGAAAGGGGTACGCGGGGCGCGTGTAACCGGTAACCCGGCTCTGTCCACTTATTAGCCGCTTAATGGACCACGATGTACGGGCCACGAATGTATGCTGTCTTTCTGCGGGGACCATCAAAAGAGGTGGGAGCGTCCCGTTTATTTAGCAAACACGCCAAACCGCAAACCCTATTTCTTCGGTCGGGTTTAAAGGGATTAAAAAACAGCGAAACGGGAGAGTGGAACGGAGATAGGGACGGGTAAAAGGGCATGGGCGAGAGAAGAATGGGGCGGGTGGGGGTGGAGAGGCCAGAAAGGGACGAACGAGAAAGCGAGAAGGAAGAAGGGCTCAATTACACCTCGGGACGGAAATCGATAGGCCTCTTCGACGCTCTCACGGGAAGTAATTAAAAGCGCGCGAAATTTGTGGCCACGTTCTTTTCACTCGCAACCTTCCTTCGCCCTCTTCCTTCCCCCTTCATCCCCTTCTTCGTTCGTACCCCCGTACTTCTATCTTCGATCTTTTCATTGTTGATCTTTATCGGTCGGCATCAACGGACGACGAAATATACGCGAGGATTCTCCCGTAATTGCGATCCGCCTGCGTATCGATGGTCGATATAATTGTTTCCGGTTTTCGCGGCCGGCGCTCTTGCAGATCGATCCTTCCGAATTCTTGCCGCTTGAGATTTCGGAGGAATTAACCGCTACCCTGCGGCATTCCGGTATAATTGAAAGCCGTTCGCGATAATTACATATTGTTCGCAGGAGTTGAATTCCGAGCTGTTTCGCTTGCTACTTTTAATAACCACGCGCGACGAAGAAGATGAAAATAATTCTGTTTGTGCGTAAAGATTACAGGTCTTCGAGGATGCAAGCAATTTCGACGAAATACGCGGAACTCGCGGGCAAACTGGAAATATTTTGGCGGAATCGAAATTTCTCGATGTAAATTAAACCCATTTGCCCTTTTCTCTACCTCTTATAACCACGTGTGACGAGAAAAAGGTTTAACACAAGTTCGCTTTTGCAATTACCGACAACTAAACTCTTACCACTCTAGTTTATACTAACAATCGAATAAACATACTCACAATCTAATATCAACGACAAAAACGAGGAGTACACGCGTGACGTCCTCACAGTAGAATCAGACTAATTTTGATAATTTTCACCTGAACAAGAATAACTTACGTGCCCGAAGTACACATAAATACGTACGCGAAATCAGAATAGAAAGTTCTAATAGTTCTCCTGAAAAAAATGCCAAAAAGTTGTTGAAAAAGCGGCCTTAACAGCAGAATACGCCCATAAAGCGGAATAGCACTTTGAGCCGTGCCTTTGGTACGAAAAATAGAGAATAGCGAAGTCCGCGCTCATTACGTTTGTGAGAGGAAATATATTCCTGTAAATTCTTCCATTCGCGTTCCCATCGCATCGAGCAGGGAGGGAGCTTCACCCCTGATTTTCGCTTTATCGCACGGACACACAGCACGGTTTCCCTCATTTCTCACGCATACACGCGGCGCTGGTTATTTGTACGCGATACCGTGCCCGGCGGATTAGGGAGAGTCGAACAGGGAGGGAATAAACGAAGAGGACTGGCGAAAGAGAGCCCGGGAAAGATTGCCAGCAAAAGAGAGAGAGAGAGAGAGAGAGAGAGAGAGAGAGAGAGGGAGAGGGAGAGACGGAGGAAGAGGGAACGATGGTTGGGATTCGTGAGATCGTGTTCAGGGGCCCCACGGTCCCTACCGAAGTTTGTAACTTCTTTTGCATCCAATTAAGTCTCGCGCAATAACTTAGCCTACACCAGCCGCCGATACTGTTTCCCTTTCGTCCCCCGCCTCAGCCGGCGCACCTGGACACGAGACAATGTATATTCTGATTCAGAATTTCGGCACAATGGAAGTTCATGGAACTCTGCGTATATTTCAATTGAAAGTTCCCGATCGGCTGTACAGCCGTACCCGTATTAATTGGGGACGATTTGTAGCGGCGCGGCGCGCGGGGAACGGACCGTGAGTTTTTCAAGAGTAAACTGCGCGCAGCCGAGGGAATTCCTGCGGTAGCGTTTGAATTATTCCGTGGGTAAGAAAGAGAGGAGGGTGGGGGGACCATTTGTCCATTTCTTATTCCGCGGTTATTGCTTCTGAGTTCCTGCAAAATTGGTTAGCTCTTGCTACCGAGGCTCCCCGGAGTCTCCCCGGGTCTAACCGGCAGACAATTCGAATATTATATGGTGTCGTGATTGTCGCTTTAATGCTCGATGATTAATCATGGCGACGCGACGGCTTTGTCGTTCACGCTTTCCCACAATTTGCTACTTTGCTCGAGGATACCCCGGCGACAGACTATTCCTCTGCTATTCGGTTCTCACGTTCGGGAACGCGAGGAATTATAAGCAGCCCCGCGAATGATGAGTTTCTGCTGGTTCGGATAGCGTCTTCGAATTTGCTTTTGCATCTTGGAAAATCTAAAAAGAAACGGACCTCTCGTGGCATTAATAACGGGACGATGGATTTTACGCATTCACGACAAAAAACGAGTAGGCGTAATTCAGAACAGTAAAAGCATCAGAAGAATTTTAGAATTCTGTCATATTACTTTCATCTTATCTCAAGCATATTATACGAAAGAAAATAAGTGTCTATTAATAACCCCCGAAATCCAGTGAAACCCACCCTCCCCAATTCTTCCGAGACTTTCCGGTCTGCGATTCTGACGTGCTCCGTCGCCGTTCGACGAATTAACGAAGCTCGAGCTTACGGTCCCGCAAGAAATTCCCGAGGCAAGACGGCGCTGCGAGATATCGACAGGCATCGAGACGTTCACCGGCGCGGCGACTAAAAGTAAGCAACAAATAACGAGTGACTCGCCGTGGAATCTCACCCACGTCGGAGGTGGAGGTGACTTCGTGGCAGCTGTCGATCGAGCAGTGTTCAACCTTCGACCTTCGCGACGAGAGAACGTGCTGAAGAGAGACGGAGCGGAAGCGAGAGCGGGAGAGAGACGGCTCGAACAGAGGACGGGAGAAGACGAACGAAAGAGAGAGAGAGAGAGAGTGTCGGCCGACGTGGTGCTCGTTCCTCCATCGCGTCGTAGGTCGTCGATGAGGCATCCAGGCTCGCGCGATAAGGATCTCCGAAGTGAGAACGAACGGACTTGGACCGTCTTCTCGTGGCCGAGGGAGTGTGTAATTCGGGTTGCTCTCTCGGGCTCTGGTACGTTACGAGGCATCCGAGGGCGAGCCTGAACAACATTAGGCGGCTAGAGGATGCCTGCTAGTCGAGAACGAGGAGAGAGAGAGAAAGGCCCACTAAAAGTTACAGGAAGGAAGGCAGTTAAAGAGACGGAGGTGGTATGCGTATCGACGGTATGTAGTCGCGGCTCGGGTAGTATGCGTAGATTCTTCCGTTCGGTTGGATTCCGATTGCCTGAATAAATTATCCACCGGCCCGGCTAACACCGTCCGGTGAATTAACAATGGACCTTTGTTAAATTGTTCAGTCCATAAATCCTCCGCTGGAAAAACATCAGTCCAACCTGCCTGCCTTGCCGCCTCCTGGATCACTTTCATCGTTCCTTTCCTCGCTGAGCTTTATCAACGCCGTTTTCACGGGAGTATTCTTTCCGCCAGTCCGGGACGCATCTTCGTACACGCTGAGTCAACACACCCCGTACCGATAGCGTCGGGAGTTGATCCTTTGCGGACAAAGATTCTTCAAATATTATGAGTACGTTCTTCGGGAAACTAGAGTTGCTACCGAAGTTATCAATCCCGACGTCGCTAATGCGACGACATTCGTGCGCAAAGTGTTCACGTAGACCTGTCCGGTCTAGTCCACATTCTTCGGAAGATTTCGAATCGCCGGCGACGCATCCGATTTAGGGGCCCCAGGTTTTAATTCCCCGAAAGAACCTGAATCTCTCCGCGCGGTGCGCGATGCGCGGAGAGTCAGCCTACCAGAAAATTCCCGTGGATCGTAACGGTGAATGTTCGAACGATCGACGTACCGATGATCAACGGGGCCCACTTCGGCGCAGAAAGATGCAGAAGCGGAGGAGCCTCGCGAGCAACAAGGAGAAGATGCGACGGAGGGGAAAAAAAGAGGGGTTTATGCCCTGGCATTCGGTTAGGTTAAATTTACTGACACGCTTCCAGGCCGCGTTGGCAGCCCCGCGGCCATCTCTCTGCCCTCCTCGTCCTCCTGCTCCTCTTCCTCGTCGCCCTGTCTTTCTCCTCTTATTCTTCCTCCTCCTTCTCCTCCTCCTCCTCCTCCTTCTCCAACTCTTCTTCGTCTTCTTCTTCTGGCTGGTCGTAGCTTTATGATTACCTCCGCCAGGTCCGTCCGTCCAACCCTTCACCAGCGGAATCTCGGCTGGCATCTAGTTAACCGGGAACGACGCCGACGTAGTCCCTTCTGCACGAACTTCGGACTTCCCGCTGCGAGAGAGGCCGCAACACCATCCCTGAAGCCTCGGACACCGTTCCTCCTTGTTCTTTTCGAGCTCACGAGCGCGAGATAGCTCGCGCCTCCTTTCTTTCAGCGCACGCCGGATCGATTATGGCTCCTCGACTCTTCTCGACTACTTGGCTCTCCCTTCTTCTCGCTGCGGGAATTTCCTCTCTCACTCCCTCTCTCTCTCTTTCTCTTCTCCTCTTTTATCTATTGAACGAGTGCGAAAGCCCGATTTTCGGGGGCGTTGGAAACCTTATCGCAATTTTTTCGGAGTTATGTTACATACCTATCGGAAGGTAGTTCCTTCGGGAGACGTTCCAACGTCGGACACCGTCGACGCAACCCTCGAATGGCGTGTGCCGTCTCCTCGAGTCTTCCGAAAAATTCCAGTGAAAAAATGTGATATTACAAAGTATGTTGTACACACAATTTTGAAATAATATTGTCCAAAAAAAAGAATGGTACTGTCGATGCCTAACCTTTCCTCCGTGTATGGGGTGCAGATGCACCTCAGGCTGACAAAAACGGAAATAAAAAATTGACAAATGGAAAAATTATCTAAGAATGCTATGTGTGATATGTTTCAAATTGTTCGAGTATTGTGTGCTTATCTTTTATAAATCAATCAAATTTCGCAAATACTTACGCAGACGAATGTTTTCTTTCGTTTTCCTCGAAAAATGCATTGGGTCCAATTTCCCCTCCTGCACACGGTTAACATTAGAGTAGCAGTACACTTTAGGGAGGATTTAGTCGACTCGTGGTGGAGAGGGACTTTCCAATATGGAGAACGGAAAGTTACATTTCCGAGTTTCGAGAAGGAGTGAACGTTGGGATCGCAACAAGAAACGTTCTCCTCTTATTTGCTTGTTGTTTCTCTTCTCTCGTGCTGCTTCCTTCTCGGGATTCGCACGGGCCCTCTCGTTCCTCTTCCTTCCGTCGAGCAGCTTCTTCGTCTGTCCGTTCATTCGTTAGATCGATTTTCCGCGACCCTTGATCGGCTCGCCGAAGCCAAGCTTTCGGTAATAGAAAGGGATTACGCGCTAATTGGATGGAAATAGCGAGGATCTTTGCCCCGCGGCTGGATTTACAGAGCCACGGCGAACTTTCCGGGCAGTTACCTTTGCCTAGCTTCTTCCGGGTGCCGGGAAGCCTGGATGAATTTTATTTAGCTGTTTGATCAACCGGCCGATCCAGCCATTCGTGTACATTCGGATCGCCGGCGATCGGGAAACTCCGTCGGGGCTGGTTTAATCGACGAGACGGGTTTCCGGAATATGAAAATCGTCGGTGTAATCCGAGATGATTCGTTTGCCAATAAAACAAAAAGTGGAACATACCGTTTACTCAGAATCAGTTAGAAACGTGTCAAAGTTACACGAGGTAGGAATCCATTCAAATTAGAAAACAATACAAGTTCAATATGAACAGGGCCGTATGATGCAAGTTTTCGGAATGCCGTCCGTTAAATGTCTTTTCCTTAAAATAACCTTCGATTGCGATTTGAGAAAAGAAATCGTTTTCGTGAATCGTTCATTCGGAGGATTAATAAGGATAACGTGTCCAGAATATACGGTAATTGAGAAAAAATTTATTGTTAATTTATTCTCCTCTTACGTCATCTTGCGTAAAGATTTTTAATTATCGAATGGTTCAAATTGTGTATTTCGATTTCGCTTACGGTGCCGCCTGATGCGGCCGCCTCTCTGTACCATAGCACGGCACGGCCCTGAACACGAGCAAGAACACTTTTCGACGAAGTGTGACTAAATTTTGCGATTCCGGCCACCGCACGACACAGTTAAAGACTCCCAGACATCTTGCGCCGAACTATCGCTCGCCGCCGAGCTTTTCCCGTTTCCCTGGAACTGCGTGAAATTAAAAATCTCTGTTTGTTTACCGAACTGTCCAGCGGAGCGTCGAGCGCGTTTACCGGAATGGAAAACGCTCCGCGGCGGATTCGCGATGCCGGAAAAACGCGGGAACCCTCTCTCGTCTCCGCCGCAGCTCGGGTATTTTTGCGCGGCGGGGAATAATAACAATAGGTCGGTTTTGTTTAAACGCGAAATTGTAATAGTTACGCGTCATCGGCCGTGAACGGTCCCTCCTTCCTCCCCCCACCCCTCGCGATCGACGTGTTTGTTTGCAGTCTCTCCGCGTCGCGTCGCGTCGCGCCGATGTCTACATTTCCCCGGGACCAAAGGTGGAAACGGTTTTTTTTTTCGTTTTGATTCCAATTCGAGCCCGACCTACCGGACACGCCGGAAACTAAATGGAAAGACAAACACGCGGTTTAATTGGCGCGAGTAACGATATTTGTCCCGGGGAATCTGGTTTTTGCCGGGACCCGTCCGCCACTTCCGAGATTAACGCGGTAAGGAAGCTCGAAGACGGAGCTGTGTCCAAAAAGTGATTAGACGGATGTCGGTTAGGGTTGCCAACCCTCCCAGATTGGCCGAGATTGTCCGGGAATTGGAGTTGCCGTCCAGAATCCTTGTTCAATGTCAAACTCTCCCGGAAGCCCACGGATAGCTACGTTATTGGAACGACACACAACAATATAATTTTCGTTTTATTATTATTCATATGTACGTACTGGGCAAAAATTTTATTTAAGTAAAAATTTCGGATAAAGAATAAAATTTTGCCCAACTCTGGTAAGTACGAGGATCGTCAAAAAAACTTTATTATCATTTTTTTACGTGTCGATATTAAAAAAAAAATAAAATCTATGATTTATTTGCCATTAAATGCAGTCATGGTGCAGAATCTGGCGAAGCGGATATGTCAAATCTGGACACACCGATTTTGATGAGATTTTAGTGAGTATTAGTTTTCGAAAAAAATATTTGACACGTATTTGTTTCTCTGCACGTTGAAAGGGCGAAAACAGCCCTTGATGTTGGGCAAAATCAGAGAAAATCAACAAATCTGGAGGGCTGTTTTCGCTCTTTCAACATGAACGATGACAGAAAAAAAATATGTGTCAAATATTTTTCCGGAAACTAGTGCGCACTAAAATCTCATAAAAATCGTTGCGTCTAGATTTGATGTTAACGACAGGTTTGAGTTCATTATTGATATCGCTTTCATTTCATTACTTGATATTTGTGTAACTATTGTACAATTTTGTTATGTTTCGTAGTCTATATGTATATTCGTAGCATTCGTTCTGTTTATTCCCATTTTTTATATGTATTTACACAATTATGTTCGAAATTAAATGACATATTATGATTTCTTATTCATTTGTGTGTACCTATTAATAAAGTTTGTTTATTTGAAGAAATTCTGATTACTAAAGTAGCAATCAAAACTTTTATCTAAATAACAATGCTTTGTAATTCTCTTCATTATTTATTATACAAGCAACTACATGCGTCGAGAACACGAAACATAGATACGTCTACGATTTGACCGTGTCGATGAAAACATAGTGTCGACGTAAGTTATCGTCGGTCAAACCGTGTCGATGAAAGCAGTGTCGGTGAAATGGGTTGTCAACGAACCAAGGGTAATCCAGAACCGTTTGCCTCGAAATCCTGAATTTTTAAGCGCGTTTACACGAATTACGCTGACTGTACGTGGGCCGGGTGTACCCTCGGCGCAACCATCCCGGATCGTTCGGCGAGATAGCTCGCGCCTCTTTTCAACATCCACCGGATTGATTATGGCTGCGCGTCCGTCCGCCTGAGAAATGTGGCCCGCTTACTCTTCTCGCCGCTTCCCTTCGGCCGCTCCTTTCGTTTCACCGGCCCGGACAGGGACGATCATCCTCTCTACCCTTTATCGATCTCGGACGTTCGAATTTGTTTTCGTGAACGGGATACTTGGCCCCGTCGAATCGTGTTGCGTTACGTTGGCACGAGCACCGAGAATGCCTCTCTCGGAATCTTGACAGGGACCGGTGATCCCGTGGAAATTGTAACGCTCCGATTGATCGCGAGCAGCTCGGCTTCCAGCAGTGATTAATCGTCCGCGGTCGCTTAACCTGTTAACGGAGCGGTCCTTTGACACATCGGTGAACTAGATGATAGCGGGCTGATGTTTTAGGTGATGTTACCTAGGGAAATGATAAGTCCGAGATTGGCTGGATCAAGTTTTTGCACACGAGACTCCTTCTTTTCCCGAGGAAAACGAGTTTCGAAACTCGTTGACACACCGTGTAGCTACTGTTGGAGGACAGGCTAATTTGGTCCCTTAACTAGTTGTTTTATAGCCAGACTGTGGAACTACATGCAAATTGTTGCTTTTGCAGATTTAAAGGCTGTAAAATTCCAGGAAAATTTTATTTCCTGCCTAATGGCCTTACGAGGCCTCCTCGAACATTTCAAAACTTTACGCAAATGTTTATATCGTTGTATCGATCGTATTTATTGTTAATATTAAATTACTGATGCTTTCGGCGCGAAGGTTCGATCATTTGTTACCTGATTTACAAAGCAATTTTGCAAACTACTAAAGTAATTCCGACGTTCCGATATTTATTCAGATCATCCTCAGGGTTTACTAGAATTGCGTCTGCGAAAATTTATTTTATTGAGAATACTTTGAAATTTGGGAATGTTTGCAAAATTGCTTTGTAAGTCAAGTAACAAATGGTCGAACCTTTGCGCCGAAAGCATTAGTAATTGAATATTTACGCAAATGTGGTTCGTGCGAATAAATATTTTCTTTCTTCATTTATGATTGCAGTCAACTTAAAGAGCGTCACTACTTTCCTTTCCAACGAATCGCGATACAAAAAATGAATATTTGAGTACGGTTCGTTTCGAAAACTGACTTCTATTTTTCCATCCACGCGATCTCTCCGTTTGACGGACAACAATATACCAAACAATGGAATTTCCCTTGCAGCGAACGACGAGCAGACACACGAAATCCCCCGCCTTTAGATCACCGCGTCCCGTAAACAACGGTGGAATTTCAATGTGAATACCAGGCTAATGGCGTTTCATTAGCGGCGCTTTTCAATTTCCAAATACGGTAGGAAATTATTGACGAGCGGCAGCGGAACCATTTGAATAATTTCAATCTGATTAATGCCCGCGTTAATTCATCGACAAGCCTATTAACACGTTAACCGTCACAGAACGAGCGTGCCAGCGATGTAACGTTAATCCGATCCGAGGATTTTACTCTTATCAACGCGTTTGATTAAGATTCATCGATGTAAATGAAAAGAATGGTTTCAGTGGTGAGTTCAGTATTAATAACACTTGTTTAATTTAACCCTTAGCAGTCGAGGGGGGGCTCAGAGTCACCACTAAAAATTGCTGTACCAGTATTCACAATATTGTGTGCATTATCAAATAGGTTGGTGTCTAATCGATTACTACAAGTATTGTATGAGGTATTCTGACAACTTCATATCCATAAAATGTTAAAAAATATCTGCAATGGAATTATTTTAGGTCGGAAGAAATGTTTAATTTTCAAGTTAAAATTACTCCGACTGCGCGAGGGTTAATATGCGCCTGCGTCGATACGTCACGCGATAAATGCATCAAAGAATATTTGTCTGATCGGTCTCGAACATTCCGTGTCCGTGCTGATAGTGTGAATTGACCTTAATCCGTTGAGAAGGATGCCGGGCATGAATATTGATCCGCCAATTAGGATGTTAATAGGTTTTCGGCTGGCCAAGTCGGCCGTGTCCGAGGAAACCTAACGAAACGGATCTTGGGACTTTCTAACGCAGTCGTGGGAAGTCGTGGTTGTAAACGTCAACGCGACGACGACGTTCACCGTCGAAAATGACTACCGCGATGGGAATACTTGACCTTCGGAATTCTGGGTTTAACCTTCGTTTAGGAGAATCCATCGGGGAGGCCGCCGTGCGCCGCCTGCGCGTCAATCATTCGTATTAAGCACTTTAGGTTAAGTAAATCCAAGACAGTTTAAGTGATTCGTTGCTCGCCCGGCTATCGAGCAGTTAAGACAACAAGATGGCGGCGCGACCGGCTCGTGCTGCTCTTCTTTTTCCCGTTTGAGCGGGACACGCACCGTCGCGTCGCGTCGTATTTCACAGAATAAAGGGAGGCCATAATCGATCAGCGAGGATGCTGAAAAACGGGCCAAAGCAATTTCGCGCCGCGCCGGGGATGTACAGGTCGACCTCGAGAGGCCAACTTGCATCGTCGGGTGCCGCGTCGGGGTCAAATGCAAACGTCGCGAGACTATATCCTTTGCGCGGCTTTCTAATTTCTCGGTGTGTACCTACCCGTAAAAATACTGGACCCATTGGAAAGTTCTGTCATCGTTCCCGAGCGACAACTCGATACTCCTCGGTGCACTTCGGGGACTTGACCATTGTGCTCCTTCATCGCTAGCGTCGGTATTTATGCGAAATCGCGGTTACATCAGTCACAACAGTCTCCGTGCACCTCTAGAAATAGAACAGCAAATATAGAATAATAATAACTATTGGGTTAGCAAGCAAGTAATTTGGTGAAATAGAGCTCACATCTTTTACTCAATTTTAATGAATACGATATTTTGTCCGATGATCTTTTCTCAAAAAGAACAAAAAAATATTTTTCGAAAGATCTGTGCGGATTAATAAATATAACAACGAATGTAAAATGTCAGAAATTTTTTCTATTCATGCAGAATCTATGACGCATTAAAAAAATGTTTTCTGTATTATTGCTAACAAATCATGGAAGAATCGTCGCGGTCGATGGGTCGGTGACGCGTCGCGATATTTCGGAAAATGTTCCGCGCAAAACATTCGCGGCTCTGCGGAAACTAAGCGGGATACGTCCGTGCCGAATGCCGGAGGATCAAAGCGGAGGGCCGCGCGGTGGAAAATTACGTCTGGCCCATACACTCGGTCACTGAAGTTAGAGTTTAATTAACGCACGGACAAAAACGGCCCCTGTGTAACCGTTCCCTACACATTGCCGTCTGCGCGGGGGTGGATCGTGCACGGTCCTTGCACCGGCGACACAACGCGCGCGGATGAATTCGAACCTCCGCGTGTACATATGTATGTATACATATATCCCGAATTGAAATGGACACGAGCATTAAGAGCAGGCCACTCTCTCCCGTATCCGAATTAAAAGTGTTCGGATAAATGAATTTTCAGGTAACGATCGATTCTTCTCCATTATGATATACATTCAAACTCTGGAAAGTAAATAATCAAGTATAAAAGTGTATCGTTTATTTGATCAGTTTTGAAATATTTGTCAGAATCCACTATGGTGCGCTGATGTCTCTCGTCCTTATTTTATCAATTATGGAAAATAATATATTGAAAGTACTTACGGAGTATTTGTTACGATTCGTGTTGTCCTTTGTTACACGTCTGGAGGTTGAAATTCGGCAGTAATGGGGATTGACGAGGAACATCCCAAATATTTCCGAGAATCCCCAAAATTCTCATGAATCCCGGAATCTTTGAGAACCCGTCCCGACCCGAGCCACCATTTTCGGGTCTCCGACACCTCTATCGTGACGAGGTTCGCGCGTCAGCGCACCTCGTGAGTGCGTGGCATACGCACGTTGACGCGCTTATTTTTCTGGGGAGATTCCGGTGGTGCGATATTTCTCTCGTGACGTAAGAGTATAAATATCGCAGCGAAGGAGATGTTCGTGACCTAACGGCCCGGCTAGGAAGTGTCGTTTTTATTAAAAAAAGGAGAAGCAGGAGGGGAGACGGTCGCGAGACGCGGGAAAGAAGAGGAGAGCGGAGTGGGAGGGAGAAGTAAGAAGAAGAGGAAGAGAAGAGAACGGGAGAAAAAGGAGGGTACAGATTTATCAAAAGTATGAAATAGGAGGGACGCGCGTGGCACGAAGGCGGTGAAAACATCTCGACAGTTTATCGCGCTGCCACTCCGCCGATGCTTTTTACTCTGCATAGCGCTGCTTTATAGCTCTCGAAGTGGACGGTTAAGCCGCGGGATTTACGAGGCCGTGTGATATTCGTACACGGCCAGATGTTTCTTTTTTACCGACCCTTCATGCGGGCGATATTGCCGTTCTCATGATCCCGTGGAGAACGCGGACAGCGCCTTGGATTCAGACGAATTCGTACTCGCGAAGATCTGACGCTCTAGACGAGTCTCGTTAAATTCGATTAATATGCACGAGCAAAGAAAACGCGAACGAACCTCTCGAAGCAACCTGCAGTCGCTACCAACAGCGACCGTTTGCTCAGACGTTCCTTAGCAGGGACCGCCATTTTGCTCCGGGAAATGATGAGTTTACCTCCATGATAGAAATGTCTGGAAATCTTCGAAAGTAAAAGCACCAGTAGTTGACCAGTTAAGGAAAATTCTCTGCTTAATTAATAGGAACTATTATATTTATCTAGCGAGCCTTTTTTCGAAAGATTATGACGTGCGGAAACATTTTTCACGTGTCCATCGTTCAACTGCTGACCCGAGGTCAATTACCGGTGGCTTTACCTTAGCCGCAGTTCGAGGCAATTAACGATATTTAATAATATTGGGCCCTCCAACAGTTGCACATTTCCTCTCGACCTCGTATTCGGTAGAATGATCTATGAAAACGCGAATTTGCATAAACATCTGCGGCAGGGTAACGAGGCGTAGTTAAAGTATACGAGATAGCTACTCAATTTTACAGGGGGAATTTGCATTTAAAGTTATACTGTGTACATTCGCCGGTATTAATACTTGTTAAATAGGGCTTACGGGAATGATCCGTGCGAAACTCTTTCGAAACGAAACGCGTGATTCGTTCGAGCATCAAATTCGATTCCTTCAGAAACGATAATGTAATTCACGAGATTTCTTCGAACAAGGTTCGATCGAGATCGAGGGCCGTTCTCCGTCTTGTACGCGTAATTCGCGAATCACTCGTACCACTGTAATACAATAATTATTCCAGAGGCCTGGAGGTTTCAGGTTCTCCGGCGCTCGACTATTAATATCGGCGAGTCAATAAAATTGTTCGACCATGGCCGGGATCGTTCGCGATGCATATTTAATTCGCCGCGCGATTACAACCAAGATCTATCGCCAGTGGTCCCACCGCAATTAGTTTGATTTCGAGCCGATATCGTTCCGAAGCTGGCAGAGATTTCCTGCTAGCCCGGCCGAGTCGTTTCCTCTATAATTCGACCTATCGACCTCGCCTCCGATTCGCATTGCCGAACAATTATAAATGTAATGGGATCGATCGGCGGTCGCCGTTTTCGCGTGTTGCACGATTAACCTCGTCATACCGAGCCGCCATTGTTACGGCTCGGACCCCCGTGTTTGCTCTACGACCGACATAGTATGCTCCGAAACGACAAATCCTAATCTCGCTCGTTCCATCGACGGAAACAGAAAGTACCATTCAAAGTACGCTGACGTGCGAAATTTTCCGCCAGTCTTTTTCCATCGGTTATTATTTTTATAAAATGAGATATAAAAGATATTTCATTCGCATTTCTACAATATGCATATTTTTTTAATAGCACTCATACTTTTATTCGTACGCTGTTACGAATAATAAACAATTTATAATCGGCGAACTGAAATTAATTTAGCACACGTGTGCGTTTTACCATGTAATCTAACGTGAAGTGAAAATATGGAATATAATCAATGTTATTACGAAAATTGTGCATACCACGTAAATTTGAAGGCGGCGTATAATATATCCTCCCCACTTCGGAGTAGATTAATTTAGTTAAATTCGCGTTCACCGATATAACATGGTTCGACCTGATCACTGAAATATGCTTGTGAGCCCGAAATACAGCTTGCACAGTGTATAAAAAAGATATTTTATATTCATTCACAGCCATTAGCCTCAAGTTCTCTGTCACGTTCACATTTCCTTCTTAATTGTTGTTTTTTGTGGTCGTAGAATTTTCATCGTGTCGACTTGTCTTTCACGAACAAAAAGTCGAGCCGGTAGAATGTTAGTTGACAGGCTAACAACTAAGAGAAAAGAGAGAACCGTGTGTATGTAAATTGTGCATTACGACAGAGAAATCTGTTCATTACATGCTGTGCTTTATTGGTTTTCGGTTCGCCTCTTAAAAGCATGTTTGGCAATAGACCATTTCAGTAATCTTGCTTCATCTCTACTTTCGATCTCGCCGTCTGCGAGAGACAGGCTCGCGACGTGAAACCAGAAGAAAGAAGACTGTAGCAGTTAAGAAATCGATCTACTTATAATCACGACGGGACACTCGCGGCGTACCATGGTTCCTGGCCAGCGATAGGTAGATCTTGCTTTTATCTAGCCATCGACAAGATAGTACATCGACGGATAAATAACGACGGAGAGATAGCGACAAGCCTCGAAACCAGAAGTGAATTACCAACCGGTGAAACAATCCCGTGATCGTGTCCGCTGCTGTCTATAGGCGCGTTGCGAGACCGTATCGTGCCGGAGTGGTTAACCACGGCAAGATAAAGACATCAGAAATTCCTGCGATCTGGGGACCAAGGATCCACAAGTTGCCATGGTCATTTACGGGAATCAGTGCTAAAGCGATCGCCGGGCACTCCTGAATAATCAAACGAAACTGAACGCCATTATTGTTCCCGTATTAACTGTGCTCCCGTGCGCGGGAGCGCGCGCGCGCGGTCTGATTGCATTCGAAATGGAGGCGCATGCACGCCGCGCCGGCATAATGGGTCCTAATCTGATTAATTATTAGCCACTGTCCGAACAGCCACGGGCTGGGTTACTTGCAGAAATCTATGGACGACCTCCCTTTGATCTTGATTTACAGGACTTCGCGAGGCATGAACCGCTTCATCCCCGTTGTATCCACTTAACCGATTGATCCATGGACACGGGTATCGAATGTATCGATCCTGCGAGCACAGGCTTCTGTGCTGTGGTGGTCTGAAGGGGGCATTCCCATTCGGAGCTGTCAGTTTTAGACGATTTATCAGATCAAACATTTAGGTTATTGTAGGTCAGGCGTTCAAACGTTTTCGCCCTGTCTCCGAAAACGTTAATAAAATTTCCCCGTGCACGAATCTTCCACAGATTTGAAGACTGGAGCCTCCTCTTCACAGTGACGCCGAAAGACGTGAGGTACGATCCTTTTTAGTTGTTTTATCAAGGTTTATGTGGAAGCTATACAGCCAACGTTACGGCGGCATAAAGTACACCACCGAACATGGACCTCATTTTTGATTGATAAAACAGTGAAAAAAAATCGTAAATCAATTTTTAGGGTGTCGTCGTAGGGGGGAGACTTCGATCTTCAAATCTGTGGAAGATTCGTTCATGGAAAAAATTGTTTGATATTTCTACAGAGGTTTGAATTTGTAGCATTTTCAGGAAGAACGGGTCTCTAGCTTCTCATCTGCCAGGTTGTGCGAAAATAACTTGGAGCAAAATGAACAATGCTGTGCGAAAGTAGAATCTTCCAGCTTTGAAATGAGTCTACGTGTATCGCTGTACTATTATTTTTCACGGAATTACAATCAGGATCAGCAACTTTACGTTCAAATACTTTTTGGATCGAAAAGGACTGGCCGTCGTAAGATGACGCTGGTAATCCGATTTCTCGAGACATCGAGTCGAATCTCGCGCGGTAAATCATTCCGCGGGCCAATAAGTCGATAGTGATCCTCCGGGTGGAGGGGGTTGCCACGGTTTCCCGGGATGAATGAAATTTTCCACGTCAGATCACGCCGGGAGGCGACTAATTAGGATCCCGGGCGGCGCATCGCGATCGATCTCGGTGAACAGGTCGATTAATTCCCTTCCGCGTTCCTGGCCGGCTGCTGATTTTCAATAAGGAGCGGACGCCGGTGAAAAAGCGCGAAGATAGGGGGCAAAGTGTGCAAAGGGGGGGCACGTCCGGGGATTCATAACGGCCCGGTATACGTCTTCCAACGTGGACCAGTTTCCGCTCGAGGAAATCCCGAGCGAGGCGCGCGCGAATTAGCGAATGTCTGGCCCCTCGGATTCCCGGCGTGATAGCGCGATGCATACGTAATGCATTTCACGGCAGGCTGCACTCGGCGGTCCCGCAACGAGGATCTTATGCGAACGGCGACCGTCATGAGGTCTAGCCCGTTCAACGTCCCTTCAGGAAACCCCAGAGCGCCTTTCAGCCACGGCCAGCCACGGTCAGCCTCGGCCCCACAAGAAAACGGCTTTTTTGTTTGCCGACTCACCACGCTCCCGTTTCTAATCACGGAATTAATAAGATCCTTTGTATCGCGCGGCCGTTTGCGAAAACATGTGGGAGCGCTTCCTTTATTTTCGCGCGGCTAACGCGTCGCCCACGAAATCTCCGGCTGTTCCCAACTTTTGTCACGTGGAACGAGATGTGCAGCTCCAACCCCTTACCCTAATCATTTATTCCCGACTACAGAGGTCTTCTTTGGTGTTAAACTCTTGCACTATTTTCACACACGTTTTTTTTTCATAATTTTGTAGAAGTATAAGAAAATTTATTATATTTTTCGTCTTATTTATTTAACGTTGCTTTAAGGGAAGTTGTCATTAGCAACGAGGTACGGTTTAGGCTTGGTAATGTAAATAAGCCAATAGTGGCTACGGAGTTAACAATGAAACATTCGTGTTCGAGAATTTGAATCGCACTGTTTTATAAAGGACAATACAGGTATGTAACGCATTGGCCTTACAATCACATACATTCCTGCTCTTGTAAATTGGTCGCTAAAGGCGTGAATTTGCATAAATGTTCGCACTCTGGAACACTAACGTAGTAGGAATTAAGCTTAACTCGCGGATGTAGAGCCGTTTTGACCTAACCTAGATCTTCCCTGTAGTATTACCAAAATCCGGAAGGGATTGTTCACAAACGTTCCGTTTACAAAATATGTGGAGAATAATCATTGTTAATGCTTATTTGCATTCCAGCATGTTAACATATCTTTTAGCTCTTCCCTCTCAAACTCCAAACTTATGCTAACAATTATTTAATGTGTCGGTATTAATATATTTGTAGATTTAGATGCAATTTACACTTCTAGTTAACCATTTCGATAGAGATGAATATTGAATACAATTTCATTGAATTATTACACTTTTGAAGTACATTTTGTAGATCCACTTCAGTGTTAGAAAGTACACATACAGCAATTATTCCAGAAAGTGTTTTCACCGATTCAATTTCGCTGCCCGCTCTTACCAAGTCTCACAGATCATAGGACGCTCGAAATCCACGATGAGTATCACGAGGCATGGTATCATCATCATCATCATCATTGCATTCTCGAAAATGACCGGTAGCACGGTACTGCGACACTTGATGAAACTTTCACTGGGCAGTTCCGTTAATAACCGGTCGATCTCTGATAATATCCGCGGGCCTGGTGGTAAATCGGCGAATAACGACACGGTGCGGCGCGGCGAAATCCGCGGGAAATTAGCCCGCACGATCCAAACTTGATTCGCAGCGGGCGAGTGGATTTGTCCGGCGACACGGGGCGTAAACACGGCTGCAAAATTCATCGGGACGCTTCCGTCGAGCTATTATCACGGCCGCGTGCTGTCGGGATCGATTATTAATAACGCATTAACGTGGTGCACGGCGCGCACGGTGTTTCCGCACGGCCGAGGGCCCCATCGCGGCCGGAAGTGAAAATTCGCTGAGGTTGGCGGGAAATTCGCGAGCCGGCTGCTGATGAGCAGACACGTCGCACAGGGGTCCGGCCGGCCGATCTAGCAGTTCATTTCATATCGGTATTTGATGCAGCCCTATTACTTTCGAAATGTTTAACAACGCTAAGTAGAAACTGAATAAAATGATCATTTTCTGAATACGATTTTCTTTTGTGAACCTTGCGCCGAACCGATTTTATATATTTCCCAGAAGAATTTTCATTCATACGAAGAGCATTCTTTTATCTTCAAAATGCATACCCGAAACTTCAAATTACAATTCGTCATTTACAAAATAAGTAATTCTTGATGGACTAAAATGAAAGTTGTCGAAGTTCTTTCCCTTTCACATGGAACATCCTTTGAGTTCCAAATATTTCCGCATTTTTTGCAGATTGTTTGCGAATGTATATTGCTTTCATTTAGTAATAAATTAATAAGATTTATTAAAAATTGTACAAGCATTTAAAAATCAACATTTATTGTTTATTTCAAAACAACAAAACATTTCACGGTCTACAAATTTCAATACAAAATCAGATAAAAAATCAAGGTCACCGTTAATTTTCAAAAATCAATATATATTTTGACTCGACCATACATTGTTATACCCTTAAACTTCGAAATAGTGGTAAAGGTGCTAGATCGGTCGCCCGGACCATCGAGCGTCGGTCCAACGACCCGTCGCGACGCGACGTAGCTGCATTAAACGAGCATTAATTCCATCGTTGCGTCTCTCGTCACCGGCATTCACGGCCGCGCGTTTTCTCGCGACCCACTCCCGCGATTTCTGCTCGTGGCCGTCGAACCGACCCGAATCGCACGTGCACCGGACAGCTCGGAGCGTATTCAACCGCGAATTGCAAATTTTGCTCCAGCTGGCCGCTGCGATTTCCTGCAGCAACGCCGGAGCTTTTCGAACACGTTTCTTCCAGGCGCAGCTGCCTGGAAATCGTTCCGCGGCGTTCGACCCCGCTCGATTAATTGGTCTCGATGGCTCGGTTGCCTGGATCACTTCTCCCGATGATTGCTCGGACTCTTTTACCGTAGAATAAAACGGTCGTAGCGAGTATTTCGAACTGCGCGTTTTATGAATGTATCGCATCTCCGATCTTTCCTCTCCAAGATAGTGGGACTTCGCAGCCCCAACTATTAAATCTAGGGGGTCACGACATTGATGGTTTTACCCGAAATGTAGGTCGTCGCCTAAATAGCAAGATCTAAGAATCGTTTGGTTGTTCCGTGAACGTTAATTATAGCGTGTCGGGTCTCGAGTCGCGACAGCGTGGGTGAAATTCTGCTGGAGAAGGCCTAGTTCTTCTCAATCCCAAACTTCTTTGTTCATTTTAATGTTCTCCTACACCTACATAATTCATGAGAGAATATCATTAGTATGTACATTAATAGACATCGGTTTTCTTTGATTCTTACAATCGACGATCAACATTTTTATTTTAGTATAAAGCACGAGTACATGCCATATATGATACAAGGTCTCCTATAAATGTAGTACGTCCTTGAAAGGGCCGATTCATGACGTCATTGGAAGTAACTTTTACCTTTGAAAATGTTCTCCACGGCTTCGTTAAAGAGTTATTAACGAAAAACACGGACCAATGTCAGCGCCGCGCTTAGCGGGACCCGTGCTGTAATTGGTCCGTGTTCTTCGTTAATAACTCCTTAACAAAGCCGTTCACAAAGATTTTCGCAAAGGAAGAAGTTTCTTCCCCCCTGAAGGAAACATTTTTGGAATAATCTGTATAAATAAAGCGTAACTACATTAATACACCTATTGTTATATAAGTATAACAATATAATAATATAAATAAGATCTCCGCAGTCTAGTTCAAAATAAATTGTTGTTAGAGCTCCACTTAAATTTTATCCGCTGTATCCGCCAGCAAGTAATGTACTATTATGTTTGAATTCGCAATGCCGGGACCAAGTTGTCGAGGAACGCTTATTTTGAAAATATTTTTGTTTCATCCGGAGCTTGCTTTAAGGCTTTAGGGTCGACTCGATACGCGCGGCGTGTACCGGAGTGTCTAAACAACGATGATGAACTACACCGGATAGAAAAGAAACGGTCCGGCGAGTGCATATATTTTACAAAATATTAGTGTAAACGATTTTCGTAATTTCTCTTCTAATTGAATAACCGGCGCGACCAGGCCATTAAGCAGTAACGTACTTGGAAGAAGAGTGACGTATTTAATTACAATATTAATTCGACCCCATTTAACAAAACGTAACTAAATGCACGCGACTGTATTAATTTCCAACGCGCTTTCAGGATTACGCAGATTTAGCATGCAGTATCAATTAATTCGTGCCTGGTACCGTTGTTCCCCGCGCGCAATTCTATATGCGCTAGTTATTTACGGGGCAACATATTTTAATAACATTAAAAAGATCTCTATTCCCAACACCGCCGTTCATTAAAACGAAATTAATCAATTCCTCCCAGAGGACTCAACAATCACTGAGCCGCATTAAACCGAGCCCTCTAATGAGCGAACTAAAAACATCGTTTTAAATCATCTTATCCATTGTGGCCGTTCATTATCGCTTTTAAAAGGCAACATTGTTATTAGATTACGGATTCCCGCGCATTTAGAGCACGTTCATTCAGGTTTTACCGTGCGAAACGTAATCAGCGTTCAAATAAATTTCCATACATTTTTATTTCGAACTCGTCCCAACTTTTTATCGAGTAAATAAATTTCTGTTAGACGCCGGCCGCTGGGAATTTATTCGCGTAAACTTGCAAATTACGGGAAGGCACGTGCAGTTTATTTTATTATCATACCAAATAGCTCGTAGAAATATTTCGAAAATGTCGATTATCTCTCCGAATCTTTGTGCAAAATAAAAATTGTCCGCACTAGACATTGTTTTGTTCCCACCATTCTTTTAGTATACATTACTGTTCAGCTTCTGATCCTTCAAGTTAAAATAGACAATTTTTATTTTCATTCAACATTGGTATAAATGGCGTAGAAAAGGAGAGTTTCACTTTTCTTGCAGAGAGATCTTGCTAAACCAACAAATAAGCTTGCAAAACAGCTGGACACAGACTAAGCTGCTATCTGTCACCTATTCGAACAGTCGGGCAAGATGCACGAATTCTTTTTCAACAAAAACTCCGCAGGACTTTCTGACCGACCAAATAATTCGCAAGAGTTCCCAAGACAGTAGCTGATCTAAACCGACTTTCCCGCGACGCGTCCCACGGAAAAGAAAAATTTGCATGAGCATGGCCGCGGTACTTGTTACTCTCGCGCACGTGGGGTGGGTCAGTGGTCGTGTGTATGAAGACGCAGAGAGACGGGAACCGAAGTGAAGTAGGTACTTGAAAGGGGACAGTCTGCTTGGTCCTCTCGGTAGGACGGTGAGAAGCACCGTTGTTCCGGATGGAGCAGGAAGGAGGTCATAAACCGCGGATAGACGAAATTCATGGTCGCGGAGGCATGTCGAGCCGCCATACTTTCGCCGGTCGATGGTCCCTGTAAAGTCGCCGATATCCGGCCCACGGCTGGTTTGATGTCCTCGCATAAACCTGACCGGCGGCGTTGTCTCGTCCCGAGGTCCTCCGCGGAAAAGAGGCCGGCCGCAAACTGTCGATCTCTCCTTTCCGCCGACATTCGGCTCGGGGAAATAAGGAAACCGCGTCTCGTATCCTGCGCCCGAGTTCCCCGGTCTATCTCCAGCTCTCTCTCTCTGTTGCACTGTTGAATAATGCAGCCGTTCGTAAATTCGAAAACGCCCGAGGACGGTTGTCGAAGCTTCCGGATAATGTTGCCGGGAAGCTTTCCTCGAGGAGGAGGCCATCAGAGTCGGCCGGAAATGGGGAACGCGGCCGGCGCGGCGAATCTTTTGTACGCCCGATAACTTTGAACCCCGCTTCCACG
The DNA here is from genome assembly GCA_028455605.1 of Lasioglossum malachurum. Lineage (NCBI taxonomy): Eukaryota > Metazoa > Arthropoda > Insecta > Hymenoptera > Halictidae > Lasioglossum > Lasioglossum malachurum. The sequence goes on from CM052315.1 coordinate 26,976,003, forward strand.
GTTCGTGTTCTTTCTGATTTTTTCATTTGATCATCTCTCTCTCTCTCTCTCTCTCTCTCTCTCTCTTTCCCTCACCTTTTCTTTCTCTCGTTTTTCACCCTTGCCAGGGAAAGTTTTTCCCCGCTCTGCGTTTTAATGAAAATGAAACGCCGCCGACGCCGATGTATTTTTACTTGCGCGGCCGCCGCCGCGCCACGGGGGAAACGGGACGCGCGTTTGATATAAAAGAGACACTGCCAGAGGAACAGAAGCTAATTGGATTAAAAAGATGTATATCCCGTTTACCGGCACGCAGGTACGGATAGCCGGAAGAGAGGACGCTGCTGCAGTGGGCTCGCTCGTTCTTGCGTTGGTATTGACGAATAGCTGGGACTCCCTCCCGATCTCTCTCTCTTTCTCTCTCCGGTTTCTGATGCTCCGCCGGCTCTGATGGAATTCGTATTTTAAGAGAATGAAACCGAACTATAGCACTGTTCTTTTGATGGATTCTTATCCGGCTGTTGCTCCCCGTACTTCCGCGGATACTATCTATTGATGCGCGCCGGTGGGTCGATTTAATTCCTGAGATACATTTGCAGATTAAAATAGGACAGACGCTGTGTGTCTGCTATCTGGTACAGCTATGTATTAACTATTAGGCGGACGACTTCTTGGCGGTTCAGAGTAATGGGTTCTATTCTGGAGCAAGTGTATATACTCGTATATTCATGAGTGGAACTTTATTAGCGTTTATTGCGAGGGACCATGTGAATTGACGTTCTTCTCCTTGTACGAATTTTGACCTTCTTGATGCTTCACAGTAACACACAATTTATTCGTCAAAATCAGTACGATCTCGCCTGAAGGGCTAATGAAAATTCGCGTAACGTTACTTGAAGATAATAATTCTCCCCGACCACAAATGGTTAGATGACCAGCGGTTCCAGTTCCACAGTACACACGACCCGAGAGAACCCGTGCAGTCTTAAAATCGTATTCCCTCCGTAAGCTCGCACACGCGGTCGCAGCTTCCCTTCATTTCCGCTTGATAATTCTCCGTTGATCGATAACGGCGCGTAAACGGGACCGTTAAGGAAATTAAACTCGTCCTTGGAACTCGACGCTCCGGAGTCTTTACGAATTCCCGATAAAGAAGCGGATCGGAGTAACGGGGAGAGGAAAAAGAGAGAAGAACAGAGAAAGAGAGAGGGTGGAAGGTTTCGAATCGGATCCGTGAAAAAGCAATCGGTACGCAGGAAAACCGGTCACGGTCGGTATAACGCGGGGTGAGGAAGACAGGCCGGGGATCGAGCGGGATCGAGCGGGACGGAGCGGAGAGGGAAGGAGACGGCCAGACTCGAAACGAGGTAAAAATTGATTCGGCAGGTGAAACCTCCGGCTCTGTTCTCTGTTGATTTAAGCAACGTACCGGCTGCCTCGTGCTCTATAATCATGGTGAGCAGTCCGTTATTACTCCGCCGCCAGTACCTATCTACTCTTCCCTCTCGGTCCTTCTCCGCCGCGTCCTTCTCCCTCCGTTCCTCTTTCCCTCTTTATCGTCCTCTCCGTCCTCCCTTCGACTCCTCCTCTTTTCGTCTTATTGTTTTCTCGTGCTGCCCGCTCCTCCGCGCTTCTCCCGTACCGTTTTCGCGTCCCTTGGATCGCTCTCGGACCTTTCGTCTCCTCGCTCTACAGGGTGTTCGCCAGCCTTTTTCGTCCGAATGATAAACATTAGCCGAAAACGTCGGAGGAGTTACACTGTTTTACTCCGTTTCACGGCCGATTCACTGGCCTATGTCAGTTCTTTATATTTCCTGTATTCTTCGAGAAACGAAGGCGACTTTTAACTCTTTCAATTGAACGATTGTCAATCTTATTCGGGGACATCAAACCGGTCGTATCAAGATAAATTCATTCGTGCGCTATACGGTGTTCACCAAGGTGGTGCAAGATCGGAGACAAGGGAATGCCTTCGTTCCTCGAAAAATATTGCAACTGTAAAATATTTATACGAGTCGCTATGTCGGCTATGAGACGAAGTAAAATATTTTCCTCTGCGACTTTTGGCTGATGCTTAGCGTTTAGAAGAAAAAGGCTAGTGGAGACGCGAACACCCTGTATATCGCTTTCTCTCGTTTTCAACCGCCTCGCTCCTCCGAGACGGCTTCTTGTCGAGATCGCCTTCGTAACGAGGATAACGAGGATCGCTTCTAAGACCGCAAATAATAAATGCTTTTCTGCGCAACCCGTTGCGTCGTAAAATTCCGCCGCGATTTTACCGCGCGCCGCTTTCCCAGAGAACCTGAGCGGCCGAAAGGAAATTGCTGCGTTACGCGCGTTTCTACAACCAGAAACGCCCAGGAACCTCCGTCTCCTCTCGGAAAGGAAGAAAGGGACCGCAGGTTCCGAAGGATCGAAACGCGAAAAAACGAGACGCTCGCTCGGGGAACCCGTCGGGGACCGTCTTTGTTGTTCTGGTATCGGCGCCACTGCTTTCTTACGTCCCTGGACCGTCGTGGGATCGTCTCATTTATAAAATTGCTGCAAAACTATCAACTTGTGCCAACTAATTCAACTATTGATTTAAATACGATTGCAGATCGATAGGCACATCGATTCGTTCCCCAAGGTGACTTTGCTTGTTAAAATTTCAAACTGAAGCTTCCGATTAATGTTTGATTAACAGACGATGCTCGCGTATCAATATCAAATCCGCGAAAACATCGGTGCACGTATAAATTAATTAAAACTAATACTTCCATTTTATTTTCGCCACAGAGATATTATCACAATTTCCACCGTTGTGGAATACACGTTTTTACAATACTTTGATTCTATATTGTTAAAAAATTGCGGATTTTTATGCGGGCATGGTATACCAATATTTTTCAGAAGGTATTAATACCAGAAATACGTTTCCCTTTACAATTATTGAAATTATAGGAATATTTTTATGAGAATGTTTTTGTAATGAATTTTTCCATTGACGTACCTACAAATAAATGCAATCTTGTCATCATTATACAATAAAATGTGCCTCTAGTATTAAAACACTAATTACAAGTTCCATAGAATTTAATATATGATTTCCACATGTATTTCATCCACAAAGGATAGTACCGCTGTTAATATTTACGATTTGATTCCGCTTCTCCAAAATTTGTCTATAGAGATGCGAAATTGTACAAACACCCACAGTGCGGTTGCACAAATGCGTATTTGCATGAGGACTGTTGGTGAAGGATGTCTGTTCACCCTTTGAGTAGTGAATTTTGTAACCCCATGAATAGCTTATTTTGTATATTTGCAAAAGTTGCATTCCACAAAAGAAAACGAAAAAAGTAAAACTTACAAACCTTACAATATACAACAGAGGAAAGGTCGAACAATATTTTATTGATTCGAACAAAAATTGCAGAAATAGCTATTCATTTTTCTCAGAAATGCATTATAAATTCTGCTCGCACGTTCAAAAACTGCTAAGATAATTTTGCGAAAAACACTCGCTGGTTTTTCTGATATTTAGGTCGCAACAAGACTTTCTTGTCAAAAAATTGTACTGGCGAATAAATACTTTTGCAGGGCCGAAAGGGTTGACGAAACATCGATGGATCGTTTTCGGGAGGGTCTTCTGGTGGAATCCGTCTAACCGAGGGAATCGGTTAGGGCAATAACGATCGTAACGAAAATGAACGGGCTACCAGTGAATTCCGATCGGACCGCGTCGTTTTCGGTGCGGAACGGTTCGGTTTCTTATCCGGTTACGTCTCGGCGAGCCGTACTTTCCATAATGCGGAGCTTCGCATGCAAATTGGCCAGGGCTGTTATTATAAGGGAAGCGTACCAGCGCCGGACCAGATTGATAGATCATAAGGAGGCGCGATAATGGAAAGCCGTATGGAGATGTTGACTCGTTCCGAGGATGGAAATACGCCGGTGCATAAAATAACAGGCCGAATTTGCTACTAACAGCCTTTCGAGCGGGTCCCGCGATATTTTTCTTTGTCACGGCCGAGCAGTTTTGTCCGTTGATTTCGGACTGATCGTCGCGCGTCGACGAATAACGAGCTCCTTGCTCATTCATTTGCCTCTCCTTCGAATGAAAATGCTTCCCGATTTATTTATAACCGCGCGAACCCACGATGATTACTACGCGTTTGTACCCTTGGTAGTCGGAGCTATTTTAACTTGAAAATTAAACATATGATTTTTGGCAAAAATGGATAGGTGCAATTTAAGACAATGCAATGTTCTTATGACTTTGATCTCCGATATCTTACTAGTAAAAGGGAAGTATATGCACCGATCATTCGCAGTCTAACTAATGAAACAAATCCAAAATGAAATTCAATAAATACATTTGAACGGCACAGATAATTCAAGTTTCCCATCAGTCGCATGAAACGCAGCCGAACCGTCGCAGAATCGGCCGAAAGAAACTAGGTCGGGAATAATCGCGAACTTATCAGAAAAATGAACGCGCTCGCACGCTCTCTCGCCCCATCGTGCTCCACTATCAAACTTTTAATTTAAAAAATTACAGTCGCGCGTATGCAGCACCCTGGGAGACTTCGGAAACTGCGGCTTGTCGGGAGCTGGTGGTACGTGCAACATCAGCATGGGGGTAGAACGAAGAGGAACAGAAAATTTTCAATACTTCCCGGGCTCGAATGGCAAACGAGTCGCGCGTAGAACCTACTAAATCGAAGCGAATAATCATGGAGCCGAGATCCCGGGTATCCACCGGTAATCTCATTGTCACCAGTATTCCTGCAGTGTATCAGATCTCTTTCGAGCAACCCGGGGATTCAGCTTTCTCGAAATCACACGGATCTCGCGCCGAGGTGGGAGGGAGAGAGAAAGATTGCCTCTTCTCCCCTGTATCACTCGATCTGGGGAATACAAGGTGAATCGTATTTCCGATATGCGGTTTTTGAACCTGCATTCTCCCCGACGACGAAGAGGTAAAACCGCGCGTCTGATACCTGTGTACAAAATGATCCACCCACGTACCGCATTATCCTGACAGAAATACTTTGTCGTGCAGGGGGACGGACCGAGGGGAGATTGTCGGTGTACGCTCCGCCCGTCTCGTGTGCTCTCCCCTCATTCTCTTCTCTCTCTCTCTTTCTGCCTCCCTCTCGTTGTCTTCTTCGGCGATGTTTCTTCCGCTCGTTTTATTTCGTTATATTTATATTTCAACGTTTCACAACGTCTAACGCCTCCATCGGTTGTTGGCGTTTCCCTTGGCGTGTCACTATTCCGTCTGCTCGTAAAACAAAGACCGGTACCCCGTGTCGACGTTTATTCAAATGAGAGACTTGTAATTCGGGAATTCGCCGCCCGGTGAACCGTGCGAGCAGCATGTTGCGTGCCGGAGAAATTTTCGACCGGACGGACAGCGTTCCTTTTTTCGAACGGCCCTCTCTTTGACGGGAGCTCGCCGTGTTCTCTCTGGCCGAGTGTCTAGGCACTCGGGCTTTCGAGATTTGGCCGATGGAACCGAAGCTGTGCAAGGATTTCTTGGACTTCGGATTTTTAATCAACTTTTCCGGGACGATGATCTATTGTTCATTTCTCTTTATACGAACAAACGCCGTACGACATCGCCGTAATCCCGTGACGATTCGGGCATCTTTGTTTCCACATTCGTCTCGATTATATGTAATAAGTAGACCGCGGATTTTATGCGTTTATGACAAAAGTATTTAAGGCCACCAGCGTATTAGTTTCACCTTAACAAGATAATCGAAAGAGGGATGAAATTTTTATTTGGCTCCTGTGTCTTGCAATCAATGCGAACAGTTTTTACTTTGCACGAAGATCCGCAGTCTAGTAATAAATTAGCACCTAACTTTTTTGGTCCAATTCTACCAAGTGCTTGCAACGACAAGCCCGATCGTAAAGACAAAGGTTAGCGTTTCCCTCAGTTTTGTCATGTCGGTACAACGCGTCGTGCGCTCTCAAACTGTGGGGTGTGTAGCCAGAGAAGAAAAGTTGTGTGTAAAGTAGCAAAAATATGTCGCGCAGAAAGGAACACGCGACCACAGGACAAGCTCTTCGTGGAGGACTCGCTCGATGCCGGAAGAGGACCGTGGAGACCGCATGCAGGACTGGAACCTTTGAACGCGGCTTAATATAAAACCTAATGTAACGGGCGAGATAAGAAAATTTGAAAGGAGAATGGTAACGAGCGGGGGAATAGAGGCGCGCTTTTTTAATCCCGGGGGGTGGAACTTCGACGCTCGGATCCTGGCTCCTGAAATTCCCCGGTTCTTTGTCGTGAAGAGAGAATTTTATTTCTAATGAGTTGAGTCTGTGCGTGTGCGTGTGCTACTTCATAAAATTAGAACCAGCCTCTCTAACTAATTACAATTTCGCGCTATGTTTTAGTTGCGTTAAATTGTAGGGAAGTGTAAAATTCTGGTAAAATCGTAAAAAAGTGTGAAATTGCAAGAAAACTGCATTTTTTTATAATTGAAAATACATCATGATAGAAGAGCCTGTATACTCGTCGCAATTATACATACGTAATTCGCTCGAGAGGTTTGTGTCTCGCCGTTCGAATGCACTGGATTGAGAACAAGTAAGCGAAATTTCATGGAGTGAGAAGCAGGTCAAACATTTGATTTTGGTCCAGCTGTTTGCAATTTTGGTCTGAAATGCGACGACGGTTTCGCGGGCGGCAGCAGCGTCGCGGCGCCGTCGTCGCGACGCAATCTGCAAATGCGACCGCGCCCCCAGCCCGCCGGTCCACCGAATAAACATATCGTATCGTTATTAATACGGCTGGAAATTTTCTAATGGAAGCCGGTCGCTGTTGATTTAGCCGGGGCCCGCGGCTAGATCGATCGTGATCGGGATTTGAACGGCTTCGGAAACGCCATGCGCCACCTAGCCGGTGGCCACCGACCGCCGTGAATTATTGGCCTATGAGGCGCAAAAATAAACGTTCCCTGGCTTCGTTACTTGCCAGCTAACCGTGCCAAGACGAATATTCACGGCAGAGCTCGCCGATATTTATCGTTTACCGTAAAACGTACGCGCTCATTTTGTTCCACGTCGTTTTTTCCCCGACGGCCGTCTGCGTCTGGCGGAGATCGTGGCATTTTTATCCGGGGAATCCCTCGGATTACGAAAGTGCTGTTATCGGCGGATTTCAATCGTTCTCATACTATTCGGACTCTTATAAATTAATACGTCACTCACGGGACTCGTCGAAAATCACCGGGAGTTATTTAATGAATTTATTTCCATGAACATACACGTGAGATATCGTATAATATCCTAATAAAAATTGCTTTAACTCTGAATTGGACAGTGCGTTCTCGTTACTTTTAGATACTCCCTCTCTGCTCGTACCGGATTAATCACGTGACTCGGCCTTGGCGGAAGCGTGGAGGAATAGCGTCGTAGAAGGGGAAGGTAGAGTGGAGACAGCAACAAGAATAATGGTTTTGAAGTGCTCGTTTCAAATCCTCGTTGTGCATGTGCTCTTAAATTATATGTTCGCAACTTCAGGAATTGTAGGTACGATCCAGATGTCGTCAATACGTGGGTGTTCGTCCTTAAAGGGTTTCTATTGGTGCTCAGTGATGCTATTTATTTTTCTTAAATTGCATACCCCCCGTACGTACGTTGCAAACGTGACGCTGCGTAGACAAAATGATCACGTATACATGCATGGAATTCCGAATTCTCAAGGAGAATTCTACAATTTCGCGAACGAATATTTTATCCTCGTCCGTGCTGCCGCAAACATTCGTCATTTTGACTAACAATCTCTCGGGTCGTCTTTTATAACGCAGTTCGTTCACCTCCGCGTTCGAAATCTAACGGAATTATTACATGGTTCTACGTTTTGATGCTACATATGTATATGTATATAGATTCTCTACACAGAATGACAAGTTTACGACACGACGCAAATGTCACACACGGCGTCGCTCCTGCAGTTTATGCGAGCCTGATTGTTTATTAGTCGCTGTTGTTAGTGGAACTGGCGTACTGGCTGTTTAATATCCATGACAAAATTTGATACAGCGTTTATCAAATAATATTATTCCATTTTTGGATATAATACCTTTTGGATATCCTTTTAATTTCTTCTCTGACAGCTTCTTTACGCATACCGATAGAAATTTGATTTTTGTGCAAAATACTAATAGGCTGAATATGAATTTTGATTCTGTTGATAAGGCGTCAGGCTCCAATAAAATTTGTTTGGTAGTACGATTTGCTATCCAGGATAGCAATATTTGAGTTCATGGGTTTACATTGTGATAGGATTGTCCTCAGATTATCAAAATATGATATGCCTTGGCACAGCCAATAGCAGTTGAGGGGGGCGGGGCTGCCAATGTCCCAGCTCCGCATTACGATTTATTTTTCTACGGTTCGATATGTGGGTCGGCCAATTAGCTGAATCAACGGATATGTTTACCAATAAAATATTTAAATTGCTCTGTCGGTTTCGTGACCGAACGCGCTTTCAGCAATGCTGAGGCGAACGGCTGAAAGTGGGTCGAACCGTGTGCCAGCTCTTCTAGTCTCCGCTGAAACCGTGAAGCTGCCTGGATCTCCGACGGAACTTTGTCCTTGTTATTGAACTTCGAATAGACTCGACTGGCATCGCGGACGTAACCCGTGTACCGCCATCAATTTGCTCTGTAGTTGCTCCTTGATTGATGCGCTCCCGGAGTTCCCGCAAGAAATGACGCGGATTCTGTTATTCGTAACAGCTCGCGGTTACCTATCTGCTTACAGCTTGGAATATTAGTGTACCGAGTGCTACAGGTTGATACAGAGTGTCCCAAAAATGGGAGACTCCAGATGTCATTCGAAGTAATTTCTCCCTTTACGAAAATCTTCTCCGCGGCTTTGTTAAAGAATTATTTCTGACAAAAACGCGGACCAATCAGAGCTTGGCTGCAGCGGACGGATCCACGCGACATTGCCATTGGCCGAGCCACGCTCGTTCGTCGAAATAAATTTATTTCATCGAATAACCGTTATGAGCGATCGAAATAAATTTCTCTTATCGATAACTGTTACGGACCGAAATAAATTTCTCTCATTGATAACTGTTATAACTGTTATAACGATAACATTTACCAACAACAGAGAAAATTTTCGGTTACTTATAATCCTTATTCGTAACCAATACGATTTTATTCGATGAAATAGATGTTATTCCATGACTTTGTACTTTTTGGTTATAACAGTTATAGTCTCTGCATACTATTAAGCAGATGCATCGCTAAACGAGCGACCGGAAAATTCGTTGTAATAACATTTCTAGTAAATTTGCATCACAATTGCATTATCACGTTTAATCCAATTGGATAACTTCAACAATGACATATCTTAATTGCACACGTGAATGTGAAATATAACCTCTACTGACATTTCGATGGGTAATACTTCATCAAATTATGCTTTGACCTGTAAACCAACGCGAATCGTGTTGCATTTATAATCCCACCATTTAAACAAGAATATTTTACACGATGAACAGAAAGAAACGCAACATTTTCACAGTGATAAGAAACATTGAATCGGTGAAATTTCATGCTGTTACACTAGTCTCTAAAACTCTATGATTTTTATGTTACTCTATAATATTGATCAGCTTCTCATAATTATGAAAACTTTGGTAAACAAGCTCGATGAAATTGAACAAATCACTGGAAGAAGCCAGATCGAAACGAGACAAGAAACACGTCTGTCACTAGCGATTGGTTATCCGTGCGCCCTTACGCCTTTTACAAATAAATACGGCTTATCCTTACAAATTCAGCTTAATTCTTCTACATTATAGTATTTACACCTAATAAATCAATTGCTCTCCCATTTACTCATCGCAGAAGCTGGGCGAGTATTCACAATAACAAACAAATGTCAGCCATTTATTGGCAGATCCGTCATCGAGCTTATGGCACGTTTTGTTTCATTTCGGATGTTCGAAATTAGTTCATAAAAAAACATGGACCCGTTATGAATCTGCGCTCGTTACAGCAGTCAATTGTTGCTCCGTAATCGATATCCGTCATCATTCACGGGTGTGTTATAACCCATGTAACGTGACCCGAAAATACAGCCACTTTAATGCTTTCCAGTTTCACCCGGCGGCGCGGCGCGGCGTGTCGTCGAAACCTCGTTTAATTCGGCGAAGAGCCGAGGAAAAAAAACCGACAGACCTATTGTTATCCTGACCGCGTCACAATAATCTTTGACGTGCCATACGCGATCGCGTTTATCACCAGGACATCGATTCTGGGAGGCAGTGATCGATTTTTATCGAGGACGCTGCGCAAAAGTAGAAAAAGAAACAATGCAAAAATGATTTCATATTCTCTGTATTATATCAGAAACTAGTTACATTTGGTCAACATTATTTATATTGTTACACAGTCTAAAGTAGTTCTAATTATGACACTTGTGGGAAGAATCATAGGAATCAGAAGGTAAATGGTTGAAATTTTCATGTAGACATGTAGAGTACCAGATTAGTTGGCTGAAAAATGCCGTAGCAGTAATTTATTTATCGAAATAAAAGTTCGAAAGATGCTGAGAGCAATCTCACTGACCTTTCGCAGTCTGCAGCTCCCAAAACAATTCGCAGACTTCCCGGAGACGTGGGACTGGAAGTGTTAAGCATTACTGATCTCCAATTTTCAAGCAGAACCGACAGAGAAGAGTTTGCTTAAAGTTTCATCGCGAAAATTTGCATTTCCGTTTGTGAGATGTTAATTCGTGCGCTAGACCGGGGTGCCGGGCCGTGCCCTTGCCCGACGAGGATTTCTCGCGGAAGCGGCACATTGTTGCACGGCCGATAAAGAGGGAGCTTGTATTTCATAAGAGGAGCACTCGCGACGTAAAAGGGATAAGAAGTCGTATGCTTGCATGAATAAAGTATCGTCAGGCTCCTTTTGCTACGTGCACTTTGACGTAAATGCAGCCCCCTTTTCGTTTCTTTCTTGCTCTTCTTTTTTTTTTCTCCTCTTTCCTTGTTTCTTTATTTATTATCCCGTACGCGACGCGCCGTACATGCTAAACAGCCGGAGCAACGACATTTCTGGAATGGAAACTAACTAAATGTGTCTAACTGAAGAGGAGTGGAGGCATTGGACTGGTTCCTGCTTCTGCACTTTCCATATTTTGCTATTCCAGTACTGTGAACCTGCCGCTCTGTGGCGTCCTTTTGAATACCCACTTCGGCTAGAAAGCCACTTTTATTCCTGACAAGCTGTGCCGATGACGATTTTCTGTTTCTCAGCTACTGTATTTATATCGAAAGCAGCCTAGGATGTAAAAGGTTAATTGGAAAATTGATTAACGCGTTCACTAGCTGGATATCTAAGCTTCAGGTTCCCTGAAAAATTATTTTTTAATAGCACCGCTCTAGATTCCCTTTGAGCAACAAGAGAAACAAGATTTCGAATGCCGGCGCGGCGCGGTGGGGGATCAAGATCAAGTGACAATCGTGGAACGTCGGCGCGGCATTGTCGTGCATATTTCAATGCGACACAATAAAGCCCGCGAGAGCTCAAAATCACGAAGACGCGCGCGACCGGTTGCGGCCCGGCCCTCTTCTATTTATGAGCAACAAGTGTCCGCCGCTTTGCCGGCGGATGAATACTTAATCAAGATGTACAGAAGCAACGGTCTAGTGGTTTTTATGTTCGAAACGACAACGTACCCGGCCGTTTCGCACTCCGTTCCTCATCGGCGTGTTCTTTTTCCCGTTCGCCGAAATCCGCAGCTGTCCCGCCGTTCCGCGAACGATAAAACGCACGCGTTATTACGGCCGCCGTAAATCAGCCGAGCTCCGTTTATCGGCCGATCCATTATGCAATGATCGTAAAGCTTGCATTACGCGACGCGAAATTAATATACTGACAGGCCAGAGCGTTCTCTCCGGACTCGCCGAAGTCGGGTCGCAAGTCAGGCCGGGTGCGGGCTGATTGTGTAAATTTTCGCTGGCGCGGCGAATTAAAAGCAATTAAATCGGTCGGCGGCTGATCGGCTACTCGCTACTTTGTTGCCGAGCATAATCTCCCGAGACTTTATCATCAGAGAACATCGTCACTTGCCCCGCATCGATCGCGAACCGGTTAATTCCGGCAATTTTCGGGAAACGGTGCCCATCGACGGCCACCGTGATGAAAGAACCCGGGGGAACCTATCATTTAGTATAAAACGAAACCGGCGAGCTCGTCAAGCTGAAAATTCGTCCCGGGATTACAGTATTCTCTCTTGTTATAGTGTGCCTCGACTCGATACAAGCTTGTTCGTCGATCTACTGCTCACTGGGATATTAGATGGCGCTTGCGACGAACGTGCGGTATACCCTCGTTATAAGCGACTCGACGGACATCACTTTGAGCACTTATAACATAAACAGTAAGCTCAAATGTAATCCTAATTTTGCTACATTTTTTGGGTACTCAAGGTCACCTGAAGGTAACGAAAAAGCATAATCAAACATATTTTTTCAGCCTGAATAAGATGGAAAAAAAATAAGTTTTCCCGATAAAAGAATAACGATCACCTTGAAAAAACTATGAAAAAATAACCGCCGGTTCCCGGCGGAGACTGCGACAGAACTCGTTCTCAAAATCCAGACTAAATTAATAACCACAGTAGCATTTACACAACTGAATTAACCTTCTGACTCCGCAGGCGTACTTACAGCCATAATAAGATGTTTACATTAAGGGAGATCTTGAGAGCAGAAGGTTACGAGAAAGTGTACCAAGCTAAATCCACTATAGAATACTAAGAGCCTCGGAACATTAACATGTCACGTGCGTAAGTTACATAAATCATTTCTTGAAGTTTCAATTTCAGTGGGCGGTACAGAGATTTGTCTTTACACACACACGCTCCTGTTGTTGAACAATGAATATGCTAATTAGCAACGTAAGTACTGGAGCGCTGCGAGAATATGAGTTCCTAAAAAATTGATAAAAATTCCAAGATACAGCAAGTTGAAAGTTTCGTTGATTTTTACCATAGTATGAACACGAGCGAATCGTTTATTCAATTTATCTAACAATTTTTCTACAAAGACGATTTCGAAAAATGGAATATCGAGTTGATTAGTGATTAGGTCGAGGGGCTGTAAGCAGCTTGCGGTCGACACTACAAACCAATATGGCGGCGCCCTAACCTGTCAAAAACACTGCAAATTGCTCAACTTTAAGCAAGCATAGCTCCTGAACCATTGATCCTACAAATCTGCTGGTTTGCATACCAAATACATCATAATTTGTAGGACAAATTTTGAGTCCGGTAAAGTAAAGTCTACCCACGAATTGAATTGTAATTTGGAAATATCAAGGAAGTTTCAGCGGAGAGTAGGAATTGTGCGAACGCGGGAAGCTAGACGATACGTTCGCCGGGGTTCATCTAACTTTTTGCGTTCTTGGTTACTTGACAAAGTTTTCCAGCGGCTTGATGAATTGAACCGTGGCGGTGGCGTTGCGGAGCCGCAGCCGCGGCGGAACGGTGGTTCGGGTTGAAAAAGACGAGTGGCCGGTGGTATTTCCAAGGAGAGACGAAAGACGCGCGGGCCGGGATGCCACGAAGAACAATTTGGCTCTGTAATTGCGACGGGGGAACAAATTGAATTCCTCTACTACGTACGTCCGCGCGAGCCCGTTTAAAACAAACCCACGTGGCCGGCAATCTCACGGGGATGGTATACTACCTACCCTGTCGATCTGGGAATCGTCGAAAATCATTCATCGTCGGGCGAATCGTGGCTCGACCGATTCTAATCAACCTCGATCAGCCCCGATCGCTGGGAAACGGTCGCGAGATCAACGAGAATCGCTACAAGTGGGAAAGGAAAGCTTCTTGGTACCATCTAGTGATGGTTCTAACTGCGGCGCGAGTATTTCTTGATCGTCGATGCGAACCCTGCTCGCTCTAACAAAGTTTTCGTAATTATACAGGAAAGGGTACACCTCACAAATTTCGATAACGTTGAGGTATTCCCGCTCATAAATCACCGAACACTTACTTATTTTCAACAAAATGTGGTAATTAGAGAATACAAGCTTCCAGCTTCGTTTCCGTGTAATTATCAAAATTCATAATCCTTCTAAGTTCTCGAAGAAGATCGTTTGGCTGTATTTTGACACTTTTGTGACAACCGTTATTTTTGATCCCTGTAAAATCGATCGTTACTGGCAAAGTGCATGAAACTTGGACCCATCGCTGGCCGGGAGGGTTCTCGAGCGATCGGAGTGTATCAACGTCGAAGGAGCATAACGAGACGAGATCGCGAAGCCGAAGAAGACGGGAAAAGGAGACTAGCGGGTGGCATCTCCCGACGAGAGCGGTTCCACCGATAGAGAGGGGAGGGGGGCACGGAGAAGAGCAGTTTGGCCCTGTAATTACGGGCAAACAGAGGGGGACGGAGGGACGGTGTAGAGATCGGGGGGAGTACGGTTGGAGCTTGAGGAACCCTATAATCTTGGTAGGACCGCCCCTTGTTTGCTTGTATAATTACCCCGTGGCCCTCCTTCGATGGGGCCTCGATGGGCCCCGGTTCCAATCCCGGGGCCCGTTCGTCATTTCGTTGGTCCGAGGCACGGCCATAATGCCGATATCATTACCTAATGCATCGCGCATGCATTCCGTTGCATGTGCCTGCGATTGCCCACGGGCTCTCCACCGTGTACACTTGCTTTCCTTTCCTTTCTACCCCCTCCTCATCCCTCCGTCCTTTTTCCGTTTACTCGGTTCTCTTTACCCGGCTGGCTTTCCTCCCCCTCCCTCTCTCTCTCTCTCTCTCTCACCCTCTCTTTCGTTTTTTCTGCTTTCTCACCCCATTCGCCTCTCTTTTTCACTGACTCTCTCTCTCTCTCTCCCACTCCCTCTCCCCCGGGTATTCCGCCTCTCTGTCTCGGCGCTGCTCTCCGGGTCGACCTTAGTCAACCATTTCTCAGGATTGACGTAATTGGCTTATTTGCATTGTTCCGTCTGTGCACGGGGCTCCTCCGCGATACTCGTGATGGATCATTCCCGGATTCCTTCTGTCTCTCTCCATCTCTCTCTCTATGTCTGTCTCGTTCGTTCCCCAAGTCTCTCTGCGTGTCTCTCCGGTTTCGATCCGGCACCGTATTGCGTCACGGCACTCTCTGCCGCCTAGGGAGTGCACTTTGCGCATTACTCCCGTACGAATGGTCGGTACACTTTCCTCGAGAGTACGTGTGCGGGAACGACGCGCTCCGGATATATGGAGATTCCCCGCGAATGCGCGGATTTTACGGATCGTTATGACGCAACGGCGGCACCGGGACGCTATCCCCCGACGCGATACTTGTTAAGCATTCATGATCCATCGGTCGATCCGACGCGGATTAATTTTCCTCGCCTACCCCGCGCCGATCCACGCGTCATCCCCTCTCTCTCTCACCCTCTCTTTCGTTTTTTCTGCTTTCTCACCCCATTCGCCTCTCTTTTTCACTGACTCTCTCTCTCTCTCTCCCACTCCCTCTCCCCCGGGTATTCCGCCTCTCTGTCTCGGCGCTGCTCTCCGGGTCGACCTTAGTCAACCATTTCTCAGGATTGACGTAATTGGCTTATTTGCATTGTTCCGTCTGTGCACGGGGCTCCTCCGCGATACTCGTGATGGATCATTCCCGGATTCCTTCTGTCTCTCTCCATCTCTCTCTCTATGTCTGTCTCGTTCGTTCCCCAAGTCTCTCTGCGTGTCTCTCCGGTTTCGATCCGGCACCGTATTGCGTCACGGCACTCTCTGCCGCCTAGGGAGTGCACTTTGCGCATTACTCCCGTACGAATGGTCGGTACACTTTCCTCGAGAGTACGTGTGCGGGAACGACGCGCTCCGGATATATGGAGATTCCCCGCGAATGCGCGGATTTTACGGATCGTTATGACGCAACGGCGGCACCGGGACGCTATCCCCCGACGCGATACTTGTTAAGCATTCATGATCCATCGGTCGATCCGACGCGGATTAATTTTCCTCGCCTACCCCGCGCCGATCCACGCGTCATCCCCTATGCATTACCGATTACCTATGCAAGCGATCCGGCGCTTTTTTTCGATTGTTGCTTACCGTGTGTACCTCGACACCGCGTCACGACGCGTTCCCGCCGAAATCTCCGCTTAAATGAGTAATCAGCGACACCGTGGCTGCAGCCTCGGCTCAATCATTCATATCCCCTGCGACACATACTCCGCGGGCCCGGGTGCATCATTTATTTTCCATCGGAAGCTATAGGAGATCCGTACGGGATTTTACAATTAGCTCGGTGACCTGAAAATTCAGTCGAGTCGTCCTCTTCTTTTGCATTCTGATTTTTCCAGGTGAACATGTTCTTTGTGGACACACGTGCGCGTGTACAGCCATTGTCCGAATGAAAGTTCTGCGGATTTTTGTGTTGTACATTTTTGTGTTTTCAGTTTTATAAGAACAACGAGGAAGAATGTTCCGTTTGCAACGGAGATTTTTCACTGAACATTCTCCTGCAATTTATTAAATTTATATTTTAATCAGTCTTGTCTAAAAACCGAATTAGTTTAACAGCATTTTCAACAATTCGATTATTAAGAACTATAAACTTAAACTGAACGAATATACATATAGTAGACGGTATATTAAGAAACACATTAAAAATATTTTTAACATAATAGAATAGAACTCGAATCAATCAAAATATATTGAGACGTAACATAAATATGTTTGGTTATCGTGTCTTCGTATTTATTAATTAATTACAAAATTGTATCCAATCAATCATACAATTCCAGACTGCGAATGGCTTCTTCTCAATATCACCGTTATGTACATTTTCAACAACCCATAAGCCAATCGTCAAAATTAGAACAGATTTATTACAATGTTAATAACATTGAGTTAATAACTGAGTGCATAATTATTTCGAACACTTTTGATCAAGTTATACCAGAGTCGCCAGGTTGAGAGTTGTGTCCCCACTCTACCTTCCCCTTTTACGCTTCGGCCCGGTCACGTGACGCGTTCCGTCTCTGTCGTCAGTGTTGGGCAAATTTTATTTTAAATAATAAATAATGAAATAATAAGTAAACGTGTGATTTCAATTGCAAATAATAACTAAACTTTTTATTTAAATAAATTATTATTTCTTATTTGCAAATGAAAGATTATTTATTATTTTAGTATTTTTTTTTATACGAAGAACACGTGCGCCCTTTTCCATTTCCTATTTGTCAATACATATTTTTAAATAACAATTAACTGTATTATTTTTAATAATTCATTTAGGCTCTTTCTCAAATAATAAATAACTTGTTACTTAAATTTTTGTTTAAATAAATTTATTTATTGCCCGATCAGTCTGTCGTACATGTACCCGATACAGGCAGAGGGAGGGTGACATTTTCCCCTGGATTTGTGCTTCCTTCATAACTATTTCATGTAGTATCCTGTTTCTCATCGGATAAAATATTTTTGTCATAAGGTGAAGATAGCTCAATTATTATATCGGTATTTATTTTTGTCATTTCATACATATTCTACGAAATTGTAGTAACAATATCGAATTTGCCCTACTTTCTTCCCACCGAGCACACACATACATACGTAGCTTTCGTGTCTGGGTATTTCATTAGCTGCTCTATCCATCTACCCCGAATCGCTGTAGCATCAACCTACTTAAAAGTAACTGGTACATGTTCCCTTTTAAAAATGGCAAGATTGATTTTATTTAGACTTTGTGCAGCTCCTGTTGTAACTGTGCTCCACTAAAGATATCTATACAATCACTTCTTATGAAGTTATTTTTATTATATCAATAATCGTACAATAAAACGGGACCGGTCATTTTGAGCGGTGATGGCAGGGGTTAGTGTTAAATCGAATGCATAAATCCATATCGTAAGTCAAAGAGTATCTCGTAGCCTTATAATCGCGTGCAGGCGATTACGTTTCCAGTTCTCCGAGTCCGTTTAATAAAACCGATAACCGAATGGCGAGAGGATCGATGTTCTCGGACTGGTTCGAGCGAGTCGGCAGGTAAGAAGAGTTTCGCGGAAAATTGCATTTGTCACGCTGTTGACAACGAAAAACTATATTGTCTCGCTTGACCCATTATCGTACGCAGAAACGTTCGTCGCAATCGCGTGTCGAGATCTATCTCGATCGAAAATATTATTCCGCTCGAAAGCAGCGTGCGTTTTATCAAGGACCGTTTCTATCGCGACGAGGAATCGTGACGTATCGATGCGGGGGCTATCGATGCGCATCGCTCACTGTCACGGTTCGCGTGATCCTCTTCTTTTATTGTCTTTCGTTTCTTTTCCATGCTTAGCCCCGTTTTCGCGAGCGCGCACGAACACATACACACGCAGACGCACACGGACACGGTGCAACGCAGGGCAAATTATATCGAGGAAAGTTGCTCGAAACTCCGCTTTTAGATCGCGCGTCGTGACGGAACCGCGTTGCGATGGCGGATCTTTCGACTGACAGGCGAGGGATAGCTGGCTTTCATTTATTAAAAGCATTTCCGGTTACTTCCCTGCATTATGCACAATACTTTCCGTCCCTCAACACGGACTCATAAATTGCAGTCGGTCGTAACACAAATTCGTACGGTTATCTCCAATCATCCACTTCCCATTTATTCACACGGTTTCAGAATTACAGTCAATCGATTGTAAAATCGTTCTCTCCTCTAGCTGGAAGAATTAGCTACGCGTATGAAGTTATTTCATGACCTTGCTCTCGTAAAGTTGTCGATTTCCAAACAATAAAGATAATATATTCCAATCTTGAGATACTGGATGAGGGCAGGAACCAAGAGAATTTTAAACCTCTTCCCATAGTCCAATCTTGCTGAAATTTTGTATACACACTTGCTCCCGATGACAATAAAAGTAGTAAATAAAATGTATAAAAAAACTTTTCAAAAACCACGCTTATTATATTAAAATGCACGAAAAAGGAGAAAATAATTTTCTTCCTGGTTCTGTGCATTTTTCAGTGCATTTTAATACAAGCGTGGTTTCCAAAAAGCTTTTTTTATATATTTTTTTTCTTTTACGATTTTAAAATTCGAAGTCCAATAGTGTGATCGACGTCGAAATTCAGATTTAATCGCTCAATCACTGCCGACCAAATTAAACGAATCACATTAGGAACAACCGCAAGACTAACGAGTCTAGAAGAAGTCGCTTCAAAAGTACGTTTGAAAAATGATTGATAAGTAGCGTCGTGATTGGTCCTAAGCATGTTAAACGCATTGGTAAAAAGGGTGCGAGGGTTAATCGAACGCGATAAGTCACCCTATAAACCGTGGTTTTACGGCACAATTACGCGTGTACTGCGCGTTACAAATCGAAATAATTAACCCGATATAATTGCATTACCGGGCCGCTCGGTCGTAATTACGTTGCTTCGCTTAACGATAGCTATCACCGTTTTTGAAATGTGCCAGCCGCCTACGTGGCGAACGACTAATAATTAATTGACCCCGCCTAATCGCTGGAACACAAAGAAACTTCGTTGGTCTCTTTGTGCGTAAAACCGTTCGATGGAAAACGGCCGTAAGGCGACAAAAAGGGTAACGCCGCGTCGCGTAGTCGTTGTCGACGATAATCCCGGGGGTCTTCGAACCCGTGCCGTAGCGTGGGGGGACTAGGCTAAGAAATAATTCTTCTCGTTTTTGGCCCGCAGTCCCGCGGATTAGGGGACGCTAATTTATACCCGAAGCGGACAAGAAAAAGCTGCGAATGTACTCCCCGAGAGCCGGCGAACTATCCGCGGAAACATAATCCCGTGGCTTACCAAGCCGACGACGGATGACGAAACATATTTTACGACCCGCCCGTCAAAATTTGACTCCCACGATTACTCTCCCGGCCCCGGACCATTCGTTTTTCTCCTGCTTCTTATAAATAGCCCACGAATGTCCTGACCCCGACGAGGACAATCCCAGACGGCTATTTATTCCACTGCAAATTAGCCATTGTTCCATTTCTTCGAACGTTCCGTTCGATAGGACTCGAACATTTAGAACTCATCAAACTTCTGTGATTGCGAAGAAAAACGCGTAGTTACCAGAGAAAAGTCATGCAAACAAATTCGAAAGGGTCGATAGAACAATGCAATTTTACCGGTGTGAAGAATTAGAAGAATTAGTGATCAAAACTTGAAACGGCAATATCTCGAAACTGTAAGTATATATAACTCGACAAAGACAGTTTCTATTTTGCCAATCAATTCATTCATTAAATCCAGTATTACTCGATTTAGCGAAGTTGTAGTAGCGACACCTAAACGCTACGAGTTTGGGCAGTATCCCCAGCGATCCAGGATCGAAACAGGCATGGCGGCTGTTCGCTGGTCGGCGGGGCAGGTGTTAAACAGTAATGCCACCGGCGATTGTCGTTAAAAGTGTTTCGAAGTACCTGCAAGAATTCCGTTTACAACCGAATAGATCCGTAGGACTCGTAACCGGGTTGCTCGATCGCTGAGAAGGAGAGAGAAGGGAGAGAGAGAGAGAGAGAGCGAGAGATGCCGCGCTCGTGCGAGTGTGAGAAAGAGTAAGCGGGAGAGACGGTGTTCTCCACGGAATAACAGGCTTGAAGACTCAATTAGCAGACACGAAGAGCAGTTTCCGTGGACGACGACGAAGAATTACTAAAACGGCTGCCAGCGAGGAAACGTTCATGGCGCGACATCAAAGACGTAACTCTCGCAGCGGTGTAATATCAGCCCGATGGTCCCCGACACGGACTCCCGACACCGACACCGACACCAGCGCACCGGTGCACCGCTATAGGTGCATAAAATGGGTCGGAGTCGTTAAAACAGTAGGTGGGACACGTCGACTTCAAAAGCATACCGCGGAGCTGCCGGGCCGCGCGAAAGTCTGCATACTTCCGCGCCAGTATTCCACGGGGTATCTCCTTAGCCCGGTTCTGCAAGGCACGTCGGGTTACACCCCGTGAATTACAACCCCTCGAGGATGCGTCAGCGCCTCGTTAAAACCCCTACGACACCCGGATCCTAGCTCTCCAGCCGCGTGATCAGAGACGGTGCATAGTGTCCCGTGAACCCACTTTTCTGCACAAAAATCCACGTTTCTCATGCGCACAGTGGCTCCAGAAAGTGGTTCGAACGCAGTACTTACGCAAGTGGATTCTTTATGCAAAATAAAAAGAACAGGCTCGTATACTGTGCGCATAAGACCGCACGATCCAAGTGGAAACTTCTATGGATCTTTACCCGTACACCGTTTCACCTCGGAGCGTGACGGATCAAACTCATTCACTGCCCACCAAAATGTTTGCGCTGATTGCAAGACACGGGAGCTGAATCACACTTTTTTAATTGTTCTATCAGTAATTCTTATTAATATATGAAATATCGATGAAAAATATTCAGGCAGTGCTAGAGACATTCAATCTATGCTGCCGAGGAGTAATAACTCTGTATACTTAATTAGCTAAGAGCAGTTGGCATCGCTTGGTTTTATCGCGCCCCATTAAAACGTTGGTTACCGGCGTCGCCGAAATTTGGGTGGCAGAATTATATGTCCGAATGAAAACATTAAATTTCCCTCTCTAACAAATCGAGCCAACCAAATTCACTTACAGTCTACGAAATAATAATGGCTTGAAAATCTAATTACTGTCATGAACAGCCGCTCTTTATACAAAATAAAAACTTTCTTTGCTAATTCTAGCAAACAGAACTTCGATGAAGCTATACATATATTTCTGAACTAATTTTTGTGAGAAATGCATAAAATCCGTAGTATTTATTTATTTATTTGTTATCGCTTTAAGCCGATTGATTTATTACACTACATAGGTGTACAATTAGGAGCAGAACCGATCACACACACTTTAAATCAGAATAACTTTTTTATGGATGGACTTGTGAGAATTGTGAAAAACAATAGCAATTTTCGGAGCGTATATAATTTATACAAGTCGACCAGACACATCTTTTAAATGTTCGTTATTGGCCCAGCTAAAAAATACGTAAAAATTTTTTAATTCTCCTAGCCTTACATAGAAATTGAAGTGGTTTGGTCCATTCATAAAAAGGTTATTCTGAATTAAAGTGTGCGTAGCCAGTTTTTTGCTCCTAACTGTGTACTAATAAACCGAGCAGGAAACCGTTTCACCGAATCAGATACGAATTATCGCTTCACTCTCGCAAGTGTACCACCACGTACCGAGGGAAGCAAATGGTAACGCTGTTACAGCTTAGCAGGCCGAGAGGCTCATTGTCATTACCGCAGAGCTCGGAGCGAATTAAAAGAAAGAAACAGTCGGACGCGAAACAGTGTCTAGTCCTCTCGCAATGTACACCTGGTTAGCATACTGGAAGAGGCTGCCGCCGCCGCGCAGTGTCGTCGTTTGCGAGCGGCAATCTAATTAAAATATCATTCGCCGGGAGGACAACGATCGAGGCTGGGGGGTCGACAATCCCGGTTTAGACGTGTTCCACGCTTTTTGCCGTCGTTTAATCCGCGTGAGTACGCGCGACGACGGCCAACCGGCGAAGAGGGAAAGAGAACAGAACAAAATCATAGTAGAAGAAGAAGAAGAAGAAGAAGAAGAGGGAACGCGCGAGACTCCGTGCAGCTGGGAGGGAAATACAGGAAAAGAATCACTCGCAGGCGCGTCTGCTTGGATATCCGTGGGATTAGCGTGGCGACGTTGTTCTAAGTTCGGGACATGTTTGGAGAACGTCCGACGGGAGCGGGGGCGAAAAGGGGGTGGGGGACAGGAGGGTAAAGGGGGCTGCGTGGGCGTATGGCGAAAAGCCAGCGGCAGAGACAACCACTCCGGTTTCTCTCCGATGCGACTGGACAAATCGGTTCCTGCGTCCGTGTGCACCGTTCCCCGGTTCTGTCTCTGCTCTGTCCGTGTGCCAGTCGGACATACAGGGTGTCTCGTTTTCGTTCAACCACGCAGTTGTACGCTAAACTGTACGGGATAGCGGTTTCGGTTAAACTTGGGTTTCCTGGGCCACGTCGTCCGGTGGCTCCTAGATCTGACGGCGGATTCTTTTAATCATTTTATCAACAGCACCTGGGCATCCACTTTTAATTATAGTTTCAAATATGGTACAGGGTGTCACCGATCTGGTGGTAGAAATCCGGAGGAGGTGAATCCACACGAAGAAATAAGTCGCAAAGGAAGAAGTCTGTTCAGGAATTACCGATTCTACTTCCTGCAAGCAGAATCCAGACTAAAAGAAATATTTGAGTGGTTACCTTTAGGTGGACTATACTGAATGGCCATACTATAAAAATATTCTTGCAGCGCATTCATGCATTACTACCATTCAAAATTGCATGACTACCATTTATGTGAGTACCCACGTGCAAAAATTGTGTCGATGCCATGGCAATTCACGGAAACAAGATGGGTAATATTTTTTGCACAAAATACTTTTGGTGCCGTCGCAGCTGAAGGAAAGAAGACGGGTACCTTCAGGTGGACCACCCTGTATAGAAGCGCCGCGAGTATCCGCACGTGTCGCCACCAACACGGACCGCCGGATAGCCGGCATTCGAGGGATATGTAAGATTCCAGCCGCCCACATCGCGACAAATTGTTGCTCAGCTGATCGACCGACCCTCCGCTCGCTTAAACTTTAAATCTTTTTTCGGCTGGTGCTCACCGCACCGGCAACGATACACATTGCGGGCCGGGCCGGCGAATGAAGCTCGGTGATTCATGCCACACAACGGCCGCCGTAATGACAGTCCGGTGGCAAATTGCCGGCCCCGGGACCGTTCCCAATGATTTATCAGGCATCGCCACCCGTGCGCAGCAACGATAAAACGCGATTGTTCTACTTCGCGATAATGATTAGGCCTGGCCTGCATCTGTCCTCTCCCGCCGCCTTTTTTTGAGATGTTGATAAGACTTGTTATTGATAGACGTGGGTGGATGCGTTCGTTTTTGGTGGGTCCCAGAGCTGTCACAGTTATCTAAACAATTTTTTAATATGTCCAGTCATCAGTTTCGTTCCTAAAAGCAAGATCAGTTTTGTTATTCCTCGAGACTCGATGCAAAAACAGCTGCACGCGGAATCCGGCATTCGCAGGCCCGCCTAATCGTGTAAGTATAATTGTGCTGTTTTGGGGAGATCGCATACCCAGCATCATCCCAGATTGAATAGCTGCTCGACTGCTATAATTTTAGGCCAGGAACTCTCGAAATTCGCGGAAACACGCGGAACCTGTTCCTTCAGGAAACTTGTACTTGGCCGATCCCCTAATATTCGATCATGTTGCAGCGTGAACGGCATCGTTTCGCGAAACGAATATTCCGCGTATACGTAGAAAGATGAATGCCCGAAGCTCATCATTTGATCGTACAGTATAAGACACTGCCGCTTTGTTTCGTAGCCGAGCAGGAGAGGAAAGGCTTGATGAGATGACCCGATACATTATTCTGATCCCGAGCATTAACTGATTGGTCGTTTCAAGAGTTTCTCAGAGATCCTTTCAGCGCGCGTATAGGCCATACAGTTCTGCGTTTATCCTCGTTGACTCGAGTGGATTTATAACGAGGGAAAGGAGGCTACGGTCTTCAAAAATCGATACTCATAGCCATCGATGGGAAGAACTTCTACGTCAGACGGCAACGACTTTGATATCCTTCGTACGACTTCCTTTATCCGGCGTCTACTCGCCTCTTCGTGTCCTTTGTTTCCTCTTCTCTCGAAATGTAAGTCGACCTTCCGCCGTGTACGGTGCAATTTTCGTTGAAGCATCTCGTCGTACGCATTTTTATCATTTTCTCGTCATTTATTCAAAATCGATAGTCCCATTCTCGTAAAACGAAATCAGTTGAACAACATTCTCATGCAATTCGATGAATGTGAACTGGAAACTTAGACACTGTACGAATACATGATAAAAAGTATATTAACGTTTTATTGAAATCAATCAATGATAATATATTGCGTTGCACAACGTAAATATGTTTGGTTACATATCTTCGTATTTATTAATTAAGTACAACATTGTATTCGATTAAGTATATCATTCCAGACCGCGAATGGCTTCTTCTCAATCACCGTTATGCACATTTACAACGGTCGTGGAACTGTCGTTGGTAGCTTCGATTTGTCAGCGACAATGTGCTTTAAAAATGTCTTAAGAGTGCTCGATTTCGAATCGCGTCGATATCGAAACCGGGAAATAGAAATATTAGACGAATCGAAGCACAAGGGACACACTTTGCAACCTTCGAAGAGCACTCCGATGGTCTTTCACGATACAAGAAATGTTTTTCCTATTCCTCGGAACATCTTCATACCTCCGGGACAAATGGAGCACTGTCTTTTATCGTGACGTTCCATTTGTCAGTAGACGCTGGCGCTCTCCTCTTTTGCGATTAATCCCGCAAGAACAACCACTGCGTTCTATGCATAATACAGCGTTCCCTGTTCTGGAGATACACACCCCTGTAATTCCTTGAGCAATCCGAATTACTTGAGGATTCGTGTGACACATCACAATTTGCTTACACTGACTATGATATGGTAATAAATCTATTTTAGGATGTAAATAGGTAGTCCTAACCCTTTGCGGTCGAAGCTATTGTAACGTGAAAGTTAAACATTTCTTCCGACCTGGAATAATTCCATTGTATCGAATTTTTTCATTTCATGAATATGTGAATAATGGTACAGCAATTTGTCACCTCTCGACTGCCAAGGGTTCTGCATTCTGCATTCAGCCAAATTCTTGTGCATCAATCTTTTTGTAGAATCTTTTTATCTTCTTTTTTGAAATGAATCTTGTTATTGGACCTAGTAAAAGCTGTTTCGCTTCGAATCTCTTCTCGCTGGATAAATTGAGTTTATATTGTTTTGTGGTCCCGTGTCCTCAACCCTCTCCTTTGTATTCGGAAATCAAAAAGCCTCGGCTCGCGGCAGCACGGTAAACTAAATCAGCGGTACGGAAATCCTATCTTCCTACCGGTTCATAAAACGCAGCCGATGTGTACCGTATTCGCTGGCACGTATTCCCCGAGCAAAAACGTCTTTTGAAGTTTCCTTTCGCTGGAAAAGAGGCCAGAAGGCTCTCGCCATTGATTTAATGGACGTACCTTCGGCCGGGGTTTAAACACCACATCAAAACCGCACCCTCCTAGCCGACTTCTTCCAACCTACTTTGCGAACAGACTTCATCCGATAAGTGACTTCTGCACGACCGCTATCGTTCTTCAACCGACCTACCCCTGCTCAGGTTTCAACCCTTCCTCGTTCCTCGGACTCTTTCCGGCAACCACGTCAAAGTGTCCCGGCTGTATTCGAACGACCGATTTTCCCTTTTCATGCGATGTTTCCGATGCCGATTCGTCATTGAACAGTAGACCGGATCGAAAAAAACATTTTTATCGAAATCGAAAACGTCCCACACGGGAAAAATTGTGGTTCGACGCCCTAACGACAGAATAAAAAACTAAAAAGTGAGCTTCAGGTTGCGCAATGAAATAAAATCCTATTTCGTTGTTGTCGATATACCGGGTGTCCCAAAATTAAGAGTAACACTATTGTGACCTCACTCTACCTTCCCTCTCTACGACGCTTTCCCCCACGCCTCCGCCGCGATCCGGTCACGCATGTGTCACAATGTCACGTGACTGATCCGATACTGGCAGAGAGAGGGTAACTTTACTCCTCATCAGGCGACTCTGCCCCTAAGGTGGTGTGGAATAACTTTTCCGTCATTTGGAGAAACTATTTACTTACGAATAAGATCGTTTCGGTATGATAATTTCCTCTGGCTATGAACTTCCTCTGGCAGACATTAAATTCTCACCTGTTGTGTCTCCGCCGATCAAGTGAACACGAAAATAGATGAAGCAAAATACGATTACGATTTTATTATTAGCGACTCATCAGTGCCCTTCTATTCTTAGCAGCATGAATTTATAGATCGGAATTCAAAACGGGAAAATGGAATAGACGAGTCGGCTAGCCGACGAGTTCGCTGAAAAATTCACATATCTCGCGACCAGAATCTGTTCGTCTGACCAAATCCCGACAGCCGAGTCCAAAGAAAGACGACCTCGTACGATCCAAATCCTCAACATTTAGAATGTAAATGCATTAGATTCTTTTTTGGTAATCATTTACTACTTCATAATACTTAAATCTCATCCTAATGTCAATGTTAACTATAGGTCTTTTTACAAATTCCGTGTCAAATATGTTATAACCAAGTGTAAACCATGTGACCGCTAATGACCTCGCTGTTAATGCGACCTGATTAAAATAAAATGTGCTGAATTGTTAATGTCGATGAAATAATTGTCGGCGACTTGAAGGTGACCCGTAGTTTCACCCTTCTTCGGCTAGGAGGTCCGCGAGCGGTGCGGGTGGAGTCTAAAATAAAACCGGAGTTGATTTATTCAGAAAAATCGATCTAGTCGGGCCACGACAAAAGCCGGGCTCCGTGCACCTGCCGGTCCCGTTAAGATAATCCAGAAAGGCTGAGAGAGAGAGGGAGAGAGAGAGAGAGAGGGGCCAGGGGGTTGCTGGGGTGAGTGAAACCCGGTGGGAACCCGTTTCCGAAATTCGCGGGAAGGCAAATCATTCTGATAGCGGGGGCACGACACGGCGCGGCTTTTAACCGGCGCGAAATTAAAAAGCTGTCCAAAGGTTAAACGACCGAGCGGCTTGAAATAAAGCAGTGTATCGCGTGCGACGTTAGATAATACGGTTCCCGGCGAAACGATATATTAAATTCCTTCCATTTTCTTTTTTCTCCTCGACGCCACCCTCCTCCGCTTTCGTTTCTCTTACCCCCGTTAACGAAGATTAAGCTACGGGGCCCCGCGCGCGCTCACTGTTCCCACTTAAAATTATGTATCTCGCGTTACGCTGCTCCGCATTACGGATCTGTTGCCCGCGACGGTTTTTATGGGGTCTATATAAAATCGCGTTCCAACGTCGACGTTGACGTCGTTGACGTCAGACGTCTCTTCCAGGTATATTCGTCGTCGTCGTCGGTGTAAACGCTCGAATACGGAAACGTATTATCATTATGGCCCCGACGAACACAGAACGGCAATTATAATTAGGTCGGCGCCGATGATAAGCCTTCTGGGAATGCGTGACTGTTGATAAACCCGGTGACATTTTCCCGCACCGCTCACGAACTATACGTGCGCCGTGAAAATAAAAGGGCATTCGACGCTTTCTGCGGAACACGCGCTCTACGCGACGCACGGTTTTCGGCGATCCGACAACGCGATTCGCATAAATAAACAGTAAAGGCTGGACGGATACATTTGGAATTTCTCGTCTCGCCACTCAAGATTGGATTAACCCTCCAGGGGCGTCGTCGGAACAGCGTATCGACTCGAAAAAATATTTCAAAATTGATTGCACAATATAAACAAAATATAAATTGTATTGGATTTAACAGCTCTTCATTTAATTTAATCCTTGGAAATCGGGTTCTTACCGCTGTCGAAAACGGTTTCCTGGCTTTGAACTTATGAAAAATCGATCTTCCTCACATTTTCCTTAACACTTCCTTGGCTCTCTGTAAAATGGTGAGAACGTATTGAAAATAGCTGAGATTATTCCCAGGACTGTACAAAGGAAGGACCACGAATTAATTCATACGTTGGTACATCATTTTCGAATTATTACATACAATTGCTGGATCCTGTGCGGTCCCCAAATTGCTAGGAATTAATTTTTTAGGCGCGCGGGACCCCAGAAGCATTGCATTCGGCAATTACGGTGAATGGCGCAACATTGTGGCTGGTTTTTTGCGGTAAATAACCAGTTGCAGTTGCCGTGGCGAGTCGGCGCGTTGCAACGGAGCAGCCTGGCTGTTCATTTTTCAAACAGCGAAGAAAAAGTGCACCGTCTTTCAACGTTGCAACTCGACTTCTAATGATCCGAATGCAGTGAAACTTCGAGGTTACGTCAAGGAAAGCTGCGTATTTCCATAACAACATTTCTGTTTAGATGCTGCCGGCGCACAGTGCGGCCGACCCCCGAACTAGCTGTTCAAAAGTCCCAAAATTGGACTTTGCGCACCAACGTTCGTGTAACGTTTAACTATATGTTTGAGAGCTCGAAACATAACAAATATTTGGCTAAAGGGAACTTGAGCTGGTTTTATGAAAACAATGATGTTATTTTGTTGCTCTATGAGTAGAATTACCCACGTAAATATCTTCGAGTTTTCCGAAGAATTGTCGACGAAAATGGTGGAAACTTGTGACCCGTGGACGGGGTTTAAGAAGTTTCCTGATTTTTGCGACAGGCCGTGTAACGGCGAGCTCCTCCGGGTTTCTTACGGGAAACGCTCGGCAGTTGACAAGCCATTTCAGTTTCAGCGAATAAAGAACGAAATGGCCGGTCAATCAAAATTAATGACGGCGCCGCCGTATCCACGATACGCGACAAGAGATATTGCCGCGGGAATATTAAACATTTCGCGGAAACGAGCTTCCTTGCATTTAAAGAAGTTTCGGACGATAAACATAGTCACGGCCACGGAGTTTAGTGCTGGTGAGCAGCATCCGGTCGCGATTCTCCTCGCGACGAAGTTGTTATCGTTTCTGAAATATCATTCCCGTTTGCCCGATCGTCTAGGTCGGAGACGACCTAGACAAATTAAAATTGTATGTATCGTCTCGGGCGATTTTCATTGCAGCTTCGATTCGATTTACTGCCGATCGATACGTCAACTGTGATCGTATCAATGTAGCTGCGTTGCACGCATTCAGATAACTGACGAACCCTTCGCGTTCGCGACACGTGATTCATATTTGCGTAATATGTATATTCAGCACTCGGATGACGCACGTGTTAGTCTCTCTTGGGTTCGTCAGGCTTTAGTCCTAAAATAAATGCCATTTTTCTTTTTTCTTAGAAATGCGAGACTGGAGATTTTTATACAGAATAACAATTGTATAAATTAGCCTAGACATTTATTTCTTGGCTTAATGGTTGAATTCTTTCGAAAAAGCAAAAATACGAAAACACGTCCGCATGGTCTGGCAAAAAGACCTATGTTAAATAATATGCTAACCCCACTCAATGTTCGGGGTAACAGAAAACAGACAAGGCATTAGAGGACATCTACCGTTTACATGAAACATTTATTATTTGCCACGTGCTTCACTTTCCTCGCAGGCAGATTCGATTGATAAAGCTCGTTCCTAGTCGCCCAGACAATAGACACGTTATGAATATTGACAAAAAATGGTCCCGCGGAATTTATGGCCGATTGTGGCCGGGGCTCATGAATTTATTCAATAGAAACTCGGCCGAGTAATCCGCTTTATAAGTTAGCGATCTTAGATCAACGCGAGTTTTCAGCTCGCCTTTCGACCTGTCCCCGATACAGAACGAACAATGCGGAAATACGGTGGCGGCGGACCGGGTATATCGAGCGTCGGGAGAGCTCTGTCGGATTTCTTGCGTTTCGCGATTTATATCATCCGGTATTTAGAGGACAAATATGGGGAAAGCTCGCGGAAGCAGCCTTCGAAATTCCATCGTTCGCCGAACAAAACCTATGTTGAATGTACTCGTCACTGTGAGCGCGAGCGCCTGCGTTCGCGTTTACGTTCGTGTTCGATGAACGACGGATAAACGTGGACGTGGAAGCTTCGTGAAATTCCATCGTTCGCCGAGAAAAATCTACGACGGCAAACAGGCTGGTTCGCCAGATATTGTTCGATTTAGGTGACTGTTGTCATAAAGGGCAGTTGAAGGTCATCAATGAACAAGGATACACGAAGGTCATCTATGAACAAAGGCACATCAAGGTGATCTATGTACAAGGATACATGAAAGCCATCAATGAATACGGACATACGAAGGTCATCCATGAACAAGGATACATGAAGGTCATCTATGAACAAGAACACATGAGAGTCATCAATATTTTGGGTTCATTTTGACCAGGAGTATCAGAACCGTCAATTGAGTACTAAATGACTGAATTAAATGAATTCAGTATGAAATTGAGTATTTGAATGGTCCCGTGGAACGCTATGGTTCTAAGCAGTGAACGTGCCAACGCGGATCGCTGGACGACATTCATAGAATTTAGACGATCCGAATTTATTTCGGCGAGCCTAGTGATAGATCGCACGCGTACAAGATATCACTGTCTTATCGAGCGGCGCGGCGGTGTGCGAGATGGTTTTGCGTGTGTGCTCGATGAACGGCGGATAAGCGAAGCCGGGGAAGGCTGGCGACCGGTTCGATGGTAAATTTCGTTTGGCCACGGATGGACATTATTCGAAGGGGTCCCCTGGGTCAGAGGTTTCTCGTATGTTGGTGCGTAAGGGCCGGCTGGTGTTTCTTTTCTCGGAAGCGCGGTGCTTCCAATCAAAGACACGTCAAGGATCCTAACAAAGGACGAGCATAATTCATCGCGCGTATTGGTAGCCGATCTGGCTCTGGCCGGGCGAAAGGGTGAAGAGAGGCCAGGAGGGAGCAGGAGGGAGCGAAAGAAAAAGAAAGGAAGAGGAGGACAGAGGCAGCGAATGAGGTCTGGGTGGAAACGAGCGAGAAACGCGAGATAACAAACCGGAGAGCTCTCTCGCGGCTCTGCCAACCTAGTGAAATATGCACCCATATATCAATGGCGTGCATATCAATTGCCACTACTGCCAACTGGCATGACTCTAAAGCCAGCCAACTACTCGGATGCTGGGGGAACACGTCGTGGAATCGAACACGGTCGAAAAGGAAGAAAGGGGCTGCCAGGGTTCTCTCTGCCTATCCCCTATCCCCCCGCTCTCCGGTGAGCTCGGGCGGACGATCCTTGGCCTGGGACCCCGCGAGCCTGTTATTCGATCGGCCTTTATTAGCCATAAATTCGATATGATACGCGAGGAATATGATAATGGCCGTCAACCCGCGAACCATGCCGAGCCACTGATGCCTCCTGCGCTTTCAACGGATCGATCCCGGGGTTGCAGAAGGTTCACAAGCGGGACCCCGGTGCTTTTCAGGGCATGGTAACCACGACAATGAACACCGATCACACGATCCCCGCATTCGCAAGGTGATCGGTCAATAATTCAATTAATAATATTCGGCTCGAAGACCCTGGGACTTTAAAGTTCGCGAACGCGGGGCAGAGAAGCCACTAAACTTCAGGAATTACGTGGACCTTCTTGTAGTTCGTTTACAACTGGTTCTCCAGGCAAAAATCGTTCACATGAATAATCTTGATCCTCGGCATTCCCGAGCATTTGTTAATTTTTTCTTTGAACAAATGTATAACCGTTATCGCAGGGATATCGACTTAATACAATATAATTCGCTGACATTTTTGAAAGAGTAATGGTCCGTCAGTTTCCGGCGAATAATTTCGTTCTTTGTTGCAGGCGACGACATAATTTGATCTTCCCCGGATGCTTGCGACAGGAGTCGCCGAGCCGCGTGTTCCAGCTAAAACTGATGAAACGACCAAGTTTTGCCGGGCGTATCGCCGCGCCGGTTTAACCAGGATGGTGCACAATGGCGACCCACATTTTCGGTTTCGAGACGCGGGGTACAAAGGTCCAAAGCAATTATTCATTGTTAGGAAAGCTCGAAAGCCGGGGCGATACACGGGAACGCTCGTTAACAGTCATACCGTCGGAAGCAATTGCCCGGGAGTGTCTTCGTCTTAAATCCCTCTGACGGTGTATTTCCACGCGATATTGCCAGTCCGTAGTAGCCCGGGTAAACTGAATTAACGATAATAATTTAACCGGCACGGTCCGGCTTGCAGCGCTGAGAACACGAGCGAGAGAGAACGGGACCGGATTACAAAATTGCAGTAAACGCTTAAGCTGGAGTTTAGTCAACTTTTCAGCAGAGAAAGAGGGAAAAAGACAGAGAGAGAGAGGGAGAGAGAGAGAGGAATGAAGGGAGAGCAGCTTAATTAGCATCAAGCAAGCTCGAGGAGCAGCCATACTGGAACGGCTTTAAATACATTCATGCGAATTCACGCGGAAAATGGCGCGAGCCAGGGTGGAAACGCAGCATTCAGACCACCAAAGGGTGATCTGGACTCTGGATCGGTGCTGCCCACGGCTGCAGCCACTCGCTACACTCCAGACCACCCGGAAACCCCATAATCGACGACGGACAGCGACTTGATTGAAGAATAAACGAAGAACGAATTTTCTGTTCCACGCTGCTCGCTGATAACGCTTTAACTACACCGAAGTTCCTGCCATTGGGACCATGTCAGCTTTTCATTGCTGCGGTATATCCTCGGAAATGCGAACCCGGCGTTGCATTCTTTCTCAGCAAATCGAGCTTGTACCATTTTGGTTTTATTCTTTATATTATCATATTATACTTCGTTTATTACATTTTCAAAGAATACATTACATTTCAACTTTTTGACTGTAAGGCAACTTTTACGAATTTTTGAAAATAGAGTAACCGAGCATTATAATTCAATATAATTTCAATAACAATAATTTTCTTCTTTGAAAGCAGTTTATTCTATTGCAATAGGACATTTGTCATGAGAAAAGATGGAACGAGGTGGAACGAGGGGATAATTTACATTTTCTTTACGACTATTAAGGGAGTGTCCCCAGTATTAATCCAAGCAGCAGACAAATAATAGGCTGGATCCTATGGCAAGAGCAGATATTTACTACAGTTTCTGCTGGGGCTGTAACTGTCTCTTTCGTTTTTCTTATTAGCGTTTAATTGGTGTTTAGGGGTAAGTTTAATAAGTAGATCCATTTAGTTCAATTTTTACCGAAACTTTTGCTTCTCCCCTCCTCATTAGTGGTTATTTAATTTTCGTTCAGAGGGTAGGTTTAATGGTGGCTGGCGACTCTACTTCGCCTTTTACGCGGTGCCTTTACTATGCCCCGTCCTCGATACCGTTCCATTACCGATGCAAGCGCATAATAAACACGTTTATTATTACTATCACTATTATTATCCTGATGAAATACGTGCATGAAGTTTCAACGACTGCGTACAAGTTGATCCACGTCCATTCCGCTACACAGTAAATTTAGTGCTCTTTTAATTGTACGTACAATTAATTACTAGATGTGTTCGGTATGTGGCGAACACAAAACATAAAATTAGGTTGCTCTGAAGAAACGCGGATAAAAATGAAAGACATTTTACACATCATAAGCGAGTAATGTACACGTTGAGTAATTTACATTATATTGTATTATTTTAATTACATTTTGTTTCAATAAGATTGTATTTCGATTACACTCGTGATTCGCGTAATTAGTTCTCATCCGTTTCATTTCAAATCAATTTTCATGATTCGTGTATATAAAACACAATGTAATTCAATTACAATGTATTTAAAATTTTGCACTCGGTTGTGCCCTCTGAGGCACCACTAAAAATTGCTGCACCATTATTCAAAATATTGTTTACATTTACATTTAGGTATTGTATGAGGTATTATACCACAATTTCATATCCGTAAAATTTCAAAAATCATAGGGAATGGAAATATTCTAGATCGGAAGAAATGTTTAATTTTCCAGTTGAAACAGCTCCGAGTGCAAAGGGTTAAATTAGCACAACTCTGCCCAGAGTGAAGGTAAAAAATACAGTTGCAGAGAAGGTGTTACGTGTCCGGTACCAGCAGGAATTCCCCTAATCATTGGTTTTATTCGTTGAACAGTCGCGTGGCCGTAGAGACCAAGCGAAGTGGATTTGTTCTAGTCGGGTCAGGGCTCTACCTGAAGCTAATGCTGCTTTTTACGAAAAGGTAGCTGGCAGCCAGTTTGCTTTGCACGCTCGCCTCGTCGAGACGGCCCCCACCCTCGGAGTGGGCGGGAGGTTCGAACTGCGCGAAATGACTTAATGAACGGTATCTTCTACTCCTGCTCTCTAATCATTCCGGCCACTTACTTCTTGTCGTCAGCCATTTACTTTCGCAACTAGCGTTTCTTGCTCCTCGTCTTAGCTGATCATCGTCGTCCTCCTCCCCCCCCCCGACCCTCCGCCCCACCTTATTTACTTCGTCTTCTCGACGAGATTCGACAATTACTGAAAATCTTGCCACCTACGCTCCGGATCTAGTTAGGCTAGCGTCGCGTGCACCGATTCCCATCCATTTTTTCCCCCTCGGTTAGATTCGGTTCGTTGATAAGCTCTTCGTGATCTCGTGGCGATTGTGTGCTCGCTTGAGGGACAGTCCGCTGTTCTCATTAACGGTCGCCACGTTTTCGATGACGTTCATCGGTATCGTCGGATACCATCGCGATCTCGGCTCGTTACCCTAACCGTGCGCTCGATCGGCAGATAATTTCCGAGGGAAATAAGGGTGCGTTGTTCGGTATGCGATACCTTTTACCCGGAGACTCGTTCGGAAAATAGTCTCGTTAATTTTCCTTGTCTTTCAGCTTCACACAGGCTCGCCTCGAGTTTTAGATTACCGATCCTCCTGGAGAGGATGCTTCCCGGAACGTTTAGGCGATCGATGGTTCTCGTTAGCTGCGTCTTCTATGTGATTTCCGAAGTCTTTTTCTCTTCCTGTTATCTTGGATTAAGATTTACAAGTTTTAATGTTGAATAGTTTTGACTAACTGTCTCGGTACAAGGCACGTGGAATATTTGTTTGGAAAAATGTTATACTCTTCGGAAGGGAAGTCTGATTATTCTCTGCCGAGGTTGTTTTTGCCCGCAACGTCTAAAAACTGATTAAAAAAGTGACCCAATAATTCTTTTGACGTTGGCTGCGAGCCCGCAATGTTTAAAAAGGATAAAAATTGTCGAGCCACCGAACTTCCCTTCTAACCGCCGTAAGTTCAGCCATCTTTATAAAGCACGGGCCCTAGCGAGGAACTTTAAACATCTCATAAATTAATAATTTCTCGAATATCTCACCGCAACGATTTTCCGACGCGGAGCGTTCAAAGAACCGCGCGCGAAAAGAAAAACATGACGTTCTCTATCGAAAATCATTCGAAATTTCATAGATGTCTATCATCATAAAATTCATAATATTCATCAAATTTACGATTTCACAAATTGCTATAACCATATACTGAAAGTTGTTGTTTACAACTTTTTTTGTGTGCAAATCGAAAATTGATGATTCTTCTCTCTCAGTTTCAGCATCCACGATCAGTTCTACACAAATAATAAAATGTTATCAACGCCCTTCCATTAACACTGTTTTTCAAAGTTTGTGCAATTGATCTGTCAGGTCGCGTTGACTTTCCATCATGTTACTTATACCAACGCATCATGGGAAGGAATTAAAATGATGCGTTTTCGCAAACATGCATTTTATTAATGCCTGCAAATACGCTAAATGTTCGAAAGTTCTTGTTTTTGATGTTCTCTGCTCCCACCAGCGCGAGCATTTACGAATCCAATAACATGATAAACATTTTAAACCAGCGATTCGTACAATTTTTAAATACAAAGAGATCTCAAACACTTCGTTCGGCC
This sequence comes from Lasioglossum malachurum, assembly GCA_028455605.1. NCBI lineage: Eukaryota > Metazoa > Arthropoda > Insecta > Hymenoptera > Halictidae > Lasioglossum > Lasioglossum malachurum. The sequence continues at coordinate 27,012,421 of CM052315.1, forward strand.
TACACTTTCAACCGGTAAAATTATTGAAATAATATCCACCAGCGTTTGCAAATAAGGTTAGAACCTCTGAAGAATAAATATCGTTTCCAATTCCAAAGTATCGATACCGAAGCAGTATGCACACAGTACATGGTGTCTTCTGTTCTGCCTGGAAAACATGAATATTGAAAATAAATATTGGGTAAAAATAAATATGTGAGTATTATCCAACTCAAACACTTAAAGCGATAATGTACGTGTATCTGCCTTCCAACAAATTTAAACGGAACACAGGCAGCCATCAGCAACGAATCCGCCCGATCCATTGGCGGCCCGCCCCCTTATTCGCATACGCTTTCATCAAGCGGAAGCGACCCTTTTCCGCCAATCTCTCTCTCTGTCTCTTTCCAGCCGACAGTCTCTCTTTGTCTGTCGTTGCTCGACCGTTATCCGGTTCCGTGACCAAACGACGTAAGACACTCCGGCGTTCTCCCCTATCGAGGCTGCAGCTTCTCTGACCTTGGTGGCTAATGGTCCCGGCGAAAAGTATAACGCCCCCCGTGGAACGGCCGCGGGCTGAGCTTGTGATAAATAGTTTTTATAGTTATTTGCAATTTCCCGTCCTGCGAGCGTTCGTCTTGCGCGGTTATTAAGACCTCCGGGGCGACCGGTTCTCTTGGTTTTTAACAGAAGATAATAGAGCCGAGAACGAGAATGACGAGGGGAAACGGGCGGTGAGAGAAGAGAGAGGAGAAACAGAGAGCGATGAAGATACCGACATATGGGGATATAGGGGTCTAGGGATATAGGGTTTTCGGGGCCCACAAATCACTGTCCTCAAGGACATTAGAGAGCAAGAAAAGATCTCTCTAAATTAAAAAAAAATTCAACGACCTGTTATACGATGACTTTCAGATGACCTCGAAAGAAAATGTCGCCATCCGAAGGGGCTGAAAAATCGTGGGGACTAATTTGTGCCGCACCCTGTAGAGATGTAGAGATCTAGAGATGTAGGCATATAGAGAGAAATAAATAGAGATAGGGAAAGAGAGGGAAGAGAGAGAGGAAGATAGAGATAGAGAGCGAGGAGATAAAGAGAGAATGGAACTGGGTTACGTGTGTGTTGGAACGCGCGACCATTCGAACGCGGAGGGATCGTTAGGAGAGCGGCTCTGGGTTTTTATCACTCTTGCCGCAGGATTTCCTGAGCTGCCGCCGTCGACTCGCGGAAGCAGTCAGCTTTTAACAAGTTAACTGTCTAAGGGCTGATCTCTGGGGGAATGATCTACTGCGAGCCGAATGGTAGAGTACACACGACCGTCGCGTCGCCAGTCGGGTATTCGGTCCTCTGTTTTTGCTCGACGTAAAGCACTCGCTCTGTCGTGAGAGAAGATTTCTATATCCCCCGCTCGACAGAATTATTCCCGATTCTATACATATACAACCGTGATTCATTTTTACCATCTGCCAGCGTTGCGCTTAAACAGCCGGAAAATCGCGGACACAGATCCTGACGTCTATCAGGTTTATTCTAACAGGATCCTTGAAAATAGCTGCGCAGCAGGCAGGCATTTCTCCAACGGTGTGTCTTTATCTCCGATAATACGGAACCTCCATTTTTGAAAATCGTTTTGTTCTAGCATAAAAATTTTACGTTCTGGCCCTTTCCAAAAGAAGCTTGCCGACCCATGTTATAGAATAATATCGTATAATAAGCAACATGCGTTTGGGAGGCAATGGATAAAATCGTTTGTTTTCTCGTGAGATCACACGATCCCTCGACCAGAAGCAGCTTCGCGGTGAAGTGGGCGAGGCCCCGAGTACGGGAAATTCGAGGCGATTATCTCTAGAATATTCGAATGAAAAGCAGCATTCCCGTCGATTGGCAAATTTCAATAATACCGGTGCGCGACAATGGTAACCGTCGATAACATTCACCATGCCGGGAGGTTGCTCTTCCATCACACACCGCGCCGGTCGTATTCGCAACGATGGCGGAGGAACGAGGTGGCACGGGAACGGGGGTATAGTTCGGCGGATAGGAGCAAAAAAGAAAGGGTTATTTGCTGGGTGTCGGTGGAACGTAGCCGCGGCGATATTAAACCCACATGATTTACAAGCGTGAAATTTGATTCGCTGGCGAGGAAACAACAGGCAATAATCAATTTCGCCGAGCAACAAAAGATACGGCGTTTCATTATAAATTATTGGCAGCCCGTAACCCAAGGCGGACACCGAAGCGGTTTCAAAACCATGCCCTCTCCCGTACACCCGCCGAACATGAATTGTGATATTCGCGATGAAAGGTGCGTGGCCTGTGCGCTCACGCACCACCGTTTTCGCCTCGCAGCTCTCGACTCCTCTTTGTGTCGCGAGACTTTTCAGCTTCCGGATCGGCCGAAACTCCGTCCGGGATCGTTCGAAACCGCCCACGCAACAAGCCCAGTCGCCGTTGATCACGACGCCCGTGATTTTCATCGTTGCGAAATTGGACAATGTTTAACCGAAGTCGAATTTCTGCGCTCCGGCCGCTCGCGTGTGACGCGCGTGTGCCGCTTTAATTGAAATTGCCGTTTAAAATACGTACCGGTGCACATAAAAATTGCAACGGACTCGGTTTTTCTCGACTCTGCTGCGCGACGTGCAATATTCCGCAGCCGGAAAAAAGTTCCTTTTTATTTGCGTTGACGGAAATGGCACTTACGTGACCTTGCACTTTGCCGGCACTCTTTACATTGTTGATTTATCGGCTATCGGAATTGCGCAAATGGTAGAATTCAGAATGGATGGTACCATTAAAACTTGTAGAAACTGTGTGGTACCACTAGAACACTAATAAATTACTCGATATCACAAAAATATTAAAACTGGATAATTGAAGTACCGCAAAAAGAATAAAACTCACATACAACGTAAATAAGCTGGAAGTGGTAAAAAATGGTACCACTATTTGATGAATTACTCGATACTCGAAGAATGTTTAAAAATGTTTCATCGAATACAGCACGAATAACCTGAAACATCGGCAGAAAACAAAACCGGTGTCACAAAATTCTCTCGCAAGAACAATGATTGATATCCATCGGAGCTCGATGAGGGTTGCAGCATTAAACACAGGGTTAATCGAGTATTCCCCATCCAAAGCCCGCATCGTGCAACAACTGCGTGCAACTACGATCATCAGCGCATGATCAGCGCTCATGAAAAGCAACAATTCAGCGAGTCATTCCGAAGACAGTGCGTATACTGGAAAGAAGGGCACGGTTCGCAGCTCGAGAGCTTGCGGGACGGCCGGATCGTTGGATCACAATGTAACGGAATGACTTCTAAATCGAGTGAACCTCTAATTCCTGAACCCGTGAAGGAGAGAACGATGAACATGAACAGGCAAGTTGTCGAATGATTCGGCGCGTTAGACATCCTCTCTTTCTCTCGTTCTCAATGAACGGTTGACGATTTTCAACAGCGCTACGGGGCACCGGGTGTCAGGATCACTTTCTACCAATCACCGGCGCGCAGGGGAAGTGCTGACTGGGGCGCTTGATGCGATGAATGCGATCATTGTTGTTCGCCTAACCGCCCCGCTCGCCTCCCGCGAGCTCCGTTCACTCGCGAGGTTCATTCGCAGAACTGCAATTTCGCGTTCAGCAAACCTCAACCTGACACCGGAACATATCCCGATGAAAGGGATAATCAAAGAGCCGCGCGGATATTTTTCGCTAGCTGGCGTCTGCTAGGATCAGCCTTGACCCGGTGCTCCTTCCCGGAGGTTCTTTCTCTTTTTCTCTTTGTCTCTGAGAGAAAGAAAGAGAGAGAGAGAGAGCTATCTCTCTTCCGAGGGCGAATTGGGTTGAACGGAAATCAGATTACCCCGGTCCAAGCGGAAAGCGTCGAGATTCCTCGAACACGCGCTTTTGTCACGCCGATGACTGTTCCGGTGAATGAAACTCGTTTAAAGTTTCATTTTCGGAGCCGGCGTGCACGGTGGTTTTGAAATTCTGATGTTATTAACTTGGAAAGTTAACTGCGCGCGCACGAGCACACTCCAATTCACCGGCAACAGGATGATTATCGGATGTGAAGGAAAGTTGATGAAACATTACGAAATTCGTTCGAACTGCTGGCTCTGCTGTTAATATTGCATAAGGACCGCGCGCCGCGGGAGCTTGATAGATTAACGCGTTCACCGGCCGGACATCTAAGCTTCAGCTTCCCTGAAAAATAATTACTTTTTTAAGAGCTGAGCTCTGGATTCCTTTCTTTAGCGAGCGGTGCTATACCGTTTTATTCGAGCTCTAGGTTTATAGCGGCTCGCTCGTTTTTACTCGGAGACAGTTGTTGATATACTATGGATCCTTACAAATTTAGTTATAAAAATGTTTTAACACGAAACGACCGGTTCTGGATCTTTTATTTTGCACTTATTGAAATATTAAAAATGATTTCATAAGAAATGATTGTATCGATATCTTTAGTAGAGCACGTATTAACTCTTAGCTCAGAGAGTCACCACTAAATATTGTTGTACAATTATTCAATGAAATTATTGTAGGTCGGAAGAAATGTTAAACTTTCAAGTTAAAATAGCTCCGACTGCAAAGGGTTAAATTTAATGATTTATTTATGACTTTTATCAAAAATGCGTGTAATGAATGTCACACAGATGCATGAACCACTCTTTCCGTAACGAAAAGAGAATGATAAGGAGAAAACGTCTTGAACAGAACATAATTCTGACAGGAATTGTACCAACCAGCGACATTTCATAACCGTTACATGAAAATATACCTTGCAGAAGTAAAATTGAATACATGGTTATAATAAAATTCATTACATCTCGTTTCCGTTCTACTGAAACGGCTAATGAAGAAAGTGATAGTTTATTTAATATCCGCTCCGTCCGACCCGTATATAAATATACAATCTAGCATAAGCATCTGCAACCACGAATTGTGTCATGAAACGACTGGATATTTTCATACTCAATAATTGTTCACGGAAGATTATATTTACAGGAAGCAAGAGCTGCTCATCTGATAATTAATTTGTTTAAAATAGAATTTTTTTTCACGTCTTATTAAGGCTAACCACTGCTTGAAAACACATTTCACTCATGACTTAAATACGGATATTCCGCATTTATGACAAAAATGGTTACATGAAAATTTCAAAAGAGCTGAGTATATTCTTATGATATACACATGTTCTATAACTGCCACTCCCTCCTTTTTCACGCAATCTGGTCTATTCATAACTGGACTGCGGATTTTTACGCATTTATCACACAAACAAGTTGTTACGATTTAAAACAGCAGAAACATGAAAAGAAAAAATTTGATATTGTTCTTTACTCTAATTTTTACTCTAATTCAACAAACTTTTAGAATCAATGGAACGTAACAATGTGTGTTCTGGAAATTTTTATATTAAAATAAAATTATTCGGTTTCTTTTAAATACAGTTCTAATGGGCTTCCGGCAGGTAAACTGTTAAGATTGTTCCAGAAGAAAAGAACGGTCTAAGAGTACGTAGTTACTGTTTCTGGCAACCGGTGCCAACAACATAAAATTTACAATTTCATACCAAAATGAATCGAACAAAAGCCATCACTCTACAATTCCAGTTTCACAATCTCCCCCGAAACGCGCACCTAAAGTACCCCGCGAAATCTCTCGCGTCGATTCGTTTCTCTGCAAAAAGTCCATTAAACCCGACAAAATAAAAGTCATCTCGCAACATCCAGCATTTCCCCCGAAAGAGAACGAAATCGCGGAGTTCGATCGTCGGGGGAAGTTTCATCTTCTGGTTCGTCCGATTCCTCGAGCAATCTCGGCTATCAGCGTCCAAAAACGAGAAGGCGTGGAAAATCGGAAAAAAAAAAAGAAATAAAGCTTCGACGTGTCCCAGTTCCTCGGAATCGGCCCTGTATTTATAATCCGGCGACGATCAGGAATTAATGGAGATCGTCGCCATAGAACGGCAGTGTAATCACGTTTCTCGTTCCGCTCAGAATCGCCGGTGGAAATTGCCGGAGAGTTTCGCCGGGTTTCGCGGAACGGGGCGGGGGAGGGGGAGAGTGTTCTCCTTGCCCCTGTTGTCGGACCCGTCCCCGCTGCTCCTGCTCCACGAAATTAACCACTTTTCGCGGCGACTCGGCGAATTGTTGTTAATTAATTCAGGCAGAAAGCGAGGAATATGGGAATCGGTGTCGGGGCGCGTGCGTTTGTCAACAAAGAGGCCGGCAATTAATTAACCAAAGTGGCCCCGGCGAGAGCGGCGGCGGCATTGTTGCAGTCCGTGGCGGCCATTGTTGAACGCGGGACAGGTACAGAGGCACGGGTACAGGTACGAAACCACCTGAAACACGCCGGTGTTTGTCCCTGTTTCCGCGTCCTTGCGCCAATACACTCCGCGACAATACTACAAGACACTTGCAATTGCGCTTTGCAACTGCCAAGTCAATATGTATACTCTTGCAAAAACATCTCGATGATAGTGCTTGTTAACCCTCATCCGTCACTCATTTCACGACCTGAATCTGTGAATTTCAAGATACCGTTGTTTTATTTTCAACTGGAAAAATCAATTGGAAAGAGAAGTGAGTGTCTACGCGGATCTATTCTATCTTGTAAATAGGCAAACAATTTTTATTTCGCATAAAAAACCGTAGTCTAGTTATGCAAAGGAATTTGTTTGTTATTACACGTCTGGGGAAGTGCATACTGAGCATACCGTGTACTTGGTTGTGCTTATACGTAATACTTGCAAGGGAAGGACCTCAATTGACCCACTCCGATTTTGATAATTTTTTGTGAGATGATGGTATATGGATCCCTAATTATGTATGTAAAATATCCGGTGTAGATGCTCGATAGTTTTGAAGATATAAACAAATAAAGTTTCATACCTTCTTGATATATAATTATTTGAGCTGTAGTTTTCGAAGTACCATTGGTCGTGTGAGCAGGGTGCCTCGTTCATCGAACCTGGGACGTTTGCGTGTGAATCAGGCACCCTGCTTACACGGCTAATGGAATTTCGGAAACTACAGCTCAAATAATTGTATATCGAGAAGGTATGAAACTTTAATTGTTTATATCTTTAAAACTATTGAGTATCTACACCTAATATTTTACATACATAATTAGGGATTCATATAACATCATCTCACAAAAAATTATTAAAATCGGGGTCGGACACTTGGGGTCCTTCCCTTGTTAGAAGCCTTTATTCATTTTTTTAGAGTCTTTACTATTTTATATGGAGGCTTTATGTTGCAGTATTGTCGCGGAGTGTACAAAGTTCCCGCGGTGCATTGTCGCGTCGGGACGCCATCGTCGGGTTCGCCTCTTTCGACGCGGGTTCCCGCGACCATTGTCGCCGGCTGTAAGCATTGTAAACGTCGCTATCAATTACGATTCGCCGATTTATCGGCCACCGGTAAAACGGACGTTTTACGGCGAGCCCGGAGCTCCGGGACCGATTATCGGTACCCATCGGCGATCGTAAACGGCAATTTGTGCCCAATTATCCGCCGCGATCCACCGAGCTCTCTTTCTCTTTCTCTCTCTCTCTCTCCCTTTCTCTCTTTGCGTCCTGGACGCACGCGGACTTTTATTACGCCGATTTACAGGGCCGATCGAGACCTAACCGCGGTCGCTTGCTAACCATCGCGGCGACTGTCTCGTCGCGGTGCCACTTTTCCGGATCAGTAACGAGATTGACTCTTCCCGGCCTTTAATTACTCGTTAACTCCTGTCTCGGTCCGGGTTGATTAATTGAGAGGAATTCGTGGGGAATCTACAAGCAATGGGCGATCTTACGAGAACTCCCGTTTAGATGTCCTCTTCATTAGCGACTTTGCTGTATTGTATCATTTTTTTCGGGTACAGGATCTTCCATTAAGAATCCAATTAATAATTTTTTAGTATCTACAATTTTTTACAATTTTACTAACCAGATTGAGGTAAAAACCGAAGGTTAAAAATTGACGAATGAATTTCCAAGTCAATTGTTGTGGAAAGTTGCAGTTTAAGGTAAACTAAAGGGCTACAAAATTGTGTGTGTCAAATTTAGTGAATAAAGACGAGTGAATTTCCTTGTGATTCGTGGCGGAACAAACGCAGAAGTCTCGGATTCAGGTAAAACGAAAGAGTGAAAAATCGTCGATGAAATTCAGAGGATACAGACGAGCGAATTCCCAAGTCTCTTGTTATATGGAATGAATGGGCGCACTTTATTAACGTGTGATAAGAGAATTAACATTCCAGCAATTCGAAACGCGAATTCTCTGAAGTTGGACCAGCGCGAGCATCTTCCCTGCGCCGTCTTTCTCGGCTAAATTGCAGACCCCACCGCGACGAGATTGTAGAAAACATTACAGCCAACTATCTCGTCGCGGTTCTTCGGTCGTTCGCCAGAAGAACGACTTGTTTTTGTGGGGTCAGCCGTGAAATAAAGTGCGCGCAGATGTTTCAGCCTCGTAAAGATCGACATGAAGCAGCGTATATCACTGCCGAATGCTATTCAAACGAAACCAGACACGCTAAACGTCGCATAATTGAATCGTTTATACGAGACAAGCACCTCTCCCCTAAAATATTGATCAATCTAAATTTCATTCTCGAACAGCAGCTCCTCGTCGCGGACGCTCGTATTATATCGTTCACTTTTATTTCTGAGGATGACGAAGCCGCGCTACATTTTTATCAGGATTTAATCCCCGCTCCCCCGAAGACACAATTTTAAACTTCGTTTTTTGAATTTTAACCCGAGACAACTTCATCAAAGTTTCAGTGATTAGCGTGCGCTCTCTGGGAGCTGTAAATTGCGCATGAAATTTTAAAAATCAGATTACAAGTGAAACCAACGCTCATCGGATTAAAAGTAATTCTTCCTGGCTTTATAAAACTGCAAGCTTAACGTACGCGACAGGAGTTGTTTCATACTGCAGCACAGTCTTGCTCATGTTAATAAAAAATCTGCGTCCCGCTGTTGAGGATCTCCCGGTCAATTTTTCAGTAGCAATTACGATCAGTGGGTCACACTTCGCGACGTAATTCGGTCCACTCGTTTCACATTATTATTTGAAACGCGATCATTACACACAATTGTACCTTATTAATCTTCATTTAGTACCGAGGTTCTCCGAGAATTATTTACATTTTTCTGCTATTTTTAATTTGAACATTTCTATTCGTCTTGTCTACTGTTTGACACAGTATATTTGCTAATTCTCGGAAGCGTTTATCTCCAGAATTGCATTATCTCCGGAAGCCCTGATCGTCGTCGCAATGATCCTAAGTAGCAGATTTCGCTACGTGGGCGGTCGATTAGCTGAGATTCGTTTCCTCGGAAGTTATGGGAGCTTATTGTTGCCCGGCTAGATAACTCGGTGGCCGATCTATATTTACTTGCGAAGTTCGCTGGATCGGCATTTCTTGTCCAGTGGCTGAGCAGAAAGATAACGAAAGTGCCGCGCGGTTTATCGCCGGCAACTAATCCATTTTTATTCATGGAAATCGACAGTCGTAAATAGACCGGTACCTGTCCGCTTGTAAATTGCCACGGCAAGGTGCCGGAGTGTGCTTTTCACCTAATTAATGCGACTGCTATCGTTGCAATTATTATTGGAAGGATTATTGGTCTTTAAAAATCGGATTTAAAAATCGGGTTTCATTTCACAGAATCCGTGCGTGGATATGTGTGGTGAGAATGAGAAAGAAACATAATGAGTGAGAGGCAAAATTTATGACGCGAATTCGGTTGAACGAGATAAAGAAATGAGTGTGCATGAGGGGGCGTTTTGTTTTATTAAAGTATATGTCGTTCATAAACACTGATAATTCCAATCACTGCAAAATCCTCAATAATAAATTTTCTTTCCTCTTGTGTGATATTATTGATGGATAAAGAAGCTCTGATCATTGTGGTCGCAAAGAAAATGGCAGTGCAAGGAATTAATCAATTGTCTCGTTGTTCTTCTGTAAGAATTCGAGTTTTCAAAAGTCGATTCTCGTATAGTCGATTGTGTGCGGCAGTCAGGTGACCACGAAGTAGACGCCATCATGGTGAACCACGGGAGAGGCAAGTGTTGATAAGCGCCAGTCATTCGCGGAGTATTAATATTGCTTCAGCATCGACGTCAGCGTTACCTGCCGCCAAGACGCGCGTCAACAGGAATATTTTAGCCGCGACACGTGCAAACGCGCATCTAGATCATCCACCCTATCCGTGAAGAATGACCCCCCGATTGATAATTATTCTGTCGCGGAAGTCGCGCTGGTATGCGATGGTCGTCACGCGGATTTCCATTTTCTTTTGATTAATTAATTTGTAAACTGCGGCCTCGTGTTCCATCACGAGAGGTCCATTAGATTGAAAGCGAAACAGGCAGGCTCCGCGCGTTTGTTGAGCTCTTCATTTTGTCTAGCTCCCGCGAGCTCATAATCTATACTCGGAACACACGGAATCTGCGGCCCGATAATTAGATTTTTACTTAATTAACACATTCACGGTCGGCGGGGCTTTTTTACTTTTCTGAAATTGAGTCCGGCTCTGGAAGCGACGGATAGGATTTGTCAATGGCAATTCACTGCGAATTTTGACTCTGTACGATGCTGGAAAACTTATATTTGAGGAGTATTAAGCAAAATTATCCCATTTGTTGACATTACGAGAATGTTTTTCCTGCCAGTGTTTCGAAAAACTTTTTTATTCGTGCACATTCTAGTGTTAACTTAATTCTTACACATTGTACGCGTATTCTATTGGTAATATAATTATTTGTCTAGATGAAAAAATTAATGTTTACGCTAATATACTCATTGCATTAAAAGCACAACATTACAAGCCATTTGTTAAAACAACGTTGTGGATCACGTCGGATCAATCATCGGACCGTGTGGGAATCGATCCACTCCGCAAACTGGATCTCCGGAAAACATTAAAGCGAATCGAAGCAACGAGAGATAATTATTATCATTATCTCTAGCATCTTCATTATAGTAGAGGAGAAAAGAAAATGATTACACGAGCAGGCAAAAATAAAATTGAACGGGGTGTACAAGTAAAGAATTTGTGCTGCTGCCAGTATTTTTGTATGATTATGTCATTACCTGTTTAAAGATGGTACAGATGTATTATATGTTATGTGTGATAGGCTGTTTCAAAATGGAGGTACAAATATTGCCGATCCTTTCTTCAAGCAAGTATAAGAAATGATCACTTCAATTTTAACCCTTAAAATATTGTTTACATGATTAAATATGTTGGTATCTAACCAATTAATATTAACTACACGTTTAAATATTGTATGAGGTATTCATAAAAAGGAGAAAATCATGTACAATGGAATTATCTAGGTCAACTTGTTGTCAATGCTTTGAAATGAACAATTTTGAAAGTCGCCAGGCGTTAAACTCGCGGTACCATTGCGAGAACAGTGCGATTTGAAAGTTTCACGGCTAGTTAGGTATTCAGAATGGGGGTCCGTGTTTATAGGAGGCGTTCTTATCCGAAAAGTTTTTTACGCGCGCCTTGAAGCACTCTGTAGAATACCGAGGAAGTATCGTTAACTCTACGGGAACGTTTGTATAAATATTTATGAAAGGCGAAAGGATTTTCGTTAGGATTTGTAAAATACTGCGGCTGTGTGTGTGTGTGATTCGAGGGTGGGCGAGGTGTCTAATATCCAAAATATTTCGATATTCAGTGTCTGCTAGCTAGGTATAGAGACGCTATCGAACGATGTTTCCGTTGTTCGCGGGCGCCGGTGAATTTAGTTTCGCGGCAGGACCACGGACGACAGTCGACATATCCACCCGTTGTGAAATCCGGTCGACTGAAAAATTCATATCTGCGCCATTAACCATCCGGAAACTGAATACACGCCGTATTGGCTATCCCGCGACACATGCTCGTTTTAAGAGCAAAGGAAACGGAATGCTGGAATTTTTATTATATATCAGCATCCGTTTCGCGCGGCAGGTCATCCTACCATTTTATTGTCCGCCAGATGAATGCGAGATTAAAATCGATGGGATTTCTTCGGGGCCGTAGAATGTGTAATCGCGGCCTGTTAACGTTCCTGCCGTTTCGCTCCATTAATTGAACGGTTGCCTAAATGACTCGTCTTACCAATTTTTACAATTTCATTTGTCTCCTTCCCCATTTCCAAAATCCAGATCCAAATCCCACGGTCTACTCCTGTCACCTGTGTTGATGTTTTAAAATTGTATTCATTCTGAGCGGGTTCTTGCAATTAGTGCAGGCAATTTTTAATTTCCATTAAAATCCACGGTGTATTCACGATAGGTCTTTTGATGTTTACCATAAAATATTCCATGGAACCCCTGAACGTGATTGATTTTATAAAATAAATATCGAGCAGTTGAAATTTGTCCTATAAGAATTAATTTTTAAACATGGACAAATAACTTGTGTTAAAGCTGTATTGATTCTGAGAAATCTTGATCCGAGAGCATCGTGACCGCTCGCAACGTCCGTCCAGCGTAGCATTAAATTGTCGACAACGGCCGACTTGCGAAAGTTGGTGGAACAGGTGCGAGCGTCGTTGCCGGCATCGAACAGCGTCGCGACGCGTCGGTACCAGCGGCAATTCGATTCTCTCGGCGCGGCGCATCCCCTCGAGAGTTTACGAAACGCAGCCTCCCGTGTCCGAAGTTAACGGCGAAGACAGACCGAGTTCCCAAACTGAGTTTCCATATTCTTTCGAGGCGCAGTCGCAATTTCTGCGATCCCGGCCGAACGGGACCGTAGTATTGTTTGCAAAACAGACGCGGATGGCTTTTACCGTCGTCGCTGCATTCGTTCCCGAGGCGGCGAGGATGATGTCGGCTACCCTATCCGCCGCGGATAGACTGCGAATGGTATTCATTTATGGCGGACGCTGAAAACTATCGCGAAACCCAACCAATCTATTAACGCTTTACCTGCCGATACGGCTTTTACAAAACCGGTTTTCGAATTTTTGCAAGCACGTATTGCTAGACGAGGATTTTTATACAGTTGTGTCACGTCCCAATTTTTCCGACACTAGAATTGTGTGTTGATAAAAATTGGTAATATTTTTATTCTACTAAAAATATGTGCGAACATTGTAATTTGCATAAACATCCGCAGTCTACGACAAAATCAAATAGGCTGTTTACGAAAACTAATAAATGAAAAATAATAGAAAAAAGCCTGTAGAATTTGTCCGAATACAATTTACCGGAAATTGATAAGATTACATTTCTGATCCGACGATATACATAATTGTTAATTTTAATCCAACGTATCCTTTTATTTTTTCCATGTGTAAAACGCGCTCCATTATCACGGAGATTCTTACACGCGTCGCAATCTCGTTACAGATAACAATACACTAGCTAAACATCTAGTCTAATCCCTAATAAATGTGTTTGCTTCACTCTGTTTAAGCATACAAAATTTCCAGTCTGGTTCCCATACGTATTATTACAGTATTCCATTATACATTCCATTGTAAGTACATAAGTAGTTTCGTGTAGCAACATCTATTTCACCGTTTCGCCTCCTGGTTCGCGGAAATATGTACCTAAACTTTGATTATTATCCAAAATTTCATGTAAAATGTAATTTCCGATTTGTCCGAGCAAAAATTTCAAATCACAATAAAGTGTGAAGCTCTCAAATTGAAACAGTCACTTCAGAATATTTAGAGACGAGGGTCAATGTTCACAGTGAATGAAAAATTTTCTTTTAAAGGAATCGCGCACGCTGTGTAACCAATATTTTCGAAATTTCAGATCGACCTTAAATAAACACACTTAAAGAGTGTTGCTTCCCTCGCAGACATCTCATTAACAGTCCAGCGGATTAGTTATTGCCGCTGGAACTACAATTCGAGCATTAATCAGCAGCAGTTCGTGTAGGCGAACGTGAACAGTAATTTCCTTGCATCGATTAAACGCCGACAGAACTGTTTGAAACGGGAAAGACGTCTGCCGGCGCGGCGCGTGGCGTCGAGTCCGCGGGTAAACAGGTGGCCACAAACCATCGATTAAAGCCGCTTTATCTCGATCGACGTCTCTCGCCAGGCACAATTAAACGCGCCATGTAAATTTGCTCGTGGATCGGGTGGGGATGGCGGAGGGTTCGAGGGTTGACGGGGTGTTGGAGGCGAAGAAAACGGTCGGATCGACGCGACGTTAAAGAGAAGGCTCGCCCGCGAACGAAGGGAAAGGGAGCAATGGATGAGATCGAACGGGAGAGCAGGGACCGTGGAAAGGTATTCTCCCCTTCGATTCCATTTTCCACCCCCTCATCAGAATGGGATCTCGCTAATGTAACTGCCAGCTCCTGGCAACAGTCGGATACGCAGAGCCGTCGGACAAGAAGAAAAAAGGAAAAGAACCGGGCCCGGGCGAAGGGGTGGCGGACAACCAAGGGGAAAAAAATGTAATTACAACGGAGAATGATAATGAAGTTTACATTTTAATAACCCGCCGTGTCGCCAGATGGTCCCGAATGCAATATTAATACTGCCCCTCTCCGCGTTCGCAGCTACTGTACCGTGGATGCTGAAGGTCCAGCGGCGCGTGTTACACGTGTGCAGGTGTGTGCCTGCTGTCCGTGCGAGGACTTCTGCCTCCTCCGAACGCACACAACTACGTACATACTGAAGTATATACACGGTGTCCTACCCAACTCCGACACCCTTAATTATTTTCTCGCTCGAAAAATGGTTCAGATGTTAATGTACTCCCGGAGGGAAATTAAGCGTACTCGGCGTTAAAAAAAATATGGTAGCTCCATCACTTCATGGTGCATTGCTATACGGAATCATATATCGTACAGCACCTCGTTGAATTCGTCTCGATGCCCGCTATAATGTCACGACTGTAAAAATACCGGGTGCCGTTTCAAAAAAAAAATGATTTCAACTCCACTTCTTCGCCAGCGGAAAAATCATTCACACCACGTGTAATGTGTCTTCTTCATACCGAATCACCATTTAAATGTGACAGCCTGTGCACGGCTTTCTGTATCACAATCTTGTTTATTTGGCCTCTAAGCAACCGTGCAGTCTCCGTTAAGGGTGGCGAAGTCAGGCGGGACACCCTGTATGCGCGCATAGATATGTAGAGGAGGAGGAAAGAAGGCGAAGAGAATGCGCGAGGCGTTATTGCGTTTCACAAAGAATGCAGTCCACGGCGTCATAATATATTTGCACCGTGCGGACCGACGACCCCGGGCCGGTTACGCGTCAACGCACCCTCTCTCGCCCTCTCTCGGTCTCCGTCAGCCACTCTGGCCCTCTCTCATCCCTCCGGCGTCGACACGAATCTAATTTATAAGTTACGAGAGAAGGCTCTGTCCCGCGGCCGCCGCGCCGGGCCGCACCGGGCCGGGCCGGGCCTGGCGATCGTCTCCGTAATATTTTTTCGCGTGGCCGTGCTCGTCGACCCGCGAAGAATCAGCCACCGCTCGGCCTGACGACTTTCAATTTGCAACTGTATCTGCCGCGACGAACGCGCATCACCGACCTGTAACCGGAGACAGATTTACGGACGCGTCCGGTACCGGTTACCGATCCTCTCGGCCGAGTCACGCTATCGACGCGTCGTCTCTGTGCACCATCGAACCATCTCTTTCTCCATCCCTCTGCAAATCGACTTTCCACGCGGGTTCGAGCGATTCTTGCAACGGGAAGTGCTTCGTCGTCATACGGAAGTAATTGCGGATCAGAACCTCGGATAGGGTGTCACTCACTTTACCCGTCTAACTTAACTGTTTATAGTTTAATCGTAATTCCATGCTCGCAGGGCCGGCGTGACCTTTCGCGGGGCCCGGTTCAAATCCTGTACTTAAATTTTACGATAGGGAATTGTTTATTATAAGTACAAAGGATGTTGCATATATTTTTTGTAAGATGAATACTACATAATTTTTCTCGCTTTTTCCGCCGAAAAAGTTTTGATTACGTCATCAAAATTGATTGACCTTACTACTTCGCTTTCCATTGAAAGAATAGCCGGAGATGTAAATCGGTCTTGGCTTATTGATGATCGAAGATAATTTTTATTTTATTTAATTTTTATTTCAATGGAAAGGCGGGAGAGAAAATCTTGCACTCATGTCAGTGTGGAGCAAGTTGTCATCGATTAGTGGATTATGCGATTATGCGATTGCGTTTATCAGACATTTTACCCGTGTATCTCTTTGCATCTAATTGAAATTTGCTCAAAATTTCTTCCTCGCGTGATGTGGCAAACTAATTGGTCTATCTTCCCAAAAAAGATCCAAGTCGCATGTTCCAATATTAGCAAAGTTATTCGGCTTTGTAAGAGTGTCTGAATATTAACGCGGGTGTCACTGTAATAGTTAAATGCTGGCAAAGGGGTACATGCAGTAGAGCATTTGCCACGATCAAATTAGCCGATTTCCTTGATTTGTCGACCCGGATAAACGCAGTATCGAAACGCGTCGACGGGAAGTCGATGAAGCCGCGGAGAGGGGTGTGGTGGGGGTAGAGGGAAAATCGCGCGGCATGACTTATACCGGTGGCCTTTATTATGCCCAGGTATTCCGTGTGACATTAGTTAACAAGCGGCTCTCGGGTAATCTTGCGCAAGCCGCAATTAGAGTCTCGATAACGGGGCCGATAAGCCGCGGCGATAGATCGATCGTGATTTCTGCACTTGCATGTCTCCGGCGGGGCTTATTCGTATTTACAGCGTTGCTCGTTCATTGTCGAGAACAATGGGACCGGTTCGCGACGGACGAGAAAAAGGGACGGTCCCGGGCGACACTTTGCGGTTCGCTGGAAATTAACGAAACTGGCGACTGCACAAGAGAAATATACATATGCACACACGCACACACACGCGCGCGCATACGTTATAGTCACCAGTCGCGCTGATTGCCATCTGGAAAAAATAGTTTCTGCCTAACCGGCGAACAAATTGCGTTCGGTTGTTCGGTCGCATTTGGCTCGCGAGCGAAATGGGTGAACACGCTCGACGTCTAATCTTTCGGTACTAATGGCCTAAATGGTACGGCCTGACCGGTTATCGACTAAGAAACAATTACGTTGCCTCGACTGATTTATAAGCGGAATTCCTATCTCGTTAATAGCGAGAACAATGTCAAAATATCGGTGCCACCGAGATTTATAGCTCTCGAACACCTCCCAACTCGTAAGAGAGCGGCCCCGAAAGTGGAATGAAAGTTATAAAAAAAGAAATCAATTGTGGTAACAGAATTCTTATTGTATCCAATGTTGTTTTAACCCGTCGACTGTCGTGTCGGTCACATATAAGCGAGACACTGTCTCTTAATCAGATTTATACAGAGAACAAATTCGAAATAGCGGGGACACGGAGATTTATAGGTCGGACACCTCTGATTTGGTAAAAGCAATCCGAAAATGGAAGGAAATATTCAAATTAAGATGAAATGTTTTTGAATACCAGAGAGTCAAAATAACCTCCAGCCCCATGGGGTAAATTATTTGGATTTTGTGGGACTATGTAGGGCTCGTATTTGACAGTGAACGTGTCAAGGACCAATCACATGGCTCGATGGGCGTGTCCAGCGCTTCACGTGACCTTTCGCGCATGCACATTATACATATACTCAGTCTCAACACACAGATCAAACGATATTATTCTAGATGATAAAATCAGAAAGTCGACAACGTTTGCACCAGTTTTGAAATCATTTTGAATTACTGGGGCTTTATTCTAGACAAAAGTTCAGCCAACACACGCGCGCCAGTGACCGTAATAAGTTAGAACATCCATAGGAAGCTGCGAGCTCCATTTTTCTCGGTTTACCAGGGAATAAAAATCAAATAATTTTTTATTCCTCTCGAGCCGTAAATCGTTGTGCGTCCGGTGATCGGAATAACGTAGGAGCTTTAATAAATATCGATGCTTCGCTCCCGAGTCTCGCATTAGGATTGCACAGTGCCGGACGAAATGATACTATTTATATCAACACCAAACACATAAAATTTAATAATGACAACGACGGTCAGTTCCTAAATAGGTGGTTTTTGTTCTTTCGATTTCCGCCGATCTGTCTGCCGATCTGTCTGTACTGTACATACAATAGGAGAATTTTTTTAAATTATTGAAAGTAGGGAATACGGGTATATAATAAGAAAAGTAACCAAGATAGATTAAAAACTTAAGACGCGTCATTATACGCGTCTAGCCTATTCTCTCGTACGTTGCGGGAGTTTGTTTTTCCAATTCCCATGCACATATAACTCGAAGTTTGACGAACAAAGCGGGCGCTATCTCTAGCGGGTTTGATTAACCAGCGACACACGCTAATCACTGGATCACGGTTGGTTATCGTTTCAACTTTCGGAGAGAGAACCTGGCGCGACAGACGTCGAAAGTGCAACGTGGCCCGTGTGTGTGTGCGTGTTTGCGCTCCGATAAAGGAGAGTGCGACAACAAAAAGGGGCCAGAGAGATACAGTTCGGTGATTCGAGTGACGTCGGTAGAACACCTTTATAAGAGGCGTTTTACACCGGGGCAGTAAAGATAAGCCGGAAACCTCGGTCGATGATGTATGCCTGAGAAATGCGCGCGGTGGAATTAAGATTTACTGCGTCGTATAACCATTGCGAGACGAGGAGAGGGCCTCGAAGAACGAGCACAGGGGTCAGGACAATTTTAAGGAGATCCGTTTCGACTTCGGCAAAGCACAATGAAAGCTCGTTGCTCGGCGCGCGCGAGCCGGCCGTAAATAAATATCGGGTGAGGCGAAAAGAGTTACACAGTCGGCTGGAAACGTTTTATTTACTCTGTGGCCAGTGAGTTGCAAACGCGACTCGATTTACGAGCCTCCGCGTCGATAATTCCTCGACCACTGCGCTTTGACGAGCTCTAAGGACTTTCGCATTGTCGGGCCGACGGGACGCGACGCACCGGTCGGCCCACCTCGGGATTTACCAGCTCAGGACCAACATATAAGTTACTTCTTTTCACAGCCTGAAAGAAACTACAGATGTCTACATATTTTTTCAATTGCGTTAGCTGTCACGACTGAACGCGAAGCAAAATATTCTATTAAAGAACGAAGCTGCTATACGTCCAAGCAGCGGATGGACCATACAAAGGGTGATCCAAAATAGACTATAGGAAGTTTTTTAAAATAAAAAACATACTGTTTTGAATTTTAGACGATTACGTATGCCGAAAAAATCACGTAATTTACGATGGGTATTTTTGATTGAATTCAATCGCATACGACTCCATTGTTAAAATTGTCTATCATTGTAGGTTAGAAATACAAGAAAGTGACGAGAAACAAACATATCATTTAACAGATATCCTCAGTCAACATCCTAAAGGTACTAAAAACGATTAAAATGTTTTAGCTTACAAAAATGACAATGTTCTATTTATTTAGACTTTGTGCAATTTTTATTACGATGTAAAGCAACTTCATAATTTCAATAATCGTAAGATGAAAAATACGTATAAAAGCCGGTCGTTGACCAAAATGCTCCCTCATGCACACTCATTTCTTCGTTTTGTTCAACCAGTTTACTTCATACATTTTGCCTCTCACTCGTTATGTTTCGTTCTCATTCTGACCTCACATACCCGCGCGTATTCATCCATCGAATGGTATGTACATTGCTTTCCCCGACTGCGATCTGCCACACTATATTGTTTGGTCCATGACTAACGAAAGAAAAATATTTCTCGAGGAATGGTGATTACTTATCATCTGAAGTTTGACTATCTGTTCGACCGGGTTCCAAATGAATAAATTGCACAGATAAACGTTCCCTTTTTAAAAATCATCGACTCTTCATGCTCGTGAAAAACGTTTGAAGACCCGGAGGGAGGGAGTACGCGGTGAAATCGCGGAACTCATGATTTCTCCACTGAAATATCGTTCAATTGTTAGCCCATCGATTCGCAAATTAATCAAACGGGAAGACAAATACGATTTTCGTTCCTCATTTCCATCGAACAGGAACATATTACAGAGCCAACGTTCTAGTTCTCGTGGAAAGGATATGAAAAACTAGATCGCGGTGGAAAATCGTGGAATTCATAATTTCCATTAATGAGACATTGTTCGCTACCCCCATCAATTCTCGAATGATTAAACCAAAGAGAAACAGGCACTATCTTCGCGTTCTGTCCTCGAGCAGCCTGATTGCCCAAAGCGTTCTACAATCAATTATGAAATTTCCTGCCAAAGAGACATGCTTGAACTTTTACTCCGAAATGTCCAGGGTTCCGTGAGAGAAGAAAGATTTCGACGTTCCGATTCAAAATAAACCCAGGCACCGCTGTCGAAGGATGCGAAGGAGCTTCGCATTTCGCCCCTAACAAACAGAGGAGAAACTTCCTGTACCTGGCGCGAAAGGTTCGAAAAGCCGGGGCGAAATTGTCGACGCGAGGTTTCAAAGGGTTCTTATTTCGGAGAGAAACCAAAGATTTTGTTGAAATTTGAAAGGCGGAAAATTGAATTTTGCCCACAAAAAATAGACTGCAGGACTACTGTACGGCGGGTGTTGAAAAACCGGAGCGATCGCTGCGATAATAATCGAGGCGGCGCGGCGCGGCGGAAAATCGGTGAACGGGGCGGGACCGTAAGCGTGCCAAGGTGATTCTCATTCCGGCCGCGTTCGGCGTTCGGCGTGTATGCGTCAGAGAGACGGAATGGAAATCCACGGTCCGGTATCAGAGGAAACCGAGTAAGAGGCCACGGGGATCGTGTCACACGGCTCGATCGTTAAACGCGTGCAGCGAGAAGGGGTTGGTGCGGAGGGCGGGGGTAAAGCGTTTACAGCGCCGTGTTTCACCGGGCAGCAATGCGAAACAGTTACACAATTATCGAAAAACCATTACGTCGACATTGGCCGGTAACGGTGTGCACACACGCGACTGTAATAACGCGTCCGTGTACGTGTGTGCGCGCGGGCGCGCGCGCGCGCGCCCGTTTGTGTGGGTGCACGTTAGGCTCGCGAAGTATCGCGCGAGCGCGATCCACCCTTTCGTTTCTCCGGTAAGCAGACGAACCCGTGATTTATAACTCCGACTCCTCGTAAATATACAAGCGACAATATATCTTTCGGACTTGTCCGTGAGAGGGCAAGCGCGCTTTTCGAACGAGAGTTCCTTTTCCTTTCTCTTTGCTCTTTCGCGCTCGCTCCTCTTCCTTTGCTCCTCGATCTCTCCACCCCGTTTCGATCTTTTTCTCTTTCTATATCGTCTCGTTATTTCCGTCTCGCTTCCTTCGCCTGTCCACCCCCTTTTTCCGCTCGCGATTCTTTCGCTCCGTTCGATCGCAGAATGACTTACACGGCGGAACGCCCGGAACGCGGACCGGTCCGATCGATTTTACGATCATCGTAAAATAAATCAATAGAGCGGGCTAGAGGCTACGGACGAGCCCCGTCGAAACGACGGTTACACTTTCTTTCTTCTTGCTTTGCTCGAGTTTTAGAGCTCGCTTAGAACCGGCCTTTTTTCATCGGTTAATGGCGGAGTCTCGTTTATTAGGCTTGGAAAGCCGATTTTTCTTGTCTGATCAGCAGAAACGCATAATAGAGATCGTGTCCTTAAATAATAATAATATAAATTTCCAAATATCATTTTACTCATCGTCAGATCTAAAAAAGGGCGTCCAATACAAAACGCTAGGTACATATATACATACGTATATACATTACGTATCTCGTAAATATTAGTCGCGTTTTTCGCGGGCAGCGTACACACGCATCATAGAGAACAAAAGCCACTGTTGACGCAGCAGAAGTCGTACATGTTTTATCTCGTCCGGTGTGCAATCTCCGCTTCTTCTTGTTCCACGGAAAGATACGATTTTTCCAAGTCCCGGGGTCCGGTTCAAGGATTGTCCTGTCGTGAGAAGCATCAGCCGTATTTGCTGACGCCATGTTCCTCTGAATCTCGGGATCGAAACGATCATACCGGCGCGCGGCGACGGCGGTGGCGGCGCAGCGGGTTCCCTGATCACCGAAGCAATCGTTTCGTTGGAAATTTGCATCGACCGGCACGCGAAATCGCGGGCCCCTTGACTATTCGTGACAGAATGTTAAGTGGAAACTCGTAACTTTAATCATTTTCGCAAACAACGGGGCTAAATGCCGCGCTAAGTGCGCGTAATCAAGTTTCCCGGGGCTTATAAGTTCATTTAAACTTATTACATCCCGTCACATTATCAAATTGGATTCAGCTTGTTCGCGAACGCAGAGCTACGACTGCGTCTCGCTGATTTATTCCTGCCTCTTTTTAAACAATTTCCACCGACCCGGTTTATTATGTTTTCATAGACTAATTTGAAAAGCTGGAATTAAATAGGAACTTACTTCGTCCGTTAAGAGGTTCATCGAGTTAAGAAGAAAGTGGAAACTTCGTTACACGTAACTGGAATTTTAACCCCTCGCCCCCCTCTCTCTCTCTCTCCCTTTCTCTGCGTTGTAATAATTCACTCGCGATGTAAATGCTGAAAATCTACAGCTCGCGCCAGGAATTTCGTTACAGTTCGCGATCGGGAACTATTTCAATTCACGAAATTTCCGAGCGATTAAGTCGGCGAGCTCTTCTTTTAGATTCGTAATCGTCCTCGAGCATACAAAAAGGGTAAATAGCGGGAAATATTTAAAAAAATTCGGCGGTTCCTTCGCTGACAGTATATTTAACACCAACCCTACCAAGCAGTAAAATTACTAAAGTGTTTTATCTTGCAAAAATGAGAAGACTGTATTTACTCGGAGTGTGTACAATTTTTATCATGGTATATGCTGGAATAAACAAAATTTATTGACGCATTTTCCACGGAAGTAGCTGTACAATTTCAATGGTCGTAAAACAAAAAATATGAAACCGGTCATTTGACCGGCAGTGGTAGGTTTACTGTTAACAAAGTGCTAAAATCTCCGAAAACATCAATTTGTTCACTCCGAACAATCGACCACCGTCACTCTCACCGACCGTCGCGTCGCACAGTGGGAAAAATGCCCAATCTTGTGGAAGAATTTATAGCATCTTTTCATTTCATACTTGAAATTTTATTGGTATAATATATATATATGTTTTTATTATGACTGAATTGGAGATGAAAATTATACCATAAACAATTTTTGTTTTATTTACAATTTATTCTTTTTTTCTAGGAAATAATTAAATGTAAATTTCGTTTAATAAAATTGCTTTTGTCCAGCTAGATTGAACATTTTTCCCATTGTGCGTCGAGGGTGTACCGTACTCTCTCAGCATTCACAATGACGCGGCAGACCGGCGATATTAAGAATCTTTCGGAGCAGATTGTCGAGCAGCAGCAACCTGTCGTCCTGTTCCCCGAAATCTGTCCTTAATAACAAGTTTCCCGTGGGACACCTGAGCAACTTTCTCCCCTCGTAGCTCGATGGGGTGTCTGATAAGAGGGAAGACAGCTAGGGGACGAGCCAGGCGTTTGATTCGGCATCGATCAGCCCCGATAATCGCGTCAGTGTTCTTCGTGCGCGCCGACAGGAATCGCTGGATCGACGAAAATGGAAATCCGTGTGCGCGGAAACGTGGAATCTTGCGCGTGTCGGAAGTTCGCGAGTTAAAGGAACAGCCGGCCAGCAATATCGCTACGAGCTGCCAGCTACAGCCGAGCCCTGACTCAGACGTTTCGTTGATTCGATTCGGTGTATTCGCGTCGAATTAGTCGGGGATTCCCTTCCTCAGGCCCCTAAACCGCGCGAAAGATTGGATCCGGACGATGTTAACGATTGGATCGCCTCCCTTGATTTAATTAGCCCACGGAAATTGGCCCGTCTCGAATTTTTATGTCGCCCGTCATTGATCACTACCGGCTCCGGATAATCACGGAATCTTCTACTTCGCTCTGCTTCACTGGTTGATTGTGTACACCTCGTTGCGTGATCATCGCTATCGCAACCAGCCATTTTCAGAAATTGTTAATCTTCCTGGATGTTCAACGATTGGTTCAATGATTGGAGGTTCATCCTTTCCCTACCATTTAACATTGTATAACAGAATTTGTTACCAGAATATATGTTTACATAACTGAGAGAGAAAAGTATCAGAATAAATGGACGATTTAGTGAATTTTTGATAGCACAGCGATGGCCACTGCGTTCATTCGACCGGAAGGGTAGCTGAGAACGACGGATGCGTTCGCAGTCTCAATTTTGTGCAGCTATCGATGCTGCATTGTATCAGGCAGTCTTCGGTGGATCGATTGACGGGACGACGACTCGATCTGACGAGGATTAGTATTCTGACGGTGTCGCTTTCAGGCAGCGTGACTGAAACAAGGGAGTCAGCTCTCGTGTCACTCGCAGAGTCGCGGGTGTTTTTGCGCGAATCGATGAGCCACGGGCAATTAGAGTCACGGGTAATTGGTCCGGTCCGTTGCTAGGGGTGTACCAGTTCGTTGGCTTGAATGACTGCTTCTTCTTTCATTCTCGCCAATTTGTTGTGGCTTTTGAATGTTGCACTTGCAATTAGACACGCCGCGCCGCGGCAACCGTGTGAAGCGTGAACGAGTTTCGTAAGAGATTTTTGATCGTTCTTGGTCGCTATTTACATTTCGACTGGCTGTGGTAAATGGCTTAAAAGAAATTATTACAGGAAGAATGAATCACTTGACTTGACCCGCCGAGAAAAAAACGAGAAATAATGAAAAGCATTGATTCAAGGTCCGAAACCGGTCAATGGAGTCTGGCGGGGAAAGCAGCGTCGTTCTAACGATAAAGTATGAATTCCTGCGGTGACGGAGATCAAATGCCCCTCGGGATCGGGCTGCGCGGTTCCGAGTGTTCGTCAGATAAGAAACTATCGGTTTTAAGTTGACCGTGGTTTCGCGCGGTATTGGTTGCCGGGACGAAGTTGTTGAATTCCGGCGGAAAAAGCTGGTCCGGGGGTCTTGTGTCCTTTTATGAAAACCGATATACTCTCGGGGGAGCCTCGATATACCCATTCTCGGCGGCATCTCCGCTCATAATTTCGTGGGTAATATCGCAGGGAACCGCGGGGCCACTGAATTTGGAAACTTCCGAACTCTCGGTTGAACTTTGCCGGTTCGGGCCGAGGCCGGGGTCGGGCCGCCGGGCTTCGCTCTGGCTACAAACACCCTTTCGAGTGTTTTTAAAGAGTTTCAACCTGGAACCGTTTCGATAAAAGTTCCCGGCCAAGTTGTGGCTGGGTAGAACCGGAATTCGCAACGGAACACGTTACAAATTGCTCGAGGATTACCATTCGACCGTCCCAGGTTCGAATCGCCGAAGATTTCGAGTTTTGATCTTGTCGCTTCTTTCGAATCTCCACTTTCTGTTGCTGTACTCTGACTTTCGTGCTTATTATCGCAATTAGGACAAAGTGCGGTTAGAATGACCAGCTGAATTAATGTGGCGCAATAAAAATTCGGAGGAGTTTTTTGAGAAAGCAATGAACATGGTTCAGTAAGAGGAAGCTTGGGCAATAATGAAATATTAACGAGCATGTCTAACATTATGAAACATGCGCGTTAGCAAAGATACTTCCAGGACAATCTAATTTATATTAAGTTTGTGAAGTATAGACACTGTGCCCGACAATGAAGCATTTATGACTCAGGCGTGAGTGTCGAGGGGTTGAAAA
This sequence comes from Lasioglossum malachurum, assembly GCA_028455605.1. Classification (NCBI taxonomy): domain Eukaryota; kingdom Metazoa; phylum Arthropoda; class Insecta; order Hymenoptera; family Halictidae; genus Lasioglossum; species Lasioglossum malachurum. Next base: position 27,038,037 of record CM052315.1, read on the forward strand.
ATGATGACTTGTCATATCGATTGTGTTTGTCACGTTGGTTGAACTGTGCTGGTTCGGTCCGGAGTCGGGCCGGCGCGGCGCGACGGGTTGCGAACACCCTTCCGAGTGTTTTTAAAGAGTTTCGAGCTGGAACCGTTTCGCCAAAAGTTCCCGGCCAAGTTGCAGCCGGGTAGAACCGGAATTTGCAACGGAATACGTTACAAATTGCGCGCCGTTTCAGGACGTCGTCGATTTTATTATTGAATTTTCGCTCCCCGGCCGTTCGAACATCCCTCGCGCGTTGTTGCGTTTCCCCGCTGCGAACATTTCCGCGAGAATCCCGTTGGAATCGCGAAAGGAATTTCGAACGTTTCACCTATTTCCGAATCGCTTTTGCTAACGGGGACCTCAGCGCTGGACGATTTAAAGGAGACCGTCCGGAAACGTGAATGGGACTCGCCGCACCGGTGGAAATTGCTGCAGAACTATTCGGGCATTGCAGAAAAATTTTAATAAATCCCCTGTAACAGATGAGAAATTTTCATTCACCGGCGAACGTTTTTCAGGGAACCCGCGCGCGCTTTCAAATGAATGTCAAACTGAAAAAGATAAAACTAGTTTGTTACCGGTAAATAAAGCCAACCAGTTTTTCTATATTATTTTCCCGCGTCCGCCACAAAGAATTATGCCGCTACGATTTATGCCACTCGTCGGCTTTCGATTCTTCATTTTCGTAGCGGCGCACGCCATTGTTTGAAATACAGAGAAAAATGATATAATCGCTGGGTTATAAAAATTTTGTAGAGAAATCACTGAAATTTCTGGAGTATTGTTTCATGTTTGTGAGATTAGAATGAAATTTTTAAAGTGTGTGTTTCAAGAGTATTTGCATTTGACAAAATTTTTCTGTTTTCTTTTCATTTCAAAACAGACCTTATTTAAAGAAGAACGCTACTATGTGCTATGGTGCCCAAACAATCAATGATTCGAACAACGGAAGTAAACATGATGTAAAAGCACGCGTTCGTCCCAAGTCAATAACTTCGAGTAGTTCAATTTCACATACATCCTCGAGCATGTCGTGCAGTATTAATCACACTGTTTCATAGTACTTTTTCTTGTAGTATAGCGCGAGAATAGAATTGCCCACGAATGAGGAGCGATAAATCAGAGACCGCAATGCGTATGCCGTGGTTTTATGTCCTTATGACAAACATGATTGCTCAACATCTGCTGTAGTAAAATGTGTAACGAAGTTTAATGAATTTTCATTTTATCGGGATCTTAATGGGGCTCGCAATAAATCAGAGAAACACATTTTTTATTACACTCCGTGTAAGAATTCTATCGCAATGAGAAATAAGCTCGATTAAAAGGATTTCTCATTGGCATCCAGCAAATTAACTAAGTTGCATAATTATGTATTAATTCTAAGTGGATAAATTTTGCAATTATAATGCAGGCAATTTTTATTTTGCATTCAAATCCACAGTCTACTTATATGATATTTCTTTTGATATTTTAACACTAAACCTACCACTGTCGGTGAGATGATCGGTTTTCATTTTCATGTTGAAATTATAACGTTGCTTACACATGGAAATTGATTCGATAAATTTTTTTTCCATGCACATATGTGCTCATAATTATGAGAGTTGTCAAGTGGAAATTAAAAAAAAATGAGTTTATCAGTTATTTCACATCACATTTTTAAAAATTTTAAACTAAATTAATTCTATGTAATTTTTACGATATTGTCAAAAATGAACCGTTAGATAGTACTCGTTCTTTCAACATAATATGGAATTCATTTAGTGTTAATATCCTTTTCCTTTAAATATCTCGAAACAAAAAATATATGACTTAGACCACTTTCCTAATTATGGGCACATATTGTGATAAAAATTACGCAAAATCTAAATAAATAGCGCCTTGCTCAGTAGGTTTAGTGTTAAAACCGCGAGAACTCTAGATTACCTGCGTTTCGCGAAAAATTTCGTTAATTTCCAGCTTCGGTAATATTTCCGAATATTAAATAAGATATTTATCGCGAGTGTCCGACGAGGCATTCACGCGAATTGTAAGTTGCCGGTTGAAATAAGGGCGCGTGCAACTGGGGTAAAAGAAGCGTTGAAAAATTCTCGTTGCGACGGAGGTGGCGTTGAATAAATTATTGTTTCTGGCCGGCGCGTGTAACAGTGGTAACATTATTCTGGGAGGAGATTAACGACTCGGGCTGAATGGGGGCGAAAAATACGATGATTTCCAAGTCACCCTTTCCTCGCTCTGTACGAAAATTCACTTTCAGTGGCGGCGGTGCTGAACTTTTCTAACGCTTTTTACGCGGTCTGTACAGGCACTATCAGCGCTAACGGCGAGTTATGAATACAGAGCTAGGTTTCTAAGTGCATTAAATATGCAGCTCTGATAACAGCAAAAGAGATTAAACGCCGCGGGTATAGGAGGCATAGGTGGTGTGTGTGTGTGTGTTGGCGGGCGCGTTTTACGAGTCGACACTAACGACTTAAAATGAAGCAAAATACAGTAAGTCCGTACAGGAATAACAACCTCCACGAGGCTCCGGCAATATTGTCTTTTACTACCACCGCGGCCGCCATTAAGCAAGCCACTGTTCATACTATACGCGTTTACATCGACGTTCGTTTTACATCATTGAGTGATAGAGGATACGCCGCGTTCAATTTTTCAAACGGATTTGCATAAAACGATTGCCCCTTGCCAACGTGTTCCCCGTTATCACACACACGTTTAATTCTTCAATATAGATTATTGAAAAATGTATAACTTCAATTACTGTGGGGTCCGTACGGTTTGTTAGTTTTTAAAGACCTGTTTGTTTGGATGAATCCGGAAAATTTGTGATCCGGTTTTAAATACTACAATTAATTATTTTATTGAAAACGTTAACGTTTCGACTGGAAATCGTGTTCGACCGAAGCAGAATATAGTAAAACTAATAAATCAGGTTAAACTTTGACATGCAAATCTATGAACGCTTTCTATTGCGTTATTCTACGTGGCAGTACACGGACTGACCGATGAACATGGATATATCATGTTTTTTCAAAATCATATTTCTTGAAAAAAATGCTAAATCAGAAATAAAAAATATGTCGTTTAGTCTTTTTAATGTAGAATGTAGTCTATTTTCATATATTTCTGTGGATCCGCAAATATTATTAATTATTTTAACTTCTGTTGGTCAATTTTTTTCGTATAAAATATACAAAATATTCCGAATATATAATAATCATAAAAGACGCGACAAATGTATCGGTTTTGGAAATGTTTGAGCAAGACGGTCCCAGTGGCTGTGCGCGCTAAGCGTCAGGGTTTCCAACCGGCTGTCCCGGGTTCGATTCCCGAAGACTCCGGTTCCAACTCGCATTTCCCCCACAGATAAATTCCGACACCGTAGTTGCATCTAACTTCTGTGCCTTCTTCCGTCTGTGGAGAGTAAGACTTACGCCTTTCTGTAGGCTCTGTTGACTCCGCAACAGTAATGCAGGATGGTACCAGTTACAAATTTTTTTTTAACACTAATCTTACCGAGCACCGAAAGCGATTAAAATGTTTTAGCTTACAAATATAACAAAACTCTATTTATTTAGATTTTGCGCAATTTTTATCACAATATGTTCTTGCATAAGGAAATTTATCGAATCAGTTTGCATGTAAGCAACTTCTTATATATATATAATTTCAGTAATTGTAAAATGGAAAATATTAAAATATAAAAGCCGGTCATTGAGACATTGTGAGTTTACTGTTAATGTTTGAGAAGAGCCATCAATATTCTCGATCTCGATACATTATAGTCAGTATTTTTCCCAAGTATTATTGAAAAACAAAATATGTATTTTTATAAATGTATCAAACCAATTTTCATAGATTAAGTATAGTAGTAAGTATAGTAGGCATAGTCGTAAATATAGTAAGTTTGGAGACTTTATAGCAAGACAGTCACAGTAGCCGTGCGCTCTAAGCTCTTGGTTTCCAACCGACTGTCCCGGGTTCGAATCCCGAAGACTACTCCGGTGTCCCCCACTCGCATTCCCACAGATAAATTCCGACACCGTAGTTGCATCTAACTGCTGTGCTCATATTCCGTCTGTGGAGAGTAAGACTTACGCCTTTCTGTAGGTTCTGTTGATTCCGCAGCAGTAATGCAGGATGGTACCAGTTACATACTTTTTCTTATTTTAATGTTTTTTTCTAATGTTTGCAAAGCCATCAATCCTTTTAGTACATTGCAATGTACTAAGTAAATCGAACAGTGAACCATTGCAATATTCGGACACTCTTAAAAGGACGGTAACTTCTTTAAAATAAGATCATACGACTTGGATTTTTCTGAGAAGTTAGAACAATTAATGCACTACATGACGCGAAAAAGAAATTTTAAACAAATTCCAATTGGTCGGAATTACAAAGAAGATAATGAAAGTTGGTTTACATCCTTTTCATGTGAGCCAGTATTAAAAAATTTTTAAATCCGTTGTCTGGATGCGGAAAAGGAACTACATACATTGAAAGATGATGAAACCCTTAGATTTATATCAGTTGTGGGCTAAAAATCGTGGAAAACTGCAATTTTGACCGGTTTTCATGATTACGTATATGTGTTAAATTTTCAATATAGTAATTCCGACCAACAGCAATTTTTGTAAAAAATATCTCTCGCGTCTTATAGTAAACTAATTGCTTTAACTTCTCAAAAAGTATTCAAGTGGTATGATTTGATATTAAAAAAGTTATCGTCCTGTTAAAAGTGTCCGAATATTACTGCGGTTCACTGTGAATATGAAAATGGAGAGATGTTTCGAAAGGTCGGGTCAGAGAGGACCCGGGCATCGCAGACCAGAGGTTAATGATTGCTGGCGTTATCGCGACGGCGGCGTCGCGGCATAACCGAAAGATACACGGTTCTCCGGTTACGTGTTCGTTCGCGTTATAAACGTCCCGGGGGCGAGCAATTTTGCGAAATTATGGCGATCCCGCCGCCGGTAACATCGCAGTCGTGGAAACGGGCATTAATATCGAGCGTGTCACGTTAAAGTAGCAGCCCGGCTAGCAGTCTCGCAGCCTTGCCGTGCGCCCCGGCCGCCAGGATATGAAGCTATCAGTTTTAAGTTGACCGAGCCCCGAGCAGTTAAGATACCAGGACCGAGTTACCGCCTTTCAAATTGATACTTTTGTGCCGCGAATTCTTTTTCACCGCGTTCCGCGCGTTTACCCGCGCTACATAAAATGTCCCGTTTTCCTTTCTCCTCTCTCCGCAGCGACGGCTTTTTTTTCCGCTTACACTACT